>CM045994.1:83719180-84919180 GCA_025175895.1 Wurfbainia villosa | reverse complement strand
ATCGCCATGAACAAACAACCAAGGTGAAGTGGGAAGCGAAGTTTCCCCTCACGGACTCTATAAGTAAAACCCTTCACGACCATCCGATCTCGACCGAGACCATCCATGGGATGTCTTTTGTCAGATCTATGCTTAATACTATCCCCGTAAGAAGGATACGACCTCACTTACACTACTCACACGAGCTTACCTCGATACTTACTTTGTAGCTCTCTCTTCCGGCCTCCCACTCGATTCCTTTGGCTCCCTCCTAAGTCACTCGAGTGTCGCCCGACCACCACGGCTTCCTCTGGGTATCGGTAGCCTTCAACTCCAGCTTTAGCACTTTTCTGCACACTCAGTTTAGCTCGTGAGATAACGATATGGGCTTAACTTTGTATCGTTTTCTATAATCAAAACTTAGGTTCGACTTTGGTGCCCACTACACCAACAAGTTTAACCTCCTCGAATAGGGTCTTGACCTTGGACTCGGACTTAGCTAACTTCCTAGTTAGAAACTTAATTGCATTGTATAGGGTACTAATGAGGGACAGACTTACCTTGAGAGTTTCTCTTGAACCGGATGCATATCCATGGCTTGTCTTGAATAGAGATTCATAGTCCGACTCATCCTCGGGTTCAGATTCGGACTCCGACTCTGATTCGGTTGGTTTAGCCATGAAGACGAGGTCATCGTCTTCTTCCTCCGATGCCTCTTCCCATGTAGCATTGAGCACCTTTTTGATCTTCTGTGCTTTGTTTTTAAGCTTCAGGCATTCCGACTTGATATGTCCGAACCTATTGCATTCATAGCACCTAACATTAGAACTAGTTTTAGATTTACCTTCGTTGGGTTGAGTGACGGGTCATCGTCGACTCTTGATCATCCTTTGAACTAGGTTGACTAGTTCAGTCTCCATCTCTGGATCGACCTCTGACTCATACTCATCTTCTTCTTCCTTCGGGGGTGGCTTACTTGTGGGCTTCAACTTTTGACCTGTAATGAGAGCTATACCTTTCTCGGGTACCGAGTTAGACTGTTCGTGGAATTCAAATTCTGAAAATAATTCATCTAACCTAATTTTTGATAAGTCGTTAGAGACCTTGTAGGCAACGACCATGGATTCCCACAAAGTAGTCCTAGGTAATGAGTTCAAGACATACCTTATTTGGTCGCAATTTTCCACCTTTTGTCTGATGGCGTGCAAGTTATTGATGATGCCTTGTACCTGAGCATGTAGTTAAGTTGCGGTCTCATGTTCTTGTATTTTTAAGTTATATAATTTATTAAAAATAAGGTCCTATTTTCATACCTTTGCTTTGTCTGTTCCTTCGTGCAATTCCACTAATTTAGTCCACAAGTCCTTTGCACTGATGAAGGGGCCGACGCGATTAAGCTCCTCCTTGGACAAGATGCATTGGAGGATTTGAGTCACCTTGGCGTCGACTTTGACTTGTCTTTTTGTAACATTGGTCCATTGGTTATAATCCAAAGATTCACCTACTTCGTTAGTCGGAAGTGTGAATCCTGTTTGGATTATGATCCACATCTCGATTTGGGTCTTAAGGAAGCACTCCATCCGACCCTTCCAATAATAGAAGTCATCTCCATTGTAAAACAAAGGTCGGACGGTGCTAAAACCCTCGAGATGGGTCATTGATACAAAAAGAGCAAGAAGATGAAGAGAAAAAACCTAGCAATGACAAAAACAGGCGGAAGGTACCAAGACTCGCGTCTTGGATTAGTAGTGCGGGAGAAAAACTAAACTAATGAAAGAGCTTATAAAAATTCGAAATAAACAGAAATAAAAATTAAAATAAATCTATAAACAAGCTAGATTGGTGGTTTCACCAAATCTTAGCACCCCCAGCTCTAATACCAATTGTTGGATCGTTTAGAGTCGCTAGAGGGGGGGGGTGAATAGCAGAAGACAAAATTCATTCGTTCGTTCGATATAAAATGTGAGTGAGAGTAAATGCAGTGGAAAATAAATATGACTCATTTGTTTTTACTTGGTTCACAGCCTTCGCCTGCTAGTCCAAGGCCCTAACGGTCCTAGACCACATACGGAGGGAAAAGCACTAAAAACACTCCTCCTCGTTAGAGGTAGGAGTAAGCGAATACAATCGATACAAAAAATCTCAAGGTAGAGGGACACTTCCCCTCTCCATGTTACGATTAAAACTCGATAAGTAAGAAATAAAATAACAATATACCAATGGCTTATATAAGAATGAAACTTAAGCTCTTATCGTCGGAGATGCGGTAGCACTTCATCGTCGTAAGATCGTCGTAAAAGAGTATCATAACACAAGCACTTTTGAGCACTTGGAATTAATGAAAATGGTGTGGAAGAGGCCTTATTTTATAACCTTTAAAACCCTAGACATTCAGAATTTCCTCCAATGAGATTTAGCCACCTAGCCCCCAAGAAATGGAGATAAGTCTTGACTCTCCTCGAGGATGAGATTTGACCAATAGTCGACTGTTCACTCTAGCAGTCGACTGATATAACAATCAGTCGACTATTGCTAGGGTTTCTACCTGCAAAACAAGTTAGCTCGAAAATAAATGATTTTGACGGCCACCAATCGTCCGATCTCAACATAGACCTTCCACGGGAGGTCTTGGATGGATCGTCACCTAAGAATATCCTCGTACAGAGTACACGACCTTCCTTGTGCTCACTCACACGAGTTTACCTCAACATTTACCTTGTAGCTTCTGCTTCCGATCTTCCACCCGATTCCTTCGGCTTCCTTCAAAGTCATCCCGGTGTCGCCTGACCACCACGGCTCCCTCCGGGTATCGCTGACCTTCAGCTCTAGCTTTAGCACTTTTCTGTACACTTGATTTAGCTCGTGAGATGACAAAAATGAGCTTAACTTTGTATTGTTTTCTACAATCAAAACTTAGGTTTGAATTAGATGCCTATTGCACCATCATCATTCTCGTTCGTTCGATAATATAAAGAGTTAAAGCAGCGGAAATATAAAAGACACAAGTTGTTTTACTTGGTTCACAGCCTACGACTGCTAATCCAAGGCCCTAATGGTCCTAGACCATGTACGGAGGGCAATCAACTATAATACTCCTCCTCGTTAGAGGTAGGAGTGAACGAGTACAAGAAGATACAAAAACCTTAAGGTAGAGGGACACTCCCCCTCTCCTCTTTACGATTAAAGCTCCGTAAATAGAAAATTTAAAAAGAATATACTGAGTAGATGACTTTAAGTATTACCGACGACTTGAGGAGTTGAAGCTTGAGCTTGGGTCGTCGGTGTTTCGACAGCGCTTCGTCATCGTAGAGTTGTTGGAGAGTCGCGACGTTATGGGAGCAATTTGGAGCACTTAGAATTGATAAAATGGTGAGGAATGGACCTTATTTTATAGCCCTATAAGTCCCCTCCTTGAGCACATCAAGATCCTACATCAATGGCCACCTCACCCTTGAAGAAAGGGATGAGTTTGGACTCTCCTCGAAGCTGATCCTTGACCAGCGATTGAACTGATTCATTGGCTGATTGAACTGATAGCTCAGTAGTTGAACTGATCCTTGGCCGGTTGAACTGATGGTCTAGCAGTTGGACTGATCCTTGGCTGGTTTGACTGATTGCCAGAATTCTTTATTGCAATAAAGAGTTAGCTCGAAATATAAGTGAATTCGACGACCACTTGTCATCCGATCTCGACATAGACCTTCCATGGGAAGTCTTGGTCGGATCGTCGCCTAAGAATGTCCCCATATGAAGGACACGACCTCACTTCACTTTACTCACTCAAGCTTACCTCAACATTTACCTTTGAAGCCTTGCTTCTGGTCTCCACTTGAGGTCTTTGGCTCCCTTCGAAGTCCTCCCGATGTCGCCTGACCACTACGGTTCCCGTCGAGTGTCACTGACCTTCAGCTTAGCTTAGCATTTCTGCACACTTAATTCAGCTCGTGAGATAACAAAATAACCTTGACTTTGTGTCTTTGCCATAATCAAAACACAAGTTCGATTATCTGGTGCCTCTGCACCAATAATCTCTGCCTTTTTGATCCTATGGCAAACTGACACAAAGTTAAGGGAAATTGAATGCATAGAAAAATAAATAAAGTAAACGAACTCCCCCTTAACCCTAGGTGAGTTTTGAAGGAAATTTAAATTTTGATCCTCCGCCTTAACTTATGCTCTTCTCCCCCTTTTGCCATGAATCAAAAACAAAGTTTGGGGGTTTTATAAAAAGTAGGGGTTTGAAAAATGTAATATTATAGCATGCATAAAAATAATATAGTATGAGTCCAATTATGCATCTCAAATTGGTTAAGTTCATTGGTTCGAGGTATATCCCTCTGCACCAACAATAAAAGTATTTGAAAGATAGTTTTGAATTTCAAAATACTTATAAGCTAATTTTCAAGAATAACTTTAAAGATTTATAACCCTTAGGGTTAGTTAGCTCTCCCCCTTAGTCAAGTATAT
Source organism: Wurfbainia villosa (assembly GCA_025175895.1). NCBI lineage: Eukaryota > Viridiplantae > Streptophyta > Magnoliopsida > Zingiberales > Zingiberaceae > Wurfbainia > Wurfbainia villosa. Next base: position 84,914,734 of record CM045994.1, on the reverse strand, counting down.
GAGGTATAAGTGAATTAGGGAGTGCTAAACTTTGACCTAGAGAGTTTTATAGTTAATATTGGCCAATTATAATTATTCGTTTAAGCGCAATAGTTAAAAAATAGACATCTTTTTGAAAAAGTTATATATTTTATAATTATTCCTTAATCATCTCACCCATTCTATGTGTCTCAGATTTGTTCGCCTTATATGTTATGTGAGATGATTTGAACTTAATTAAAGTTAGCCAACCTTGGGTTAGATTCGGAGTTAACCCTAAACTCGTCAGGTAACCTTTTCGAGAAATTGGCTTCCAGTTCGTGGCGAGGCACAGGGGCCTTCTTTGATCGGAACAATGACCACTTCCTTAGACAAAGCCATGTTCAAGAAAATGATAACTTGAGTCACTTAAGACTACTTCCTGGTCTAACTAGTTTAGGATACGGCGAGATAGCTTCAGCTAGTTCCACTCGTTCAAGTGCACCAAGCTAGATACGCCTTATCTTGCTCGAATACACGAGACTTTGTTTCCCTAACGTACTATCATCTCGCTGCGTCCTGATACTATGTTCTCAAGAGTAGACTAACTACTTGTCCTATCTAGCCATTCTAAAAAGTGAAATAAAAGTTTGATCATGCTAAGTTATCGGGTATACTATTTTGGTATTAGCTCCCCCTGGACCATTGAACCAATATGGTCTCTTCAAATAATGAATTTGATCCTGGGGAATCCAATACTTATCGGTCCTTATATGTGAGTTTAATAGAGTTTTAGGGACCCAAGCTTTGACTCGTTGATGACTACGATTTACGATAGACATATATGATCTATTCGTAGTCTTTGGACTAAACCTGAGTCCGACTCTATTGTACATGGCTCTTTGAGTTCCAAGAAGTCGGTTAAGATTCTTGGATCCCATCGAGAACTTGTCCAACTGAGCCTCGAGCTCTTGGACTTGTCCTTTCAAGAGGGAGTTCTCTTCTCGAGTTTCTCAACTCGAGTTGAGTCCTCCTCTCGAACTTGACTAGTCGAAGAGGTTAGAGAGGTCTCTTGCTTGAGGGTTTCAACCTCCTCAAGCAAGGACTCGACCCTAGACTCGGACTTAGTTAATTTCCTAGTAAGAATTTTAATTGTAAGATACAAAGTATTAATTAAAAAAATGGCTAACCTTTACTTTTTCTTTCGGTCCTGCTTTGAGTTTCTTCTCGAAGTAGGCTTCGGGGTCGGAGTCGGAGTCGGAGTTGGACTCGTACTCGGCTTCGAACTCTGACTCAGACTCTTCCGGTCTTGCCATGTAAGCTATGTCGGCATCTTCTTCTTCGTTCTCCCAAGTTGCATGAAGAGCCTTCTTTGCTCCCTTTTGTTTTGGCCTCCTTCTTGACTTGAATTTCACCTTGTTCTCGTTCTTTAATTGCCTCCTTTCTTGTCGAACTATCCTCCACACCATGTTGACTATTGCGGCCTTCTCTTCGGATTTGGATTCAGACTTGGGTTCGGATCCATCTTCTTTCTCGGGAGGTGGCTTGCTCTTCTCCTTTCTTCTTCATCCTGCAAGTAAAGCAACACCTCTCTCTGCTTGGACCATGTTAGTTTGTTCATGAAGTTCGAATTCCAAAAACAACTCATCTAATCTAATTTTTGAAAGATCATTAGAGACCTTGTAGGCATCGACCATGGATGCCCACAAGGTAGTCCTAGGGAAAGCATTTAAAGCATACCTTATAAGGTCTCGGTTTTCGACCTTTTATCTAATGGCATGCAAGCTATTGACGATGTCATGAATATGGGCATGTAGTTGTGTCATCATCTCGTGTTCATGCATCTTAAGGTTATACAATTTATTGAAAAGCAAGTCATGTTTACATAGCTTCACGTCGTCGGTTCCTTCGTGTATCTTTATGAGTTTAGTCCATAGATCTTTCGCGCTAATGAAGGGGTCGACGCGGTTTAACTTCTCTTTGGATAAGCCGCATTGAAGGATTTCAGTCGCCTTTGCGTCGGCTTCCACTTGTCTTTTCATGGCATTAGATCATTGATCATAATCCAATTATTCACCCACTTCATTAGTAGGAGCGACAATCCGTTTTGAATTATGATCCATATCTTGATTTGGGTCTTTAGAAAGCACTCCATCCGACCCTTCCAATAATGGAAGTTGTCTCCGTTGTAAAACGGAGGTCAGACAGTGCTAAACCCTTCGAGATGGGCCAATTAGACAAAAGAAAAGAAAATGCGTACCTTGTAAAAGAAAAACAACCAAAATGTACCAAGACTTTTGTCTTGGATTAGTAGTGCGGGAGAGCGGATTTAAGTTAAACAAAAATCTCCAAAAGACAAAATATAATAAAAAAATGGTAAGAAAATGCTAGATTGGTGGTTTCACCAAATCGTAGCGCCCTCAGTTCTGATACCAATTGTTGGATCGATTTGAGCACTAGAGGGGGGGGGTGAATAGTGCAAGACAATTCTTTTCGTTCGTTCGATAATATAAAGAGTTAAAGCAGCAGAAATATAAAAGACACAAGTTGTTTTACTTGGTTCATAGCCTACGGCTGCTAATCCAACGCCCTGACGGTCCTAGACCGTATACGGAGGGCAATCAACTATAATACTCCTCCTTGTTAGAGGTAGGAGTGAATGAGTACAAGAAGATACAAAAACCTTGAGGTAGAGGGACACTCCCCCTCTCCTCTTTACAATTAAAGCTCTGGAAATATAAACTTTAAAAAGAATATACTGAGTAGATGACTTTAAGTATTACTGACGACTTGAGGAGTTGAAGCTTGAGCTTGGGTCGTCAGGGTTTCGGCAGTGCTTCGTCGTCGTAGAGTTGTTGGAGAGTGGTGGCGTTATGGGAGCAATTTGGAGCACTCGGAATTGATAAAATGGTGAGGAATAGACCTTATTTTATAGCCCTAGAAAGTCCCCTCCTCGAGTACATCAAGATCCTACATCAATGACCACCTCACCCTTGAATAAAGGGATGAGTTTGAACTCTCCTCGAAGCTGATCCTTGACCAGCAGTTGAACTGATTCATTGGTCGGTTGAACTGATGGCTCAGTAGTTGAACTGATCTTTGGCCGGTTGAAATGATGGCCCAACAATTGGACTGATCCTTGGTCGGTTGGATTGATTGTCAGAATTCTCGACTGCAATAAAGAGTTAGCTCGAAATATAAGTGAATTCGACGGTCACTTGCCATCTGATCTCGACATAGACCTTCAATGGGAAGTCTTGGTTGGATCGTCACCTAAGGATGTCCCCGTATGAAGGACATGACCTCACTTCAATTTACTCACTCAAGCTTACCTCAACATTTACCTTTGAAGCCTTGCTTCCGGTCTCCACTTGAGGTCTTCGGCTCCCTCCGAAGTCCTCCTGATATCGCCCGACCACCATGGTACCCTCCATGTGTCGCTGACCTTCAACTTAGCTTAGCATTTCTGCACACTTGATTCTGCTCGTGAGATAACAAAATAACCTTGACTTTGTGTCTTTGCCATAATCAAAACACAGGTTTGATTATCTAGTGCCCCTACACCAACAGTTTACCCCACTTAGGAGCCCAAGACTATGATCGTATGCTCCAGTTCATCCAAGGTCTTATAGCCTATATCCATATTTGAATGTTTGAATCCCTCATTGGTACTTATTGAAAGGTGTTAGACCAAGCCATAATGATCGAGATGACCCAACAACAAGTAACTCGGGAGAAGGAATCAGAGAGACAGATAATGCAGACAGAGTATCAGACACTGGACAAGCAGCTTTGTCGTCAGAAAGCACAAAGTCATAATAAAAAGAGGTCACGATCTAGCAGTGGAGGAGCCTCTAAACTAGTGATGTTAGCTCGAACATCCTCCGAGTCTACTAGCAGAAGTGATCATATGACACTAGGTTGGTAAGATGTTATTATTGTAGATTAGTTATAAGGATACTATCAAGGGAGACTCTAACATCCCGCTACAAAGTAAAAGAGTTGCCCTTAGATTTTGGTAGTCATATCTTGACATGAGATTAGGCTACCATCCACTTTGAGCAAGTGATTCTGACATATATAAACTCAACACAAATGCACTAGATCTCACACTTATTGAAGATGAGAATACAAGTAACCAATTTAGGATATGAATCAAAAGTTGCACAGCGGAATCATTGTGGATCTATGACCCCACAAAGAAGTTGTAAGAAAAGGTTACACTCTGACAATTTTTGGAATGTTAAGGTATTGGAATGAGTTAGAAGAGTAACGTAATACTTAGGGTTACCTAACTGTATAAGTGCATAATAACTTTCATATTTTGTTAATATGAGAGTATATACTCAATTTATTTACATTGTGAAGGTAATAGTTGGAGTCCCAGAACGTATTCCAGATGCAAAGAATATTGATTACGAAGCAAGGTCATCTGCTGGATAGAGGTTGGATGGTAACGTAATTCTGATGAAGAAACTACTTATAACAGAAGAACAACGGACAAATATGATATCTTTATTAGTGTATCTCGAGTACAAATTTGGGGACCAAATTTTTATTAGTGGAGGAGAATGTAATATATCGAAAAAAATATTTAATTAATAATAATACTAAAATTTAAAATGAAATAAATACATAAAATAAATTTAATTTATTAAAATGAAATTTAGTTATTTATTAGTATTTTAGTTGATAATTTCAAGATAAAATTTTATTAGATTTGGTTAAGCCTAATTATTTTATCTGAAATATTAGTTAGGTCAATTAACCTAGGTTATATAACTTAAATCCTAGGTTAGGATTGGAGGAAAGGTCCAAGTTAGGAAAGTGATTTAATCCCTTTTTTTCTTTTTCTCCCCTTTGTTCCTCTTCTCGAGTAGGCCTCCCACGGGTCACTCATCGCTCTTTTACACCGCATGCCCACCGCAGCGCATCCACCACCACGCATCTATCGTGAGTGCCTAGGGTCTTCGGCTAGCCTCTGCCCACTATGCCCCATGAGCCATCGCAGTAGACGCCACCACACGAATAGCATTGTCGCACGACAAGTGTCGCCCGCTGCCTCGTGGCTAGCGCCCCTGTCTACTGTCAGTGCTCTCACATCACCGTCGCCTTTTTCTCGGCCATGAATTGGGCCACCGACCCTGCTGCCAACTTTCGCACAGCCATAGACAAAGTTCGGTGACTGCTGCCGACCATTGAGGTTCATTTCTAACAATGAACAAGGAGAATTTGATTTAATGACATTTGATTAATTGATTAATTGCAATTGATTAATCGGGTTGAAATAGGAGTTGAGATATGGTTGATTAAGGTTTAAGTGATTTGGTTCTGGATTAATATTCTTAGTCCGTATTAAGCTATTTTGATTTTATTTTAGATTTCATTAATTAAGTCATTAATTAAGTTGATTAATCCTTTGATTAATTTGGGTTTAAATCAAATAATTTATTTGGATTAATTAATCTATTTAATTGATTAATTAAGTTGGTTAATTAGCTTTAGGGTAATTAATCAAAATCTATATTTAATTAAGTTAATTGGGTTTTATTAATAAATCTGTTGGGTAATTTATTTGTGTTAGATTAATTAAATTTGAGTTTAATTGATTTATTCGGTTAGATTAATTATTCTGATTTATTAATTAAGTAGTTTTATATAAATTAATTCTGAGTTTAATCAATTAATTAGATTAGATTAATTAATATATTATTAATAAGATTAATCAATATACTTAATTGAGTTAATTATAAGTAATTAAATAGGGTTTAAATTAATCAGTTAAGTTAATTAAACTAAGTGATTTGTTTTTAATTAATCTATTAGTTCAATTAATTAATTAAGTTGATTAATATAATTAATGTAATTAATTAGTTAATTTTAGAATTAATTAATTAATAAGGTTGGCATACTTATTTTATTATGTTAATTGAATAGGTTTTGATTAGTGTATTAGTTGGATTAATTACTTAATCAGATAATTGGTCTTATCAATTAAGATATGTTGGTTTAATTGTAAAATGGATTGATTGATTAAGTTCAGTTAACTTAGTCATGAAATTAATCATTAATGAAATAAGTGAATAATTAAATAATAAGACTCATAGATTAATTGGATAATTAGTTGAGTTATTGATAGTTGAGTTAATAATGAGTTAATTATAACAGAGGTGAGAGCTGAAGTAAATCCTCGGATTTAGAGATAGTTGGCGTTCGACAGTTAGAAGTAGGAGGTCCCTTATTTAGTCTCTTTATATCTTAGTGTATGCTTATTTTGGTTACGTTGTTTATTTAGGTTATATTATCTTTCTACTCTATGTTCTTTCTATTATTGCTTTAACCTTATATTTGCTTGACCTTTTATTACTGTATTTGACTTATGGGTTATTTGATTTCCATTTTTATTATATGAATGCTTATGCTATTGTTAAATGGATATTATTGTTATATGTGCTAATCTATTTATTGTTTCGATTGATACAATAATTGAACTGGTAAAAATAGTATAATTTAGATGAGATTAATCTTTAGAAATGAATCTAAGGAATGAAACATATTAATGGAACCCTAGGTGTTGAAACCCTAGGCTTAATAACCTTGATGTGCTTATTAGTAGATTGGTTATTTTATCGGCCTTGATAGGCATTTCATGCTAGATGTGTTGGAACCCTAGGCGTAACAAACTAGGATAGTCGACTGCTCACGAGACTCATTCGTGGTAGCATGTAGTTGCGTGCAATCAATAGCTAGATAGATGATATATACTCTGTCTGCCCACGAGATCCATTCGTGGTAGTATGTCGTTGCCCGCAGACATTGAGTCTTTATATTGCCTATCTACCCACGAGACTCATTCGTGGTAGCATGTCGTTGCTCGCAGACATTGAGTCATTATATTGTCTGTCTATCCACGAGACCTATTCGTGGTAGCATATCGTTGCGTGTAGACAATGCTCTGTATATTGCCTATCTACCCCCCCCCCCCCCCCCCCGAGTATTATTTGTGGTAGCATTTTATTACCTGCAGAGAGTGCCCCTTAGTATTACCTTGAGAGTCATGAGGTTAGGTTATGGTACTTTGATAGTTATTGCTTGCAGGTTTGTAGCTGGTCACAGGTGTATTTATCATATTGCTGATCAGGTTAGTTGCATATTGATATTGGTACTTTGAGGTTTGTGTTAGTACCTATAAGATTCATATATCTCTATAATGGTATGATATTGTCCACTTTAAGCCTAAGCCCTCATGATTTTATTTTTGGGCTTTACTCAAAAGGACTCGTACCAATGGAGATATCTTTTTATATTATACGCACATGACCTTTTCCATGTCTTACCAATGTGGGAATTTGATTGTATTCTCCATATTCTCAATCCCTCCTATCTGTCCTCGAAGGACTTTCTCTGCTTGATGTTCGATCCTCAACCCACTAGGACTTCCTACCAACTGTCTAGTCCTCCTGACCCAGTTGGACTTCCTACTAGTTGTTCAACCCTTTTGGGCCAGTTGGACTTCCTGCCAGTTGTTCGGTGACCATGGCTCTGATACCAATTGTTAGTGCCTATAAGATTCATATATCTTCACAATGACACGATGTTGTCCACTTTGGGCCTAAGCCCTCATGGTTTTGTTTTTGGCCTTTATCCAAAAGGTCTCATACAAATTGAGATATTTTTTTATCTTATAAGTGCATGATCTTTTCCATGTCTTACCAATGTGGGACTTTGATTGTATGCCCCATACTCCCAACAGTTTGGGTTACTCAGGTTTACTTCCTTTGACCTCTATTTTATTTTTGTTATCATGCACTATCCTTCTATACACCCACTGAGTAATTTGTACTCACTCCCTTTTTTATTTTGCTTCCAAGTTAGCTGATAGATGACATATATTGTTGACTACTTCGCGTCACTCAGAGAGTCCTTTGCCATGCTGGTCCTACTACATCGTTAAGATGTTGATTTTCTCTCTTTATCATTTTTGAATTTTGTTTACACACTTTGGATTTTGTTGCAATTTGATTTGGCATCGTAAATCTATTTTACTTTTAATGGACTTATATTTTAGTCATGCATGTATGCAATTAATAAAGTATAATTTTATATTTTGGTTATTTTGAAAATTTGATCATATCTGGTTCCAGTAATATATTTCAGAATACTATCACTAAGGGGTTATTCCATCATTTGAATGATGAATATGCCCCCGGGGCGTGACACAAAGATAAGTTTGTAGTTCATTTAATATATCGAAAAATCCTTTTCACTGCTTTCCAGTGACCTCTTACAGGATTTGTGATGTGAGTAACACTTATATGTTTTAGGAGTAGTTTTAGCTCACATCTCATTGCATTTTATACTATTCTTCCTTGTTTTGCATTCATTTCCTATTTTCTAGTTCGGAGATCTACTTTTGTTAATTTATGTATAGAACGACATTTTTGGAGCAAAAATAGAGCAATTTATGGAGCACGAACCTTAGGGAACACGCACTGGCCATTTCCCAAGACATGGGCATGTTTCTGAAGCGAAACAGATCAAAATGAAGGCTCCAGAAATCCACATGGCTGGTCGTGTGAAATCCACATGGCCATGTTAAAATTCTAGCTCAATTTTTAGCCTAGATTTCTATTTGTTTCCAGCCTTGCACATGGCCTGGCCGTGTGAAATTCACACAGTCATGTAGCAGCGCCACAAATTCAATGAAATAGGGGTTTTCCAAACATTTATGGAAAGCCAAAGCAACCTCTATATATAGGAAACTTGTCTAAGAAGCGAGGGAGATGATGTTAGGGCAATCTCTTGCCATGATAATGTTTTGATGTGTGTGGCAAAGGGTTTAAGTTAGTTTGTTATGATGATTTGATATGTGCGTTGAAGTCGTGCAGGACTTAGTAATTCGCACATGGAGCCGTGGCAAGTTTCACATCTCATGACTCGGGCCTTGAGTCGGTGAAGGATTGCTTTGCGGAAGCCGTGCGCTTGGAGCATCCGAGGGACCGCCGGACGAGAAGCTTGGAGTGAAACCGGAGGAAGTAGACTTCGAGGCAAGAGACGCGAAGGAGCATTGCAGAGCCGTGCGCCTGATGCTGCCGAGGGACGTGGCCGCGAACGAAGAGAACTTCGAAGGCGAGGGACTCCAAGGGATGAGAGTGAGAGATTGTAACCCGGGAAGGGGTAGCTCTTAGGTGAAACTTGGCCATTTGGCCAAGTGTCGGATGGGTTTTCCCAACACCAGTCGACTGCCATGTCATGGCAGTCGACTGCTCTGAGTCGAATGTAGTTCGACTGGTATCCGACTGACTGGATTGTGGCCAGCGTGATCGCATACATGGGCGGTGATCGCCAAGATCATCGATCGGCTGGCGCGATTGGTAGTCAATAAGGTTTTGGTCACATAACCGTTCGTAGTCGTCTGGGCAGTCAACTACGGAGGCAGCAGTCGACTGATGAGGTCCATCAGTCGACTACCAAGTGTTCCGTTGGACTACAACGATTGGGATCCGACGTGTTCGGAGGCCGTTGGAGTGGCGGCAGTCGACTGGTGGCGGCCAACGGGAAGAAATCAACCCTCTCTATAAAAAGAGAGGGTGTGGAGCTTTGGGAGGCTAATGCTTATGCTCTAAGTGATCTTCCAAGTGCTCCACAAGTTCTAAACTCTTCTTACTTGCTTTTACTTCATTCTATTTGTAAGAAGAGTGATCTTGATTGTAAAGGTTACCTCCACCTAGCTTGGTGCAAAGGAGAGACCATTTAGTGGATTGGTTTATCGGAGTGATTCACCGAGGACGAATCGGGGACCGTGGATTAGCGGCGTAGCCGTGAACCACGTTACATCCTTTGTTAGCATTTGTATTTTCGTTTATCGCTTTGTCTTTATTGTTTATGCTTCCGCTTGCGCTAATGATTGTGTAGACGAGCAAACGAACGAGAGAATTCCAACATCAATAGTAAGAGGGCTATTAACCCCCCTCTAGCCGGCCATTCGATCCCCTACAAGTGGTATCAGAGCCAAGGAAAGCTTGTCGAGGACTAACCGCCACAACAAGCAACTTTCGAAATGGTCGGCTCCAACATCCATCCTCCGAAGTTTGAAGGAGAATTCGCTTGGTGGAAGAAGCGAATGGAGGTATTTTTCGAAACGGATTTTGATATTATGATTACAATGGAATCCGGTTTCGTTTTGCCTAGGGATGAAGAGGGGAAGCCAATAGAGAAATCTAGGTGGACCAAAAGGCAAAGCGAAGAGCACCTTGCAAATTCAAAAGCCAAGCATCATCTCTTCAATGTGCTCCCCCAACAAGAAATCAACCGAATAGGAGAATGCCTAAGCGCCAAGGAGATGTGGGAGAAGCTAATTGAGCTTCATGAAGGCACATCCGAGGCAAAGCTAGCAAGGAGAGATCTCCTCCGCTCCCAACTATCCAACATTAAATTAGAAAAGGGAGAAAAGGTAACTTCTTTGCATTCTAGATTCAAAGAAATTTTAAATGGACTAACAAGTGTAGGAGAAAGGCTCTCCAATCGCGATATGATAATGAATTCCATAGATGCTTTCCCCCGATCATCCAAGTGGAGTTCAATGGTGGACTCATTTTACATTTCAAAGAATCTAGAGGTAAGTACTCTAGATGAATTTTTCTCAACTATGGAATTACATGAATCTAGGCTTGAAGGAATACAAGAAGAGCCAAAAATACAACCTTCAAGGGGAGTAACATTGTTGGCAATTAAGGGAAAGAAGAAGATAGAGATCTCCTCCTCCTCCGATGACGAAGCGTCTTCCTCCTCCTCCATGGATAGCACCGAAGAAGCCTATATGGTAAGGAAGGTAAGACGTGCATTTAAGAATTTTAGATTTGATAAATCTCATGTTAGGAATAGAAGACCAAGGGGGAAGGTCATATGCTACAATTGTCAAGGAGAGGGGCACATAAGAGACAATTGTCCTCTCCTAAACAAGAGCAAGGAAGAGAGGAAAAAGAAAGAAAAAAAGAAGAAGAAAAAGGGGAGCAAGAAAAAGAAGGAAGAGGAGAAGAAGACAAAAGAAAAGGGGAAGACCAAAGCTCTAAAGGCAAGGACTTGGGATGACCCATCCTCATCCTCCTCATCATCATCGGATGAGAAGAATGCCTTTGTCACCAATTTGGCCTTGATGGCCTTTGATGACTTGGATTGCTCTTCATCCGAAAATGAAGGATCAAGCTCAAGAGGAGAGAGCTCAAGTGAAGGGGGAGCTTCTACATCCTCCTCATCCGAAGAAGAAGAAGAGGATATGGAAACTATGGTAACGAAAGCCTCTTCTAAGAAAATAGTTTCCATAATTTCTAGTTTAACTAAGGACTTATTTGGAATGAAAAATAAAAATAAAAGCATGCTTAATCAAATTAAGGCATTGGAAAATAAGCTAGAAAATGCATGCTTAAATGATAATATTTCTTCTAGCTTAAATGATGCATGCTCACATGACCTTTATGTGCCATTAGATGTTAGTGATGCATGTATAAATGAAAATAGGGCCTTAAGGGAAAAGGTAGATTATTTAACAAAAGCCCTAGAAAAATTCACAATTGGCTCCAACACATTGAACATGATCTTAGGGAGCCAAAGAGCTAGTTTTAACAAAAAGGGCCTAGGTTATAAAGAAAAGAAAAATGAAAAGGCCTATAAATGCCTAATTTCTAGGGGACAAGATAAAAAGAAGGTAATAGCTAAGAAATGGATCCCCAAGGAGTATCTAGTGAACCCAATAGGCAAGAACTTATTTTGGGTTCAAAAATCCATCCTTAAGGGTTAGAAAACCCCTAGGGTAGTCAACCATATGCAATTGACCTATATCATATTTTGGTTGACTTAGGATGCGGGACAACATTTTAGAATAGTGTTGGGTGATGATAACGTGCCCATAAATAGATAATAGTGCTTAAATCTTGATGATTAATGTAATTGCTATGTATGTTTGAAATCATGATTTATGATTTTAATATTTGGCACGTAATCATGAGAAATAAGGTTGAATCATGCTTTAGGTGATACTTTGCTTATTATCATCATATAATACCTAATGCATGATTATTATTCAATGAATACATGTATTTCATGATCATAATGTAAAATTAATTGACATATGCCTTTATGATCATGATGATTGTTAGGTTGATACTTAACCATGATAGAATTGCATGAATACAAGGGTTAAGTATATACAAATACCCCCTAGGATGCATCTCACACTCACTATAGGCTAACTTGATTGCAAACTTAGCATGGGTGAGATGTTAGGATGATACAAATGTCCACTAATGCCTATGGCATTTAGATGGTCATTTAAAGTATCAACATAGCAATAATAGACCAATCATGGGGAAGGCTTATGTTTAATTCATAGACATATTGCCCAAAGATCATGGTTGGATATTTCATATGTTTTCAAAACAATTTCTTAATCTAAAATCTATGTATTCATGTTTTGAAACAATTCAAAGCAAGACTAGGTGTTAAAATGGATACTCTTATGATAAAAAACCTAGTAGTTTTTAAAGCTTATGGATTTTTTAGCAAATACGTGGAAATATAATGATTTTTCATGAAAACCTATTTTTCACTGATAGATATACTTAAAAGAAATGTGTTCCCAAAATTTCATGATATTTCGAATTTTTTGGAATTTTTAATGCATTTCTGAAATTCGCCCAGAAAATCAGAATTTCGGAATCCATTATGCCGATCATTATCGATATCATTGATAACCTGAAAAACAGCCCAATATTTTTTGATTTCAGATTTTAATCAAGTTTTTGGTGTTCTCTTTCTACTATACTTGATGCCATGAGTTTATAAATTAGGATTAATCGTTTTGATGGTGTCAAAGGGGGAGAAATGTCTGTTTAAGTAAAGGAGAACATATTTACGGGGAGAAATGATTATGCTTATGATAGGGGGAGAACATTTTTATGGGGAGTTTCATGGATTAAGGGGGAGTTGCATGTTGCTATATCATGTTTATCTTTACATGCTTTCTTACCTTAGAATTTTTATCAAATGTTTTTACCTAACTTAAACGAATTGCCACACATCAAAAAGGGGGAGATTGTTAGGGCAATCTCTTGCCATGATAAGGTTTTGATGTGTGTGGCAAAGGGTTTAAGTTAGTTTGTTATGATGATTTGATATGTGCGTTGAAGTCGTGCAGGACTTAGTAATTCGCACATGGAGTCGTGGCGAGTTTCACATCTCATGACTCGAGCCTTGAGTCGGTGAAGGATTTCTTTGCGGAAGTCGTGCGCTTGGAGCATCCGAGGGACCGGCCGATGAGAAGCTTGGAGTGAAACCGAAGGAAGTAGACTTCGAGGCAAGAGACGCGAAAGAGCATTGCAGAGATGTGCGCCTGATGCTGCCGAGGGACGTGGCCGCGAATGAAGAGAACTTCGAAGGCGAGGGACTCCAAGGGATGAGAGTGAGCGATTGTAACCCGGGAAGGGGTAGCTCTTAGGTGAAACTTGGCCATTTGGCCAAGTGTCGGATGGGTTTTCCCGACACCAGTCGACTGCCATGTCATGGCAGTCGACTGCTCTGAGTCGAATGTAGTTCGACTGGTATCCGATCGATCGGATTATGGCCAGCGGATCATTGCCATACATGGGCGGGCCGATCGCTAAGAAGACCATCGATCGGCTAAGCGAGCGGTGAGCCGATCGTCAATAGGGTTTTCGTCACAGAACCGTTCGTAGCCGACTGGGCAGTCGACTACGGAGGCAACAGTGGACTGATGAGGTCCATCAGTCGACTGCCAAGTGTTCCATTGGACTACAACGGTCGGAATCCGACGTGTTCGGAGGCCGTTGGAGTGGCGATAGCCTCTCTATAAAAAGAGAGGGTGTGGAGCTTTGGGAGGCTAATGCTTATGATCTAAGTGATCTTCCAAGTGCTCCACAAGTTCTAAACTCTTCTTACTTGCTTTTACTCCATTCTATTTGTAAGAAGAGTGATCTTGATTGTAAAGGTTACCTCCACCTAGCTTGGTGCAAAGGAGAGACCATTTAGTGGATTGGTTTAGCGGAATGATTCACCGAGGACGAATCGGGGACCGTGGATTAGCGGCGTATCCGTGAACCACGTTACATCCTTTGTTAGCATTTGTATTTTCGTTTATCGCTTTGTCTTTATTGTTTATGCTTCCGCTTGTGCTAACGATTGTGTAGACGAGCAAACAAACGAGAGAATTCCAACATCCATAGTAAGAGGGCTATTCACCCCCCTCTAGTCGGCCGTTCGATCCCCTACAGATGAGGGGAGCCGCCCTAGGGTTCCCAAACCCTAGGAGGAGGCACGATGGCTAGGATGACAAGACGGTGCCTTAAAAAGCACCGAAGACTCGCAATGGGGAGGAAGGAAGTGGCTAAGAGATCCATCCCGACGCTATGGCATTGATAGAGAACAATCAAGACATGCATATTGGCTAGTATAGAAAGTACCTTCTTTATTTTCTTGTTCTACTTGCATTGTAATTATGTTTTCTAAGAAGTCTTGTGTTTATTCTTCCTTGTCTATGGAGTAGATACTTCGATTCTAGGATTATAGAGTAACTTGTGTTTGTGGACATGCTAGTTCAAATAGGCATTCATCTCCTTTGATTCTATTTGCAATTTTGTGTTGTTGAGATTTATGAAGGTTATATTTTGATTCTAATTCTACTGTGTGTAGTCGATACAAAGGGTGACAACCTTCATATCAAAAACCTAGGAGAATCAAGGATAAGTCTTGCGGTCATCCTACCTCTTGTAATCGTAGAAGACAGAATATGATAGGACAGGATATGAAATAAGATCCACCTCTACATAGGGAATTATTAGGACGTCTTGGTACCTCAATAACCTATCTTAGAAGAAGGGCCAAAGTAGGATAAATTAACTCTAGAAGGGTTGAGGGACCTTAGTGACAAAGGGCTCCCAACGGTATCTGTTAGGGCAATCTCTTGCCGTAATATGGTTTTGATGGTGTGGCAAAGGGTTTAAGTTGGTTTGATATGTTGATTTGATATGTGCGTTGAAGTCGTGCAGGACGTAGTAATTCGCACATGGAGCCATGGCGAGTTTCACATCTCATGACTCGTGCCTTGAGTCGGTGTAGGATAGCTTTGCGGAAGCCGTGCGCTTGGAGCATCCGAGGGACCGCCGGACGAGAAGCTTGGAGTGAAGCCGGAGGAAGTAGACTTCGAGGCAAGAGACGCGAAGGAGCATTGCAGAGCCGTGCGCCTGATGCTGCCGAGGGACGTGGCCGAGAACGAAGAGAACCGAAGGCAAGGGACTCAGAGATGAGTGGCGAGTGTAACCCGGGAAGGGCGGCTCTTAGGTGAAACTTGGCCATTTGGCCAAGTGTTGGATGGTTTTTCAGACACGCATTGCCATGTCATGGCGATCATTCGCCTAGTCGAGTGGGTTCGACCGGTATCATCGATCGAATGTGGCGTGATCGACCGCCATACGTGGGCGGTCGATCGCCAGACCATCGATCGGTGATGAAAGCGATGATCGTCAATAGGGTTTAGTCGCAGAACCGGTCGTAGCCGATCGCGTCGACTACGGAGGCGGCCGATCGTGATGAGGTCCATCACGATCGCCAAGAGTTCCGTTGGACTACAGCGGTCGGGATCCGCGTGTTCGGAGGCCATTGTAGTAACGCAGCGATCGCCAAGGGCGGCAATCGGCAGTGGCGCAACGGGAAGAAATCAGCCCTCTCTATAAAAAAAGAGGGTGTGAGCCTTTTAGAGGCTAATGCTTATACTCTAAGTGATCTTCCTAGTGCCCCACAAGCTCTAAACTCTTCTTACTTGTTTTCACTTCATTCTATTTGTAAGAAGAGTGATCTTGATTGTAAAGGTTACCTCCACCTAGCTTGGTGCAAAGGAGAGACCAATAATGATTGGCTTTGGAGGAGTGATTCACCTCGGACGAATCAGGATCGTGGATTAGCGGCGTAGCCGTAAACCACGTTACATTCTTTGTTAGCGATTTTTTTCTTGTTTTTCTATTTTCTTGTCTTTATTAGTCTTCCGCTTGCGCTAATTAGTTTTGTAGACGAGCAAATACCGGCATCCAAACGAAAAGGGCTATTCACCCCCTCTAGCCGGCCATACCGATCCCCTACAAGTGGTATCAGAGCCGAGGAAAGCTTGTCGAGGACTAACCGCCACAACAAGCAATTTTCAAAATGGCCGGCTCCAACATTCATCCTCCGAAGTTTGAAGGAGAATTCGCTTGGTGGAAGAAGCGAATGGAGGTATTTTTTGAAACGGATTTTGATATAATGATTACAATGGAATCCGGTTTCGTTTTGCCTAGGGATGAAGAAGGGAAGCCAATAGAGAAATCTAGGTGGACCAAAAGGCAAAGGGAAGAGCACCTTGCAAATTCAAAAGCCAAGCATCATCTCTTCAATGTGCTCCCCCAACAAGAAATCAACCGAATAGGAGAATGCCTAAGCGCCAAGGAGATGTGGGAGAAGCTAATTGAGCTTCATGAAGGCACATCCGAGGCGAAGCTAGCAAGGAGATATCTCCTCCGCTCCCAATTATCCAACATTAAATTAGAAAAGGGAGAAAAGGTAATTTCCTTACATTCTCGTTTCAAGGAAATTATAACCGGTTTGTCAAGTGTAGGTGAAAAGCTCTCCAACCGGGATATGGTAATGAAGGCCATAGATGCTTTTCCCCGGTCCTCAAAGTGGAGCTCCATGGTGGACTCATTCTATATCTCAAAGAATTTAGAAGTGAGCACCTTGGAGGAGTTCTTCTCAACAATGGAACTCCACGAAACGAGGCTTGAAGGAATACAAGAAGAGCCTAGAATTCAACCTTCAAGGGGAGTAGCATTGTTGGCAAATAAGGGGAAGAAGAAGATAGAGATCCCCTCCTCCTCCGATGATGAAGCCTCCACCTCCTCCATGGATAGCACAGAAGAAGCCTACATGGTAAGGAAGGTAAGACGTTCATTTAAGAATTTTAGATTTGATAAATCTCATGATAGGAATAGAAGACCAAGGGGGAAGGTCATATGCTACAATTGCCAAGGAGAAGGGCACATAAGGGACAATTGTCCTCTCTTAAACAAGAGCAAGGAAGAGAGGAAAAAGAAAGAAGAAAAGAAGAAGAAAAAGGGGAGCAAGAAAAAGAAGGAAGAGGAGAAGAAGACAAAGGAAAAGGGAAAGGCTAAAGCTCTCAAGGTAAGGACATGGGATGATCCATCCTCATCCTCCTCATCATCATCGGATGAGGAGAATGCCTTTGTCACCAATTTGGCCTTGATGGCCTTTGATGATTTGGATTGCTCTTCATCCGAAAATGAAGAATCAAGCTCAAGAGGAGAGAGCTCAAGTGAAGGGGGAGCTTCTACATCCTCATCATCCGAAGAAGAAGAGGACATGGAAACTATGGTAACGAAAGCTTCTCCTAAGAAAATAGTTTCCATAATTTCTAGTTTAACTAAGGACTTATTTGAATGAAAAAGAAAAATAAAAGCATGCTTAATCAAATTAAGGCATTAGAAAATAAGCTAGAAAATGCATGCTTAAATGAAAATAATTCTTCTTGCCATGATGATGCATGCTCACATGACTATATGCCTTTGGATGTTAACGATGCATGCATAGAGGAAAATAGGGCTTTAAGGGAAAAGGTAGATTATTTAACCAAAGCCCTAGAAAAATTCACTATTGGCTCCAACACATTAAATATGATCTTAGGGAGCCAAAGAGCTAGCTTCAACAAAAAGGGCCTAGGCTACAAGGAAAAGAAAAATGAAAAGGCCTACAAATGCCTAATTGCTAGGGGACAAGATAAGAAGAAAGTAATAGCTAGGAAATGGATCCCCAAGGAATACTTAGTGAACCCAATAGGAAAGAACTTATTTTGGGTTCCAAAATCCATCCTTAAGGGTTAGAATAACCCTAGGGTAGTCAACCACATGGACTTAACCTATATCATATTTTGGTTGACTTAGGATGACGGGACAACATTTTGTAGATAGTGTTGGGTGATGATAACGTACCCATAAATAGATAATAATGCTTAAATCATGATGATTGATGTAATTCCTATGTATATTTACAATCATGATTGATGTTTTTGAAATTTGGCACGTTATCATAAGAAATAGGTTTGAATCATGCTTTAGGTAATACTTTGTTTATTATCATCATATAATACCTAATGCATGATTATAATTTGATGAAAACATGTATTTCATGATCATAATGTTGAATTCATCCATATATGTCGTTATGATCATGAGGATTATTAGGTTGATACTTAACCTTGATAGAATTGCATGAATATATTGGTTAAGTATATTCCAATACCCCTAGGATGCATCTCACACTCACAATAGGCTAACTTGATTGCAAACTTAGCATGGGTGAGATGTTAGGATGATACAAATGTCCACTAATGCCTATGGCATTTAGATGGTCATTTAAAGTATCAACATAGCAATAATAGACCAATCATGGGGAAGGCTTATGTTTAATTCATAGACATATTGCCCAAAGATCATGGTTGGATATTTCATATGTTTTCAAAACAATTTCTTAATCTAAAATCTATGTATTCATGTTTTGAAACAATTGGATGCAAGACTAGGTGTTAAAATGGATACTTTTATGATCAGAAACCTAGTAGTTTTTAAAGCTTATGGATTTTTGGCAAATACGTGGAAATATAATGATTTTTCATGAAAACCTATTTTTCACTGATAAATATACTTAAAAGAAATGTGTTCCCAAAATTTCATGATTTTTCAAATTTTCTGGAATTTTTAATGTTTGAAATCCTTTGTGCACGATCATTGCCATCTACGATAGCGATCATTGCACCTGAAAAATAGTCCTATATTTTCTGATTTCAGATTTTAATCAAGTGTTTGTGTTTCTCTTTCTAGTACACTTGATGCCATGAGTTTATAAATTAGGATTAATCTTTTTGATGGTGTCAAAGGGGGAGAAATATATGTTTAAGTAAAGGGGAACATATTTAGGGAGAGAAATGATTATGCTTATGATAGGGGGAGAATATCTTTATGGGGAGTTTCATGGATTAAGGGGGAGTTGCATGTTGTTATATCATGTTTATCTTTACATGCTTTCTTACCTTAGAATTTATATCAAATGTTTTTACCTAACTTAAACGGATTGTCACACATCAAAAAGGGGGAGACTGTTAGGGCAATCTCTTGCCGTAATATGGTTTTGATGGTGTGGCAAAGGGTTTAAGTTAGTTTGATATGTTGATTTTATATGTGCGTTGAAGTCGTGCAGGACTTAGTAATTCGTACATGGAGCCATGGCGAGTTACACATCTCATGACTCGTGCCTTGAGTCGGTGAAGGATAGCTTTGCGGAAGCCGTGCGCTTGGAGCATTGCAGAGCCGTGCGCCTGATGCTGCCGAGGGACGTGGCCGAGAACGAAGAGAACTTCGAAGGCAAGGGACTCCGAGAGATGAGAGTGAGCGAGTGTAACCCGGGGAAGGGCAGCTCTTAGGTGAAACTTGGCCATTTGGCCAAGTGTCGGATGGTTTTTCCCGACACCAGTCGACTGCCATGTCATGGCAGTCGACTGCTCTGAGTCGAGTGGGTTCGACTGGTATACGATCGATCGGAATGTGGCAGCCGATCGCAATACATGGGCGATCGATCCAAGATATCGATCGGCAATGATCGTCAATAGGGTTTAGCCAGAACGTTCGTAGCCGGGCGATCGACTACGAAGCAGCTGATCGATGAGGTCCATCGACCGCCAAGAGTTCATTGGACTACAACGGCCGGATCCGACGTGTTCGGAGAGGCCATTGTAGTAATGGCGATCGCCAAGGGCGCGATCGACTGGTGGCGGCCAACGGGAAGAAATCAGCCCTCTCTATAAAAAGAGAGGGTGTGAGCCTTTTAGAGGCTAATGCTTATACTCTAAGTGATCTTCCTAGTGCCCCACAAGCTCTAAACTCTTCTTACTTGTTTTCACTTCATTCTATTTGTAAGAAGAGTGATCTTGATTGTAAAGGTTACCTCCACCTAGCTTGGTGCAAAGGAGAGACCAATAGTGATTGGCTTTGGAGGAGTGATTCACCTCGGACGAATCGGGATCATGAATTAGCGGCGTAGCCGTGAACCACGTTACATTCTTTGTTAGCGATTGTTTTCTTGTTTTTCTATTTGCTTGTCTTTATTAGTCTTCCGCTTGCGCTAATTAGTTTTGTAGACGAGCAAATACCGGCATCCAAACGAAAAGGGCTATTCACCCCCCTCTAGCCGGCCGTACCGATCCCCTACAGTATCAACCCTGTGAGCTCTGATGATTCGAAAGGTAAACATGGTTAGGAATAGGTAGCTCCCAGTAGAAGCAAAAGTTCATCGAATAAATGCATAATGATCCTCCCTCAAGATCATTATTAGAGATCTCAATGCACCTAATTGATAATATGTTCAACGACGCACAAGTGAAACCGAAGTCCTAGAATCCCTTTTTGGAGAATTTTAAACCAACCTTCCCTTCCTCTGAGTGACACTGTACTTGAGTTAGAACTACCATCAACCTCGCAATCTAGACTCTTAGACGATTAATTCCAAACAACAACATCCACTGGACAGATGATATTTGAATTTCAGTCTCTGTAGAATTGATAATCTTTTATTACTTGAGAACATCTGTACACTTACGTGCATTGATCACGAGCGCGCGCTACGAGTCCTCGATGATCCTCGTCGGAGATTTGAGATTCGTGCTCGCGTGCATCAAGTTTTTGGTGTCGTTGTCAAGGACTGTTGATTCGATATCGAATCAAAAGTGGATAGTTTGGATCGAACCTAGAATAATTTACTTTCTAGTTTTAATTTATTTTTGTTTATATAGTTTTAATTTTTTGTTATCTCTATTCAGTTTAGGATTATTTTCCGAGTCTTTATTAATTTCCAATTTGATCTAGTTCTAATTCAGATTTTAGTTTTTCTTCTAGCTTCATTTATTTTCTAGCAGTTTTTCTTTTTAGTTATTTTCTTAGCACCTGGTTTCCTTTATTTTGTTGTTTGTTTTTTTGTCTCTTGCCAAGGGACTGTTGTTCTTTCCTTATCTATAATTTCTTGTATATAACGATGCATGCTTCCGCTCATGATTATGATCAATTTAATGTTGCGAGTTTTGGTAACATTTATTGTGAGCATTGTGGTGAAACATGGCATACCATTAACGATTGTTCGGATATATTTGGACCTTCGCAATTAGAACAAGAAAACATCACCTACGATTACAACCAGTGGCCATAAGATGATTCCTATTTATATAGTTATGATTCTGGCTACTTAAACCCTCAATATTGTCCGCTTAAATCCCGACTTGAGCAGATGATGGAAAATTTCATTCAAATGCAACAAGAGGTAAACATGATGAAGGTGAACGCGACATCAAATCTCACGACGGGAACTGTCGAGGACTCGAAGTGTGCACTCGCACTCAATGCCTGAAAGTGCACGGATGTCGTCAAGTAATAAATAGATTATCGATCCCACAGATCCTGAGATTCAAGTATCGATTGATCAGTGGACGTTGTTGTTCAGAGTTTAGTTCTACGGGTTGTGGTAACGAGGTTGATGGTAGTCTTAACTCAAGTACGGTGTCACACAGAGGAAGGGAAGGTTGGTTCGAGGTTCAAAAAGGGATCTTAGGACTTCGGTTTCACTTGTGCAATATGGAACATGCTAATCAATTAAATGTTGTCTGGTTCTCTAATTAGGGTCTGGTGGAAGGGACATCATACCCTTTTCCAATGAGCTTTCGCTTCAATCGAGAACTACCTATCCTTAACCTGGCCACCCTTTTCGTTAAGATAGGATAGATGTTGGGGATTCTGGGATCATGTGGAGTGGAATAAAGCAAATAAAAACAATTTTTATTACATCCCAGACATCCCCTGGGGGCCAGAAAAACTTGCTTTGGCATAATCGCATGAAAAACACATAAGGAGAAGGAGAAGTTATGCCTTCGGGATTCTTTTGGATTCGTCGAAACCACAAGCAAGACCAACGGGCCCTGCCTCTATCAGTATCCACGCCGAGATCACCATAGATAACTCCTAGAGCAGTAAGTCTTTGTCTCCGATTGGTGCTAGCCAATCGACAAACACAATAGAAGAGGAGAGAGGAAGGAGAAAAAGCGGCTACCAGGGGAGAAACCTAAAACCAAAACCTTAGCCAAAGATTATCAAGGGATCCTTTTATATATCTCTTGATTAGGTCATCTTAAATGGCTTAAACGGAACAAATCTTACCATAATTATCCCATAATTAAGGTAAGAACAACCCAGGAAATTTCCATAAGTGAAAATCTCCAATATCGGTGGAGATGCGACACGGGTGTGTGGATTCACATGGTTGGGTTGTGTGGATTCACATGGCCTAGCCGTGTGTATCTCTAGGCTTAGCCCAAACTTTGACAATTTGTGGCCAAAGCTAGGCACGACCCGTGCCAAGTTAGGCACGACCGTGTGAGGCTCTGTATGGTGCGTTTGACTTCATTTAAGTGCAATATAGTTGTGCTAAGTCCGATAAGGCCATAGGAGGTTTCATAGCCCCCGTTTCACACCCCCTTGGTATTGTCCAACCAGACATATCCTCTCTCAATGAGAATCTCATTCTCAAACTTGTTTTACATCTCAAGATCACTGGTAGTGTGTGTGACCCAATAGGTTCCCGGTTATGTTGGACATTCATAATTAACCCCTTAATTATGAAAAGATCATGAGTGACACCTAGCAGTACATCATGACCCCTAATTGACTGAAAAGTCTAAATCGACTTCAGAACATTTTTTGAACCCTTCAGCAGCTTCAGTCGTTCGTGCCTTGTTCATTTCACTCATCCTATACCCACTTGGTTCAGGACATGATCTCTATTTTCGCCCCCACTAGGCTGACTACGTCACACCTAGCCCAAGTTATTTTCCTTGTCCTGTGGATTCAAGTTACTCCTACATGTTCTCAAGAAGACTATCTTCTTAACATGCTTGCTCTGGCCAGAGACTTCTGAGTAACAATCCTGACAAGAGGCCTAGGGTATACATCTCCTTTATAAGGAGGGGTGAATACTCTGTAGGCTATTCAAACACCTTCGATCACTTTGGCTTATACCCAATCATTCCGGAGTTACACCTACATGTAGATGGCTGCGAAGAAGTCAAAGTACAAGGCGCCATGATCAAGGTGACTTGAATACCTCAAGTCTAAGGAAGCTCGCACTTAAGCTGCAATGAGATCTTCAACGACATATAGAACCATATGAAGTCTCATAGCAATTCACTCCAATGAACTAGTTACCATAACTAGCATCCACATGTTCACTCTCAGCATCCCTATGCTTCCATTCAGTGAGTACTGAATGTTTGGATAAACCAAGGAGCATAACATGTGCTAGTCTCATAGAATTGATGATGTCGAATCTCATCAATTCATCGACTAAGAATAGTTTCAATACTTGAATATTTACACATGTTAAGATACCCACTAATTGTGATCCAATCACAATTTCTCTCATGCTATGCATCGTATTGTGGACTTCAGTATATGAGTTTAAGATCCAATCAAATACATAGATAATGTATACTCAAATAGTGAATTTTATTAATAACTTCTAAGGTGATTTCCTTAGGATACCTCTTAATTACATCAAACTCCCACTTGGCCTATAACCAATCGCCTTGGTATCTAATATCATATGCCTCTCAAACTTTTTATGAGGAAGAGGCTTTGTCAAGGGATCTACTAGATTCCTATTAGTGGGAAATTTCTCTATTTGTACGTCTCTTCTACCAATGATCTCTCTGATTATATGGTAATGACATAGTATGTGTTTGGATCGCTGATGAGATTGTGGTTTCTTCGTCTGTGCAATGGCGCCATTGTTGTCGTAGTAAATCGGTAATGCTTTAACAATGCTCGGAACTACTACAAGTTCAGTCATGAACTTCTTGATCCAGACCGCCTCCTTTGTTGCTTCAGAAGCTGTAATCTACTCTACCTCCATAGTAGAATCAGCAACGATATCTTGTTTGGAACTCTTCCAACTCACCGCACCTCCATTCAAGATGAACATGTATCCAAACTGAGATTTAGAATCATCCTTATCTATCTGGATGTTGGCATCAGTATACCCGCTTACTACCATATCACCTCCTCCATATACCAAGAATAATTACTTAGTCCTTCTCGAGTACTTAAGGATTGTCTTGACAGTCACTCAATGGTCCATACCAGGATCCGACTGGTATCTACTCATAATGCTTAAAGCGTATGATACATCAGACCTCGTACATAACATAACATACATGATCGATCCTATAGCTGATGCATATGGGATCTGACTCATGCGAATCCTCTCGTCTTTAGTGCCTAGGCACATAGAATTCGAAAGGTGAATCTCATGCATCATGGGAATAAAACCTTTCTTGGATTCTTCCATGCTAAACTGTTTTAGCACTTTGTCTATGTATGTAGACTGTGAAAGACCAAGCAACTGATTCGATCTATCTCTATAGATCTTAATCCCCAAAATATAGGTTGCTTCTCCCATGTCTTTCATGGAGAATATTTTGGACAACCAGACCTTGACTGTTTGCAAAATAGGAATATCATTTCCCATAATTAATATATCATCGACATACAATACTAGAAACACGACCGCACTCCCACTAACCTTCTTATACACACACGACTCCTCAAGATTTTGTGAGAAATCAAACTATTTGATTTCCTCATCAAAATGCATATTTCAACTCCTTGATGCTTGCTTCAATCCATAAATGGAACGTTGAAGCTTGCATACTTTGTTTTTGTCAATGGATGTAAAACCCTCAGGTTGTATCATATATACATCCTCAGATAGGTTTCTATTAAGGAAAGCTATCTTTACATTCATTTGTCATATCTTATAATCAAAATGAGCCATCATGGCTAGGAGTATCCGAATGGATTTAAGCATAGTTACTGGTGAAATGGTTTCGTCATAGTCAACACCTTGCCTTTGACTATGGCCTTTTGCCACTAATCTATCTTTATAGGTAATAATATTACCATCCATGTCGGTTTTCTTCTTGAAAACCTACTTGCACCCTATAGGGGTTATGCCTTCGGGTGGGTCTACCATGTTCCAAACTTGGTTTTCATACATAGAATCCATTTTCGATTTATGTCTATTAGCCATCTATCCCTGTCCGAACTATTCAGTGTCTCTTCGTAACTAGTAGGTTCCTCATCATCTATGAGAAACACGTCATTAGATTCACTTATGAGAAATCCATATCTCTCAAAAATCCTACATGTCTTACTAGATCTACGAGGAGGTGGTGTATTATTAGGTTCATCTATTACCTCATACGAATGAGTAATCAACTGTGGTTCTTGACTAGGCATCTCTTCTGTGTCAACCGGAACCTCTTGAACTACACTTAGTTCAACCTCACTCCCACTGTTTTCCTGTAAGAGAAACTCCTTCTCTAGGAATACAACATGCTCTGAAATAAACACCATTTGTTCCAAGGGATGAGAGAATTGGTAACCCCTCGTTTCATTAGGGTAACCAATAAATAGACACTTATCAGACTTAGTCTCTAGCTTGTCTGATACTATCCTCTTCACATAAGTAGGACAACCCCATATCTTCAAATAAGATAAATGAGATTTTCTACTTTTTCACATCTCATATGGAGTAGTAGAGATTGCCTTAGTCGGGACTCTATTTAACAAGTAAACAGTGGTCTCGAGTGCATAACTCCAAAAGGTTTTTGGAAGACTTGCATGCTACATCATTGACCTAACCATGTCCAACAAGGTTCGGTTTCGCCTTTCAGCCACACCATTATGTTGTGGCGTGTAAGGTGGAGTTCTTTGGGACAAGATGCCATTGTCCCTTAGATAATCTTGAAATTCTTGCCGTAAGTATTCACCACCTCGATCCGATCGAAGTACTTTAATACTTTTACTAAGTTGTTTCTCTAGTTCCTTTCTAAAATCTTTAAACATTTCAAAGACTTCAGATTTATATCTTAACAGATACAAATACCCATATCGTGAATAATCATCGATAAAGGTAACAAAGTAGCAATAACCTCCTTTGACTTGAGTTGACATTGATCCGTATACATCGGTATGTATAAGGCCCAATACCTCAACTGCTCGTTCACCCTTTCCTCGGAAACATAGTTTAGTTATCTTTCCTATTAAGCATGAAACACATGTGTCTAATGAATCTGATTCATAAGACTCCAAAATGCCAAGCCTCTGCAGTTTGGACATGCATTCATTGCTTATATGACCAAGACGACAATGACATAATTGCGAGGTTAATTGATTATCTAACTTAGCGTGTTTTCTATTTGATTCTATATTGAATATCTCCTTGGATTTATCTAATGTGTAGGTCCCATTATTTAATATCCCAGTAGCATAAAGAACAACATTCAACATAATGTAACAATATCTATTACTAAACGTCAAATGATAACCTTTCTTATTCAAACATGAAATAGAAACATGTTCTTTATTAATGCAGGAATATAAAAACAATCATTCAACTCTAAGACTAGTCCTATAGGAAGTCGCAACATATAATTACCCTTGGCTACTGCAGCAACTTTTTCTCCATTGCCAACCCTTAGATCTGCTTCTCCCTTTAACCAGTTTTCTTCTATTCCTAAGCCCCTGTATGTCATTACATATATGAGAGTCACACCCGGTATCCAATACCCAAGTGTTAGAAGAGACAGTATGACATTCAATAACAAATATACTTGAAGTAGATTGGGCATCAGATGCCTTTTTTTTGCTTCAGTGACTCCAGATACTACTTGTAGTTTCTCTTCCAATGCCCATCCTCGCGACAATGATGGCAGGTGCCCTTGGGAGTTATTTCTTCCTTCTTTGCCTTCTTCTTCCCTTTAGCTTTGGGTTTTGACTTCCTCTTAGAACCTTTCTTTGAGAAGTTAATCAACATCACCACCTTATGTTCTTTCACAACAAATGACTCCACTGTTTTGAGCATATTGATCAATTCAAGAATCATGGACTCAATCTTATTCATCTGATAGTTCATTACAAATTGTGAATAGCTACCAGTCAGATTGTGAAGAATTAAATCAATACTTAATTCATGGTCCATGAAAAACCCTAATGATCCCAATCACTCAATATAGCTATTCATCTTTAGCGCAAATTGCACTGCAGATAAATCGTCCTGCATCTTCGAGCGAAAGAGAAGCTGGGTGACCTCGAACCTTTCAGATCGTGCCTGCTCATCGAACAATTCTCAAAGATGAAAGACAATCATATTAGCATCTATATGCTCATGTTCCTTTTGTAACTCTGGAGACATCGACACTAGCATATTGCAACTCACCATCTCAGAGTCGGCAACATGTTTCTGGTAAGCCAACTTTTGGTCACGAGATGCATTGTCTGCAGGAGGTTTGGGAAGAACCTCTTCAAGGACATAAGCTTGCTTTTTAGCCTTGAGAACAATTCTCAAGTTGTAAAGCCAGTCCAAGATGTTTGCCCCAGTAAATTTGTTGTTGTCCAAAATTGAACATAAATTAATGGAGATTGACATGCTGTTCTAATTAGTACCTAGACAAACAAAAAGAGGTGTATAAGAGAGACGAATTTATAGTAATGTAAACAATTTATATTAACAAGAAACTCCCACTATTTTATCAAATTCAATAGCCCTCACTTTGAATTAGAGAGAAGGTAGGTGATCTCTTAGTGGGTTGATATCCATTATGACTAAGAACAACCTTGGAGAGAGTCCAACAAGTCATTCATAATCATAATGTTAGGTATCAACAGTATCCATTATATATCAAATATATAACTATCACTTTATGCTATCAACTAATTGAATATTCACATATACATTAGGTTGTTAACTCATTAACATATATACATCCAATGCATATCACCTAATTGCACCTCTACCCACATTGACCTTGGAGAGAGTTCAACAAATCAATGCTTTCAGTTAATCACGAGATCGAATTTAAATGATTTAAACACATCCAACTTACATGTCAGGCTCGGAGAGAGTCAACAACCCAAACTTGATATTGACCTCTGGTCCTTACCATTAAATAAATATTGAATCTCATATGAATTGAACATTCTTGATGTCATGCCAGGCTTGGAGAGAGTCCAACAACCCAGACACGAAAAAGAACTCTAGTTCAACCATATTAATGGAAGGTATTACCCCTAATTTTTGCACGAGGGATTTCAGATTATTATGGGTCTCATCTAAAAGGAAATTAAACCTAAATATGGAAAAAACAAGGTCACATTAGGAAACAAATTTCTCGATGTGAACGTGAGTCTATGCTTAGGCTTTAACGCAGCGGCCAACACCTTCGGTGTTTTCAAGCACATCCTCAGTATTTCCTTTTTAGGTTACAAACATATCCTATATGTAAAAC
Source organism: Wurfbainia villosa (assembly GCA_025175895.1). Classification (NCBI taxonomy): domain Eukaryota; kingdom Viridiplantae; phylum Streptophyta; class Magnoliopsida; order Zingiberales; family Zingiberaceae; genus Wurfbainia; species Wurfbainia villosa. The sequence goes on along the minus strand of CM045994.1, from coordinate 84,886,284 downwards.
AAGCATACTCTAATCTATCATAAAGATAAACATGGCACAGGTATATTAAAACATCAAACATGCTTTAAATATTCTCCTACAACATGTAATCTATGTCAAACGAACAAGGTGGCTCTTATACCACTTGTTGGAGATTCCGGGATCATGCACAGTGGAATAAAGCAAAAAAAAAAAAATTATTATATCCCAGACATCCCCTGGGGGCCAGGAGAATTTGCTTTGGCATAATCGCATGAAAAACATATAAGGAGAAAGAGAAGTTATACCTTTGGTGTAGGGACGATGTTGGTCAGCTAGAGGGGAGTGAATAGCCTTTATCGTAGACGATGGTAGTCGTTCGTTGATTGCTCATCTACAAACTTAATTAGCGCAAGCAGAATATACAAATATAAACAACTAAGACAAATGCAAGGAAAGAATAGAAAGCACAAACGCTAATACTACAATGTAACGTGGTTCATGACCTTGTCGCTAATCCACGGTCCGATTCATCCAAGGTGAATCACGCCTCAAGCTTTCACTATTCTCTCCTTTTCACCAAGCTAGGTGGAGGTAACCTTTCTTACAATAGAATGGAATAATAGCAAGTAAGAAGAGTGGGAAACGTTTAGGGCACTTTGAGAGTTGTTAGGAGTTCAAGCATTATGCTCCCAAAGGCCCTCACCCCTTCTCTTTATAGAGGAAGAGGGTTTCTTCGTGTTAACACAGCAGCAGTCGACCGATGCCCCGATCAGTCGACTGATCCTGTAGTCGTTGCCCAATAACGGCTTCTTCCATGCTGGATTCCAACCAATGGCTCCCACATCAATCGACTGATGAAGTCATCAGTCGACTGATGTCGACTTCCAGTCGAGTGACGACTCACTTCGTCGCAGACGTGCGATCACCGATCGCTTCCTTAAGCGATCCGATGTCGACTGATCCGAGCTACACTAGTCGATCGCAGATCAACTTGGAGCAGTCGACTGTCATGACATGGAAGTCGACTGGTGTCGGGTAAAACTCAAACTTTACATCCGTTTGAGCTTCCGGCGATCGTGTAAACCTCAACCTTTGCGGTCGAGCCTCTGACACTCAGCCATTAGGCCAAGTTCACCTAATGACCTACTTACAATTCGGTCATTCTCTCGTCTCACTCGAAGTCCCTCGCCGAAGCTCTCTTCGTTCGTGGCCACGTCCCTCGGCAGCATTAAGCGCACGACTCTGCAATGCTCCTTCGCGTCTCTTGCCCTCGAAGTCTGCTTCCTTGGCTTCGCTTCAAGTCATCTCGTCCGGTGGTCCCTCGGCAGCATCAAGAGCACGACTTTGCAATGCTCCTTCTTCGACTCAAGCATGAGGTTGTGAGCGGTGACACTTACCTAAGCTCCATGTGCGAATTAATAAGTCCTGCAAGACTCCAACACACATATCAAATCCAAACATCCTAACTTAAACCCTTTGCCACACACATCAAAACCATATCATGGGATGATTGCCCTAACAATCTCTACCTTTTTGATGTGTGGCAATCCGTTTAAGTTAGGTAAACATTTGATAAAAATATTAAGATAAGAAAGCATGTGAATAAAACATGATTATCAGCTCTCCCCCTTAATTCATGAAACTCCCCCTAAATATAATTCTCCCTCTTATTATAACTTACTTAAACATACATATTTCTCCCCCTTTGACACCATCAAAAAGATTAAACTAAGTTTTTCAAACATGGCATCAAGTCTAGGAAACAAAAACCACCAAAACATGCCTTAAAATTTGACAAAAGAAGGTTACTAGGCATGTTTTCATGATCAATCGTCTGTTCACTACTGATCGTACCACACTGATTTGATTTTTTGATTTTCGATTTTCGAATTTCAAAAATACATAAAAAATTCTATAAAATTCGAAAAATCATGAAATTTGGGAAACACATTTCTTGTAAGTGTCTTTATCAATGAAAATTTGTTTTTCATGAAAAAATCACTATATTTTCGAAAATTAGGAAAAATCTCAAAAGTTGAAAAATATCTAAAGTTTTGTATCAATTTTAAAACCTAGTTTTGCCTTGAAGCTTTTCAAAACATGAACATTCAGTTTATGAAACAGGAAATATTTTTCAAAACATTTGAAATATCCAACCATGATCTTTGGGCAATATGTCTATGAATTAAACATAAGCCTTCCCCATGATTGGTCTATTATTGCTATTTTGATACTTTAAATGACCATCTAAATGTCATAGGCATTAGTGAATCATTAGTATGATCCTATCATCTCACTCATGCTATGTTTTCAATCAAAGTAGCCTATAGTGAGTGTGAGATGTTCCTAAAGGTATTTGTACATAATTAACCATTAATTTCATGCAATTTCATACAAGGTTAAGTATCATCCTAACATACCACAAGATCATAAAGGCATATATGCATTGATTTCACATTATGATCATGAAACACATATATCTATCAATTTGTAATCATGCATTACATATATAATCATGATAATAAGTCAATCATGATTTAAACTATTTATGGGTGCATTATCATCACCCAACACTATTTCAAAAATTTAGTCCCGCCATCCTAAGTCAGCCAAACAATATGATATAGGTAAATTCCTTTTGGTTGACTACCCTAGGGTTTTCCTAACCCTTAAGGATGGATTTAAGAACCCAAAACAAGTTATTTCCTATGGGGTTCACTAAAAATTCCTTAGGGATCCATTTTCTAGCTATTATTTTCTTTTTGCTTTGACCCCTAGCAATCAAACATTTATAGGCCTTTTCATTAGTTTTTCCCTTATATCCTAGGCCTTTCTTATTGAAGCTTGCCCTTTGGCTCCCTATGATCATGTTAAGGGTGTTGGAGCCAATTGTAAATTTTTCTAGGGCCTTGGTCAAAAGATTTACCTTTATCCTTAACATCCTATTTTCCTCAATGCATGCATCATTAACATCAAAAGGCATATAGTCATGTGAGCATGCATCATCATTATTAACATTTAAACATGCTTGTTCTAATTTATTTTCTAAAGCCTTAATTTGATCTAGCATGCTTTTATTCTTTTTCTTAGCCCTAAATAAATCCTTATTAAGGCTAGAAATCATGGAAACTATTTTATTGGGTGAGAGATTCGTTATCATAGTCTCCATGTCTTCTTCTTCGGATAAGGAGGATGATGATGAGCCTCCCCCTTCACTAGAGCTCTCCTCACTTGTGCTTCTTTCTTCTTGCTCGGAGGAGGAGGGGAGGTGTCTAGGTCATCAAATGTCATTAGTGCCAAATTTATGACAAAGGCATTTTCTTCCTCCGATGATGATGATGAGGAGGAAGGGTCATCCCAAGTCCTTGCTTTGAGTGCTTTGGCATTTCCTTTTTCTTTGGACTTCTTCTCTTCTTCCTTTTTCATCTTGCTCCCCTTCTTCTTTTCCTCTTTCTTCTTCCTCTCTTCTTTGCTCTTGTTCAAGAAGGGACAATCATCTCTTATATGTCCCTCTTGTTGGCAATTGTATCATATTATCTTCCTCTTGTGCCTTCTCCTATCATAAGATTTGTTAAACTTTAAATTTCTTAAAGCACACCTTACCTTCCTAACCATATAAGTATCTTCATTGCTATTCATGGAGGATGATGAGGATGCTTCATCAGAGGAGGAGGAAGTTCTTAACTTCTTCTTCTTTCCCTTGTTAGCTACTCCTCTTGATGGCTTGATACTTGATTCTTCAATTACTCCCTCAAGCCTTGTTTCATGGAGCTCCATGGTTGAGAAAAACTCCTCCAAGGTGCTCACTTCTAGGTTCTTTAACATGTAGAAGGAGTCCACCATTGAGCTCCATTTTGATGACCGAGGAAAAGCATGGATTGCTTTCATGAGCATATCCCGGTTCGAAAGTTTTTCTCCTACACTTGTTAGCCCAATTAAAATTTCCTTAAACCTAGAGTGTAAAGAGATTACCTTTTCTCCCTTTTCAAGTTTGATATTTGTTAGTTGGGAGCGGAGGAGGTCTCTCCTTGCAAGCTTGGCCTCCGAGGTACCTTCATGAAGCTCTACTAGCTTCTTCCACATCTCTTTAGTGCTTGCACATTCCCCTATCCTATTCACTTCTTGTTGGGGGAGTACATTGTAGAGGTGGTGCTTTGCCTTTGAGTTCGCCAAGTACCCCTCCCTTTGTCTCTTGGTCCATCTTGTCTTCTCTATTTGCTCTCCATTTTAATCCCTAGGTATCTCGAAACCATTTTCCATTATTAATAGAATTTCGAAATCGGTTTTAAAAAATACCTCCATTCTCTTCTTCCACCAAGATAATTCTCCTTCAAACTTTGGTAGGTGAATATTTGAGCCGACCATCTCTTGATGAAGTGCTTGTTGCGGCGGTTAGTCCTCAACAAGCGACTTGGCTCTGATATCACTTGTAGGGACAATGTTGGCCGGCTAGAGGGGGTGAATAGCCTTTATCGTAGACGATGGTCATCGTTTGTTGATTGCTCGTCTACAAACTTAATTTGCGCAAGCGGAATATACTAATATAAACAACTAAGACAAATGTAAAGAAAGAATAGAAAGCACAAACGCTAACACCACAATGTAACGTAGTTCACGACCTTGCCGCTAATCCACGGTCCGATTCATCCAAGGTGAATCACGCTTCAAGCTTTCACTATTCTCTCCTTTGCACCAAGCAAGGTGGACGTAACCTTTCTTACAATCTCTCTTCTTACAATAGAATGTAATAATAGCAAGTAAGAAGAGTGGGAAACGTTTAGGGCACTTTGAGAGTTGTTAGGAGTTCAAGCATTAGGCTCCCAAAGGCCCTCACCCCTTCTCTTTATAGAGGAAGAGGGTTTCTTCCCGTTAACACAGTAGCAGTCGACTGATGCCCCGATCAGTTGATTGATCTTGTCGCCTTTGCCCAATAATGGCTTCTTCCATGTTGGATTCCAACCAACGACTCTCACATCAGTTGACTGATGAATTCATCAGTTGACTGATGTCGACTTCCAGTCGAGTGATGACTCACTTCTGTGCCAGTGCATAGTGCGATCAGTCGACTGCTTCCCTTAAGCAATCGACTGATGTCGACTTGATCCAGCAGTTAACACCAGTCATTCATCGATCAACTTGGAGTAGTCGACTGCCTTGACATGGAAGTCAACTGGTGTCGGGTAAAACTCAAACCTTACATCCGTTTGAGCTTTTGGTGATCGGGTAAACCTCAACCCTTACGGTCGAGACTCTGACACTCAACCATTCCACCAAGTTCACCTAATGAGCTACTTAAAATTCACTCATTCTTTCATCTCACTCGAAGTCCCTCGCCGAAGCTCTCTTCATTCGTGGTCACGTCCCTTGGCAGCATCAAGCGCACGACTCTGCAATGCTCCTTCGTGTCTCTTGCCCTCAAAATCTGCTTCCTTAGCTTCGCTTCAAGTCATCTCATTCGGCGGTCCCTCGGCAGCATCAAGCGCATGACTCTGCAATGCTCCATCTCCGGCTCAAGCACGAGGTTGTGAGCGGTGACACTTGCCTAAGCTCCATGTGTGAATTACTAAGTCCTGTAAGACTCCAACACACATATCAAATCAAAAAATCCTAACTTAAACCCTTTGCCACACACATCAAACCATATCACGGGTTGATTGCCCTAACATTCAGGATTCTTTTGAATCTGTCGAAACCACAAGCAAGACCAATGGGCCTTGCCTCTATCAGTTTCAATGTCGGGATCACCAGAGACAACCCCTAGAGCAGCAACTCTTTGTCTCCGATTGGAGCTAGCCAACCGGTGGAGAAAATAGAAGAGGAGAGAGGAAGGAGCAAAAGCGGCTACCAAGGGAGAAACCTAAAACAAAAACCTTAGCCAAAGATTATCAAGGGATCCTTTTATAGATCTCTTGATTAGGTCATCTTATGAGGCTTAAACGAAATATATCTTACCATAATTATCCCATAATTAAGGTAAGAATAACCTAGGAAATTTCCATAATAGAAAATCTCCAAAATCGACGGAGACGCGACACGACCGTGTGGATTCACATGGCATGGTCGTGTGGATTCACATGGTATGGCCATGTGTCTCTCTGGGCGCAACCTAGACTTTGTCAATTTGCGGCCAGAGCAACGCACGACCCGTGCTAAGTTAGGCACAACCGTGTGAAGCTCTGTATGGTTCGTTTGACTTTGTTTAAGTGTGATATAGCCATGCTAAGTCCGACATGGCCATAGGAGGTTCCATAGCCTCCGTTTTGCACCCCCTTGGTCTGGTCCAACCAGACATATCCTCTCTCAACGAAATCTCATTCTCAGACTTATTTTATATCTCGAGATCACTCGTAGTACGTGGGACCCAATAGGGTTCCCAATTATGTTGACTATTCATAATTAACGCCTTAATTATGAATAGATCATGAGTGGCACCTAGCAATACATCATGACCCCCAATTGACCGAAAAGTCTAAATCGACTTCAGAACATTTTCTGAACCCTTTAGCAACTTCAGTTGTTCATGCCTTATTCCTTTCACTCATCCTATACCCACTTGGTTCAGGATATGGTCTCTATGTTTGTCCCCACTAGGCTGACTACGTCACACCTAGCCCAAGTTATTTTCCTTGTCCTATGGATTCAAGTTACTCCTACATGTTCCTAAGAAGACCATCTTCTTAACATGCTTGCTCTGGCCAGAGACTTACACAATCCGAGAATCTCCAGTAACTAAATTGCTAAATCTAGAGTCACCTATGGATTCCAAAGTTCTAGACTATTAGGATCAATCATAATTAGGTATGTAATAGATTCTCCCTTTCAAAATATTCGTCAAGTGTAAGTGTAAAAATAAAAGCTAACCAGTGCAAGTATAGAACATACATTAAAGCAATTAAAATAAAATACTACGAGATAAATGAAGTTAAGGTACCTACAGAAACAACATGTGAAGAGATCTTAAAAATATTACTAAGGTAGCTTAAAGATATCAAAAACTAAGTGCTGAAAGAAACTAAATATGTTGGATCGATGCGGTTCGCTAGAGGGGGGGTGAATAGCGAAAACAAAACTTTTTCTTTCGAATTCGTTTCAAGACAAATATACGCAGCAGAAATGTAAATAAAAACTAAAAGAGACAAATAGTTTTTTTACTTGGTTCGTAGCCTTCGGCTACTACTACAAGGCCCTAACGGTCCTAGACCGTGTACGGAGGGCAATTCACTAAAACACTCCTCCTCGTTGAAGGTAGGAGTTTACGATTACAAAAAAAACTTTCGAAGCACAAGATAGAGAGACAAACCCTCTCTTCTATTAAAATGAAAATGCAACGATAGAAAGCCTCGATTAACAAACTAATTGCAAGATTAAAAGAAATGACAAGACAAGATTATACCAACAACTCGAAGATAGGACTTAAACTAGGGTTGTTGGCAGCACTTCGTTGTCGTAGAGTTGGCGGAGAGTCGCAGCGTTGTGGAAGCTTTTGAGCACTTAGAATTGATGATGAAACCCTAGGTTTGACCCTCCTTTTATAGCCTTTGAGCCCCTTTTCGAGAGGAACCCTAGCCAATCACAATTGAGCACCACTCCCCTTGAAATTTGGTGATAAACCTTGACTCCTCGAGGTTGATCCTTTGACCATCCGATCGATGGCCATCATCGATCGGATCGATGGAAGCATCGATCGAGTCTTGACGCACCGACGGTATTGGCGGCTAGCTCAACAAAAACATAATTTCGATGGTCGTCGACCGTCCGATCTCGACCTAGACCATCTATAGGATGTCTTTGGTCGGATCTACGCTTAAGATCATCCCCGTAACGAGGATACAACCTCACTTACGCTTGCACACACGAGCTTACCTCGATACTTACATGTTGCTTTTGCTTCCGGCCTTCCACTCGCTTCCTTCGGCTCCCTCCGAAGTCACTCGAGTGTCGCCCGACCACCGCGGCTTCCTCCGGGTGTCGCTAGCCTTCAACTCCAGCTATAGCAATTTACTGCACACTCGATTCAGCTCGTGAGATAATGACATGAGCTTAACTTTGTATCGTTTGCTATAATCAAAACTCAGGTTCGACTTAGGTGCCTACTGCACCAACAATCTCCCCCTTTTTGATTTATGGCAAACCCACATACAAAGTTAAGAAAAAACAAATTAAGTGCATTAAGTAAAATGAGCAAGAGATATGCATGAATGTGTACGAGTAAAAACTCTTTTTCAAGTGCTCCCACTTGAGGAATCCTCCCCCTTGACCGAGGGTGAGTACTTGAGAAAGGGTTTTAACTCTCCCCCTTGATATTTTCTACTAAAAAAAAGTTAAGTGACCGAAATTACTTAACATTGGCCATAGTGTTTAAAATAAGTTTTAAGTTAAGAAATCAAAAAATTGATTTCTTAACCTTGGCCTTTACTTCCATTTTGTTAACAATTTAACTTAAAGTTAAGTAAATTATTTTTTTGTATTGTTAACGAAAACAAGTTAACTAAATGTGTTTAAGTTAAGAACTCCCTTAACTTGTTTTGTTAACTTAAAGTTAAGTAAGTCTTGGCCATAAAAAAATTGATCCCTTAACTTTGGCCTTTTTCTCCCCCTTTTTCCATATATCGAAAAGGGTGAGGCACCTAAGTGGAATAAAAAATAAGTTTTAATTTTAAAGTCTAAGCATGTTCCATATTATTTTGAAAATAATATACTGAAAATAAGTTCATCTATAAAATATTTGACTCATATTTGGCTTGATTGATATGGAAGATCAATCAGTCCTGGTGGGAGTCGGTTAGTATGTATAATTATACTCCGTGGTTCATAGCGATGCACTAGCTCTACATCTGGAACCAGGAGTAAGGTCCTAACATCTCACGCCCATCTACGTGGCTAAGTACACAAACACATTAGTCCTATATGTTGTGAGATGTACTGGCTCCTTAAATCTATAGGTGCATGATATCTAAGGTATGTCCTATGCTAGTTCCATGAAATTAAAGAAATAGTAGTAAGAACATATAATTTGCAAGTACCTATTCTATTACGCACATGCCCAATTTTCGTCTTAATAGACTAAATTCGGCTTCAGGTAGGGGTTTAGTAAATAGGTTTGCCAAGTTAGACTTCGATTTGACGTATTCGAGTTGTATGGCTCCGTTGGCCACATGTTCTCGAATGAAATGGTGTTTGACCTCTATATGTTTGGTCCTAGAGTGACATATCGGATTTTTTGTAAGATTATTTGAACTAATGTTATCTACGTGAAGTTTAGTATTCGTAAAGTCTAACTTAAAGTCGCGGAGAGTGTGCTTCATCCAAAGAAGCTGCGTGACACACTCACCCATCGCGATGTATTCGGCTTCGGTGGTAGATAAAGCAACACGGTGTTGCTTCCTACTGCACCAACTCACTAGACTCGAGCCGAGAAGTTGACAACAACCACTCGTGCCCTTTCTATCGAGCTTACTACCGGTATAGTCCGAATCGGAGTAGTCGGTTAGTTTGAACTCGGTAGATCTAGGATACCAAATACCGACATTAAGTGTACCCTTTAGATATCTAAGGATACGCTTAACTAGGGTTAGGTGAGACTCCTTAGCACAAGTTTGAAACCTGGCGCACATACTTACTGCGAATAGGATGTCAGGTCGACTCGCAGTTAAGTATAGGAGACTTCCTATCGCGCTCCTATAGTACTTTATGTCAATGGACTTACTTTCTAGGTCTTCTCCTATGTTAACATTAATCGCCATTGGGGTGTTTATTACCTTAGCGTCTTGCATTCCAAATCTTTTAATTAACTCCTTAGTGTATTTTTGTTGATATAGGTATATACCATCCTTAGTTTGTTTAATTTGTAGACCTAAAAAGAAACTTAACTCGCCTACCAAGTTCATTTCGAACTCACTTTCCATGAGCGAAACGAACTCGTTTAGTAAGGCTGAGTTAGAGGTTCCAAAAATTATATCGTCTACGTAAATTTGAGCTATGAATATTTCATTACCTAAGGTTTTTACGAAGAGAGTTGGGTCAACTAAGCCTTGGTTAAACCCTTTTGACTTAAGATGGATTGAAAGTCTCTCGTACCAAGCTCGAGGAGCTTGTTTAAGTCCATAGAGAGCTTTCTTAAGTTTTAGAACATGGTTGGGTTTATCTAGATTTTCGAATCCGGGGGGTTGGCTAACATAAACTTCTTCTTTAATGTATCCATTTAGGAATGCCGACTTAACATCCATTTGAAACAGCTTAAATCCTCGATGTGCAGCATAAGCTAGCAACATTCGAATGGATTCGAGTCTAGCTATTGGGGCATGGGTTTCGTCGTAATCTAAGCCTTCGACTTGACTAAACCCTTTGGTGACTAACCTAGCCTTGTTTCTAACTACTTCACCTTTATCATCAAGCTTATTTCGAAACACCCACCTTGTTCCAATTATCGTTTTGTCTTTAGGTGGTGGTACTAGTTCCCACACTTTATTCCTAGTGAATTGAGCTAGCTCTTCTTGCATTGCAATAATCCAATCGGGATCAAGAAGAGCTTGTTCAATTGATTTGGGTTCTATCTTTGAAATTAAGGAAATTTGACTAAGGTTCCTATAGGATGCTCTAGTTCGAACTCCTAGATTAGGATCTCCTATCACTTGATCGATAGGGTGGTTAGTCTGAATCCTAGATTGGGTTGGGTTTGTGTCACCTAATGCTCAATTGAGTGACTTGGTTGAACACTAGTTTGACTCGGATCACTTGTCACTTGGTCGACAAGAGGAGTTGGTTGATGTGGATTAGACTCGATCTCAGGGTCGGAGATGAGTTTGGTATCAGTGGGCTCAACACTTGGGGTCATTAAGAGTTTTGTAGGTTCGGGTACTTCATCGAACACTACATTAATAGTCTCTTCGACTTTAAGGGTATCGTGGTTATATACCCTATAGGCCCTACTCGTGGTTGAGTATCCTAATAAGATTCCGGTGGAGGTTTTGGATTTGAATTTCCCTAGGTGGTTCTTAGTGTTTAAGATATGTACCTTACATCCAAATACCCTAAAGTACTTGATGTTGGGCACTTTATTGTGATAAATCTCATAGGAGGTCTTAAGGTGCCTCTTTACCATAAGGATCCTATTCTGGACATAGCAAGCCGTGCTAACGGCTTCTGCCCAAAATCTATCGGGTAGGTCGTATTCGTTCAACATAGTCCTAGCGGCTTCTTATAGAGTTTGGATTTTCCGCTCCACTAGGCCATTTTGTTGAGGGGTCCTAGGGTAAGAGAATTCATGGTGATATCCGTTTAGGTTACAGAAGTCGGTGAACCTTTGATTTTCGAATTCACCACCATGATCGCTTCTAAGTCTTTTAACCTTAAGGTTTTTTTGATTCTCGATTAATTTGAATAGATTGATTAATTGATCTAGGGTATCATTTTTATGTTTGATGAACCTAACCCTGGTAAACCTGGAGTAGTCGTCAATTATGACTAAGTAATATTGACTTCTATTGAGTGACTTGGCTCCATGTGAATCGAATAGATCCATATGCAGGAGCTCAAGTACACTTGAGGTTCGTTCTTGGTTAGTTAACTTGTGTTGTGTCCTAGGTTGTTTTCTTTGTTGACAAGCATTACAGATTTTATTAACCAAATTATTGAGGTTGGGTAAGCCTCTGACTAAGCCACTCTGACTCATCTTGTGGACGAGTCTTGGGTCTGCAAAACCAGTGACCTCGTCGAACCATGATTCCTCTTCCTGTGTCATAAGACATTTGGCTGAGGATTTGATTAAGTTAATTGTATAAATGTTATTTGTCCTAGTTCCTTTGAGTATTGTTTTAGCTATTTTATTTGTTTTAATTACACATTAATTATCTAAAAATACGACTCTATAGTTATTGTCACATAATTGGCTTACGCTAAGCAGGTTATATTCAAAATTTTCTACAAGTAATATATTTTTAATAACAAAATTCGAGTTAAGCTCGATATCACCTAATCCGATGATTTTGAGCTTGTCGTTATTCCCAAAGGCTACCGATCCTTGTCATTTGAATCGAAGCTTCGTGAATTTGAGTTGATCCCCGATCATGTGTCGGGAGCAACCGCTGTCCAACATCCATTGATCCTACACACAAGGTGGTTGGATTGGATGTTAGATTTTTATATATTTTTTTAAATTGGTTGTAAGATTTTAAACCTAGGTCATCTCACCTGTGTCTATATGGTCAAGCATGTTATACTTATGTGTTTTTTGTGAGATGACTTCCAATTAAGTTGATTAAGTGCATTTAGGTTCAAGTAATTTTATGTTAGATTTGGATTTGACCCTAGGCTTGTCAAGTTTACCTTTTCAAGATCATGGCTTCCAGGTCGTGGCGAGGCACAGGGGCCTTCTTTTATCGGATCATCGACCACTTCCTTAGACAAAGCCATTTTCAAGAAAATGATGACTTGACTCACCTAAGACTATTTCCTGGTCTAACTGGTTATTTTTGAAAAGAGGCTCCCCGAGGCTCAATCTTTTCGAAGGATTTTAGTTGGTTATGTATGTGTTCTAAGTGAGTTCACAAGTTAAAAAAAAAAACAAAACAAAAAAAATTCTAAGCATGCAATTTCTAAGTTAAAGCACAAACTGTATTATGTAAAGTATTAAATAAAGTTCGACTCACTTTAAGGGTATCTTTTGAACCAAATGCGTATCCGTGGCTTGACTTGAAGGTAGCTTCGTAGTCCGAGTCATCCTCAGGTTCTGACTCAATCGATTTCGCCATGAAGGCGTGGTCTTCGTCTTCTTCGGATGACACTTCTTCCCATGTCGCGTTGAGGGCCTTCTTGTGCTTAGGTGCTTGGTGGTTGAGCTTGGGGCACTCGGACTTGATATGTCCAAACCTGTTACACTCATAACACCTAATATTAGAACTTTTAGGCTTACCTTGGTTGGGTCGAGTCGTGGTTCGCTTTCGTCCCTTGGCTATCCTTTGAGCTAGGTTCATTAGTTCGGCAGTCAACTCCAGGTCAAGTTCTTCTTCGGACTCGTCTTCCTCCTCGGTTGGTGGTGGCTTGCTTGCGATTTTCTTCTTCTTTGAACCTGCAAACAAGGCTATACCCCTCTCGGGTTCCGAGTTGGACTGCTCATGTAATTCGAAATCTGAGAATAATTCATCTATTCTAACTTTAGAAAGGTCCTTGGAGACCTTGTAGGCGTCGACCATGGATGCCCACAAGGTAGTCCTCGGAAAAGAGTTTAGAACATACCTTATAAGGTCGCAGTTTTCGACCTTTTGCCCGATTGCGTGTAGGTTGTTGACGATGTCCTGGACGCGGGCGTGCAATTGTGTTTCCATTCCGTGTTCCTGCATTTTTAGTGTGTACAATTTATTGAACAACAAATCGCGTTTGCAAACCTTAGCTTGATCCGATCCTTCGTGTAACTCGATCAGCCTCGTCCAGAGATCTCTTGCGCTGATGAAGGGTCCGACTCGGTTCAGCTCCTCCTTGGATAGCCCGCACTGCAGGATTTGAGTCGCCTTTGCATCTGCCTCGACTTGTCGTTTAGTGGCAATGGACCACTGATTGTAATCCAAGGATTCACCTTCTTCATTAGTAGGAAGGGTGAACCCGGTTTGGATCACAATCCACATCTCTATTTGGGTTTTTAGGAAGCACTCCATCCGACCTTTCCAGTAACGGAAATCGTCACCGTTGTAAAACGGTGGTCGGACGGTGCTAAAACCCTCGAGATGGGCCATTAACACGAAAGACACAAAGAGACGAAGACGAAGAAACTAGCAACGACAAAAACACAAAAACAAGTACCAAGACTCGCGTCTTGGATTAGTAGTGCGGGAGAAAAACTTAACAAAGTGAAATAAATAATAAAAAAATAGAATTAAAAGAAAAATAAATCTGTAAAAATGGCTAGATTGGTGGTTTCACCAAATCTTAGCAACCCCCGGCTCTGATACCAATTGTTGGATCGATGCGGTTCGCTAGAGGGGGGGGGGGTGAATAGCGAAAACAAAACTTTTTCTTTCGAATTTGTTTCAAGACAAATATACGCAGCGGAAATGTAAATAAAAACTAAAAGAGATAAATAGTTTTTTTACTTGGTTCGTAGCCTTCGGCTACTACTCCAAGGCCCTAACGGTCCTAGACCGTGTACGGAGGGCAATTCACTAAAACACTCCTCGTTGAAGGTAGGAGTTTACGATTACAAAAAAAACTTTCGAAGCACAAGATAGAGAGACAAACCCTCTCTTCTATTAAAATGCAAATGCAACGATAGAAAGCTTCGATTAAAAAACTAATTGCAAGATTAAAATAAATGACAAGACAAGATTATACCAACAACTCAAAGATAGGACTTAAACTAGGGTTGTTGGCAGCACTTCGTTGTCGTAGAGTTGTCGGAGAGTCGCAGCGTTGCGGAGGCTTTTGAGCACTTAGAATTGATGATGAAACCCTAGGTTTGGCCCTCCTTTTATAGCCTTTGAGCCCCTTTTCGAGAGGAACCCTAGCCAATCACAATTGAGCACCACTCCCCTTGAAATTTGGTGATAAACCTTGACTCCTCGAGGCTGATCCTTTGACCATCAGTCGACTGATGGCCATCATCAGTCGACTGATGGAAGCATCAGTCGAGTGCTGACCTTGGCAAATCGATTGACGGCAATGAGTCCTCCACGATGCTTGCTGCAAGTCAAAGTTAGCTCAACAAAAACATAATTTCGACGGTCGTCGACCGTCCGATCTCGACCTAGACCATCTATAGGATGTCTTTGGTCGGATCTACGCTTAAGATCATCCCCGTAACGAGGATACGACCTCACTTACGCTCGCACACACGAGCTTACCTCGATACTTACATGTTGCTTTTGCTTCCGGCCTTCCATTCGCTTCCTTCGGCTCCCTCCGAAGTCACTCGAGTGTCTCCCGACCACCGCGGCTTCCTCTGGGTGTCTCTAGCCTTCATCTCCAGCTATAGCAATTTACTGCACACTCGATTCAGCTCGTGAGATAATGACATGAGCTTAACTTTGTATCGTTTGCTATAATCAAAACTCTGGTTCAACTTAGGTTCCTACTGCACCAATAAAATACTCTATGCATAAACAAATTAATGCAAACTAAAACTAAAATGCAAGTATCAAGAAAGAAAGTTTTGCTAGAAACAAAACATATCAAAACTTTGGGTCCCCCCAGACTTATATTAAACAGTACCTATAATACGGCAGGCGAGGTGGGAAGTCTAGTAGCCTCACCATGTCGGGCTCCTAGGAAAACCTGGTGCTCAGCCGATGATGCCACATGTACATGTGGTCGATCTAGGAAATAGAGGATGCAGTGGCTGCTCTATGCTCCCCCTCCTGAGCCCACTGTGCTTGTTGGGCACGCATGGGGTGTCGAACCTCCTGGCAATACGTAGCCTCCTCCTAGCGATGGGCAGCCTCCTCCTGGAAATAGATATGGGCCTAGTCGTAGAACTCCTCGACGCGCTGGAAGTGCTCCCGTAAGCCCTGAAACTCCACTTGCGTATAGGCGCTCTACTCCTCCCATCGTTGCCTCTACGTCTACTGCTCGGCATATATGTCGTCGAGGCTCAATCGAAACTTGGAGAACTCGTAGGCAGATGTACCTACATCTTGCTCAAAAGTAGAAAAAGATGGTGGTGCAGGTGCAGACTCTCTACGTGGACTTGGTGGGCTCCTATAAGGTGGGGAAGGAAATTTCACACGAATAGGGCAAGAAAAATTGAAGTGCACGGCGGGATTGGTGTGGAACACACGGTGTGGCCCTTTTATCCCTTGCATGATATAGCCATGTGCCCCCCATTTCTCTCCCAGGGTGCACCACTGTTTGAATTCTCCCACACGCCCCGTCGTGTAGCTCAAAATGATTTTTGTTTCTACTTAACAAGTTCTTTCTAGTCCTAAAACTATTTGAAAAAACGTAAATGACTATAAATCAAAGTCTAAATTATACACATGAATGCAATAAAATTAAAACAACTAAAGACTAAACTTGGGTTGCCTCCCAAGAAGCGCTTTATTTAGGGTCTTTTAGCTCGACCATACTCCATCATTTCAACTTGGCTCCGGAGGCTCCATAAACCTCCCTTCATTCATCTCAAAATCTTTATACACGCTTTCTTCTTTTGCTCTGGCTGGAATAATGTACTTCCCTAACACGGGTCCTTGGCTTGCCATACTAGCAGGCTCAAATTCCATCTTATTATCTCCTACTGTTAAGGTCAACTTGTGATTCTTGACATTAATCACCATTCCGGCAGTTGCTAAAAATGGTCGCCCAAGGATGACGGGGATCTTCGGGTCTTCTTCCATCTCCATGAACACAAAATTGGTCGGAAGTGTAAAATTTTCCACCTTTACTAGCACATATTTCAAAATCCCTAGTGGGTATCGGTATGAATGGTCGTCTAGCTATAACATCATAGTGGTGAACTTTAAATTCCCTAGCCCTAGCTTTTTGCATAGGGTATAGGGCATCAAGCTCACACTAGCGCCCAAGTCACAAAAGTCTTTTCTAATCAAGGTCGTCCCTATATAACATGGGATATAGATGTTGGTGCAGGGGCACTAGATAATCGAACTTGTGTTTTGATTATGGCAAAGACACAAAGTTAAGTTTACATCATTATCTCACGAGCTAAATCAAGTGTGAAGAAAAGTGCTAAAGCTGGAGCTGAAGGCTAGCGACACCCGGAGGAAGCCGCGGTCGTCGGGCAACACTCGAGTGACTTCGGAGGGAGCCGAAGGAATCGAGTAGAAGGCCGGAAGCGAGAGCTACTATCGAGGTAAGCTCGTGTGAGTGAGAGAATGTAAGGTCGTGTCCTCTTTACGGGGATGACCGTAGGCGGCGATCTGATTAAGACTTCCCGTGGAAGGTCTAGGTCGAGATCGGATGGTCAAAAACCATCGCATTTATCATTTTTTGAGCTAACCTCTTACTGCAGGGAAGTGGCCAGACTGGCAGTCGACTGCTGGACATCAAGTAGTCGACTGATGCTCATCAGTCGACTGATGGCGACGAATCAGCCTTTGCGCTAGGTCAAAACGGATAACGTTTGACGCGGCCACTTCGCGATAAAATTTGGACAACTTCGTGATTTGTTCCAAAAAAAAAGGGAGACAAATTCAGAGGCCAAAATCTATAAAAGGAGGGGAGGATTCCAACTCCAAACATCATCAAGTTCATTCATCAAGTGCTCCTACAACGCCAACGCTCCAACGCCGTCATAACACCGACGTGACGACAAGTTCAAATCTCCTTCGTCGGCAGCAGTAGCAAGTAATTATTTTTATTGTATTCTTTATTTTAATCGTAACGAGGTGAGGTAGGCTTGTTGCCTCATCCTCGTACATTCGGTTTTTTGTGATCGTTGTCTCCTACCTCCAATGAGGAGGAGACGTTATAGTGCTTTGCCCTCCGTACGCGGTCTAGGACCGATAGGGCCTTGGAGTAGCAACCGCTGGGTTATGAACCAAGTAAAAATAAACGTATTCCTTTATTTTTCACTGCTCTTACTCATTTAATTGTCTACTCGAATGAAACATCGAAAAGATTTACGATCGCTATTCACCCCCCCCCTCTAGCGACGCTTCTCGATCCAACAATAGAAACTCCCCAGATCTTTTAATTTTTGAGTGGTCTTGTTCTGGAGGTAGGCACTTGATTCCTCTATGAGGGCCACTATTTCAGACTTTTTGACCTTTTTATGGTGTGCCAGAATATCTTTCATGAATCTTGCGAATTGGGGCATTTGGTGCAGTGCTTCAAGTATCGGCACCTCTACTGAGATCGACTTTAACATGTTCAAAAATTTACCAAACTCAGCATCTCTCTTCGTGATGGTCAGCCACTGGGGGAATGATACCATCAAGGGTGGTTGAGTTTTCGCAGCAGGGTCCCGATCTATATTTTCGACTTCTTCCTTGCCAATCTCCATCGAAGGTTGCCTTATTTCGGGTCCGGGTTCCAGTCCATAAACCAACCGGCTCAACATCTCTTCCAGAATTCTTCCACTCAGCAACGTCACTGCCTTGAATTGCTCCACTGGATTGATCTCCGATTTTCCTAGTAGATTCTGTGGTACTCTGGAGAACTAGTTGGCAATCTAAGATACTTGAATTTCTAGCATCTTTTTCTTGTTGGCGAGATCCTTTATAGATCATCTTAACTCTTCGATCATTGTTTCTGTCTGTGAATGGCGCCGCTGAAATTCAGCATTCGCCTCCTATTGCGTCCGAATGAAGTTCTCTATCATCTTTTTCAGACGGGTGTCAGGTGGTTGAGACTGACCATTTCCTCCCGATTATTGGAAATTCCCCGTATTATTCCTATAAAAAAAATTCGGGTGGTTTCTCCATCCGGGGTTGTAGGTTCTCGAATATGGGTTGTTGGGCCTTTGATTATGGTCGCCAACCGCATCAACATGCTCAATTTTCTCTTTGTAGCTGCTCTACCCTCCATAGTAGTTCTCCTGATACGCTGCTACTCCCTCTCCGAAAGTAGTGGCCACACATGTAGATGCAGGGGTTAGAGATTCAAACCGTCTACATTGTGCATTCATTCTTGCTGCCAAGTGGTCGATGGAGTTGACAGCATATCGATCGGCTGTAGGCGTTGGGTGACTATGCTCGGAAGCCCATTGATGGTGGTTCTGAGCCACCTCTTCAATAAGCTCTTATGCTTCCTCGATAGTCTTATTCATTAAGGCACCTCCTGCAGCAGAATTGAGGGACACCTTAGTGGCGTACGTGATTCCATTATAGAATATGTGGATCACTAGCCACCTCTCTAGACCATGATGGGGGCATTCATGGAGCAACCCTTTGTAGCGATCCCAAGCTTCGAACAAGGACTCCCCTTCTTTCTGGCGGAAGCTAGTGATCATGTGGCACATGTGAGTAGTCTTACTTGGTTGGAAAAATTTATTTAGGAATTGCTGCTCACATTGCTCCCATGTGGTGATGCTTCCTGAAGGAAGGGAGTGGTGCCATGTCTTTTCCTTATCCCATAGTGAGAACGGAAATAGGTTCAGAAGGATCGCATCAGCTGGTACTCCATTGAATTTCATCGTCGAGCATATCTCCAAAAATGTCTCTAGGTGCCGGTTTGGGCATTCAATTGCAGTACCTCCAAATTGGCTCTGCTGGACCTTGTGTATAAGCGCAGATTTTAGTTCAATGTTGTTGGCATTGATTAATGATCCAGTTATGCTTGGCCTATATCCTCTAGCACTGGGGGTTGCATAGTCTCACAAAAGCCGACTACCTAAGTTTACCATAGATGCGTCTAGATCCTCCATGCCTTTCTGTTCAACTCTCCTGCGATGGTAGGTTCTTTCAATTTCTGGGTTTATCAGAAACATATTTTTTGATCCTAAGCATCTATGCATACGAAGAACCAAGCCACTAAATTAGGAGTATACCTACTGCTTAAAAATTTGAAATAACCTAATCTAAAATCAAATGCAGAAAATTTAAATTAAAGGTTGATGCAATGCAACTACTGAAATTAATCTAACTTAATCTAGATATTAAAAATCTAAAATAGAAGTAAATAAAATAAAAATAAACCAAGAAAATGAATCTAACCTAATTCCGATCCAACTATCCACTTTTTGATTCAATATCAAATCAATCAGTCCCCGACAATGACACCAAAAACTTGATGCACGTGAACACGACCTCAAATCTCACAACAAGAACCGTCGAGGACTTGAAGCACATGCTCGCACTCAATGCCTACAAGTGCACGGATGTCGTCAAGTAATAAATAGATTATTGATCCCACAGAGACTAAGATTCGA
Source organism: Wurfbainia villosa (assembly GCA_025175895.1). NCBI lineage: Eukaryota > Viridiplantae > Streptophyta > Magnoliopsida > Zingiberales > Zingiberaceae > Wurfbainia > Wurfbainia villosa. The sequence goes on along the minus strand of CM045994.1, from coordinate 84,866,513 downwards.
GTATCGATTGATCAGTGGCCATTGTTGTTTGGAGTTTAGTTCTACGGGTTGTGGTTATGAGGTTGGCGGTGGTCCTAACTCAAGTACGGTGTCACACGGAGGAAGGGAAGGTTTGTTCAAGGTTCAAAAAGGGATCCTAGGACTTCGGTTTCACTTGTGTAACATGGAACATGCTAATCAATTAAATATTGTCTGGTTCTCTAATTAGGGTCTTGTGGAAGGGATATCATACCCTTTTCCAATGAGCTTTCACTTCTATCGGGAACTACCTATCCTTAACCAGGAAGACCCTTTCGTTAAGATAGGATAGACGGTACGAGGATGCCAAATCAACCCCTATGAAGAGTCGAAATGTATCCCATTCCCTACTCCATCATACCCTTCTACCTACGGTTACCGGAGAGGACAACCACTTGGTTCCTCCTTAATTCCCCTAGATCTTTGATACAAGGGTTGTCACCCCTTGTATCGGCTATGCACAATAGATAGAAAACCAAAACACAATCTTCATCAAATCAAACAAACACTAAATGCTAATAGAAATTCAAAATTAGAATTAACATTCTATCTATCATGCTCTACGTACACAAGTTACTCCCTAATCCTAGAATCGAAGATTCTACTCCATAGACAGAAAAGAACGAACATGATGCATAATAAAATAAGTTATTACAATGCAAGAGATGAATAGAAAGTAAATTGTAGTACTCTTAATTCTTCTCTTCGATGTTAGAGTGCAAGTTACGATCCTCTAGCCGTCTCCTTCCTCTCTGTTGCAAGTTTTCGATACTTTTTAAGGCATCGGTGTGTCATCCCAGCCGTCATGCCTCCTTTCTAGGGTTTGGGCATGGCTTTCCTTTTATAGACTTGAAGCCGACGCTGCATAAATCCATGAAAGAACCCTAATCACGTTGAAATAACCCAGTGCCACACGACCATGTGGATTCACATAACCAAGCCGTGTGTGGCACTGGGGTGGCAAACTCTGTGGTTTGGACATGGCCATGTGGATTCACACAGCTAGGTCGTGTCCTCTTCCGTTCCATCTGCCAAATGTCTTCCTTTTGCTCCAAAAGTGTGTCATTTTCCTTGTAAAATATTGTCCTGCACACAAAAGCATAATGAGCATATCTCCAAACTAGAAAATAGAAAATGCATGGAAAAAAAAGTAAGATATGCATGAAACAAGTATAAAATGTAATGAGATATGAGCAAAAACTACTCCTAAAATCCTATAAGTTTTGCTCACATCAGAACACTGAATTCCAGCAGCGGCATTCATAGACAGAGATGATACTAGAAGAATTTAGGTCATCTGTGAATGACATTGCTAGTCGACAAAAGAAGTTGGAGATTCAGATAGCACAGATTGCTTGCTAGTCTACTAGAACACCAGGCCGATTACTAGGAAAATCTAAAGGACAATCCATTCAATCACCACTAGAAGGAGAACTTGAGGATTATATAGTTGATACTTTAGTCGAGGAGTGCATTGCTTCAATTAAAATACCTCCTAACCTCAAGGACCTAGAAGAGCCTACCTTAACCCTCACCGAAACTTTAGTTAACAATAACGAAGCCCTTTTAGTGATTTGTAATGATAAAATTTCATCCTACATAATAGAATCTACTAATCAATCTTTTGGTGAGGATGTCTATGGTGAGTTACATAATTTATAGCATTTGGACACAATGGAATATCATGATCAAACTCCTGATGATTCTTTGAGGCAAAGTATGTTCATCTCAAGCCAAGGAAAGCAGCTAATAAGTATCTTGCCCCTCCATGAGCAAGATTTAAGAGATATAGTGATGGAGGTCCAAAAGGCAAGAAGCATAAAGTGAGGAAGTATCTTGCCCCCCACGAGCCAAATTTAAGAGATATGGTGATGAAGGACTACAAGGCAAGAGGTATAAAGTGAGCAAATATCTTGCTCCCCCATGAGCAAGATTCAAACGCATTAAGAAAGGGAGGAAAAATCTCCTTGGGTCACTTGAGCCAAGATGAAACGTAAGGGTACGGTCGAGCTAGAGACCTTAAACAAGCGCTTCTTGGGAGGCAACCCAAGTTTAAATCTACATGATTTTAGTCTCTTTTGCATTCATGCATGTTAGTTTAGACTTTAATTTTTGTCCATTGGAATCTTCACAAGTGTTTTAGGGTTAGATAGAACTTCCTAGGTAGAAAAGAGATCCCTTGTTAGAACCTCAAAGGAAGCACGAGCGATCATGTGGATTTCACACGGCCTTGCCCAACCGTCAGAAGAGCACATGACTATGTGTGTGGAAAGTCTTGGATAGTGTTGCACTCTGGGAGAAATCCAGAGTCGAACACGACTGACCGTGTGAATTTCACATGGTCGTGCAAATCCAGAACTTTTTCCAAGCGCCCAATAGGAGCCCACCTAGTCCACGCCACTAACCTACATATGCACCGCCTTCTTTTTCTACCTTTGAGCAGGATACAGGTACATGGGCCTATGATTTCTTCGAGTTTTGATCATGCCTCAACGACATTCACACCGAGCAACAAACATAGGGGCAGCGGTAGGAGGAGCATAGGACATGTACACAGGTGGAGTTTCAGGACCTCCGATAGCATTTCCAGCAGGTCGAGGACTTCTACAGCCAGACCCATAATTATTTTTAGGAGAAGGCTATCTACCGCTAGGAGGTACGATAATTCATGCACGATACACGATCATAGTGGGCCAAGGATGAGAATTACAGAGTCGTCGCTGCATCCACCAGTTCCCAGGTTAACCATATGTACATGTGGCACCAACGGTTGATGCACCCGATTCTCCCAGGCGCCCGACATGTCGAGATTGCTAGATTTCCTACCTCGACCGCCATTCTAGACGTACGGTATCATTTAAGTCTGGGGACCCCATTTTTGATATGCTTTTCTACCAGTTTTAGTGTCTCTTTGACATCTTGGTTTAGTTTATTTGCATTTATTTGTCTATGCATAGAGTGTTTAGTTTCCTTTCAGTACTTAGTTATTTGTCATTTTAAGCTACCTCAGCAGTTTTTTAAAAATTGTTCACTTATTGCTTCTATGCCATAGATAGTTTAACTTCATTTATCTTGTGATATTTTATTTTTGGTTTCTTTGATGGATGTTATGGATTTGCACTTGTTAGCTTTTATCTTTCACTTACACTTGACGAATATTCTGAAAGGGAAAATCTATTACATACATAGTTATGATTCATCCTAGTAGTCTAGTACTTTGGAATACATAGGTGACTATAGATTTAGTATTTTAGTTGCTGGAGATGCTCGGATTGTGTAAGCCCATTTGAAAAAATCAAAATACCAGTGAGTTAGAGAGAAACAAAGTTCCTTGAAAAAAATAATAAAAAGATAGAAAGAAAGAGATGAAAAAAAAGAGAGAGTTAAAAACAATTGTTCGTGGTGGAAATGGTTAGGTGTCCCTTTAAGACTGAGTTAGGTTACTGGAGAAACACCTACCAATTTCTCTCAATACCGACCATGCCTTTGAGACTTTATGTTAGATCTAGGGAATGACCCTCGCTTAGGGCAGGTAAGTGCCTAAAAGCCGAAGACCTTAAGAAAGCTATAGAATGACGACTTAACTCACTGTGGAATGAGTCCCCCTTAGGAAAATTCTCGGAGCACATGCACGAAAGGCTAACTTAGTGAACTTTTAGAACATATCTATTTGCTTTGATTTAAAATACCACTTGATAATTTACTAAACGTGCTAAGTATGAAAATAATGCTTTTCATTAAAAATTTCATGACACTAAGGTTTGCTTGAGAACAAGCAAAGATCTAAGTCTGGGGGAATTGATGTGAGCTAAACATATAGGGTTTTAGGAGTAGTTTTAGCTTACATCTCATTGCATTTTATACTTGTTTCATGCATATTCTTCCTTATTTTATATTAATTTCCTATTTTCTAGTTTGGATATCTGCTTTTATTAATTTATGTGTAGCATGGCATTTTTGGAGCAAAAATGGAGCAATTTGTGGAGCACGGATCTTAGGGAACACGCACTGGGCATGTCCCAAGACATATGCATGTTTTCGAAGCGAAATGGATCAAAATGGAGGATCAAGAAATTCACACGGCCAACCGTGTGAAATCCAAATGGTCATGTTAAAATTCCAACTCAATTTTTAGCCTTGATTTCATTCGTTTCTAGCCTTGCACACGTGTGAAATTCACACGGTCGTGTGGCGATGTCGTAAATTTGATGAAATAGGGTTTTTCCAAGCATTTATGGAAAGACGGAGCCATCTCTATATATAAGAAACTTGTCTAAGAAGCAGTGGGGGACGAGGGAAGCCACCCTAGGGCTCCCAAACCCTAGGAGGAGGCCTGGCGGCTAGGACGGCAAGACGGTGCCCTAAAAAGCACCGGAGACTCGCAATAGGGAGGAAGGAGGTGGCTAGGAGATCCATCTCGATGCTCTGGTATTGTGGAGAACAACCAAGACATGTATATTGGCTAGGATAGAAAGTACCTTCTTTATTTTTTGTTTTACTTGCATTATAATTATGTTTTCTAAGATGTCTTGTGTTTATTCTTCCTTATCCATGGAGTAAATACTTCGATTCTAGGATTAGAGAGTAACTTGTGTTTGTGGACATGCTAGTTCAAAAAGTCATTCATATCCTTTGATTCTATTTGCAATTTTGTGTTGTTGAGATTTATGAAGGTTATGTTTTGATTCTAATTCTACTGTACGTAGTCGATACAAAGGGTGACAACCTTCGTATCAAAAACCTAGGCGAAACATGGATGACCCTTGCGGTCATCCTACCTCCCATAATTGTAGAAGACAGGATATGATAGGACAGGATATGAAATAAGATCCGCCTCTACATAGGAAATTATTAGGATGTCTTAGTACCTTAATAACCTATCTTGACAGAAGGGAAAAAGTAGGAGAAAATAAATCTAGAAGGGTTGAGGGACCTTAGTGACAGAGGGCTCCCAACGGTATCAACCTCCTGAGCTCTGATGATCCGAAAGGTAAACTTGGTTAGGAATAGGTAGCTCCCGGTAGAAGCAAAAGTTCATCGGACAAATGCATAATGATCCTCCCTCAAGATCATTATTAGAGATCTCAACGCACCTAATTGATAGCATGTTCCACAACGCACAAGTGAAATCGAAGTCCTAGAATCCCTTTTTGGAGAACATCGAACCAACCTTCCCTTCCTCCAAGTGACACTGTACTTGAGTTAGGACTACTGTCAACCTCGCAATCTATACTCTTAGGCGATTAATTCTGAACAACATCATCTACTGGACAGAAGGTATTCGAATCTCATTCTCTATGGGATCGATAATCTTTTATTACTTGATGACATCCGTACACTTGCAGGCGTTGAGAGCGAGCACGACCTTCGAGTCCTCGACGATCCTCATCGGAGATTTGAGAGTCGTGCTCACGTGCATCAATTTTCTTAATATCTACTTACCATACCGACTGTATAACATATGACCGATCATGTACACATCATTGCGTACATCAAACTTCCAATTGTACTTGAATAAGGTACTTTACTCATTTCCCTTATTTCTTCTTGAGTCTTAGGACACATCATCAAACTATGACAATCACGTTTAGCGATTGGAGTATCTATGGGATTGCAATTACTCATCTCAAAATGCTCGAGAATTTTCTTAATATAGGACTCTTGTGAAAGAGCTAGAAATCATCTCGAGCAATCCCTTTAGATATGTTCTCCAAAGATGAACTCAGTTCACCCATGCCTTTCATGTCGAAAGTGGATTATAACCATGTTTTAATGGTTATCAAATACTCAATGTTGTTCCCAGCCAACATTATGTTATCCACATATAATGACAAAATCACAAAAGAGTTATTGGATCTTATCATATAGACACAATAATCCTTTTCAACCATTGTAAACCCATAAGATATCACTTCCTCATGAAATCTTAAGTACCACCGCCTGGATGATTGCTTTAGGTCATATATTGACTTTCAAAGTCAACAGACTTTATCTTCTTGACCTACTAGAATGACTCAGTAGGTTGTTTCATGTAGATCTCCTTATCCATATTTCCATTAAGGAAAGCAGTCTTCACGTCCATCTGATATAACTCTAGATCTAAACTCGCGACAATTGCTAAAAGTAAACGGATCAAAGTAAACTTGACTATTGGAGTTATTATCTCCTCGTAGTCAATACCCTTTGTCTGTGTATAACCTTGGTTACTAGACAGGCCTTATACCTCTCGATCAATCTATCGACCTTCCTCTTAATTTTGAGAACCCACTTGTTCTCAATGTCCTTTCTATTATCAGGTAAGTCAACTAGGTTCCAGACCTCATTGACTTTCATTGATTCCATTTCTTCCTGCATAGTCATAAACGATTTTCCTTTCGCAGAACCCTTGAGGGCCTCTCTCATAGTCCTCAGCTCTTTCTTGTCCTCTGGAGTCACAATGAGTATCTCATTCTTAATCGAGAAATGACGACATGGTACATTTCCCTAACCACTCCTACGAGGAGAGAGAGCTTCCATGGCTTTAGATGGACCACTCCCACTAGGACCAAGATCCGCTTTAGGGTCTTGAATCCCACCATTAGAATCCACTGAGCCATTAAGCTCATCCATCTCATAAAAGGTGAAATCTCGATCGATTTCTCCTCTCTTAGGAAAATCATTCTCGAGAAATATATCATCACGAGACTCAAACTCTGTGACTGTATCATCAGTATGTTCTCTAAAGAACATATATCCCTTGGAGTGTTTAGAATATCTGATAAAGATACACTTCTTTCCACGTGAGCCTAACTTGTCGTATTTGTGCAAGGAATTATTAACATACGTAGCACAACCCCATGACTTCAAATGACTAAGGACAGGTTACCTCCTTGTCCAAAGTTCATATAGGGTGCTGACTACAGACTTTGTTGAAATATGATTAAGAACATAGGCAACAGTCAATAATGCTTCCCCCCAATGAGAGATATGTAAATTGGCTTGTTCCATCATACACCTCACCATCTCCAATAGAGTCATATTCCTTCTCTCAACAACTCCATTATGCTGAGGAGTAGTAGGAATAGTCAGCTGTCTTATAATGCTTTTTTCTAAATGTACCTCTCTAAACTACATAGATAGATGAACCCATGATTGGTTCTGAGAGTTTTCACTCTCAAGTCTAGCTGATATTCAACCTCACTAATAAACCTCCTAAAGCACTCCAGTGCTTCAGACTTGTGTGAGATTAAGACATAATCGAAATGTGAGTAATCGTCTATTAACGTAATGAAATACATAACTCCATTTCAAGCTCTCACAATCATAGGTCCGCAAATGTCAGAATAAACAAATTGCAACGGAGTCCTAGCTCTCATTGCCTTTCTCTTATATTTGCCTGCTAGGCATAACTCATGCAAGAGCAACTCGACCTTGGTTAGTTGACCTAACATCCCACTTGGTGCTAACCGACCCATTCTTTCTTGCCCTCTGTGGTAAAGTCTACTATGCTATATATTTACATCATCCACTACACTATCAAATGCAAAAGGCAATAGGAGAAGCATAATAAAATTCATGAAATGAAATTAAAGTAAGTGCATAAAGCCCCTCATGGGATATACCAGAACATACTAAAGTATTGTCATACGAGATGGAAACTTTAGAGTTTCCGATTGAAACATTATATTCTAATTAGTCTAGACGATGGACAAAAATGAGTTTTCACCGAATCTCTAGGCCACACAACACATCATGAAAGTACAGGACTTGATTACTTTGTAGCATCATCTTGCAAGTTCTAATCCCTATCACCTCCACTAATGCCCTATTTCTCACATAAAGCCTTCTCGCTTGTGGACTTTAGCAGCGAAAATCTACATAAGCACTCTTATCTCGAGCTACATGGTATGTGGCTCATGAGTCTACAATCCACAAAGGAGATGATTTAGCGAACATCACACTAGATGACACATAACTTGAACCATGTAAAGAAGAAGAATATACCTTTCACTCACCACACTCACATGCGAAATGCCCAAGATTACCACATACATAGCATCGGACTTGGCTCTTTACGAGCACCTTTTTCTTGCTTTTCTGTCCCTTCTCATTTTTCTTGACAGATGGTTTCTTTTTGCTAGGACCCTTCATCTTCTTCTCATGCTTGCGCCACTTGCGCTTGGTACCTCGGGAGCCCTTACTCGACTCCGTAAGATTAGCATGACCCTAAGCAGACTTAGCCACCTCCTATCGCTCCTCCTCGAGCTCACAATGCCAACTCACATCCATGAAAGTATGGATACTTTCAGTGTGTGTGAGATAGGTCTTAACTACATCCCAGGAAATAGGCAATGACTAGATCACTCATAGTACCTGAAGCTCATTCGACATCAGCTCTCCTATATTCTTTAGAGAAGAAATCATACTCGACATAAGCATTAAATGTTTCTTAATAGTGTGATCAGGTCTCCTCTTATACGTTATGAACTTATAAGTCAGCATCCTCAACTTAGGAGTTGACGGGGTATTATATTGCTCTTTAAGAGCATTCAAATCGACATTATTGTAGGATACTGCTCATAGATTAGGATTAGCTCATCATGCATGCTACTAAGAAGAATTACCCTAGCTTGGCCATCATTCTTTTTCCTAGCACAATATGCCTCCTGATCCCACTTGCTAGAGTTGTGGTACCCTCCCCAGGGTGCACTATCTCGTGCTTAAAAATCTCCCCGAGTTTTTGTTCCTCGAAGACAAATTGAACCTTCCAGTGCCAAATGTTGTAGTTGTCACCATTCAACTTGTCTCCTTTCACGAGATCCAATATGACACTTTTTGTCGCAGCCATTTATCTGTCACATAGAAAAGAGAGATGTAAGTGACTATTGATGCTTAATGTCTCAACTTTGTATACCCTGCTAATCATCAAAACTTAAAAATGACTTGAATACAAATTCCAAGATGAGTATATGAATCAACAAACACTATACATCACAACCTAGAATTGCATATCACTATTCGAATTAAAATGTGATACACAAATAGTAACATGTACTATAATACACTCCGTAAGCCTACACGCCAATTTGAGGGCCTATAAGTCGCACAACACTAGCAGCCTTTTTGTCACACATCTCAGAGTCAGACCTCTTCTTCTTCCCTAAGACACTCAGCTTAAACCTAGTCAGAGTGGACTACTCCCACTCTCTGAGCCAAGTCCGAATGAATTCGAATATTTGTTGAGCATTACTACTCATGTTGAGCACTCAAGCTCCTCGATTATTCCCAAGTACCTGAGAATCTTTGCACGTACTCGGCATCTCGATCTTTCGAGCATCTCATCTCTTCCTGAGTACGCGTAGCTCCTCAGTTCTTCCCAAGAAACAACGTACCCGACACTACCAAGTGTGTCCGAGCCCTACTGACCACTGCCGAGCACTCTTGGGGAATTGTCAAGTAATTCGAGGGCTATCGAGCACTTGTTGAGCACTTCCTAGTAGGACCAAGTACTTCCCAACTAAGAATCATGACGTTCCCGAGCACCACACTCGAGAAACTCAGCTCTCTTGAGCACCTCTAGAATCAAGCACCATTGGTCGGTCGAGCTCTGTTTCCTCAATGCAATTGAGCACCACTATGACCAAGCACTATGTCAGTTGAGCATCTCTGTTGGTGCAATCGGCCCAGGTCATGATTGACCAGACTCGAGTTTGACTCGAGTGATGTTTTGATGTTTGACATAGGATGTTTGACATTGATGTTTGACATTAATGTCGGTTAATATGTTGGGGATATTGTTGGAGCAATCGACCTGGGTCATGATTGACCGGACTCGAGTTTGACTCGAGGGACACTTTAATGGTTGACTAGGGTTGACCATGTGATTATGGGAAAGTCCAAGCATGGGTCTTGGCAAGGTAAAGTCCAAGTCATGGGTACTTAGCATGGAAAGTCCAAGTGGGACACTTGGCATTTGGAAAAGTCCAAGTCTTGAGTATTTGGCACAAGGGAAGTCCAAGCATGGGTCTTAGCATGGAAAGTCCAACATGGGTTGGCAAGGGAAAGTCCAAGCTTGAATCTTGGCATTTGAGAAGTCCAAGGGGTTTGATATTGGCAGCGTAAAGTCCAAGGGTGGAGTCTTGGTAGCATAAGTCCAATGGTTGGCGGCGTAAAGTCCAAGCGGAGTCTTGGCGGTGTAAGTCCAATGTGCCTTGGCGGTGTAGATATCGTTAGCATGACATAGCCGATGGAAGCACCTAAAGGCTAGCGCGATGGATGAACAAGTCATGGATGACTTGGAGGGATCCGAGAGGCGTGAGGTTGATGGAGGTGGCAAGAATGCTTAGGTCTAGGCTAAGGGTGGTCTAGCAAGTATGGGGACACCATACTTGGGTTAAAACCTCACCTTTGAGGTTGGAAGTTGACTGGCATTATGGTCGGTTTTATTGTCATGAGTTAACTAGAGCTCGACTGCCGTTTAGGGCTGAAATTGCCTTGGCAGTCAACTGCTCATTGGAGCAGTTGACTGCTGGTAGTCGACTGCTAATTGGAGCAAGATATTGGCGATCGCGCCATGAATAATGATCGAGCGGTTGAGTCACGAGCACGAGAATGCTCCGTGGCCGTGAGCGATCGACTACGGGGCTAGATCGGCCATCGCCAATGTTGGCAGTTGACTGGTGAGAGTCCCGTTGGAACTTTTCCAACGTGGATTGAGTTGTTGTCTCACAGCTACAGTGTTGGCAGTCGACTGGGGCCTTATGGCAGTCGATTGTTAGGCGGAAATCCAGCCCGATGAAGGATAAAAGTAGTTGTTCGTGGAAGGCTCAAAACAAGTGTTTTCTTGGGCGATTTGAAGGGGAATAGTTGGTGCTCTTCCAGTCCTTCAAGGCTAGTCCAAGGCAACCAAAAGCAAGCAAACTAAAGGCATTTGTAAAGTGATTTCTTTACTTGTATTGCATTGTATTTCATTGTAATTTCTTGTTGTACTTAGTTTATTGTTGTAAACTATTGTACGATGTTTCTCCACCTTCGACTTGTGTTGAGAAGGAGTATTTGTGATTAGTGAGTGCGTGTGCATCACTAGAGCTCTTTAGAGTTTGATCCGTGGACTATGAACTGTTTGGTTCTGAACCACGTTATATCCTTGCGTTTGTGTGTTTGTATTTTCGTTATTGCTTTATCATCTTTATTTCTACTGCGCTAACAAAAATTGTAGACAAGCACGCAAACGATTTCCATCTACGTACGAGCACGCGCTATTCACCCCCCTCTAGTGTCCAATCGATCCTCTACAAGTGGTATCAGAGCGAGGCCGCTCTTGAAGTTTAACAACTAAGGGAGCACACTAGAGGGTAAAGATGGAAGTCCAAGAACAACTAGGATGAGATATCAACACACCGGTCTCATATGCTTTTTATGGACGAGAAGGTCTTAATTCTTGGAAGAGAAGAAATGAAGATTTTTTGATGATGAAGGATTTTGAGGAATGGTCCATATTAATGGAAGGATTTGAATATCCAAAAGGACCAAAGGGTGGCTTCCTCAAGAAGAAGAAATGGAGTGAAGATCAACTCCAAAGATTTGAGAAAACCAAGAAGGTAATCAATTTCATTTTTGATTTAATTCCTAATGACTTATTGTGTAGCCTAGGTGAGTGCATGGATGCCAAGGAGCTATGGAGCGATTTGGCCAAGCTTCATGAAAATTCATCATCAATCCAAGAAGTGGAAGAAGAAGAGGAGTGCTCACCCTCTCAAGCTCAAGCAAGTACATCATCATCTAAAGAGCTTGAGGATTCGGAGGTTGATAGGGAATCAACATCCGAATCGGAAAAGGTGGAAGAAGTGGAAGAAGCATCCACTTTTAGGATTGAGGAGGAGAGACCATCCTTAACACCGGAGCAATACCAAAAAGAAGCTTCGACATCCGGTCATGATGAAGAAGCCCAAAATCCAATTCCGATCTCCATTAACCTAGGTAACTCAAACACTCTAATTTCAAATAAAATCCATATAATGTGTTTTGAGTGTAGGGAGTATGGGCACTACAAGAGAAAGTGCCCAAAGAAGGTTAAGAAGACTCCTCCGGCACCTAAAAGTCAAGAAAAATCAAAGGAAGTCGGTCCCCCAACCATCAAAAACAAGGAGCACGTGGTATGCTTCAAGTGCCATCAAAAGGGGCACTATAGAAGTCAATGCCCTAGGGGGAGAAAAAAGACCCAAGAAGAAGCATCACAAGTAGGGGGAGCTAAGACTAACCCTAAGATATATTTTAGTAATGCATTTTCTAGTTTAAATGTCAAAGAGAATGCTAGAAATTTTAATTCTCTTGCAATTTATCATAAAGAGCATGCTAGGAATAGAGACTTTTGTTTAGGAGCTAAGAAAGTCAACCTTAGGAAGAAGGAGAAATTTGGGACTAATGTCCCTAGAAATATTTTACCTAAGGACAACCCTAGGTCAAATAATTCTAGACAAATCCTACCTTGGGAAACCATTAGAAAGGTACAAGAGCATCTAGGTCTCAACCCTAAATGGACTAGGCATATGCCTAGGAAAAATAATGCCCAAAGATTAGATCAAAATTAAAAAATTGGGCAATTAGAATTAGAAAACCAAGCCTTGATGTCAAGGCTTGAGAAACTTGAAAAGATCCTAAATAGGATACAAAATCAATTTCAAGGGTCTAATGGTCAAAGTCAAGGGTCAAAACCTCAAAGTCAACATCTAGGACCCAAGAAACAAAAGTCAACCAAGGGCAAGAATGGGTTGGGTCACAAACCTAAGCCTAAGGTGGCTTATCATAGTGTTACATTAGATTATGGAACACTAACTAGGTCTAGGAAGACCAAGGTTACTAGGGAAGTTATCCCTAAGAGTAATCATGGTAAGTGCCTAGTGGCTAGGGTGTCTAGGAAACCTAGGGTGGCCACTAAGAAGGTTATTAGGGAGGCAAACCTTAAGGTTAACCATGGCAAGACCACAATGACCAAGGCTTCTAAGCCTAGGAGGGTCATTAGAAGGGTATCTAGGGAGGTCATCCATAAGGAATACCTAGTAAACCCTAGGAGCTCAAATAGGTTTTGGGTTCCTAAGAGCGTGATTGATTCACGCTAGATGGGTTTAGGGTGTGTCAACCTTGATTGGGTGGGTAGTTAACTCAACCATGATAAAGGTGGCACTTTAGGATTATTTTCAAGGTTATGGATACCTTGGAAATAGATTTTGATTATAATCCTAAAAGATTTTAGGATGTGCCAATGTATTTTTGGGATTATGAAAAATCAATTGTATTGGCACAATTTAGGATTAGAGGTCTTAGTGTGACATTTTGGGTTTTTGGCACACATGGGAGATTAGTAGCATTATGGCAAAATGAACTTAATCCCAACAAATGACAATTAATATTAAAATTTAGGTATTATATACCTTAATATCTTATTTGCCATGCCTTGATTTGCCATATGTCATGACATGACATCATGTTTATTTTTCCTCATTTATATGTCATGATCATGTTTTAGGATTAAGGATTAATGTCATGTGTTTTTAGATTTCATATTATGCCATGACATCATTATTATGAGCATATTCTTATTTATATCATCATTAATGTCATAATCATTCATGCATTTGATTAAAATTGAGTTAAGGACAATTGGCATGACTTGAAGTCCCATTTATAAGGGAATCAAGTAGGGTTGCCTTAGAAAAATACATGAAACCCTATATTAGGGAGAACAAAACCCACATCTCACATCACATTGAAATGTATGTGTATTTATACACTCTAGATACATGTGAGATGCTAGGATATGAGTTGAGTTCATGGTGCATAGTTTTTGCATCTAGATGAACTAAAACTCATTTAATTTCAATGGTGGATCATTGGGAAAGCTTGTGTACAAGTCATGTACATTAAGCCCAAGGAATATGATCCAAAATAAGGTTTTGAAAATATTTTAAAATCATTTTAGAAAACCTTGGTGAAGTCTATCTTTTTGATAGCATTCACCATTGATGAAGTTGATACAAAGTGAGTCAAAACTTGAAAGTTTTCTTCACTTTTGAATTTTGTATCAATTACAGTATTTTATGGGTAAAATAATTTTCAAATATTTTTCACCCATTGTATTGACTCTAAGTAATATACGTATGAAATTTCACAAGTTTTCAAAATACGTAGAATTACTTATAATTTTTTAAAATTCGATTCTTATAGCTGAAAATTCGAGAATTTCAGTTATCAGTCGACTGCCACTTGATGGCAGTCGACTGATGTAGGGCAGTTCGACTAATAACTGTAAGTAGTCAACTGCCAAGTTGATTTCAAGAAAAAAAAGGTTGTTTATCCCGTGTTCAGCTATAGTAAAGGTTCCTAATGACTCCTAACCCTAGGATATGCTTTGGGAAGCATTATAAAGGGTGAAAATTCATTGGATATGGATTAGGAAAGGTGTTAGGTCGATGTATAAAATTTAAGGTGTGGAAAGTTCAAGTTTGAACTTTGAACCTTATTTTTGATGGTTTAGAGTTCCTATTGGCTTAGGGACTTCCCGAGGACATTGTTGGTGCAATGGTCAAGGGGGAGCAAGCCTTTATGGGGAGGTATCCATCATGGGATGATGGATGTGTTTTTCTTCTTGAAGGGGAAGAACTTATTGGGAGAGTGTCATCAATTGGAAAAATTGATGGGTTTTTGATACCCAATTTGGAAATTGAGAGAGTGAATAGGATTGCCTCTCTTGAGTGATATGGGGCTTATCACTAGGAAGATGGTGGCATCCTAGGTATTTTTGGACCAAGGAGGAGATTGTAAGATCTCATTGGGACATGAGACATTGACCTCCTTAGAGAGAAAACCTTTTTGATGTTAGTCAAAAAGGGGGAGAATGTTTTGGGGGAGAATTTATTGAGAAAAGTGAGATTACCAATTTGGGAAATTGGTAAGGAGTGAGATTACCAATTTGGGAAATTGGTAAGGGAATTTGAGTTAGGGGCCTAATTCAAGGTTGTTTTTGTCAAACATCAAAAAGGGGGAGATTGTTGGTGCAATCGGCCCAGATCACGATTGAACAGACTCGAGTTTGACTCGAGTGATGTTTTGATGTTTGACATAGGATGTTTGACATTGATATTTGACATTAATGTCGGTTAATATGTTGCGGAGATTGTTGGAGCAATCGATCCGGGTCATGATTCACCGGACTCGAGTTTGACTCGAGGGAGACTAATGGTTGACTAGGGTTGACCATGTGATTATGGGAAAGTCCAAACATGGGTCTTGGCAAGGTAAAGTCCAAGTCATGGGTACTTGGCATGGAAAGTCCAAGTGGGACACTTGCCATTTGGGAAAGTCCAAGTCTTGAGTACTTGGCACAAGGGAAGTCCAAGCATGGGTCTTGGCATGGAAAGTCCAACATGGGTTAGCAAGGGAAAGTCCAAGCTTTAGTCTTGGCATTTGAGAAGTCCAAGGGGTTTGATATTGGTAGCGTAAAGTCCAATGGTGGAGTCTTGGCATCATAAATCCAATGGTTAGCGGCGTAAAGTTCAAGCGGAGTCTTGGCGGCGTAAGTCCAATGTGCCTTAGCGGTGTAGACACCGTTAGCATGACATAGCCGATGGAAGCACCTGAAGGCTAGCACGATGGATGAACAAGTCATGGATGACTTCGAGGGATCTAAGAGGCGTGAGGTTGATGGAGGTGGCTAGAAGGCTTAGGTCTAACTAAGGGTGGTCTAGCAAGTATGGGGACACCATACTTGGGTTAAAACCTCACCTTTGAGGTTGGCAGTCGACTGACATTATGGCCGATTTGATTGTCGTGAGTTAACTAGAGCTCGACTGCCATTTAGGGATGAAATTGGCTAGCCTTGGCCACGATCGCTATGGATGGCGATCATGATCGCTAGCTTGAGTCGCGAGCACAGAGAATGCTCCGTGAAGCCGATCGGGCGGTCGACTCGACCGACTGGCAATGATCGGTGAGAGTCTCGTTGGAACTTTTCCAACGTTGATTGAGTCGTTGTCTCACAACTACAGTGTTGGCAGTCGACTGGGGCCTTATAGCAGTCAACTGCCAAGCGAAAATCCAGCCCGATGGAGGATAAAAGCAGATGTTCGTGGAAGGCTCAAAACAAGTGTTTTCTTGGGCGATATGAAGGGGAATAGTTGGTGCTCTTCTAGTCCTTCAAGGCTAGTCCAAGGCAACCAAAAGCAAGCAATATAAAGGCATTTGTAAAGTGATTTCTTTACTTGTATTGCATTGTATTTTATTATAATTGCTTGTTGAACTTAGTTTATTGTTGTAAACTGTTGTATTAGGTTTCTCCACCTCCGACTTGTGTCGAGAAGGAGTATTTGTGATTAGTGAGTGCGTGTGCATCACTAGAGCTCTTTAGAGCTCGATCCGTGGAGTAGGAACCGTTCGGGTCCGAACCACGTTATTCCTTGCGTTTGTGTGTTTGTATTTTCATTATTGCTTTATTATCTTTGTTTCCGCTGCGCTAATGAAAATTGTATACAAGCACGCGAACGATTTACATCTACGTACGAGCATGCGCTATTCACCCCCCGCCCTCTAGCGTCCAATCGATCCCCTACAACCTCTTCTCGGGGTCACCCAAGCACCGTGGATCATTGCGGAGCATCGCAATGTGCTTTAGCACCATAGTTCCCGAGCACCGTGGTACTCACGTTCAATCCCTAAGCATCTCTTTGCCTTTCATGTGCGTGGGCCCCAGCACCTCTGCGTGCCCAAGCACTATGTCACCCGAGCAATGTGCATCGCGATCGAGCACCTCTTTCTCAATCCCGAGCACCTCATCATGCCCAGGAACATGCGCTTAACACCTCTGAACCCAACACCTTTGCATGCCCGAGCAGCACATACTGCGCTCGCATCCCGAGCACTCTATGTGCTTTTCACTATGTGAACCGGTGCTTGTCTCATGCTCCAGAGCATAGTGCTCCTTAGCACTGCGCTCGGTCTTGTTCCCCGGCATCCCGAGTACCTCTACATGCTCGGGAACTTCTCGCGCAACTGAGAACTTCACGTCTTGGACATCACGAGAACCTTGTGCGCGACCTGAGCACTGTTTCTCTGTCACAGACAAGTCAAGCAATGTACGTGCCCAAGCACCTCTGCATGTGCAGACATCCCGAGCACCCTCTATCATGGCCTCTTTCACTTTGTCGAGCACCTATAGTGCTCCACCAACTCAGAGAAATCCACGGCAAATTTCTTTCTCACTTGGGATTTCTATAAGAAAAGAAAGTGCTTCGCGCTTTTCTATCCCGAACACCAAAGTACTCGGACAATCCTTTTCTTAGTCACGCATCCACTCGACCAAAAATCATTGTTCATCTTCTCCACGATGAACTTGTGAACTTGACAAATTTGTTGATCGCTTGATCAACGAAATGCATCAAACTAACCTAGCTCCGATACCAATGTTGGTTGATGATGAAGAAGCAATATATAATTTACTTCTACTCTGAGAAAATAAAGTATACCTCAGTTGATTGTGATGCCCAAATATCTGATACGCATAAATCTTCTGATTACAGACTACTTGCAGTCAAGATGATAATCACAAAGATCAAATTATCACCACTAAATCATGTCACAACTCTCAGCCCGATGATGTGTGACGATTGATATCTTATTCTTCTCAACAAGATGAGAACATTCCAGCCTCTCTTCTTCTCAACAAGAAGTATGGCTTTCACCTCTTCCTTGACTTCTTTTCCCTCTACATACTTCACACAAGAAGTATGTTTATATAGGAAAAGATGAAGGACATGAATAGTCATCTTATTGGGAGGTTACTAACATACATTTATGTTAGTGGATTCATGAGCTAATGGGTCACCTCATTATCTCAGTTTTGAATGCCTCTTAGTGGGCATTTAATCTTCAGTGGGATAATGGGTGACTCTTCCATTACCCATGTTGAATGCCCTTAAGTGAGCATTACTAACACAGAGAAACCTCTTATAATATATTCTTTACAAGTAACACAATAAGAATACAAATATACAAATGAAATAATAAAAAATAGAAATAATCAACTTTATAAATGTTCTTTACAACTAATCAACTTTTATTTAGTTTTTTGTTGCTTTGGTTACTTTGGACTTACCTTCTGAAGGTCAGAAAAGCAATAGTACTTTTTCTTTAAAGTCTCCAACAATTGATGCCTTCAACTCTCATCGAACCCCTATTTTATAGGGTTGTTATTAGATTGATTTTCGTCAATTAGTCGATTGTCATTTGTAATCAGTCAAATGCTCCACTATAGATTTGAACGTTATTTTGACCTATCAACTTAATGACTATATCCACCAATCGACTGGTACCTATCCAATCAAATCCCGCATCCAACTACAAAACCTTATTTACTCTGCTATAATAATATCAATTGACTAAACATATCCATCAATTGGCTGCCTATCAGTTGAGTTTACAATCGAGCTCTAAGCTATTTATTTGCTTGAATAGTAGAATCAGCTAATTGGTCAATCTATCCAGTTGACTGATT
The DNA here is from genome assembly GCA_025175895.1 of Wurfbainia villosa. Classification (NCBI taxonomy): domain Eukaryota; kingdom Viridiplantae; phylum Streptophyta; class Magnoliopsida; order Zingiberales; family Zingiberaceae; genus Wurfbainia; species Wurfbainia villosa. The sequence goes on along the minus strand of CM045994.1, from coordinate 84,847,972 downwards.
GACCTATCAATCGACTGGTGAAGTCCATCAGTCGATTACTCTTACATAAACTCCCTTAAACCCTCTTAAACGACTGAACTTAGGGTTTACTATTTATCAGTCAATTGGGGTACCTATTAGTCGACTGATAACTCACTTTTAGTCCTACCTAAAGTTTCACCAAGTATACGATTGATTTGAACCTACTAGGATTTCTTTTTCTCTAATATTCAGTCACTTTTGATCTATCGGAACCTCACCTACCTAGCATCTTGTCACCTTTAATCTGCAAAGATTTTATATACTTAGCATTCAATCAATCTTGATATGTTGAGACTTCACTCGCCTAGCATTCGGTCACTCTTGACCTGCTAGGACTTCATCCGATATGAAACATCCAATCTTCCTTGACCTATTTAAACTTTCTCTCTCATACCTAGCATCCTGTCAACCTTGATCTATTAGGATTTTCTCACTCACCTAACATTCAGACCCCTACGACCTGTTAGGACTTTCTATACTTTTCTAACATTCGATCACCCATGACCTATTAGAACTTCCTGTATTTCATACCAAATGTCTAGTCGACTATATCCCATTTGGACTTCTAACATGTCAATGTCCAATTGGACTTCCTACCATCAAATGTCTGATCCTCTTTGACTTGGATTTCCTTTATCTCATGTCAAGTGTCTAGTCAATTATGATCCACTTAGACTTCCTTTATCTCACGATAAGTGTTTGATCAATCGTGATTCACTTTGACTTTTTTACTTGTCAAGTATCCAATCAATTTTGACTTATTTGACTTCTCGTCCAACTATCTAACATCGAATCATATATCCATTATAGTCAATTTGACTCAATGATGATTGTATTAATAATCTCTCTCTTCAATACTCATAATCATGAATTGTTCAAACACGTTCCCATGGGGATGACGCGTTGGTTAGGGTAGGGTGGCACTTACGAAATGAGCATGGGTCGATTCTAGAGGAGGATCTAAAATCTCTCCCTGACATCAGATAGTCCTCCTTTGCCTTGATCAATCACATCAAGACCAAAAGCCCTCCGCGATTTATCTCCCTCACAATGGTCATGGGACAAGTTGATGGAGGCCGCTAGGTTGGCGATTCTAACCTTATGTGAAATGAATCGTTCAGACACCCTTCATATTGTTCAAATAGCAAACTCAATTTGAGTACAACTCGAATTTAGTCAATCTTAATCAGAGACGGATTACACCAATAATTATATGCTTTTTAATAAAACACATAAGGATATTATATAACCTCTCACAAAGAACGAACCTCTTATCAAACAACGTGAGATGATGTTGCGGAAATATGCTGCCAAGGTGGATGATGAGCTAAAGGTTAAGGTGGATGTTGAGAGCTGATCTGCACATGTCATAGGGCGTTGAAGTTTTTTCCCAGCGAAGCCCGTCAGATACTCAAGTCACTAAGGTGTAGTAAACCGTAGGTAGTTGAAAAGCAAGAGATGCATTAAACACATACCTAGAGATTTAATAATGGGAGTTGAGAGATACCTACGGTAATTGTGCTCACGATCATCAAAAAATGTTGGCCCAGTTAACTGTTTCCTCTACTAATCCTTGCTTATTGGGCACTTTATAGTGGAGCCTTCGGCCATTACTAGATAGAAGTGATGATATTGGAGGGACCATCACAAGGATCATAGGCTACGTTGGTATGAAATCATTATTGAATAAAGAATTCAAGGAACCGAGTTTGCCAAATTGCTGAGTAGATAGGTCAGGAAATCAAGTTAAATGGATAATTCTGAGAATATTCTTGAGGTTAATTTTCAACTGATACAAAAATATCTTGTTAAATATTTAATCTTTTTCATACAAAGAGTTGTTGTACTTAGATGAAAGTTTCTGTGATTTATTTCCTTTTAAAACATATGAAATCATTCTGAAGAGACGGTTAAAATGACGACTTTACGTTTTACTACAATTGAGTAAAGAGTTCAAGGAGTTGAGTTGAGCGAGCTCGGGAAATTATAGTAGAGAACTCAGGAAACTAAGTTGAATGAAAAACTCAAGGAATTGAACCCCTAACAGTCAATGGTGCATACTCGCAAAATTCTAAAAAGGTTTTATTGTGCCAGCCTACCCCACCAAATCGGCCCTTCAACCCGAGGCCTCTGGACATATAAGTGGTATGCTGATCTGATAAAGCACCACGTAGGCATGACCTATTGGCATATACTAAGGTCATTATTCTGGAATATCATGAGACTAAAGTTGAGACTATTCTCTAATTAAGACTAACCCTCTCAACCAATGACACTTTAATACTAAATTACTTGGTCGAGAAACTCATTGGTATGTCCCCACCTTACAATGAATTTGGATATTACGGTATATCAACTGATGGTATTCGAGATTTTTGATTAAGAATTTTTGGCCATCTACAGTTCTCTCAAGCATTATTAGTTTTCCCTAACACTATTCAATATCCTTTGTGTTGGATAGTCTGACGTGAATGCATGCTCGAATACATTTCACAAAACGCACGCAATGGAAATAAAACATAATAAATTCTTAATTTATTATATCACACGCACTACATACATGTAGGATATAACAGTATTAAATATATCCATAAAATAATATTTTAATTTCAATAAGAAATTATACCTACGGATGATACGGAACGAAAAAGGCATCAACCAAAATGACGTTGTCAAATGTCGTCTCTATTCGTATCCACATCGAGTTCTCGTCGGATGACTTTCAAAGCCCGAGTTTCATCCTCGCAAAAAGTACTAAACTTGCATGCGAAGACAACATTTGTCCCCGGCAGTGTACGCAATCAAATGACACAAACGTAGAGAGAAAACTGTTTGGTATAGAATCTATCCACATAGATTTTTCCACTTTCTGACAGCTTTAGCCAGTTGCAATGGTTGTTGCCGATGGGGAAATCGCCAAGGAAGGTTCCTCCACAAGTGAGGATGCCAGAGGAGGGCTACCAGAGCCTAAGATGGTCGACAGCAGCAGCTTTTGGTGGCAGAGAAAAATCTAGATAGATTTTTCTCCATTGGGCGGCAAGAGGAGGAGAGGAGAGAAGAAGAGAAATTTCATTATTACCTTTTGCCCTAGGTTCCTCATCCAATATATAGATTTCCTATCAAGTTAGAAGAGCAAGTTCCAAACCTGCATCCATTAGCCCGAAGCTCATACCAATAACCTTAAGTTTAGTTCATAACCAAACCACTTGGTTCAATAACCACACTGCTTTTAATTTAAATCAAACAGATTATTCAACCCATCTTCATAAGACGTGGCCCATCCACGTTTCCGCTCTGACAAAATACTTTCCATATTAACCTTTCATCGGTCAACTAGACTTAGTCTCTCTCAATCTGAGAATCCAATTCTCAAACTCATTTTATGTTCTTCGAAAAACTCGTAGTGTGTGTGATCTTATAGGTTCCTGATTTATATTGATCGTCCATAATTAATCATTAATTATGGAACGATCATGAGTGACACCTAGAAGTACATCATGATACCTAATTAATCGAAAAATCAATGGTTGGTTCCAAAATTGCTTCTGAACCTTTCAGTAGCTATAATGAGTCATGTCTCTTTCCTTTCACTCGTCTCATACCCGATTGATTTAGGACATGATCTATGTGTCTGTCCCTACTAGGATGACTACGTTACATCTAGCCCAAGTATTACTTCCTTATCCTGTGAATTGAAATTACTCAGATATGTATCCAAGAGTACCATACTCTTGACATGTGATGTTTTGGCCAAAGACTTCGAGTAACAATCCTGACAAGTGACCATAGGGTATACATTTTCTTTATAGGGAGAGGTGAATCGTCTATTGGCTATTCAAACATCTTCAGACACTTTGACTTATACCCAACCATCCCAGGGTCATACCTCCAACGGGATGCTTGCTTAAGATGTCAAAGTATAAGTCTCCATGACCAAGGTGACTTGAATACCTCAAGTCGAAAGAAACTCACACTTAAATTGCAGTGAGAACATCATAGACATATCCATATACGTAAGAAACCATATAAAGTTTTACAGCAGGTCACTCTAATAAATTAGCTACCATAAATAACATCCACATTTAACTCTCGATATACCAATGTCTTTAGCTAGTGAGGAACAGCTGCTTGGTTAGACCAAGGAGTATAACCCATGCTAGTCTCACAAAATCAATGATGTCTGAATGCATCAATTCGTTAACTAAGGAATATTTCAATACATTCATAATTACATATGTAGAGATGCTCACTAATTGTGATTCAATCACAAGTTCTTTCATTCTATGAATCGTATTGTGAATATTCAATAAATGAGTTTAAGATCCAATCACATACATTAAATATTTATACTCAAATAGTGAATCTTTATTTATCCAATAAATAGTATAAACCATAAGGTGATTACCTTGGGTCACATCTTAAATATAACATACTCCCACTTGGCTTAATGTCAATCACCATGATATCCAATACCGTAGGCTTGGACATGACTCTCAAACATGCTTTGTGGTAGAGCCTTTGTCAAAGGATCTGCTAGGTTCCTTTCTGTGGGAATTTTCTCGATTCGTATTTCATTCCTACTGACAATCTCTCTTATCAGATGATAGCGGCGAAGCACATGTTTGAATCATTGATGAGACCTTGATTCTTTAGCTTATGTGATGGATCCAGTGTTATCACAATAAACTGATAATTCTTTAACAATGGATGGAACCACTTTAAGTTCATAGATGAACTTTTTGATCCAAACTGCTTCTTTTGCTACTTCAGAAGCCGCAATGTATTCTGCTTCAGTGGTAGAATTCACAACAGTGTCTTGCTTTGAACTTTTCCAAACTATTACGCGCACTATTCAATGTGAATATGTATCCAAACTGAGATTTGGAGTCATCCTTGTTGTCTGGAAGCTGGCATCAGTATACTCGTGTATGCCTATATTACCTTCTCCATATACCAAGAATATCCTTAGTTCTTCTCAAGTACTTAAGGATTGTCTTGACAACCACTCAATGATCCATACCTGGATCAGACAGGTATATGCTCATAACACACAGAGCATATGATACATCAAGCCTTGTACATAGCATAACATACATGATAGATCCTATTGTTGGAGCATAAGGAACCTTACTCATGAACATCTTCTCGTCCTCCGTACGCTGGCACATAGACTTCGAAAGGTGAATCCCATATTGCATGGGTATGAACACTTTCTTGGATTTACACATGATAAACTTTTTTAGCACTCTGTCTATATATATAGACTATGAAAGATCAAGCAACTTTTTCGATCTTGCTCTATAGATCCTTATCCCAAGGGTATAGGTTGTTTCTTCCATGTCTTTCATGGAGAATATTTTGGACAACCAAACCGTAGCCGATTATAGAACAGGTATATCATTTCCTCTAAGTAATCTGTCATTGACATACAATATTATGAACACAACTACACTCCTACTAACTTCCTTGTACACACAAGGTTCATATGAATTTTGTGAGAAATCAAACTCTTTTATTGTCTCATCAAAATGGATATTCCAACTCCTAGATGCTTGCTTCTGTCCATAAATGGATCATTGAAGCTTGCATGCTTTATTTTTGTCAACAGATATGAAACCCTCAAGTTGTATCATATATACATCCTCAGATAGGTTTTTATTAAGGAAAGTTATTTTCACATTCATCTGTCATATCTCATAATCATAATGAGCTACTATGACCAAGAGTATCCGAATTGATTTAAGCATAGCTACCGGTGAAAAAGTTTCATCATAGTCAACACCTTGCCTTTGATGATAGTCTTTTGCCACTAATCTTGCTTTGTAGGTAATTAGATTATCATCATGTCAATTTTCTTCTTGAAAACCCATTTTCACCTAATAGGTGTAATCCCTTCAGGTGGATCCACTAAGTTTTAAACATGGTTTTCATACATCGAATCTATTTCCGATTTCATGGTTGTAAGTCACTTATCCCTTTCTGAACTTTTCAGAGCTTCATCATAACTAGTAAGCTCCTCATCCTCAATGAGTAACATGTCATTCGATTCACTTACGAGAAATTTATATCTCAGGAATATTGTGTGTCATACCAGATCTACAAAGAGGTGGTGTATTGATAGGTTCAATCGATGACTCATCACTATAAGTAATCAGTTTTGGTTCTTGATTAGGCATCTCTTCAGTGTCTATTAGAGTCTCTTGAACTTCCTTAAGTTCAACCTTACTTCCACTGTTTTCTTGCAAGAGAAACTCTTTCTCTAGGAATACAACATGCCTTGAGACAAACACTTTTTGCTCCAAGGGATGATAGAATTGGTAACACCTTATTTTCTTAGGGTAACCAATAAATAGACACCTATCATACTTAGCATCCAGCTTGTCTGATATTATCCTCTTCACATAAGTAGGACAACCACATATCTTTAAATAAGATAGGTGAGGTTTCTTACCAGTCCATTTCTCAATGGAGTAGTAGAGATTGCCTTAGTTAGGACTCTATTTAGCAAGTAAATAATTGTCTCAAGTGTGTAACCCCAAAAGGATTTGGAAACTCATATGATCCATCATCGACCTAACCATGTCCAACAGGGTTCAATTTTACCTTTCTGACACACTATTGTGTTATGGTGTATAAGGTGGAGTTCATTGAGACAATATTCCATTGTCCCTTAGATAATCTTGAAACTCTTGACTTAAGTATTCACCACCTCAATCGAATCAAAGTATTTTAATACTTTTACCAAGTTGTTTCTCTACTTCATTTTTGAATCCTTTAAACCTCTCAAAGGATTCAGATTTGTGTCTGAGTAGAAACACATACCCAAATCATGAGTGATCATCGATAAAGGTAATGAAGTAGCTATAACCTCCTAGCACATGAGTTTTTGGTCCACATACATCAGTATGTATATGACCAAGTAACTCTCCCACTGGTTCACCCTTTACAGTAAAAGGTAACTTTGTCATCTTGCCTTTTAAGCATGATTAACATTTATCAAATGAATCTAATTCAAATGATTTCAGAATTCCACACCTGTGTAACTCGGATATGCATTTCTTACTTATATGGCCAAGGTGACAATGCCACATATAGGAGGCTAACTGATCATCTTTTTGAGCTCGTTTGTTGCTCGTTTCGATATTGTGTATGTCATTAGATATATTGAACGTGTAGATCCATTGCTTAAAGTTCTAATACCATAAAGAATGTCATTCAAAATTATGTAACAATAATTGTTACTAAAAATTAAATGGAAATATTTTCTATTTAAACAAGAAATATAAATAATGTTCTTTATTAATGCAGGAAAAAATAACAATTGTCCAGTTCTATGACAAGTCCAGTAGGGAGTTTTAGCAAATATGTTCCAGTGACCACAACAACAACCTTTACTTCATTGCCAACTCACAATTTGATTCTCCTTTGACGAGTCTTCTACTATTCCTTAGCCCCTATATGTCATTACATATATGTGAGCTATGTTAGGGCAATCAACCCAAGAATGGTTTGATTTTGATGTGTGTGACAAAGGGTTTAAGTTAGGTTGTTTATGTGATTTGATGTGTGTGTTTAAGTTATGCAGGACTTAAGTGAATCACACATGTGTTGACTTGATGAAGCATTGGTGAGTTCACCATCTCATAGCTCGGGTCCTTGAGTCGGTGAAGGATGACATTGCGAAAGTCGTGCGCTTGGTGCATTCGAGGGACTGCAGGGCGAGGAGCATTAGAGTGAAGCCAAAGGAAGCAGACTTTAGGGCGAGACACGAAGAATGACACTAGAGGAGTCGTGGGCTTAGTGCATCCAAAGGGCGTGGTCGGACGAAGAGGGCTTCGGCGAGGGACTCCATGGGAGATGAGAGATTGAGCGATTGTAACGGTAACTCATAAGTGAACTTGGACGAATGGCTGGCAGTCGACTACTACACTATCAGTCGACTGCCAAGGGATGATAGTTGACTGATGAAGGTGGTCATAGGCACAGAACCGTTCGTAGTCGACTGATCAGTCAGCTACGTAGGAGGCAGTCGACTGCTGATATCAGTAGTCGACTGCCAAGACTATCGTTGGATGGTGACAACAGCAAGTTAGAAGCCATTGGGAGTCGACCATTAGAGCAACAGTCAACTGATGGCATGCAACAATCGACTGCTGCATGTCCAATGGGAAGAAAGCCCTCGTCTCTATAAAAAGAGGGCTTGGGTGCCATTGGGAGGTTAATGCTTAACTCCTACTCATACTCCCAAGTGCTATGAATGTGTTTTCCTCCTCTTTCTTGTTCTTACTTCAAATCTATTGTAAGTGGAAGAGATTGTGTAAGAAGGTTTACCTCTACCTTGTCTTGGGCTAAAGGAGAGATTAGTTGATTGGTTGAGGGAGTGATTCGTCATACGAATCGTCTGTGGATTGGCGGCAAGGGACGTGAACTATGTTACATAATTGTGTCAGCATTGCTTTCATCTTTACTTTGTTTTAGCTCTTAATTGTCTTTAGTTTTATTATTCCGCTGTGCTAATGATTTGTATAAGCGATCAAGAACGAACGAAGTCCATTTATCAGCGAAAGGCTATTCAACCCCCCTTCTAGCCGAGCCACAATCCTCCAATAAGTAGTATCAGAGCGAGGAGATTGTCGTCGGACTCACCGCCGCAACAATCAAGGAAATGGCCGCCTCCAACATCCATCCACCCAAATTTGATGGGGACTTCGCTTGGTGGAAAAAACAAATGGAGGTATTCTTTGAAACAAATTTTGAAATTATGATTATTATGGAAAACGATTTCAAAGTGCCTAGGGATGAACAAAGGAGACTATTAGAGAAATCAAGATGGACCAAGAAGCAAAGAGAGGAGCACTTGGCGTATTCAAAAGCAAAACACCATCTCTATAATGTGCTTCCTCAACAAGAGATTAATAGGATTAGTGAGTGCTTTAGCGCCAAAGAAATGTGGGAAAAGCTAGTGGAGCTTCATGAAGACACATCCGAAGCCAAGCTAGCTAGAAGGGACCTTCTCCGATCTCAACTTAACAATATCAAACTAGAAAAAGGAGAAAATGTATTATCTTTACACTCAAGATTTAAGGAAATAATTAATGGATTGTCAAGTATAGGAGAGAAACTCTCCAATAGGGATATGATAATGATGGCGATTGATGCATTCCCCTAGTCCTCAAAGTGGAGCTCTATGGTGGACTCATTTATATTTTAAGGAATCTAGAGGTAAGTACTCTAGAAGAATTCTTTTCTACTATGGAGCTTCACGAAACTAGACTTAAAGGTATAGTAGAAGAGCCAATAATTCAATCAAGGGGAGTGTCTCTAGTAGCAAACAAAGGGAAGAAGAAGAAGAGCACACCCTCCTCATCCGACGATGAATCATCCTCTTGAATGGATAGTAATGAGGAGGCATATATGGTAAGAAAGAGAAGACGTGCCTTAAAATTTTTTAAATTTAACAAATCTCATGATAGGGGAAGAAGACAAAAGAAGATCATTTTCTATAATTTCCAAGGAGAGGGACATATGAGGGATGAGTGTCTCCAATTAAACAAGAGCAAGGAAGAAAGGAAGAAAAATGACAAGAAGAAGGATGAGAAGAAGTCAAAGGAGTGTTAGTGTAGGGGAACTAGATAATCGAACCTAGGTTTTGATTATGGCAAAGATCCAAAGTAAAGGTCATATTGTTATCTCATGAGCTGAATTAAGTGTGCAGGAAATGATTAAGCTAAGTCGAAGGTCAACGACACCCGGAGAATCCCGAGTCAGGAAACCGTGGTGGTCGGGCGACACCGAGAGAAATTCGTGGGAGTAAAAGAACCTAGGTGGAAGACCGGAAGCAAAGTGACAGGTCATAAAGGACCGGAGGTAAGCTCGTGTGAGTGAGAGATGGTAAGGTCGTGTCCTTTGTACGGGGATGATCGTAGGCATCGATCCGACTAAGACTTCCTGTGGAAGGTCTAGGTTGAGATCGGACGGTAAGAAATCTTCACATTTACCATTTTCTGTGCTAACCTCTTATTGCAGGGAAGTGGAGCCGGGCCGACTCGGTCATCAAGGGCCGATCGATGCACATCCGATCGATGGAAGGCATCACGATCCGATGGCGACAAATCAACCTTTTGTCCTAGGTCAAAATGGATAATGTTTGATGCGACCACTTCGCGATAAAATATGGTACCACCTCGTGATCAATTCCAAAAGATGAGGAGACTTATTCCAATGCAAAACTCTTTAAAAGGAGGGGAGGACTCCACCCCAAACATCAATCAAGATTATTCTCAAGTGCTCCTACAACGCCAAAGCTCCAATGCCGTCATAATGTCGATGCGATGCCAAGCTTTCATCTTCTTCGTAGGCAGCAGTAGCAAGTATTTACTGTATTTGATTGTGGTTTTAATCATAACGAGGTGAGGTAGGCTTTTTGCCTCATCCTTGTACTTTCAATTTTGTGATTGTTGTCTCCTACCTTTAACGAGGAGGAGACTTGATAGTTGATTGCCCCTTCGTACGAGGTCAAGGATCGCGGGGCCTTGGATTAGCAGTCGGTGGACTGTGAATCAAGTAAAAATAAATTGTGTTATTTATTTTTCCACTGTGCTTGCTATTATCGAACAAATGAAAAGAAAATTTTTACGCTCGCTATTCACCCCCTCTAGCGACGCTTCTCGATCCAACAATTGGTATCAGAGCGGGGGCGCTAAGATTTGGTGAAACCACCAATCTAGCATTTTTTGGCTTTCTTTTCATATTTTTCGATTCGGGTTTTTTGGTTTTCTTTCTCCTGCACTACTAATCCAAGATGAAGTCTTGGTACCCTTCTTTTGGTTGTGTGTTTGCAAGTATTCGCTTTTGGAATGGTCGATGGTAAAACGATCATAACTTTTCATACAAGTAGACTCACGAAACGATCTACCTACCAAATCGAAGCTCTCTGAGAGATCTACAGTTCTTACAGGGGTTTATTCTTGTCACAAGCTGTCTTCATCCCCAAAAATCAACGTCTAGTACCTTTTCAGGGACATCGAAGGTCGTAAGCTTCTAGTTTTTGTTAGTTTCTTATTCTTTTTATTTATTTTTGTTTATTTCTTATTATTTCCCACATTACTAATCCAATACCAAGTCTTGAAATTCCTTTTGGTTTTTATTCGTGTTTTGCAAGATATTTAATGTCTCACATTGAGGGGTATAGCACCACCCGACCTCCGTTCTTTAACGGAAATGATTTTCGTTACTGGAAATGTCGGATGGAGTGTTTCTTGAAAACACAAGTCGAGACTTGGATAATAATCCGAACCGACTTTGCTCTACCCACCAATGATCAAGGGGAGCCCTTGGATTTCTACAAGTGGACCAATGCAACCAAGAGGAAAATCGAAGCCGATGCAAGAGCAACCCAAGTGTTGCAATGCGGCTTGTCCAAGGAGGAGCTCAACCGAATTGGACCATTCATTAGCGCCAAAGATCTCTGGAACAAATTAATTGATCTACACGAAGGGACGTCCGATGCTAAGGTATGTAACAAAGATTTACTTTTAAATAAACTGTATAATCTAAAGATGCAGGATCATGAGACCTCTTCATAACTCCATGCGCGGATCCAAGACATCTTGAACGATCTACATGCCATCGGACAAAAGATAGACAATCGGGATATAATAAGGTACGCTCTTAATGCATTTCCTAGGACCTCCTTGTGGGCATCCATGGTTGATGTCTACAAGGTATCTAAAGACCTTTCTAAGATTAGATTAGATGAGCTCTTTTCTGAATTCGAACTTCACGAACAAACTAACGCGATCCGGGCTGAGAGAGGTATTGCATTGCTTGTAGGCCAAAGAAGAAAGGAGAAGAGCAAGACACCTCCCGAGCAAGAAGAAGGATCTGAACCCGAGGACGAAATCGAGTCCGAGTCCAAATCCGAAGAGGAGGCCGCAATAGTCAACATTGTGCGGAGAATAGTTCGACAAGAAAGAAGGTAATGGAAGAACGATAATAAAGAGAAATTCAAGTCAAGGAGGCGGCCAAAGCAAAAGGGAGCAAGGAATGCATTCCATGCAACTTGGAACAACAGAGAAGAAGATGTCGACATAGCTTACATGGCAAGACCGGAAGAGTCCGAGTCAGAATCCGAAGTCGAGTCCAACTACAACTCCTACTCCGACCCCGAAGACTACTTCGGGAGGAAACTCAAAGCCGGACCAAAAAGGAAAGTCAAGGTTAGCCGCTCCTTAATTAGTACACTTTACCTTACAATTAAAATACTTACTAGGAAATTAACTAAGTCCGAGTCTAGGGTTGAGTCGTTACTTGAGGAGGTTGAAACCCTCAAGCAAGAGGCTACTCTAACCCTTTCAACTAGTCAAGTTCAAGAGGGAAACTCAATCCAAGTTGAAAAACTTGAGGAGGAGAATTCTCTCTTGAAAGCCTGAGTTCAAGAGGTCGAGGCTAGGTTAGAAAGGTTCACGTTGAGATCTAAGAATCTTAACCGGCTACTTGGAACCCAAAGAGCCGTGTACAATAAAGCTGGACTTGGATTTAGGTCAACGACTACGAATAGGTCTTACATGTCTATTGTGAATCGTAGTCATCAAAGAGTCCAAGCATGGGTCCCAAAGGTTTTATTGAACTCATATATAAGAACTAATAAGTATTGGATTCCCCAGGATCTGTTGGTGCAGTAGGCACCTAAGCCAAACCTGAGTTTTGATTATAGAAAATGATACAAAGTTAAGCTTATATTGTTATCTCACGAGCTGAATCGAGTGTGCAAAAAAGTGCTAAAGTTGGAGCTAAAGGCTAGTGACACCTGGAGATTGCCGTGGTGGTCGGGCGACACTCGAGTGATTTCAGAGGAAGCCGAAGGAATCGAGTGGAAGGCTGGAAGTGAAAGCGACACAGTAAGTATCGAGGTAAGCTCATGTGTTCGAGAGTAAGTGAGGTCGTATCCTTCTTACGAGGATAGTCTTAAGCATATATCCGACCCAAGACATCCCATCGGTGGTCTAGGTCGAGATCAGATGGTCGGAGGCCGTCGAAATAATGTTTTTGTTTAGCTAACTTTTGGTTTCAGCTAGCATCAGTCGACTGCCATCTTGGAGGACTCGACTGCTGTCCATCAGTCAACTATCTATGGTCAGCATTCGACTGATGCTTCCATTAGTCGACTGATTATGGCCATCAGTCGACTGATGGTCAATGATCAGCCTCGAGGAGTCAAGATTTATCACCATTTTTCAAGGAGTCTTGTGCCCAATTCCTATTGGTTGAAGATCCTCTTGAAAAGGAGCTCAAGGGCTATAAAAGGAGAGCCTCTCCTAGGGTTTTTCATCAACTCTAAGGGCTCAAAAGCCTCTGCAACTCTGCGATTCTCCGACGACGCTACAACGAAGTGTTGTCAACAACCCTAGCTTAGTTTCTATTCTTTAGTTGTTGGCATTTTAATTTGTCGTCTCTTTAATATTGCAATTCCTTTTATTAATCAAGGTTTTCTATCATTGCACTTTACATTAATAGAAGAGAGGGTTTGTCTCTCTATCTTTTCTTTCAAAGGTTTTTTGTAATCGTCAAACTCCTACCTTCAACGAGGAGGAGTGTTTTTAGTGAATTGCCCTCCGTACACAATCTAGGACCATTAGGGCCTTGGAGTAGTAGCCGAAGGCTACAAACCAAGTAAAAACCCATTTTTCTCTCTTGTGTTTATTTTATTTTCCGCTGCATTTAATTGTTTTGAAACGAATTCGAACGAACGAAAAGGTTTATCGCTATTCACCCCACCCTCTAGTGATTCGTTTCGATCCAACAATTGGTATCAGAGCCGAGGGTGCTAAGATTTGGTGAAACCACCGATCTAGCTTTTTATAGATTTTTTTTTTATTCTGTTTATTTAGAATTTATTTCATTTGGTTAGTTTTTCTCCCACACTACTAATCCAAGACGCGAGTCTTGGTACATTTCGTGTGTTTGTGTCATTGTTATGTTTCTCGTGTTCACCTTCTTGTTTCTTTTGTATCAATGGCCCATCTCGAGGGTTTTAGCACCATCCGACCTCCATTTTACAATGGAGATGACTTCCGTTATTAGAAGGGTTGGATGGAATGCTTTCTTAAAACTCAAATCGAGATGTAGATCATAATCCAAACGGGATTCACACTTCTGACTAACGAAGTGAGTGAATCCTTGGATTATGACCAATGGACCATTGCAACAAAAAGACAAGTCAAAGCCGACGCTAAGGAAACTCAAATTCTTTAATGCGGCATGTCCAAGGAGGAGCTTAATCGCGTCAGCCCCTTTATCAGCGCAAAGGACCTTTGGACAAAACTAGTGGAGCTACACGCAGGAACTAACGAAGCCAAGGTATGTAAGCGTGATCTTTTGTTTAATAAATTATATAATCTAAAAATGCAGAAACACGAAATGACAATGCAACTTCACGCTCGCATTCAAGACATAGTCAATAACCTACATGCAATCGGGCAAAAGGTCAAAAATCGCGACCTTATAAGGTATGTTCTTAACTCTTTTCCGAGGACTACCTTGTGGGCATCCATGGTCAATGCCTATAAGGTCTCCAAGGATCTTTCGAAACTTAAGTTAGATGAGTTATTTTCCAATTTTGAACTTCATGAGCAGTCTAACTCGGAACCCGAGAAGGGTATAGCACTTTTTGTAGGTTCGAGGAAGAAAATCGCAAGCAAGCCACCCCCGAAGGAAGAAGAGGATGAGTCCGATTCGGAGGTCGACCCGGAAATGGAGGTCGAACTAGTCAACCTAGTTCGGAGGATAGTCAAGGGTCGAAAATGAACTGTCACTCGACCCAACGAAGGTAAGTCTAAAAGTTTGAATATTAGATGTTACGAATGCAACAGGTTTGGACACATCAAGTCCGAATGCCCAAAACTCAAGAGCAAAGCACCAAAACACAAAATGGCACTCAACGCTACCTGGTAAGAAGCATACGAGGAAGAAGATGATGATCGGGTCCTCATGGCTAAACCGGTGGAATTGGAGATGGAGTGGGAACCGGAACACGAATCAGAAACCGAAGATGAGTCGGACTGCAAAGCGTTATTCAAGACAAGCCACAGATACACATCCGGTTCAAAAGATACACTCAAGGTAAGTCGATCCCTTATTAGTACGCTTTATAGTGCAATTAAGTTCTTAACTAGGAAATTAGCTAAGTCCGAGTCCAAGGTCAAGACCCTAGTTGAGGAAGTTAAACTCCTCAAACACGAGGTCTCCGTAACCTCTTCGACTAGTCGAGTTCGAGAGGAGGACTCAACTCGTGAAAAGCTCGATGTTGAGAACTCACTCTTGAAGAGTCAAGTCGAAGATCTTAGGAACATGTTGGAAAGGTTTACTTTGGGATCCAAAGGACTTGACCTCCTACTTGGATCGCAAAGGGTCGTGTACAACAAGGTCGGGCTAGAGTTTAGCTCAAATATGACCAACAAGTCGTATATGTCGATTGTAAGTCGACATAAAAAACATGTCCAAGCATGGGTCCCTAAGACCGCCTTGATTTCAAACTTAGGATCGAACCAGTACTAGGTTCCCAAGGACCAAATCCACTATGTGGAGAGACCGAATCGATTCAACGGTCCAGGGGGAGCCAGTACAAAACTTGTTTGTATTTTAACTTAAAAATTGCATGCTTAGGTTCATTATTTAGTTTGATTTTTCTTTTTAGAATGGATAGATAGGACTATAACTCATCAATACTTGATAACATAGTACCAGGACACGGCGAGATGATAGTATGCTAGGAAAGTGGAGTCTTGTATATTCGGGCTAGATAGGTGTATCTAGTTCGGTGCACTTGACCGAGCGGAACTAGCTGAAGCTACCTCGTCGTATCCTAGACTAGTTAGACCAGGAAGTGGTCTTAGGTAAGTCAAGTTTCTATTTTCTCGAGAATGGCTTTGTTTAAGGAAGTGGTCGTTGTTCCGATCAAAGAATACCTCTGTGCCTCGCCACGACCTGGAAGCCATGATCTTGAAAAAGTGACTTGATGAGCCTAAGGTCAAATCCGAACCTAACGCAAGGTCGACAAGTGTTCAATTCATCAAATTTAAATCAAGTAAAATTGGAAGTCATCTCACAAGAACATATAGGGTTAACATGTTTGATCATGTAGACAAGGGTGAGATGATTTAGGTTAATAAACTTCAACCAATCTTTAATAAATCCAATATCCGAAATGTTTTACTTAAGAAAGGGGGAGAAAGGGCCAAGTTAAGAAGTCCTCTTTACTTAAACATTTTACTAAGGCCAACTTTAAGTACTGTTAATTACTTAAACTCTTCCTAAATAGCAACTCTCAAGGGGGAGGATAAGGTCTTCTTTCAAGACTCACCCTCGGTCAAGGGGGAGGTTCCCTCAAGGGGGAGTACTTGAAGAAAATCCTTACTACTCCTACTAATCTTTATTATTCATGTGTCTCATGCATATTATTTTCTTAACTTTGTATGTGGGTTTGCCATAAATCAAAAAGGGGGAGATTGTTGGTGCAGTAGGCACCTAATGTTTAACGTGGCCAGTTCACGATAAAATATGGTACCACCTCGTGATCAGTTCCAAAAGATGAGGAGACTTATTCCAATGCAAAACTCTATAAAAGGAGGGGAGGACTCCACCTAAAACATCAATCAAGATTATTCTCAAGTGCTTCTACAAAGGCAAAGCTCCAACGCCGTCATAACGTCGACGTGACACCATGCTTTCATCTTCTTCGTCGGCAGCAGCATCAAGTATTTTTTATTTACTGTATTTGATCGTAGTTTTAATCATAACGAGGTGAGGTAGGCTTGTTGCCTCATCCTCGTACTTTCGATTTTGTGATCGTTGTCTCCTACCTCCAACGAGGAGGAGACTTGATAGTGGATTGCCCCTTCGTATGCGGTCAAGGATCGCGTGGCCTTGGATTAGCAGCCGGTGGGCTGTGAACCAAGTAAAAATAAATTGTGTTATTTATTTTCCCACAGTGCTTTCTATTATCAAACGAACAAAAAGAAAAGTTTTATGCAACCTATTCACTCCCCTCTTGCGACGTTTCTTGATCCAACACGGAGAAGGAGAAGAAATCAAAACCTCGGAACCAAAAAGCTACATGGGATGATGCATCATCATCATCGAAAGAAGAAGAGATCGTCTCCCATTTTGCATTAATGGGAATGGATGAAATAGCTTCCACCTAATCCGAATAAGAAGGAAGTACAAGTGAGGAGGATGTTAGGACCCTTGTAATGGCTAGAGGGGGGTGATTAGCCTTTCTTCGTTTCTACAAGTAAGTTAGCGGAAGAAATACAAATACGAAAATGAATACGAATAAGAAATAAGAAACCAAACGCTAACACCCGATGTACGTGGTTCGGAGATGACGCTCCTACTCCACGACAATCCGTAAGGTGGATTAGTCCTAGCCAAGCTCCACTATATTCTCCTTTGGATGAACCAAGGTGGAGAAACCTTTCTTACAATGCTCTCCTCTTCTTTACAATGATGGATGATTAAGAACTAGAGAAGAGAAGGTTTTGAATTGCTAAACACTTGGGAAAGCTTGGTGAACACGAGGAAGTAGTTAGGAATGAGAGCACTAGCTTCACCAAGCTCCCCAAGGCCCCTTTTTATAGAAGAGGGACTGTTTTTCCCATTGGGCCTCGATCAGTCGACTGATGCTTTCCATCAGTCGACTGCCGCCGAAGCCAACGACTTATGAACCGAGATCTCCGCGAGATTCAGAGTCGTTTCCAATGGCGGTGATCACCGACCGATTCCTCCATCCCGATCGATGTAGCGACGAATGAGTGATCGCAGTCGCAATCGAGCGACTCCATTCTGCGCTCGTTTTGCATTGATCACCGATTGCCACTATTGGCAATCGATCGACGAATATCGCTGATCGTTATCTCAAAGTAGTCGATCGATGGTCGTGGTTTCAACTCGACTAATCGAGACGACACCGACTGATACATCATATCAATCGACTGATACTCATCAAGTGTGAGTAATTCACACTTGATTTTACACCCTAGACCTAGACTTGACCTTCTAACTCTTCCTTCAGCCTTGCGCCTGCCTTCAAGAGTTTCCTTCGGCCTCGCCATGTCTTGGGTTGCCAAACGCTTGGACTTTACGCCGCCAAGACTCCAAACTTGGACTTACGCTGCCAAGACCTTACTTTGGACTTCCTTTGCCAAGGTTCACTTGGACTTAATGCTGTCAAGACTACAAGCTTGGCCTTACGCTGCCAAGTCCATCCCTTGGACTTTCCTTGCCAAGATCATACTTGGTCTTCCTTTGCCAAGGTTCACTTTGGACTTTACGCTGCCAAGACTACAAGCTTGGTCTTATGCTGCCAAGTCCGTCCCTTGGACTTTCCTTGCCAAGATCATACTTGGACTTCTCTTTTACCAAGGCTTCATCCTTGGATTTCCCTTTCACTTAAACATATTTGTAATTAGATCACAGAACATTGCCTAACTTAGATGATTATCCAAACATCAAAACATATATAAATGCTTGGAGCATTGTTGCACCAACAATCTCCCCCTTTTTGATGTTTGGCAATCATTTAAGTTAGGTCTTTAAAGATACACATATAATCTTATTTTCAATATGAATTATAACTTAAACACTCCTTCTCCCCCTTTGACATACATCAAAAAGAGACGGATTCAAAAATGAAAGAATTAAAGGTGTTGGAACTTGGATTGAAATTAAGCTCCCCCTTAATCCAAGATAGGATGTGTAAATAATATTTGAAGCAAAGCATAATCAAAAATTCAAAAGTTAAGTCCTAACTTTGCACCAACAATGGTTTTGGGGATGAAAAAGATATAATTTATGAACCTCCCCCTAAAACACTGCATTAATCAGTCCTAAAACTTTATGTATATGCAATATTATCATACTATAGTTTTAGGACATCAAAGATACACTAAATACCAATACAGTGTATCAATCGAAATTTTAGCCTTTTTAGCCCAACTTCAGAAATGCGTTAGAAATTCTAGAAACCTCGAAAAATCACGAAATTTTGCGTACACATTTCTGAAATCATACTTTATTAAGGAAAAATAGTTTGAAAAATATATGTTTTCCAGATTTCAAGATTGATACAAACTTGGAACCTACCAAAAGTTCTAAAGATTTTACAAACTTTGTATCACTTTTGTGTTCCACTTGAAAACTATTTTTCAAAATATGATGAATATAGTTTAAAATATATATGATTTGGAATTTCCAACCATGTTCTTAGAGCTATGTATCCATTACTTGAATACAAGCCTTCCCAATGATTGGTCCATAAGGTATTTATGTCTCTAGGTGTGTCATTGGCTCATAGTAATGCATCATAACAAGCATGATGAGCCAATTACCCCTTCCCTATCATCTCACATATTTCTAAGTGTCTCAATACAAAAATCAAGGTTTCTTAAGGCTTTTGTGAGATGTATCAAGGTATAATGCCAACATAAAAATATAGGATCATGCATACCTAGAATTTTATTCTACAAAGCACATACCAAGCTCTCTCCTTAATGATGAAAATTCGGTTTCGGGAAGAGCTTTGGTGAAGATATCTGCAAGGTTGGACTTAGATTCTACATAATTTAGTTCAATGTCCCCTCTTGCCACATGATCTCTTATGAAGTGATGTTTCACTTTAATGTGCTTGGTCCTAGAGTGATGTACCGGATTTTTGGTCAAGTTGATGGTACTCACATTATCACAATAAACTTTAATGTTAGAGTAGTGTAGCTCATAGTCCACAAGGGTATGCCTCATCCAAAGTAATTGAGCTATACAACCCCCCATAGCCACATATTCGGCTTCGGTGGTTGATAAGGCAACACAATGTTGCTTCCTACTACTCCAACTAACTAGGGAGGACCCAAGAAATTTGCATCCACCACTAGTACTCTTCCTATCCAATTTGCACCCGGCATAATCGGAATCGGTATAACCAAGCAATTCAAACGACCTAGTCCTAGGATACCAGAGTCCTACATTTAGGGTGCCTTTAATATATCTTAAAATTCTCTTAACGGCTACTAAATGTGATTCTTTGGCACAAGATTGGTACCTTGCACACATACCTACCGCAAATAAGATATCAGGTCTACTAGCGGTTAGGTATAGTAGGCTACCAATCAAACTCTTATAAAGTTTAAGATCAATTGATTTTCCTTCATGATCACTATCTATTCTAGTGCTAGTGGCCATAGGAGTGGTTATAATTTTGGCATTTTCCAAACCAAATTTCTTGATCATTTCATTCGCATATTTGGTTTGATAAATGTGAATCCCTTCATTGGTTTGCTTGACTTGTAAACCTAGGAAAAATGTAAGCTCTCCAACTAAACTCATTTCAAATTCATTTTCCATATTTTTTATAAAGTCTTGAAGAAGATCATCATTTGTTGACCCAAAAATGATGTCATCAACATATATTTGGGCTATGAATATATCCTTGAATGTTGACTTTATAAACAACGTTTGATCTACTTGGTCTCTTCTAAAATCCTTAGAAATTAAGAAAGATGACAATCTTTCATACCATGCCCGAGGAGCTTGTTTTAACCCATATAATGCTTTCCTAAGCTTACATACATGGTTTGGATAATCTATGTTCTCAAATCCAGGTGGTTGCTCTACATATACTTCCTCCTTAATATAACCATTTAAGAATGCCGATTTAACATCCATTTGGTAAAGTTTAAATCCCATATAGGAGGCATACCCTAAGAGAATTCTAATAGATTCTAACCTAGCAACCGGGGCATAAGTCTCATCATAGTCAAGCCCCTCAACTTGATTAAATCCCCTAGCAACCAACCTAGCCTTATTTCTAGTGATATTTTCTTGGTCATCTAGCTTATTCCTAAAGACTCATCTTGTGGTAATTATGGTGCTATCATTGGGTCTAGGTACTAACTCCCATACTTGACTCCTCTCAAATTGAGCCAATTCATCTTGCATTGCCAAAATCCAATCCGGATCATGTAATGCATCATTGATCGATTTGGGCTCAATTTGTGAAATGAGAGCTACTTGACTAGTAGGAGGTCTATGAAATGACCTAGTTCTTACTCCTTGAGATAGATCTCCTACTACTTGGTCAAGTGGATGATCTTGATGAATTCTTAGGGTTCTAGAAGGGGTTTCAAATTGATCATTGTTATCTTCTACCCTCCTTTCATCATCGGAATCTCCTCTTCCTCCCCCTTGATCATTACCCCTAATGGTCAAATTTTGAAGTTTTTGGGTAATGTCTTGATTATTGTCATTAATATCCTTTTCAATGGAGGACTTTCTAGGGTAGGTACTAGTAGTTTCATCAAATTGAACATTGGAGGACTCCTCAATCCCTTGGGTTCTCTTATTGTAGACTCGATACCCTCTACTTGTGGATGAGTATCCAACTAGGATTCCCTCATCCGCTTTGGATTCAAATTTTCCTAAGTTATCCTTGGTGTTTAGAATATAAACTTTACATCCAAAGACTTTAAAATAATGAATTGTGGGAATAGTCCCATTCCATAATTCAAATGGTGTTTTTCCTAAAAACCTATGGATTTGAATCCTATTTTGGATATAGAAAGCGGTATTAACCGCTTCCGCCCACAAGTAGCTAGGTAGAGAATATGCATTAAGCATAGTCCTAGCCGCCTCTTGTAGGACACAATTTCTCCTTTCCACCACCCCATTTTGTTGAGGTGTTCTAGGACAAGAGAACTCATGCTTGTACCCTTGCTCTAAACAAAATTGTGAAAATTTTGAGTTCTCAAATTCACCACCATGATCACTACGGATCCGGTTGATTTTGAGACTCTTTTCATTTTCAACCCTTTTACTAAATCCTATGATTATTTCTAAGGTATCATCCTTATGTTTCATAAAATAAACCCAAGTATACCTAGAAAAATCATTTACTATAACCAAACAATATTTGTTACCATTTAAAGATGGCGTACTATGGCAATCAAATAAGTCAAGATGCAATAATTCTAATGGTAAAAAAGTATTAGTTAAGGTTTTACCTTTGTGTGATGCTTTTGTTTGTTTTCCTTCTTGGCATGCATCACACATTTTGTTCTTGACATACTTGATCTTTGGTAGCCCTTTGACCAACTCCATCTTGGCTACCTTGGCTATGTTTTTCATGTTGATGTGCCCCAATCTTCTATGCCATAGCCAACTTTCTTCTTCTTTTGCAACAAGACACTTAGTAGAAATGTTAGAAGCATATGAAAGATCAACATAATAGATATTTGATTTCCTATATTCAACTAACATACAATCATTTAATTCCTTGTGTCTAATCATGCATTTAGAGGATTCAAAGGAGACATGATAGTTTGCATCACAAAGTTGACTAACACTTAATAAATTAAATTTCATATTTTCAACTAGTAAGACTTTGTGAATGACAATTTTAGGGGATACCTCAATTGTACCTCTACCTAATATCTTGAGTTTTCCACTATTTCCAAAGGACACCGCTCCCTTCTTCACATACTTAATTGTGGAGAACTTGCTCACATCCCCGGTCATATGTGTTGAGCAACCGCTATCCACAATCCACATACCTTGCTCTCCTACCTAAATCACATGAAAAACACAAGCTTTTGGTACCCAAACATTTGGACCGGTAACATTAAGGAAAAACTTCTTAGGTACCCATGCTTTCTTAACCTTTCCCTTAATGGTTGCTTTCCTATTAATCAATGAAATATAAGCAACTTCTATTTCTTTTGGCTTATATCCTAAACCGACCTTGTTGTAAACGACTCTTTGTCGACTAAGGATCATATCAAGACATTTTGAGCCATTTGAAAATTTTTCTAAACATGCTTTTAGCTCAACAACCTCATCCTTAAGTTTGTCATTCTCTTCCTTAAGCATGCAAGAATCGATATGTGAAGGTTTTTCATTCCTAATTGCCTTTAGTTCTACCTTCATGCTCTTAACCTTAGATCTAGACTTATCTAGAGCCTCTTTAAGATAAGAAATTGATTGATAAAGAAGCTTAACTTTGGGAGAGTTCATTACCTCATCGTCACTAGATGACGATTCATCACTTGAGGAGTCTTCTTGGCTTGATGTACCGGAGTCATCTCCTAGGGCCATGAGTGTCACATGACGTGTGATGTGGCAAAGTTCATCATCGGAGGAGGATTCTTCAACACTTGGTGTGTCCCATGTGGTTTGAGCCACCATGGCCTCCTTCTTCTTCTTCTCCTTCTTGTCCTTCTTTTTCTTTTCTTTTTCCTCCTTCTTCTTTAGCTCCGGGCAATTTGGCTTTATGTGCCCCTTCTTGTTGCAAGCATGGCAAATCACATTATTATTGAAACTTGAATTACCACTAAACTTACCTTTTGAAGAATGAGACCCCTTCCTTGCTTCTCTACTCTTGAACTCCTTTGATTTCCTATAGAGCTTCTTGACGAAATTTGCCATCTCACTAGATGAGTCTTCATCACTACTTGAATCATGCTCCGATTTGGATGATGATGATGCTTCTTTTCTTTCCTTCTTCTTCTTTTCCTTCTTTTCAACAAATAGAGCTAAACCCTTTTCCTTAGAGGACATGTTAGTTTGCTCATGTAATTCAAACTCACAAAATAATTCATCAATTTTAATTTGAGAGAGATCCCTAGTTACCTTAATGGCATCAACTATAGAAGTCCATAAGGAATTTCTAGGAAATGCTTGAAGAATATACCTTACCAAGTCCCGGTTGTCAACTCCCTCACCTATGATGTGGAGTCCGTTAACAATCTCCTAGAACCTTCCATGCATTTGGCTTACGGTTTCATGCATCTTCATTTGGAAGGCTTGAAGTTGTCCAATTAGTAGGTCCTTCTTGGCCCTCTTTGACTCCTTGGAACCTTCGTTTAGCTCAATGAGCTTTTCCCATAACTCCTTGGCAGATTCGAAAGGCCCCACCTTGTTGAGTTGCTCCATGGTAATACCGCATTGAATGGTGAGTACCGCCTTTGCATTTGACTCGAATCGCCTATTCATTTCCCTTGTCCAATCCTTGCTTGGAATAGGGTTTCCTTGTTCATCCACCGGTTCCTCGAAGCCATCTACAATACTATGCCAAATTTCAATATTGCTCATTAGATAATACTTCATCCTACCTTTCCAATATGCAAAGTGACTCCCATCAAAGAGCGGTGGCTTGGCAGTGCTATATCCCTCTTGAAGATCCATTGATGCCTTGGTTGATGGTGAGATCTTCCAAGCTATCCGGGCTCTGATACCACTTGTTAGGACCCTTGTAATGGCTAGAGGGGGGGGGTGATTAGCCTTTCTTCGTTTCTACAAGTAAGTTAGCGGAAGCAATACAAATACGAAAACGAATACGAATAAGAAATAAGAAACCAAATGCTAACACCTGATGTACGTGGTTCGGAGATGACGCTCCTACTCCACGGCAATCCGTAAGGTGGATTAGTCCTAGCCAAGCTCCACTATATTCTCCTTTGGATGAACTAAGGTGGAGAAACCTTTCTTACAATGCTCTCCTCTTCTTTACAATGATGGATGATTAAGAACTAGAGAAGAGGAGGTTTTGAATTGCTAAAACACTTGGGAAAGCTTGGTGAGCACGAGGGTGTAGTTAGGAATGAGAGCACTAGCTTCACCAAGCTCCCCAAGGTCCCTTTTTATAGAAGAGGGGCTATTTTTCCCGTTGGGCCTCGATCAGTCGACTGATGCTTTCCATCAGTCGACTGCCGCCGAAGCCAACGGTTTCTGAACCAAGATCTCCGCGGAGATTCGTAGCCGCAATTTCCAACGACCAGGTGATTAGTCGACTGATCCCTCCATCAGTCGACTGATGTAGCGATCAGTCGAGTGATCGCAGGCCGCAGTCGAGTGCGACTCCATTTTGTGCACATTTTGCATTGATCGATCGGTATCCTTTGTTGGTAGTCGATCGAGGTAACATCGATCGTATTCTTGTCAAGCGATCGATGGTCGAGTTTCAACTGACTCGGTCGAGCACGACCATCCAGCGATACATCATATCAGTCGACTGATACTCATCAAGTGTGAGTAATTCATACTTGATTTTACACCCTAGACCTAGACTTGACCTTCTAACTCTTCCTTCAGCCTTGCGCCTGCCTTCAAGAGTTTCCTTCGGCCTCGCCATGTCTTGGGTTGCCAAACGCTTGGACTTTACGCTGCCAAGACTCCAAGCTTGGACTTACGCTTCCAAGACCTTACTTTGGACTTCCTTTGCCAAGGTTCACTTGGACTTTATGCTGCCAAGACTACAAGCTTGGTCTTACGCTGCCAAGTCCATCCCTTGGACTTTCCTTGGCAAGATCATACTTGTTCTTCCTTTGCCAAGGTTCACTTTGGACTTTACGCTGCCAAGACTACATGCTTGGTCTTATGCTGCCAAGTCCGTCCCTTGGACTTTCCTTGCCAAGATCATACTTGGACTTCTCTTTTACCAAGGCTTCATCCTTGGATTTCCCTGTCACTTAAACATATTCGTAATTAGATCACAGAACATTGCCTAACTTAGATGATTATCCAACCATCAAAACATATATAAATGCTTGGAGCATTGATGCACCAACAGAGGAGAGCTCAGGTGTAGGGAGAGCATCATCTTCATCGTATTCAGAACAAAAAGATTGGGTAAGTGAGGTAACAAATCTCCCTCCTAAAAAGATTATTTCCATGATTTCTTGTTTAACTAGGGATTTATTTAGGGCTAAGAAGAAAAACAAATACATGCTTGTGAAATTAGGAAATTAGAAGAAAAGTTAGAAAATGCATGTTTAAATGATAATGCTTCTTCTTCTATGACAAATGATGCATGCTTACAAGAAAATAGGATTCTAAGGGAAAAGGTAGAATTCCTTACTAAGGCCCTTGAAAAATTTACCATCAGCTCAAACACCTTGAATATGATCATAGGGAGCCAAAGGGCAAACATTAACAAGAAGGGCCTAGGTTATAAAGGATCCAAAAATGAAAAAGCCTACCATTGTTTAATTGCTAGAGGACAAGTTAAAACAACCATGGTAGCTAGGAAATGGATCCCAAAGGAGTACTTGGTGAACCCTATTAGAAAGAATTTATATTGGGTTCCCAAGTCCATCCTTAGCGGTTAGAGAAACCTAGGATAATCAACCATAAGTGGACTTATTTTATATCATGTTATTTGGTTGACTTATGATGATGTGTGTGATAGTTTTTGACTTATGATATTGGGTGATAATGTTTAAATCATGATTTGTGATACTTGATTTTATACTTGATGTATGATCATGATGTGTAGTTATATGATATACTTGTTTTATGATCATGATGGGTGTTTTTGATAATACTTAACCTTGGTAGAAATTGCATGAAAATTGATGGTTAAGTATAATTACCTTAGGTACATCTCACATTCACCATAAGGCTAACTTGATTGAAAACAAAGCAATGGGTGAGATGTTAGGTTGATACAAGTGATTCACTAATGCTTATGATATTTTGAAGAATCATTGTAAGTATCATAACATAGCAATCATAGCCCAACTATGGGGAGAGCAAATGTTTAATTCATAGATATATTTCTCAAAGATCATGGTTGGATATTTTAAATGTTTTAAATCATTTTATGTTTTATAATCTGCGAGTTCATGCTTTGAAAAGTTTCTAAGGCAAAACTAGCTTTCAAGTTGATACAAAATTGCGTCTTTTTCAAACTTTTGAGTTTTTGCCTTATTTTTGAAAATTGATTTAATTTTCATGAAAAACAATTTTTCATTGATAAAGGGACTTATAAGAAATATGTTCCCCAAATTTTATGATTTTTTGAATTTTCTAGAATTTTTAATGCATTTCTGAATTTGGGTTCAGAAATCAGAAAACTGAGTTTCATCTACCAGTCAACTGGCGTTCTAACGTAGGTGAGTGATGTACTGTGCACAAGCACATTAACCTATTTTTACCGGTTTTTAGTCAGATTTTGGTGATTTTCTTCCATTAGACTTTAATGTCATGTTGTATAACATATGTTAGATGTTTTTGATGGTGTCAAAGGTGGAGAAATGTGAGAGTTTATATTAATCATGCTAGGGAGAGAAATAGCATGTGTTAAGAAGGAGTTGCATGTATTAAGGGGCAGTGTTTTGATACTCATGTTATGTTTACATGCTTTCCTGCCTTAGTGTATTTCGTTAATATTTTACCTAACTTAAACATGTTGCCACACATCAAAAAGGGGGAGATTGTTAGGGCAATCAACCCAAGAATGGTTTGGTTTTGATGTGTGTGGCAAAGGGTTTAAGTTAGCTTGTTTATGTGATTTGATGTGTGTGTTTAAGTTATGTAGGACTTAAGTGAATCACACATGTGTTGACTTGATGAAGCATTAGTGAGTTCACCATCTAATGGCTCAGGTCCTTGAGTCGATGAAGGATAACATTGCGGAAGTCGTGCGCTTGGTGCATCCAAGGGACCGTCGGACGAGGAGCATTGGAGTGATGCCAAAGGAAGTAGACTTCAGGGCGAGACGTGAAGGATGACACTGGAGGAGCCGCGGGCTTAGTGCATCCGAGGGACGTGGCTGGACGAAGAGAGCTTCGGCGAGGGACTCCATGGGAGATGAGAGATTGAGCAATTGTAACAGCAGCTCATAGATGAACTTGGCCGAATGGCTAAGTCAAGTGTCGGATGCTCAAACATAGATTTAAGGTTTTACCTGACAAGTCGGATGCTCAAACTTGTGTTTGAGGTTTTACCCGATGTTTGGATAAGTCGGATGCTCAAACATGAGTTTGAGGTTTCTACTCGACGAATGCAAGTGTCGGATGCTCAAATAAGAGGTTTGAGGTTTACCTGACCGTCGGATGCTCAAACAAGTATTTTGTTTGAGGTTTACCTGACACCAGTTGACTACTATATATAGTAGTCGACTGCTCTGAGCAAATGACACTCGACTGGTGTTCGACTAAAGGGTTTATCGCCCGTGATCATAGGGTTTGGCGATCACAGATCATCACCGATCGCCAAGGATGACAAATGACCGATGAAGGTGGTTCCTCATCCAATATATAGGTCTTCTATCAAGTTAAAGGAGCAAGTTCCAAACCTGCATCCATTAATCCGAAGCCCATACCAATAGCCTTAAGTTTAGTTCATAACCAAACCACTTGGTTCAATAACCAAGCCGCTTTTAATTTAAACCAAATCAATTTGGTTTAGAATTAAACCAAAATGGTTTCAACCCATCTTCATAAGACATGGCCCATCTGTAGGGTGTATGATGAATAGTGATTTCTTGAATTTCGTGCTTCGATTGTGATGGATTACATGTTCGTCTACAAAACTTGTTAATGCATAGCAGAATATACAAAAAATTGAAATACACAACAAGATAAAGACAAGCACACACAAAATAAAAAATTTAATGTGGTTCGAAACTAGGGTTCCAACATAATAGGGTGAGCTCAAATTGAGCTCTAGTGATGCACACCACCACTATCCAACTTCGCCTTCTCGGTTTGACACCGGAGGTGGAGAAATCTCGTACAAGTTCTTACACAAATAAGAAATACAACCAATACAATACAAGAATGAAATATAAGTAAAGAAAACTTTACAAAAGGAACACTTGATTGCTTGCTTGTTGATAGCTTTGGATTGCTCTTGAAGGTTTGACATGCAACAATACTTCCTCTTTAAAATCGCACCAAAAATCGCTTGCAAAATCCTCCCCAAGCAGCTCCTTTTATAACTTGCATCGGGTTGATTTCGCACCTAGTAGTTGACTACCAAATGGTGTTAGTGATCGTTTGGAAGCTAGAGGGGGGGTGAATAGCGCTTTTTGGTTTCTACAAAAAGATTAGCGGAAGCAAGAACAAATAATATATGTAAAAACACAAAAACAATGCTAACAAGGCCTTTACGTGGTTCGGAGATAACGCTCCTACTCCACGGCGATCCTTAAGGTGGATCAACCCAAGCAATTCCACTAAGAAGCTTTCTCTTTACAAAGACCTCCTCTTCTTACAAAAGATGACAATGAAGATTTGAGAGGAGGAGGGAGATTAATACACTTAGAAAGCTTGGAAAACTTGTGGGAGCTTAGAAGAATGATCAGAATATATGCATTAGCCCCTTCTTGCTCCCCTTGAGCTCTTTATATAGGAAAGAGTCTCTTTTTCCCGTTGGAGGTCCATTAGTCGACTGATGACTTACATCAGTCGACTGCCGCCGATTCTAACGGCTCAATACTCGGATTCGTGGATTTGCGCGTCATCACTAACGGAAAACTATCACCGATCGCCAATAGTGGCGATTCGACCGAGCATCGCCAGAGCCGACGCCGCCGACTACGGGCCATTTTTGTGTGCGGCCGATCGCTAATAATGGCGTACGATCGCTATTTTGATACGTCAGCTGAGTCTCGAGTCGACTTCATCGCTCAATCGATAACTCCCGATTGCTACGCCTTCCAACCTCTAATGCATTTTAAGGGCTCTCGACCGACACCATGTTCCGACTAATTCATACTTGAAAACATAACCTAAGCCTAGACTTAACCTTCTAGCTTCTCCATCAGCCTTGCGCCTCCAGGATTTCTTTGAGTCCACGACTCCATCCATGCGCTTGCCTTCAAAAGCTTCCTTCGGTTTCGTCATGCTTTGGTTTTCTTCTTTGACAAAGTACGCTTGGACTTTACGCCACTAAGACTACATGCTTGGACTTATGCCGCCAAGACTTTCCTTTGGTCTTTCTTTTCCAAGGACTGCTTGGACTTTACGCAGCCAAGACTACATGCTTGGACTTACGCTGCCAAGACCAAGACCTTTCCTTTGACTTCTCTTTACCAAGATCACACTTGGACTTGTCTTTTACCAAGTCTTCATACTTGGATTTTCCTGTCACTTAAACATGTTTACAATAAGATCACAAAACATTGCCTAACTTAGATGATTATCCAAACATCAAAATATATAAATGCTTGGGGCATTGTTGCACCAACAATCTCCCCCTTTTTGATGTTTGGCAATCATTTAAGTTAGGTCTTCTTCACATACATAAACATATTTCAATATGAATTCTAACTTAAATATCCCTTCTCCCCCTTTGACATACAACAAAAAGAGAAAAGTTAATCCAATAAGTGCAGGAAGAATTGACATATCTTTGAACAAAGGTATAAAATTGATATGAAGCTCCCCCTAAATCCAAGACATGTTTCATGATGGGGAAATAACATGTGAAGCAAGGCATAAGCAATAGAATAAGCAAATATGTCATAGCCTTGCACCAACAATTATAGAAATTAGGGATGTAGCTCCCCCTAAACCAGTGCACCAAGAAAATCCGCCTTTCCATACAAGTTATCATGTATATACTGTGGAAATCATATAATGTCCAAAATTGAACCTTTTAACCGATGAAAAATCATTTTCTATTCCAAAACAGTGTCACCGGTTCGACTGGAATAGGCATCACCAATCGCGGTTATACGCATTCGCCAATAACTGATCGTGATATCGATAAAATCAAAATTGAATTTTTCAGTCAAGGTTTGAAAATGCGTAGAAAATTCCATGGGTGTCCAAAAATCACGAAATTCGTCATACACATTTTGTTCGACTAATATAACACATGAAAAATATTAGACGAAAAATATGCTCATCAGATTAATGGATTGATACGATATTCAAAATAGCAAAATTATGATACAAAAAGTATAATTGTATCGTATCAATATTCATAACTTCGTACTATATGCTCAACTTCTAAACTTGACAAATAACAAGTTGTAGACACTAATAGTAATGAATTAAAACAAGGACACAATTTCATTTCATTAATCAAAAGTTATGACACAAGTAGGAGTTTTATGCCGTACATACGACCAAAAAGAAAAACAACAAAACAACAAGCAAGCTAACGATCGTCGTAAGATCCATCGGCATCCATCGGTGCGAGAGGCGATCCATCGTGGAGGCGTGTCCAGTGCGGCGGAGAATCGCCAAGATGTCCTGCTGCTGCAGATGCACCCTTCTCATGAGGGAGAGGAGCTTCTGATGCTCTAAGCGCAGCTCCTCAAAGCGTGTGTCTACCCGCTCCACAAAAGCATCGAAACGGGCAACGAAGGATGGATCCGCATAACGATCACCTGCGTGAGTCTCCCCACATCCGCTCCTCAACACCCTCGGACACCTTCAAAGAACTCCTTCCGCAGCGGCTTCCTCTGGTGCCGGAGCACCACCTGCTAGCCGTCGGGCTGGGTCCCAGAAAATAGATCCTCTGTCGGCCTTCAGGCCCGCCAAGGAGAAACTCCGTCGAGTCATCTGATCATATTTTTTATTCATGACTTTAATGACTCCTATATTGACATCAATGCCTACGGAGCTAAGCCATTGAGTAAGGACATTTCCAAAAGGAATATGAACCTTCCCATTGTTTGGCCTTATGAAATGAGTGATGCAATGGAAGGTATTGAGGCCAATATTGATGTCTAAGTATGAACGAAAGAGATGCATGAGAAGTAAGTATGGAGGGCGAACCAAAGCTAAACCACGAGTAACTATAGGGAGAAGACAATGAGCAATGATCTTATACAGGACATTGTCAGAGGCAGAAAGTTCTTGTGATTGAAATAGATTAGTGTTCAAAGGTCGAGGAGAATGATATAAAGTAGTGTGAAGGGAATCCAAAGAAATATCCTCAAAAGGAGGTGGAAGAGGTTCGCTCCAAGATGGATATAAGATCAAATCATTCTCGGAAGAGAGACAACCGAGAAAATCAGTCCAGATCTGGGATCGAAATCCGGATCGCTGAGCAACAGTCCGTATCTCCCATCTCCAAATTCTTCGTAGGTTGTTGAAAAATTCAGAGAGAAGAGTGATATTAACATGATGTTCACAAAAGACTAAAGACTCAAGTTTGTAATGTTGAATGATTTGAACAATGTCAAAACAGTAGTCTTTAAGAAACTTGGGATTCATTGATCTAGGTGGAATAAGTTGGAATTTGTTTTTATTGAAAGCACTTTCAAGTGCGGAGTTTGGAAATCGAGGATCGACAGGGGGTCGAGGGTTTGACGGGCCCTCATTGGTCGGAGGTGCCCGAGTACGCTTAGTAGCAATGCGCTTAAGTCTAAATGTGTGAAAAGACAATACAAAAAAAAAAAATATGCACAATGTGTTGGGAGTATGGGGAATACAATCAAAGTCCCACATTGGTAAGACATGGAAAAGATCATGTGCTTATAAGAAAAAAGATATCTCCATTGGTATGAGGCCTTTTGGGTAAAGCCCAAAAACAAAACCATGAGGGCTTGGGCCCAAAGTGGACAATATCATACCATTGTGGAGATATGTGGATCTTATATGCACTAACAATTGGTATCAGAGCCATGGTCCATGTCAAGCCATGAACCTCGAACGAAGGAAGTTGAGCTCCCACGTCCGGATCAAGAGAACCAGACATCAGGAAGGAAGTCTAGTTGGGTCGGGGGGACCGAACAACTGGCAGGAAGTCCTGGTGGGTTGAAGATCGGACATCAAGCAGAGAAAATCCTTCGAGGAGGGATAGGCTTGAGGGGGGGCCCAATGTGGTCCTTCGTTTGAGGGGGGGATTGTTGGGAGTATGGGGAATACAATCAAAGTCCCACATTGGTAAGACATGGAAAAGATCATGTGCTTATAAGAAAAAAGATATCTCCATTGGTATGAGGCCTTTTGGGTAAAGCCCAAAAACAAAACCATGAGGGCTTGGGCCCAAAGTGGACAATATCATACCATTGTGGAGATATGTGGATCTTATATGCACTAACACAATGTAGGTTGATGATGCATGGACAGAGACAACAAGACAAGCATGGGTTAGTGAAATACAATCATAGGAACAAACAAACATTGATCAGGAATGAAAATATACCTAGGCGACATGGCGACCAAAGAGCAGTGTCGGACCACGGAACCCTAGCCGAGTCACTGGAAACTAGAGCGAACGAGCTTCGTTCCGGTTACGTATTGCTAAATACAGAACACTTCTGGTGAGAACCTACAGGAAAAGCGAGGAGAAACGGCTAAACGGCGTGGTGGAGGTTCGTCGGAAGAGGAAGAGGAGAGAAAATCGAGATGGTTTGGCGAGTTGAACCGGTGGAAAGCCCTAAAAATGCGACATCATCATTGCTGGTCGGTCGGTGATGGGATCGATCGACTCGATCGCGCTGAGCGATTCGTATCGTCGATCGAAGCCATAAATGGCGGTTGGTGATAGACATCGGTCAGGCCCGACGATATCGCGATTAAATGCGTCGATCGCGCCATAAATGGCGGTCGACGATAACAAAGGTAAGCCGGTTCAATATTGTATATCAATCGGTAGCGTCAGTACGATCGTGATATCGATCGATAACCTTTTGGATTAAAAATTCATAATTAATTCAATAAAGATCAAAAAATCACGAAATTTTGTGGGTAATATTTTTAGAACATTTCATATCAAGGAAAAATTATTTTAAAATTATATCACCTCTATATTTTGATATTGACACAATCTTGAGATTTTAAAAGTTATGATATTTTTGCAAAACTTTGTATCACTTTGGCTTATCAATAGGAGATTGTTTCTCAAGATTTGATAGACATAGTTTAAATTTTATTTTATTTGACATTTCCAATCATATTCTTGGAGCTATATGCACATTAATTATACATAGGCCTTTCCAATGATTGGTCCAATGAAGGATTAATGTCTCTAGATGACACTTTGGTTCATAGTAATGCATCATAACAAGCATGATGATCCAAGTGCATCTTCCTAACATCTCACATGTTGTCTAGGTGGCTCAATACAAAAATCATGGTTTCCTAAGTATTTTGTGAGATGGTTAAAGGTATAAATCCTAGTATTTCTATAGGATCATGCAAACCTACATTTCTATTCTACAAAGCACATTCCAAGTTCTCTCCTAAGTGATGAAAATTCTATTTCGGGGAGAGGCTTGGTAAAGATGTCGGCTAGGTTGGACTTAGATTCAATGTAATTAAGCTCAATGTCCCCCTTAGCCACATGGTCTCTAATGAAGTGATGTTTTACTTCAATGTGCTTAGTCCTAGAGTGATGCACTGGATTCTTGGTCAAGTTAATGGTGCTCACATTATCACAAAATACTTTCATGTTGGAGTAAGATAGCTCATAATCTTCTAAGGTATGTTTCATCCATAATAATTGAGCTACACAACCACCCATAGCCACATATTCGGCCTCGGTGGTGGATAAAGCAACACAAGGTTGCTTCCTACTACTCCAACTCACTAGGGAGGACCCAATTGACATCCACCACTAGTACTCTTCCGATCCAATTTGCAACCGGCATAATCGGAATCGGTGTACCCAACCAAATCAAAGGACCTAGTCCTAGGGTACCATAGACCTACATTTAGTGTGCCTTTAACATATCTTAAAATTCTCTTAACGGCAACTAAATGAGATTCCTTAGCACATGATTGATACCTAGCACACATACCAACCGCAAATAATATGTCGGGTCTACTAGCGGTTAAATACAAGAGGCTACCAATCATGCTCCTATAAAGGGTAAGATCTATTTGTTTTCCTTCACTATCACTATCTATTTTAGTATTGGTTGCCATTGGAGTTGACACTACCTTAGCATTTTCCAAACCAAATTTCTTAATAATTTCCTTAGCATATTTGGTTTGATAAATGTAAATTCCTTCACTTGTTTGTTTAACTTGCAATCCTAGAAAGAAATTTAATTCTCCAACTAGACTCATCTCAAACTCTTTTTCCATATTTTGAATGAAGTTTTGAAGAAGTTCATCATTTGTTGACCCAAAGATAATGTCATCAACATACACTTGGGCTACAAAGATGTCCTTAGATGTTGACTTTATAAAGAGAGTTTGATCTATACTACCCCTTTTGAAATCCTTAGAGATTAGGAAAGATGACAATCTTTCATACCAAGCCTGGGGAGCTTGTTTCAAACCATATAAGGCTTTCCTAAGCTTGTATACATGGTTTGGGTAGTCCATATTTTCAAACCTGGGAGGTTGTTCTACATACACCTCTTCCTTAATAAACCCATTTAGAAATGCCGATTTGACATCCATTTGATGGAGTTTGAAACCCATATAGGAGGCATATGCTAAAAGTATTCTAATGGACTCTAACCTAGCAAGCATATGTTTCATCATAATCAAGTCCTTCAACTTGATTAAAACCCCTTGCAACTAATCGTGCTTTATTTCTAGTGATATTCCCTTGGTCATCTAGTTTGTTCCTAAGGACCCATCTTGTAGTAATAATAGTGTTTTCACTTGGTCTAGGAACTAACTCCCATACTTGACTTCTTTCAAATTGAGCTAATTCATCTTGCATTGCTAAGATCCAATCCGGATCAAGTAATGCATCTTTAATTGTTTTGGGCTCAATTTGAGAGATTAGAGCAATATGACTAGTAGGATCCCTATGGAATGACCTAGTCCTAACTCCTTGAGATAATTCACCCACAATTTGATCTAAAGGGTGACTTTGATGAAATCTTATGGTTCTAGGAGGTGTGTTAGATGGAGTTTGATCATGATCAACCTCAATCCTATGCTCATCATCGGAATCATCCCTTACTCCCCCTTGATTCAATCCTCCCCCTTGATCATTACCCCCTAAGTTTAAGTCTTGAAATTGTTTGGTAATTTCTTGATTTTCAATATTTATATCATCATCAATAGGGGATTTCCTAGGGTATGTATTTGAAGTTTCATCAAATTGAACATTTGAAGATTCTTCAATCTTTTGAGTCCTTTTATTGTAAACTCTATATCCTACACTAGTGGATGAGTATCCAACTAGGATTCCTTCATCCGCTTTGGACTCAAACTTACTTAGGTTGTCTTTGGTATTTAAGATATAAACTTTGCATCCAAAGACCTTAAAATAATGAATTGTTGGAATTGTACCATTCCACAATTCAAATGGAGTTTTTACTAAAAACCTATGAATCAATACCCTATTTTGGATATAGCAAGCGGTATTAACCGCTTCTGCCCATAAGTAGCTTGGTAAGGAATATGCATTAAGCATTGTCCTAGCCGCTTCTTGTAAGACACGATTTTTTCTTTCCACAACCCCATTTTGTTGAGGTGTTCTAGGACAAGAAAATTCATGCTTGTACCCTTGTTCTAAGCAAAAATTTGAAAAATTAGAATTCTCAAATTCTCTACCATGATCACTACGGATCCAGTTGATTTTGAGTTTTCTTTCATTTTCTACTCTTTTGCTAAATCCTATGATTATTCCTAAGGTTTCATCTTTATTTTTCAAGAAAAACACCCAAGTAAATCTAGAAAAATCATCTACTATTACCAAGCAATATTTACTACCAATTATAGATGGGGTACTATGGCAATCAAATAAATCCATATGTAGTAATTCTAATGGTAAAGCGGTACTAAGTAAATTTTTACCTTTGTGTGATGTTTTTGATTGTTTCCCTTCTTGGCAAGCATCACACATCTTGTCCTTGAGAAATTTGACTCTAGGCAATCCTTTGACTAGCTTCAATTTTGCTATTTTGGCTATATTCTTCATGTTTATGTGTCCTAGCCTCCTATGCCAAAGTCAACTTTCTTCCTCTTTTGCAATAAGACACTTAGTGGAAGGATTAGTAGCATAGGATAAATCAACATAATATATATTTGATTTCCTAAAGCCTACTAACATGCAATCATTTATAGTTTTGTGTCTTATAAAACATTTTGAGGAATCAAATTTAACATCAAAGTTTGCATCACATAATTGACTTACACTAAGTAAATTAAATTTCATATTTTTAACTAATAGAACTTTATGAATGGCAAGATTGGGAGATACCTCAATGGTGCCCTTTCCTAAAATTTTAAGTTTGCCGCTATTACCAAATGACACTTTTCCTTTGCTAGTGTGGTTGATAGTGGAGAATTTTCTCTCATCCCCGGTCATATGCTTTGAGCACCCACTATCAACTATCCACAAGCTTGGATCTTCTACCTATGTCACATGAAAAACACAATCCTTAGGTACCCAAATCTTAGGACCACTAGCATCAATTATGAATTTCTTTGGTACCCATGCCTTTCTCCCCTTGCTTTTAATCATTGTTTTTCTACTAACAAGGGATGCAAATGCTACCTCTTTCTCCTTAGGTCTATATCCTAATCCGGCCTTATTGTAAATTGCCCTTTGATTTTTAATAATCATATCTAGATATTTAGAACCATTAGTGAATTTTTCTAAGCATGCTCTTAATTTACCTATTTCTTTTCTTAACTCATCATTTTCATCCCTAAGAGTACATTCATCAATATCACTAGATTGTTTGCAACATGATGAATCTACACTTTTGAGTGATTTGATTTCTAATTTTAGATCCTTAACCTAATTTTTGATCTATTTAAAGCATTTTGTAAACATGCAATAGTCTTATAAAGTAAATCTATTTTAGGTGAGTTGTTTACCTCATCATCATCACTTGATGATGATTCATCACTTGAGGATGAAGAGGACTCTCGCTTGAGCTCGTGGCTTCTTCCTCTAATGCCATAAGAGCTAGGTTCCGGGTGGCATGGCATACTTCCTCATCGTCGGAAGACTCCTCTATACTTAGAGTGTCCCATGTTTGTGCCACCATTGCTTCTTTCTTCTTCTTTTCCTTCTTCTCCTTCTTCTCCTTATGCTTCTTTTCTTTCTCCTCTTTTTTCTTTAGTTTCGGGCAATTTGGCTTGATGTGCCCTTTCTTATTGCAACCATAGCAAGTTACATTAGATGAAGAATTTGAATTATTTGAAGATTTACCTCTTGAGGATTGGAACATCCTCTTTACATCCTTCTTGGTGAGTCTCCTTGACTTCCCACCAAACTTCTTGACGTAATGTGCCACCTCACTTGTCGATAACTCATCTTCACTACTTGATGAGTCTTCCTCGGATTCGGATGAGGAGGACACTTCCTTCTTCTCCTTCTTCTTCTTCTCCTTCTTTCCTACAAAAAGAGCTATACCCTTCTCTTTGGATGAAGTGTTAGCTTGTTCATGTAATTGAAATTCACAAAAAAGTTCATCTAACTTGACTAATGAGAGATCCCTAGAAACCTTATAAGCATCTACCATTGAGGCCCATAAGGTGGTCCTAGGGAAAGCTTGTAATACATACCTTACAAGGTCACGGTTGTCGACCTTTTCACCTATAACGTGTAGTCCGTTGACTACTTCCTTGAAACGCCCGTGCATTTGGTTCACGGTCTCGTTTGTCTTCATAGTGAAGCTTTGGAGTTGGCCAATCAAAAGATCCCTCTTGGCCCTTCTTGTCTCTTTGGATCCTTCGTTGAGTTCGATGAGCTTCTCCCAAAGCTCTTTTGCGGAGTTGAAGGGCCCGACCTTAGAGAGTTGCTCCTTGGATAGACCACATTGAAGTGTGGTCGTTGCTTTTGCATTGGCTTGTGCTTTCTTGGCCATGTCTCTTGTCCAATCTTTTGTCGGTAGTGGTGCTCCGAATTCGTCGACCGGCTTTTCGAATCCATCTAAAATACTAAACCAATTTTCTATGTCATTCATGAGATAGTATTCCATCCTACCTTTCCAATAGCCGAAGTCGTTGCCGTCGAAAAATGGAGGCCTTGCCGTGCTATATCCCTCTTGAAATGCCATGCTCCGGTTGATGGTTAGATCTTCTGATGCGAACCCGGCTCTGATACCACTTGTTAGTGATCGTTTGGAAGCTAGAGGGGGGGGGTGAATAGCGCTTTTCGGTTTCTACAAAAAGATTAGCGGAAGCAAGAACAAATAATATATGTAAAAAGACAAAAACAATGCTAACAAGGCCTTTACGTGGTTCGGAGATAACGCTCCTACTCCACGGTGACCCTTAAGGTGGATTAACCCAAGCAATTCCACTAAGAAGCTTTCTCTTTACAAAGACCTCCTCTTCTTACAAAAGATGACAATGAAGATTTGAGAGTAGGAGGGAGATTAATACACTTAGAAATCTTGGAAAACTTGTGGGAGCTTAGAAGAATGATCAGAATATATGCATTAGCCCCTTCTTGCTCCCCTTGAGCTCTTTATATAGGAAAGAGTCTCTTTTTCTTGTTGGAGGTCCATCAGTCGACTGATGACTTACATCACCGATCAGCCGATTCTAACCCGGCTTCCAATACTGGATTCGCGGGATTTGCGCATATCGCTAATGGGAAAACTATCACCAACCGCCAACAGGGCGCTGATCGATACT
This sequence comes from Wurfbainia villosa, assembly GCA_025175895.1. NCBI lineage: Eukaryota > Viridiplantae > Streptophyta > Magnoliopsida > Zingiberales > Zingiberaceae > Wurfbainia > Wurfbainia villosa. The sequence continues at coordinate 84,808,661 of CM045994.1, read as the reverse complement.
ACTCAGAGCCGATCTACGCCACGGGCCATTCTCGCTTAGAGTCGACCAATAATGGTAGTCGATCACATTCCAACCTCTAATGTTGCATTTTAAGGGCCAGTTCGACCGACACCATGTTCGGTCATTGCACACCCCAAGTATGACTAATTCATACTTGAAAACATAACCTAAGCCTAGACTTAACCTTCTAGCTTCTCCATCAGCCTTGCGCCTCCAGGATTTCTTTGAGTCCACGACTCCATCCATGCGCTTGCCTTCAAAAGCTTCCTTCGGTTTCGTCATGCTTTGGTTTTCTTCTTTGCCAAAGTACGCTTGGACTTTACGCCGCCAAGACTACATGCTTGGACTTATGCCGCCAAGACTTTCCTTTGGTCTTTCTTTTCCAAGGACTGCTTGGACTTTACGCAGCCAAGACTACATGCTTGGACTTACGCTGCCAAGACCAAGACCTTTCCTTTGACTTCTCTTTGCCAAGATCACACTTGGACTTGTCTTTTACCAAGTCTTCATACTTGGATTTTCCTGTCACTTAAACATGTTTACAATTAGATCACAAAACATTGCCTAACTTAGATGATTATCCAAACATCAAAATATATAAATGCTTGGGGCATTATTTCACCAACAAATGGCACTAGTTGACTGCTAGCCTATCCATTATCTCACAACTGTTGGACCAAAAAATGCTAGAGGGAGGGGGGTGATTAGCGTATTTAAAATTTATCTCATTTGTAAAAACTTCGTAATTCATAGCGGAAACAAAAACACAAAAACGAAGACAAAATCACACAAAGACACAAAGTTTTTTAATTGGTTCACAACCAAAAGGTTGCTAGTCTAAGGCCTTACAATCCTTGATCACTTTCGAAGGGCAATCACTGAAAGGGTCTCTTCCTCGTTGGAGAAGAGACAAGGCGATTACAAAAAGAGATGGGTTGGTGGCAAGCTTAGCTATCCCAACAAATTAAGTACAAATAAGAAAAGCAACTTTAAACAATTATCGACACAAGTAAAGAAAAAATTAGGCTTTGTTGGAATTTAGAAGATGCGCGGGACAGTTTCTTGAGAACTTATGAAGGCTTTAGAGTTGGAAGAGCAAGAGAACTTAGAATTGTTATCTTCTAGGGTTTCCCATAGGGTCTTCTTTTATAGACTTGAACCTTGGAATGAGTCCAGATCTAGATCCCAAATTCGTAGATCTTATCTATAGGTGGTAGCTTAGATCGATCCAAATAATGACTTGGCATTTTGGCTGATTTGTAGGCATCAGTCGACTTCTATTCTCCCCCAATCGACTGCACCATGTCAATCAACTAATAATTCATATCAGTCGACTTCTGTAAGGTACTTGCTTGGTGTTTCTTGAGTCTTGTACCTGCATTACAAGATTAGCATAGAATATTCAAGTATATTAATAGTGGCATCCCTTTTGACTGTTCGATCTTGACTTCGACATTCCTTTGAAAGCCTTGGTCAGATCAACGCCTACAGTTGTCCCCATATCGAGGACGCGTCCTTATGATCGCTCCTCACTCGGAGCTTACCTTGGCCTATTTAGCTGTTGCGTAGCATCTGATTCTCTTGATGTCATTTATCTTAGCCAAGGCTTACTCAGTTCTTGTATACTTATCACAACACATCAAATAACAATATGACTTAAATTTGAGGCTTTGCCATAATCAAAACTTAGGTTTAATTATCTGGTGCCTCTATACCAACAATCTCTCCCTTTTTGATTTATGGCAACATGATTCAAAGTTAAAGAGAAAATATTAATTAAATAATTTTCAAAAAACTCCCCCTTAATGTGTAAGAAATTTTAAAATTTAACTTCTTAACTTATATCTCTCCCCTTTGACATATATCAAAAATAATATTGTGAGGAGTGTATGTTAACTTAAAGTCCAAAACTTTAAAGTTCACTTTTAAGTTGTAAAACTTCAAGATAATTCTAAGTTCATTTTCACTTGTTCAAATGATAAAGGAAATGAAGTAACTGAATATCTTTATGAATCCAAGCATGTGTCCTTTTTTTGTAAAACAATATTTAAAATAAACCATCTAATAAATCATCCTTAAGAGAACGTCCAACTCCACTTTGACTTGATTGATATTAAATAACCAATAAGTCTTGGTTGGAGTTAGTCACTTATGTGATTCATTTATTAATTATACTCAATGATTCATGTTGATGCACTTAGTCTACATCTAGAATCAGGAGTAAAGTACTAACAACTCATGCCCATCTACGTGGCTCAATACACAACTAGGTTAAACCTAAGTGTTGTGAGATGCACTGGCTCATTAACTATCTATAGGTTCATGATTTCTAAGGTAAGTCCTATGATAATTTCATGTAGCATAAAAGAAAGTGATACATAAATAGTAAAAACAATTCCTACTTTACTACACACATAACTAATTTTCATCTAAGCGAGTTGAACTCTGCTTCAGGTAATGGTTTAATAAAAATATCTGCTAAGTTTGATTTAGATTAAATGTATTCAAGTTTTACGTCTCCATTAGCTATATGTTCTCTTATAAAGTGGTGTTTTACTTCTATGTGTTTAGTTCTAATATGATGTATAGGATTTTTAGTTAGATTAATTATGCTAATACTATCAATCATGACTTTAGTATTACTAAAGATTAGTTGGAAGTCATTTAGAGTGTGCTTCATTCAAAGAAGTTGAGCTACACACTCACCCATGTTTACGAATTCTGCTTTAGTAGTAGACAAAGAAATACAATATTATTTTTTACTATACCAACTAACTAGACTTGATCCTAGAAGTTGGCAGTAGCCACTTGTGCTTGTCCTATTGAGTTTACTACCGGCATAATTTGAGTCAGAGTAACCGATTAGCTCAAACTCATTTGATCTAGGGTACCATATTCCTACATTTTGAGTTCCTTTTATATATCTAAAGATTCTTTTCACTAAGGTTAGGTGTGATTCTTTGGCATAATACTGAAATCTTGCACACATACTTACTGCAAAAAGTATATCAGGTCAACTTGTAGTTAAGTACATAAGGCTACCTATTGCACTCCTATAGTAATTGAAATCTATAGTTTTCCTTTCTAAATCTTCTACAATGTTTACATTAGTTGTCATAGGTGTATTAATTTCTTTATCATTTTATTAGTAATATATGAGAGGTGTCCTAAGGCAATCACCTTATGGTTGTACCATTTATTTGATAAATGAAGATTCACTATTCGAGTATACATATTTTCATTTATTTGATTGGATCTTAAACTCATTTACTGAATATCCGTAATACAATTCACATCATGAGAGAATTTGTGATTGGATCACAACTAATGAGTATCTCTACATGTGTAATTGTGATGTATTGGAATTATCCCTAGTCGATGAATTGATGCATTCAGACGACATTGATTCTGTTGAGACTAGCATGAGGTATACTCTTTAGTTTATCCAAGCAGTTGTTTCTCACTGGCTGGAGACATTGGGATGTTCGGAGTTAATCGTGGATGCTAGTTATGGTAACTAGTTCATTGGAGTGACTAGCTGTAAGACTTCATATGGTTCTCTGCATATATGGATATGTCAATGAAGTTCTTACTGCAACTTAAATGTGATGTTCCTTCGACTTGTGGTATTCAAGTCATCTTGGTCATGAAGACTTATGCTTTGACATATTAAGCAAGCATCCCTGAGGAGATGTAGACCCGGGATGATTGGGTATAAGTCGAAGTGGTCGAAGGTGTTTGAATAGCCTATAGAGGATTCACAACTCCTTGCGATGAGATGTATATCCTATGGCCTCTCATCGAATTGTTACTAAAGTCTTTGTCTAAAGCGTTACATGTTTAGAGTATGGTACTCTTGGATACATGTGCAATAACTAGAATCCGGAGAACTAGAAAGTAATACTTGGACTAGGTATGACGTAGTCAGCCTAGTGGGGACTGACACAATAAACCATGTCTTGAACCAAGTGGGTATAAGATGAGTGAAAGGAATAAGGAACAATTCATTTTAGTTGCTGAAGGGTTTCAGAAAAGGTTCTGGGATCAACCGTTGATTTTCTCGTTAATTGGGGATTACGATGTACTACTAGGTGCCACTCATGATCGTTCTATAATTAATGGTTAATTATAAACGACCAACATAAACCAGAAACCTATTTGGTCACACACGCAATGAGCGTAATCTGAAGGATTTAAAATGAGCTTAAGAATAGGATTCTCAGATTGAAAGAGACTTGGTTTGGTTGGACCAAACAAAGAGCGAGTATGAAATTGTTTCAGTCGCATCAAAAGAATGGATGGGCCGAGTCTTATGAAGACATGATGGATGAACCAAATCGGTTTGGTTCTAATCCAATGGTGGAAAATAAACCAAAGTGGTTTGGTTTGTTTTAAACGAATGAATAAAAATTGGTTTAGTTTGTTTTAACTTAAAATAAACCAACGCGGTTTGGTTCATTTTAACTTAAGTTATTGGAGTGGGTTAACGGGTTTTGGTTATGAACCAATAACCATTAAGAGAATGTGTTCAATATAAAAACATGGCGTAAGGGTTTTTCGTGGAGAATTAATTGGTTCAAGGGTTTTGGAAACCCTAGCCTCCTCTCCTCTTCCTCTCCAAGGATTGCCGCCCACTTCATTGGCCGCCCAAGCACCTTGCGTCGCCGCCCATTGGAGTTGCTCCTCCTCCTCCTCATCGTCGGCCACCCACCAGCTGCCGACGATTCCTTCGGCCATCCTCCCTTGGCCGCCAGCGACCAAGGAGCAACCGACCATTGATTGGCTAGCCATCTTCTCCACCAATGCAAGCTGTCCAATTTTGGACAGCTTATTTCTCTCTTCGTAGAGAGGTCATTTGGTCGGCATTTTGTGATCCGATAGTGATCTATTTGCCAGGGATTGGATATCCGGAAATCCTCATAGGTGCAAGACCAAGGTTTCGTAAATTTGTTGACGGAAACCGATTCCAAGAAGCTTGTTCGTGGAGTTCATTTTTAGATCCAAATTTTGATTCGGATTGTGATTGTCTCTTGGATCACAACGTCTTCGACATGAGGCTAGTAACTCTTGCGAAGATGGAGCTCGTGGCTTTGTGAATCTATCCCAAAGATACTCGGCATGGATACGTATAGAAGTGATTCTAGTGAGGGTCGCTACGGTTGATGTCATTCCCGCTACACGTGATACGTCAGGTATAACTAGAATAAATTTCCTTTTATTGCAAAATTATAAATTGCGATTATGTCTACACATGTTGTATCCTTTATGCGTGTGATGTGTGTGTTGTAATAAAATTATTTTATTACTTGTTTTTTCTTCCGCTGTGAGCTTGTTTACGAAACATGTTCAAACACACACTCGCCGCGGTGCCAGGGAAACCCAACAGTGTATCAGAGCCCCATTGTGTTTCGACATAATCGTAAAATTAGTTTGCGATAGTCATAATTGTATTTATGGAAATATCTACTTTTGGAATGTTTAGAAGTATTTATGGAAATTTTAATTTATAAAGAAATTCAAATTGGACATTTCCTAATATGATTAGGAAATTACAATTTATGAAATTTGTTTCCTAAATTAGATTTGACTTTCCTTAATTAATGCTTTCCATAAATAAAATATGTGATTAGATTTGGAATTTTTTTTCCTAATTTAATCATGATTTGATTTGAGAAATCAAATCTAAAACATATTTTATTTCCAAAATAGTTATGACAAATAAGGAAACTATTTGTACATGCCATAATTATATGTCATGTAATTGCAATAGATGCATATCATTATGTCATGCGTGTCGTGACATGTAGATGTATGTCATGTGTGTCATGCCATGTAGATAATAGTTATTTGCATGCAAAGAGGATGAGACATTAAAACCCTTACACAATATTAAAGCTTACACCTTCCATTAATATGGTTAGAACCGGAGTTTTGTTACTTTTTTGGGTTTTTGGACTCACTCCAAGCCCGACTCGAACCTGAACATGTTCAAATCATTGAAATAGTTTAACACTAATATGGTAAGAGTCAAAGGTCAATCATTAGTTTGGGTTGTTGGACTCACTCCAAGCCTGGCTAATTGGTTGAATGCACTCTAACCATATTAAAACTATTTCGTGATTAATGGGTCGACTCTAACTTGGAGCATCGATTTGTTGGACTCATTCCAAGGTCAATGTGAAGAGAGGTGAAGTTAAGTGCTATGCATATGATGCATACTTGTTAATGTGTTAACAACCCAATGTATGTGTGAACATTCAATTAGTTGATAGCACATTGTGATAGTTACATATACGTGATATGTAATCGGTATACTTGATACCTACCATCATAGCTAAGAATGACTTGTTGGACTCACTCCAAGGTTGTTCTTATCTATGTTGGATATCAAACCATTCGAAGATGGACCTACGATCTCCTGAATTAATTTTGAGGGTTTTTTATTTCGAAAAATGAATGAGATTTTGTAAATCTATCTGGATGTATTTTAAATCTTTCTCAAATATTCTCGATTTGTATGTCTAGGTTAATCGCTTGATCATGATATCTTTGAATTTGCGCTCTATTTTGGATTCGAATAAATTGACTGGGATGAACTTCTTGGACTGGCTTAGAAACTTTAGAATTGTTCTCAAGGATAAAAAGCTTGCGTATGTCCTCGAAGCGCCTCTTCCCGCCCGTCCTAGTGATGACGCAACTCCAGACCAATTGTTGGCCCATCAGAAACATGCGAGTGATTCTGAACTAGTGAGTTGCATCATGCTAGTCGTAATGGTACCCGACTTGTGATAGCAGCATGAGCATATGGATGCTCATACCATAGTCTTTCATCTTTATGAGTTTTCTGACGAGCAAGTGAGATCCGAAAGGTTCGAAGTCTCCAAGCTCCTCTTCACCTCTGAGATGCAAGAAGGTTCATCTGTGGTACTGCTCAACATGTTGAAGACTGTGGAGCCTTCTGTGAAGCATGAGCAGGGGACGGTACTGTTAGTTGATTCCTCAAAGAAAGGTTCTAAGAGGAAATCAAAGGAACAACACAAGGGAAAGAAGAAGTCAAGGAAGGCAGAACTAGCTCAAAAGGGCATTTGCAATCATTGTGGCAAGGAGGGTCATTGGCAAAGAAACTGCAAGATTTATCTTGAGTCCGTGAAGAAGAATAAGGCATTCGATGCCTCATCTTCTTCAGATATCTTCATTATTGATTGACATTCTATTTCCTTAGACACTTGGGTATTGGATACCGGGTGTGGTTCACATATATGTAATAACATACATGGGCTAAGGAATAGAAGAAGACTCGTCAAGGGAGAGTTAAATTTATGTGTTGGGAATGGAGCAAAGGTTGCTGCACTCGCCATCGGAACGTATTTGTTGAAACTCCCTACATGACTTGTCTTAGAACTGGACAATTGCTTTTATGTTCCTTCGTTGATAAAGAACAACATTTCTATTTCTTGTTTAAATAGAAATGGGTACCATTTAACTTTAAGTAACAATTGTTGTTACATAACTTTGAATGATGTTCTTTATGGGACTGGAACTTTAAGCAATGGTATTTATACGTTGGACGTATCTAGTGACATTTTCAATATCGAAGCGAGCAACAAGCGTGCTCGAAAAGATAATCAACTAAACACCTACAAGTGGCATTGTCGTCTTGGCCATGTGAGCAAGAAATGCATGGCCGAATTATACCGATGCAGAATTCTGGAATCGTTTGAATTAGATTCATACAATACAGATGTGAATCATGCTTAAAGGGCAAGATGACCAAGTTACCTTTTACGGGAAAAGGTGAACCGGTGGGAGAGTTGCTTGGTCTAATACATATTAATGTATGTTGACCTATGTCAACTCATGCTCTAGGAGGCTATAACTACTTCATTACCTTCACCAATAATCACTCACGGTTTGGCTATGTGTTCTTGATAAAACATAAGTCTGAAGCCTTTGAAAGGTTCAAAGTATTCAGAAGTGAAGTAGAGAAACAACTTGGCAAGAGTATTAAAATACTTCGATCGGATCGAGGTGGTGAATACTTGAGTCAAGAGTTTCTAGATTATCTGAGGAATAATGATATATTGTCCCAATGGACTCCGCTGTATACACCACAACATAATGGTGTATATGAGAGGAAAAACCGAACCTTGTTGGACATGGTTAGGTCGATGATGAATCATGCGAATCTTCCTAAGTCCTTTTGGGGATATGCACTTTAGAATGCTATTTACTTGCTAAATAGAGTTCCGACCAAGGTACTCTCTACTACTCCATATGAGATATGAAATAGTAAGAAACCTTATTTATCTTACTTGAAGATATGAGGTTGTCCTTCTTATGTGAAGCGGACTGTGTCAGACAAGTTGGATGCTAAGTCTGATAAATGTCTATTTATTAGATACCCTAAGGAAATGAGGGGTTACCAATCCTATCATCCTATGGAACAAAATGTGTTTGTTTCAAGGCATGTTGTGTTTCTAGAGAAAGAGTTTCTCTTGCAAGAAAATAGTGGGAGTGTTGTTGAACTTGAGGAGGTTCAAGAGAATCCAATAGACATTGTTGAGATACCTGTTCAAGCACCTAAACCGATAACTCATAGTGATGAGACATCGACTGAACCTATTGCGATACCACATCTTCGTAGATCTGGTAGGACATGCAACATTCCTGAGAGATATGGATTTCTCATAAGTGAATCGAACGATGTGTTACTCATTGACGATGAGGAGCCTACCAATTTTGAAGAAGTTCTGAAAAGTTCAGAAAGGGACAAATGGCTTGAAGCCATGAAGTCGAAAATAGATTCCATGTATGAAAATCAAGTTTGGAACTAGGTGGAGCCACCTGAAGGCATTAAGCCTATAGGGTGCAAGTGGGTTTTCAAGAAGAAAACTGACATAGATGGTAATGTGATTAGCTTTAAGGCTAAATTAGTGGCGAAAGGCTATCGTCAAAAACAAGGTGTTGATTATGACGAGACCTATTCACCGGTAGCTATGCTTAAATCCATTCGGATGCTCCTGGCCATAGCGGCTCATTATGATTATGAGATACGACAGATGGATGTGAAAATGACTTTCCTTAATAGAAACCTACTCGAGGACGTGTATATGATACAACCTGAGGGTTTCACATCGGTTGATAAAACAAAGGTATGCAAAGTTCGACGGTCCATATATGGACTGAAGCAAGTATCCAGGAGCTAGAGTATCCATTTTAATGAGACAATAAAAAGGTTTGATTTCTCACAAAATCTAGACAAACCCTGTGTGTACAAGAAGGTTAGTGGGAGTGCAGTCGTATTCCTAGTGTTGTATGTCGATGATATATTACTTATAGGAAACGATATATCTGTCTTACAGTCAGTTAAAATTTTGTTATCCAAAACATTCTTCATGAAAGACCTGGAGAAGCGACCTACATCCTCGGGATTAAGATTTATAGAGATAGATCAAAATGGTTGCTTGGTCTTTTGCAGTCTACATATATAGACCAAATAGTAAAGAGGTTTAGCATCTCAGAATTCAAGAAAGGTTACCTTCCCATCATGCATGGGATACACCTTTCAAAGTATAAGTTTCCACTCACAGAAGACGAGAGGATTTGCATGAGTCAGATTCCCTATGCATCCGCAATAGGATCTATCATATATGTTATGCTATGCACAAGGCCCAATGTATCTTATGCTCTAAGTGTCACGAGCAGATATCAGTCTGATCCAGGAATGGATCATTGGGTGGTTGTTAAGACAATCCTTAAGTACTTAAGAAGAACTAAGGATGTGTTCCTAATATATGGAGAGGGTGATATGGTAATACATGGGTATACGAATGCCAGCTTCCAGACAGACAAGGATGATTCCAGGTCTCAGTTTGGTTATGTATTTACCTTAAATGGAGGCACAATAAGTTGAAAAAGTTCCAAACAAGACACTATAGCGGATTCTGCCACTTAGGCAGAATACATTGCAGCCTCGGAAGCAGCAAAAGAAGTGGTTTGGATCAAGAAGTTCATCTCTGAACTTGATGTGATCTCATCAATGACCCAAACATCTATTTTGCCGCTATCATCTGATCAAAGAGATCATCAGTAGGAAGGAAATAAAAATCGAGAAGATTCCCACTGAAAGGAACTTAGCGGATCCTTTAACTAAGGCCTTACTTCAAAGTAAGTTTGAGGGTCATGTTAGAGCTTATAGTATTGGATACCATGGCGATTGGCATTAGGCTAAGTCGGAGTTTGTTAGTAATATATGAGAGGTGTCCTAAGGCAATCGCCTTATGGTTGTACCATTTATTTAATAAATGAAGATTCACTATTTGATATACATGTTCTAATGTATTTGATTGGATCTTAAACTCATTTACTAAATATCCACAATACGATTCACAGCATGAGAGAATTTATGATTGGATCACAACTAGTGAGTATCTCTACATGTGTAATTGTGATGTATTGGAATTATCCCTAGTCGTTGAATTGATGCATTCGAACGCCATCGATTCTATTGAGACTAGCACGAGGTATACTCTTTGGTTTATTCAAGCAGTTGTTTCTCACTGGCTGGAGACATTGGGATGTCCGGAGTTGATCATGGATGCTAGTTATGGTAACTAGTTCTTTGGAGTGACTAGTTGTAAGACTTCATATGGTTCTCTACATATATGGATATGTCAATGAAGTTCTTATTGCAGCTTAAGTGTGATGTTCCTTCGACTTGCGGTATTCAAGTCATCTTGGTCATGAAGACTTATGCTTTGACATCTTAAGCAAGCATCCCTGAGGAGATGTAGACCCGGGATGATTGGATATAAGTTGAAGTTGTCGAAGGTGTTTGAATAGCCTATAGAGGATTCAACACTCCTTGCGAGCAGATGTATACTCTATAGCCTCTCGTCGGATTGTTACTAAAGTTTTTGGCCAAAGTGTTACATATTTAGAGTATAGTACTCTTGGATACATGTGCAGTAACTAGAATTCGGAGGATGAGGAAGTAATACTTGGGCTAGGTGTGACGTAGTTAGCCTAGTGGGGACTTACACAATAGACCATGTCCTGAACAAAGTGGGTATAAGATGAGTGAAAGGAATGGGGCACGATTCATTTTAGCTGCTAAAGGGGTTCAGAAAAGGTTATGGGATCAACCGTTGATTTTCTGATTAATTGGGGATCATGATGTACTACTAGGTGCTACTCATGATCATTCTATAATTAATGGTTAATTATAGACGGCCAACATAAACCGGAAACCTATGTTGTCACACACACAATGAGCGTAATATGAAGGATTTAAAATGAGCTTAAGAATAGGATTCTCATATTGAGAGAGATTGGTTTGGTTGGACCAAACTAAGAGGGAGCATGAAATTGTTTCAGTCGCATCGAAAGTGTGGATGGGCCGAGTCTTATGAAGACATGATGGATGAACCAAATCAGTTTGGTTCTAATCCAATGGTGGAAAATAAACCAAAGTGGTTTGTTTTGTTTTAAACGAATGAACCAAAGTTGGTTTGGTTCGTTTTAACTTAAAATAGACTAATGGGGTTTGGTTTATTTTAACTTAAGTTATTGGAGTCGGTTAATGGGTTTTGGTTATGAACCAATAACCGTTAGAAGAAAGTGTTCTCTATAAAAACACGGCTTAAGGGTTTTTCGTGGAGAATTAATTGGTTCAAGGGTTTTGGAAACCCTAGCCTCCTCTCCACTTCCTCTCCAAGGGTTGCCGCCCACTTCATTGGTTGCCCAAGTGTTGGTGCAGGGGCATCAGATAATCGAACCTGTGTTTTGATTATGGCAAAGACACAAAGTTAAGTTTACATCGTTATCTCACGAGCTAAATTGAGTGTGTAGAAAAGTACTAAAGCTAGAGCTGAAGGCTAGCGACACCCGGAGGAAGCCGCGGTGGTCGGGCGACACTCGAGTGACTTCGGAGGGAGCCGAAGGAATCGAGTGGAAGGCCGAAAGAAAAAGTGACACAGTAAGAATCGAAGTAAGCTCGTGTGAGTGAGAGATGGTAAGGTCATGTCCTCTGTACGGAGACCACCGTAGGCAGCGATCCGACTAAGACTTCTTGTGGAAGGTCTAGGTCGAGATCGAACGATTAGAAACCGTCGTATTTATCATTTTTCGAGCTAACCTCTCACTGCAGGAAGTGGCGGTGGCGATCAAGCTGCTTGGACATGGGCGATCGTGATGCTCATCGATCGGTGATGGGAGGCATCGATCCGATGGCGACAAATCAGCCCTTGCGCTAGGTCAAAACAAATAAGGTTTGACGCAGCCACTTTGCGATAAAATTTATACAACTTCGTGATCTGTTCCGAAATATGAGAAGACAAATTCATAGGCCAAAATCTATAAAAGGAGGGGTGGATTCCAACTCCAAATATTATCAAGTTTATTCATCAAGTGCTCCTACAACGTCAACGCTCCAACACCGTCATAACGCTGACGCGACAACAAGCTCAGATCTTCTTCGTCGGCAGCAGCATCTAGTAATATATTTTAAATTGTATTCGTTGTTTTTATTCGTAACGAGGTGAGGTAGGCTTGTTGCCTCATCCTCGTACTTTCGGATTTTGTGATTGTTGTCTCCTACCTCCAACGAGGATGAGACGTTATAGTGCTTTGCCCTCTGTATGTGGTCTAGGACCGATAGGGCCTTGGAGTAGCAACCGCTGGATTGTGAACCAAGTAAAATAAACGTGTCACTTTATTTTCCACTGTGCTTACTCGTTTACTTGTGTCTCAACGAACAAATTCGAACGAAAGATTTACGATTGCTATTCACCCCCCCCCCCTCTAGTGACACTTCTCGATCCAACACCAAGCACCTTGTGTCGTCGCCCATTGGAGTTGCTGCTCCTCCTCCTCACTGTCGGCACCCACCAGCCACTGGCGACTCCTCCCGCCATTCTCTCTTGGCTGCCAATGACCAAGGAGCAATCAACCATTGATTGGTCAACCATCTTCTCCACCAACACAAGCTGTCCAGTTTTGGACAGCTTGTTTATCTCTTCGCAGAGGGGTCATTTGGTCGGCATTTTGCGCTCTGAAAGCGACCTACTTGTCGATGATTGGATCTTCGGCAATCCTCATAGGTGGAGGACCATGGTTTCATCAATTGATTGACCTAAACCGATTCCGAGAAGCGAGTTCGTGGAGCTTTTTTTTAGATCCGAATTTTGATTCGGATTGTTATCGTCTCTTGGATCTCAACATCTTTGACACGAGGCTAGTAACTCTTGCTAAGACGGGGTTCATGGCTTTGTGAAGCTATCTCGAAGATACTCGGCGTGGATACGGATTGAGGTGATTCTAGTGAGGGTCGCTACGGTGGATGTCATTCCCGCTACATGTGATACGATAGGTATAACTAGAATAAATTTCCTTTTATTGCAAAATTTTAAATAGCGATTATGTCTACACATGTTGTATCCTGCATGCGTGTGATGTGTGTGTTGTAATAAAATTAGTTTATTACTTGTTTTTTATTCCGTTGTGTGCATGTTTATGAAACATATTCGAACACACACTGGTCGCAGTGCTGGGGAACCCCAACACATTTTGCATGCCAAATTTTCTAATTAACTCCTTAGCGTATTATTTTGATGCATATAGATTCCTTCTCTTGTTTGTTTTATTTGTAAACCTAAAAAGAAAGTGAGTTCACCTACTAAACTCATTTCAAACTCACTCTCCATTAGTTAGATAAATTCATTTAGAAATGTTGTGTTTGTTGTTCCAAATATTATATCGTCTACACAGATTTGGGCTATAAATATTTCTTTTCGTATAGTTTTTACAAATAATGTTGGGCCAACTAATCCTTGAATAAATCCTTTAGATTTTAGGTGAATAGATAGTCTTTCATAACAGTCCCTAGGTGCTTGCTTTAATCCATATAGGGTTTTCCTAAGTTTAAGTACATGGTTAGGTTGGTCTAAGTTTTCAAATCCTGGTTATTGGCTAACATACACCTCCTCTTTGATAAAACCATTCAGAAAATGTTGACTTGACATTCATTTAAAATAATTTGAATCCTCAATGTGTAGCATAGGCTAGCAACATTCTAATTGATTCAAGTCTTGCTACAGGTGCATAAGTTTGTCATAATTCAACCCCTCTACTTGACTAAATTCTTTTGCTACTAATCTAGCTTTATTCCTTATAACTTCACCTTTGTCATCAAGTTTATTCCGAAATACCCATCTTGTTCCAATGATTGTTTTGTCTTTAGGTGTGAGTACTAATTGCCAAACTTGATTACTAGTGAATTGAGCTAATTCTTCTTACATGGCAATGATCCAATCTGAGTCAAGAAGAGCTTGTTCTATGGTTTTAGGTTCGATTTTGGATATGAGTGAGATTTGACTTATATTTCTATGGGATGCCCGAGTTCGAACACCTAGATTAGGGTCACCTATGACTTGATCTATAGGATGATCGAGTCTAACTCGAGGTGTTCTTGGATTAGGATTTATACTTGTTTCATTTTGTGAGTTAAGTTCAAGTCTGACTTCATCTTCTAAATTTTTGTTATTTGATTCAGATTTTGTTGGATTGTTTTCTTCATTAAATACTACATTAATTTTTTCTTCAAATCTTAAGGATTCATTATTATATACCCTATAGGCTCTACTGGTGGTTGAATATCCTAGAAATATACCATTTGATGATTTAGAAGTGAATTTTCCTAAGTAGTCTTTAGATTTTAATGTTTTGTATCTTATTATAGTATGACATATAGGGTGTTTTATTATGTCATTTAATAATTAAAGTTCTCTTTTGGACATAACATGCAGTATTAACCACCTTAGCCCAAAACCTATCGTCTAACATATACTCATTTAACATTATTCTAGCAGCCTCTTATAAAGTTCGATTCTTCCTTTCGACTAACCCATTTTGTTGAGGAGTCCTAGAGCAAGAGAATTCATAGTGATATCCATTTTGATTACAAAATTCGGCAAATCTATGGTTTTCAAACTCTCCCCCATGGTCACTCCTAATTCTCTTAATCTTTAAGTTCTTTTCATTTTCTAGTAGCCTGCATATATTAGTAAATTGATCCAAGGTTTCATTTTTATGTTTTAAGAATTTTACCCAAGTAAACCTAGAGTAGTCATCTACTAGTACTAAGCAATATTGACTCCCGTTCAGTGACTTAGCTCCGTGTGATTCAAATAGGTTCAAGTGTAGGAGCTCAAGCACATCTTTAGTTCTCTCTTGATTAGTCATATTATGTGAAGTTTTAATTTGTTTTCCTTGTTGGCATGCATCACAAATTTTATTTTCTAAGTTACCTAGTTTAGGTAGACCTCTAACTAGACCATTATGACTTATTTTATATATAAGCCTTAGATGGGAGTCGCCTAGTCGTCTATGCCACAACCATGATTCCTCTTGTTATGTCATAAACACTTAGTTGAGAAGTTAGATAGATTTATTGTATAAATATTATTATTCCTAATTACCCTAAGTATGATTTTTGAGCAATCATTATTCTTAATTAGACATTCGCTTGGTGAAAAGATAACATTATAACTAGTATCACACAATTGGATAACACTTAGAAGATTAAACTCAAAATTCTCTACTAATAAGACCTTGCGTATTATAAAGTTTGAGTTTAGCTCAATATCACCTGATCCGATGATTTTGAGTTTACCATTTTTTCTGAAGGCTACCGATCCTAAGTTTTTGAATCTCATCTTCGTAAACTTTAGTCGATCTCCGGTCATATGTCTGGAATACCCACTGTCTAACATCCATTGATCCTACACATAAAGTAGTTGGATCAGATATTGGAATTTTAAATCGATTTGGAAGTTTTTATCCTTAGTTTTATCTCACCCTTTCTACATGATCAACCATGTTAGCCTTATATGTTTTGTGAGATGGTTTTCAATTTTACTTAGTTAATTTTAATAACTTGAAAATTAATTAACCTTGGGTTAGATTCAGATTTAACCTTTAGTTAGTTAAGGGAAGATTTCAAAATAGGGCTTCCAGATCGTGGCAAGGCACAGAGACCTTCTTTGATCGGAACAACGACCACTTCTTTAGATAAAGCCAACTTAAGAAATTATACACTTAATTTACTTAGGATTAAATTCTGGTTTAACTAGTTTAGGATGTGGTGAGGTAACTTCAATCCGTTCCACTTAGCCAAGTGCACCAAGCTAGATACTCCTTATCTAACCCGGATACATGTGACTTCGTTTCTCTAACATACTATCATCTCACCGCATCCTGATACTATGTTGTCAAGATTAATTAACCTTTAGTCCTACCTAACCATTCTAAATTTAGCAATTAATAACAAACTAGGCATGCAAAACTAAATTAATCAAGTAATTGAGCACTTAAATTTAGTATTGGCTCCCCCTAGATCATTGAATCGATACCGTCTATCCACATAGTGGATTTGATATTTGGGAATCCAATACTTAGTCATACCTAATTACAATATTAAACTGATCTTAGGGACCCATGCTTGGTTTCTTCTACTATTACAATTGACAAGTGACATATATGATCTATTTGTTGCCCTAAACCCGAGTCTGGCTTTGTTGTACACAACTCTTTCAGATCCAAGGATTAGGTCAAGACCCTTGGAACCCAATGTAAACTTTTCCAACAATGTTCTAAGCTCTTGAACTTGCCCTTTCAAGAGAGAATTCTCTTCCTCAAGTTTTTTGACTTGAGTTGAGTTTCCCTCTTGAACTTGACTAGTTGAAGAGGTTAGGGTTGCCTTGTGCTTAAGGATTTTAACCTCCTTAAGCAATGACTAAACTTTAGATTCGAATTTAGTAAATTCCCTATTCAAAAATTTAATAGCATCGTATAAAGTTTTAATTAACGAATGACTTACCTTGATTGACCCTTTTTAACCGGATACGGATTTGTGACTTGACTCAAACTTAGGCTCGGTGTCGGATCCAAACTCGGACTTGATGTCGGCCTCGAACTCGGACTCAGACTCGGAAGGTCTTTCCATGAGAACCAAGTTGTTGACTTGGTCTTCTTCTTCTTCCGACGATTCCTCCCAAGTTGCGTTGAGTGCCTTCTTGGTTTTTAGTTGCTTGTTCTTTAGCTTCAGACACTCGGACATGAAGTGTCCTTGTTTATTGCACTTGTAATGTTGACTTTTACCGGATCTCTTCTCCTTCATTGGCTTATTTGGTTTTCTTCTATGCTTGATCAACCTTCGAACTAAGTTAACTAGTTCGGTCTCCATCTCTTCATCTAACTCCACTTCAGACTCGTCTTCCTCAGGAGAAGGCTTACATTTCCCCTTTTTGCGGCCTACATACAAAGAAATACTCTTCTCGACCAGGGACAAATTAGATTGTTGATGAAGCTCAAATCAGAAAACATTTCATCTAACTAAATTTTAGACAAATCTTTATTGGTTCAATCGGCCTAGGTCACAATTGACCAGACTCGAGTAGTATTTTAATGTTTGAATATGGGTTGACCATTGTTTGACAATGGGTTGCCTATATAGTTGACATGGGGTTGACCATATGATGGAGAAGTCCAAGTGGGTCACTTGGCATGGAAAGTCCAAGTCTTGAGTACTTGGTACGGAAAGTCCAAGCATGGGTCTTAGCAATGGTAAAGTCTAAGTCATGGGTCTTAGCAATTAGAAAGTCGAAGCATGGGTCTTGGGAATTGGAAAGTCCAAGCATGGGTCTTGGCATTTGGAAAGTCCAAGCATGAGTCTTGGCAATGGTAAAGTCCAAGTCATGGGTACTTGGCAATTGAAAAGTCCAAGCATGGGTCTTGTCATTTGGAATGTCCAACATAGAGTTGGCAAGGGAAGTCCAAGGGTGTGATATTGGTGGCGTAAAGTCCAAGCTATAGTCTTGGAGGCATAAGTTCAATGGTTGGCAGTGTAAAGTTCAAGTGTGTGTCTTGGCAGCGTAAGTCTAAATGTTCCTTGGCGGTGTAGACTCGGTTAGCATGACAATAGCCGATGGAAGCACCTGAAGGCTAGCATATGGATGAATAAGTCATTGATGACTTGGAGGGATTCGATAGGCGTGAGGCTGATGGAGGTGACTAGAAAGCTTAGGTTTAGGCTAAGGGTGGTTTACAAAGTATGAGGGGAACATACTTGAGTTAAACCTCATGCGAGTTTTATCGATCGACCGGGTTATGGACGGTCCGACCGATCAAGTGTTTGACACTTGGCGGTGACTACGAGCAATGACCGAATTATGACTAGTCGACTAATCCGGAGTCGATTGGAGCTCGACTGCGGCTGTGTGGCCTTGGAAGTCGACTGCAACCGTGTGGCCTTGGCAGCCGACTGCCAACTTTGGGCAGTCAACTCCCATGGAGGGCAGTCGACTATTGTTTGTGGCCACGAGCATAGAAAGTTTCATAGTCGACTGAGCAGTCGACTGCTTGGGTTTGGAAATCGACTAATGAGCTATTTGTTGGAGTTTTTCTAGCGTGGATTAAGTCGTTGTGAGACAACGACTATAGGAACAGTCGACTGCTAGGTATAGGCAATCAACTACTATGCGAAAATCAACCCTAGTTGCAGCTTTATAAGGAGCTCGAAGAGGAGGATTTTGGCCATGGTTCTTCGGGCGATTTGAAGGGGAAGTGTTGTTGCATTCCATACCTTTAAGAGTAAACCAAAGCAATAAACAAGCAAGCAATCCAAAGTTCTTTGTGTAAAGTTTTCTTTACTTGTATTTGGTTATTGATAGTATACTTTTTGTATTTCATTCTTATTGTTGTAAGAGGTTTCTCCACCTCTAGTGTGTCACTGAGAAGGAGTGGTTTGATTAGTGGTGCTTTGCATCACTAGAGCTCATTTGAGCTTGACCAGTGGAGTAGGAACCCTAAGGTTCCGAACCACGTTATATCGCCTTATCTTTTATGAGTGTTTGTCTAGTGTTGTGTTTATTTCTATTTGTATTCCACTGTGCACACTAACATCTTGTAGATGAACATGAATGAATTCCATCGAAAATGTATAATCGCTATTCACCCTCCCTCTAGCGCAACCATCGATTCTCAACAAGTGGTATCAGAGCCCAATGTCTCTCAGAAGAAGAAGACACTCCAATACCTACAAGTGGTATTAGAGTGAGGTTGCTCTTCATTTGGACTAACCAATAAGAAGCAAAAGCGCCATAGGATGGAGTTGTCGAACGATGGATTTGGATGGGTCATCAACACTCCAATTTGATACACCTTCTATGGATGAGAAGGGTTTGATCAATGGAAGACATGGATGGAGAATTTATTCATGATGGACTTCGAAGATTGGGTCATCCTAATGAAGGGATTCAAATTTCATAGGGGTCCAAAAGGTGGATACCTCAAGAAGAAGAGATGGACCGAAGAGCAAGTCCAAGCCTTCGAAAGAAATGATAAGGTAACGCAAATGATATTAAATTCATTACCTAATGATGTCTTGACTAGATTAGGTGAATCTCAAGATGCCAAGGAGCTATGGAGCAAATTGGCAAAGCTTCGTGAAAATCCCTCACCAGCCTCAAGTGAAGAAAAATATCAAGAGAGTGAGGATTCGGAGGTCGAAAGGTATTCAACATCCAAGATGGAAGAAGATGTGGAAGAATTGGAGGAAGTCTCCACCTCTAGGATTGAGGGGGAGGAGAGACCATCTACTCTGGAGCAAAATCAAGAAGAACCATCTACCTCCGATCAAGAAGAAGAGGAAGTTCAAAATTCCCCTACCATGGATGGTAACTCAAACATTGTAATTAAAAATAAGAATCACATAATATATTTTGAGTGTAGCGAGCAAGGACACTACAAGAGCAAGTGTCCAAAGCAAGTCAAGAAGACTCAACCAGCACCAAAAGTCAAGGACAAGTCAAAGGATGTTGGAGCCCCAATAATTAAGAGCAAGGAGCACATAGTTTGCTTCAAATGCCATAAAAAGGGGCACTAAAGAAGCCAATGCCCTAAGGGAAGACAACCTAGAAAGGGCAAGGGAGGAGCTATACATGTAGGGGGAGCTAAGGCAAACCCTAAGGTATATTTCAATAATGCTCTTTATTTACGTAACAATCAAGCGCATGCTAGGAGTAATTTTAATTCTCTTGCAATTGTGCATAATCATGAAAGACATGCAAATAGCAATAAATGTATTTGCTTAGGTGCAAAATCTTGCAATGTTAGGGGTAAGGACAAATCTAGAACAAATAACCCTAGAACAATTCTACCTAAGGAAGCAATTAGAAAGGGAGAAAACCATTTAGGCATTAACCCTAAGAAGGGTAGGCATATACTTAAGAGAAAGAATTATGCCCAAAGAATTGATGAAAGATAAAAAATTTGGCAATTATAGTTGGAAAATCAAGCCTTCAGGTCAAGGCTTGAGAAGTTAGAGAAGACCCTTAGGAAGATGCAAAATCCAAGTCAAGGGTCAAATGGACAAAATTTAGGGCCTAGGAGACAAGAACCGTCTAGGGGCAAGAAAGTTTGGGTCACAAATCTAAGCCCAAGGAGACCTATCATAGTATTCCATTCGATTATGGATCCATTTCTAGGTCTAAGAAAATCAAGATTACTAGGGAAGTCATCCCTAAAGTTAACCATGGTAGATGCCTAGTGGCCAAGGTTTCCATGAAACCTAGGAAAGCTACTAAGAAGGTCATAAGGGAAGTTATCCCTAGAGTTGACCTAGGCAAGATCCAATTGACCAAAGCTTCCAAGCCAAAAAGGGTCATTAAGAAGGTACTAAGGGAAGATATCCCTAGTGAGTACCTAGTAAACACAAGGAGCTCCAATAGGTATTGGGTTCCTAGGAGCATGATTCCATCACGCTAAATGTGTTAGGTTGTGTCAACCTTGAATGAATGGGTAGTTAACATAACCATAGCAAAGTTGGCAATTTAGGTTATTTTCAAGGTTATGGAGTACTTTGGAAGTGAGGATTGAATTTATATCCTAATAGATTTTAGGATGTGGCAATAAAATTCAAGAGGTTTGAAAAGTCAATCAAAATTGGCACAATTAAGTTTAGATGTCATGGTGTGCCATTTTGAGTTTTTGGTAGACTTGGGAGATTGATCTATTATGGATAATTTTGGTCTTATCCTAGGAAATGGAAATTAAGGTTTAAACTTTAGGTGTTCTTATACCTTGATATTGTAAAATTGTCATGCTTATGCTTGCCATATACCATGTCATGACATCATGCTTCATATTATCATATAAAATGTCATGATAATGTTTAGTTTTATCTTTTATGTCATGTGTGTATTTAGGTTTATGTTTTATGCCATGACATCATGATTATTGGCACATGTTTTATATATGCTATTATTATATGCCATAATCATCATTCATGAATTTAGGTTAATAAAATTGATTTAAGGACAATGACATAATTTGAAGTCTCATGTATAAGGGAATCAAATAGTGTTGCCTAGAAAAATGCATGAGACTTTAGATTAGGAAGAACAAAAACCCACATCTCACATTACATTGACATGTGTGTGTATTGATACACCTTAGACACATATGAGATGCTAAGAAATGAGTTAAGTTCATGTGCTTATTTAGTACATTATATTGAACTTATAACTCATTAAATTATAATGATGGATCATGGGGAATGCTAATGTGCAAGTTATGTGCATTGAACCCATAAATCATGGTCCAATATAAGGTTTTAAGATCATTTCAGCATTTTGAAAAATCTTGGTGAAGCTTATCTTTTGATAGCAATCACCATTGATGAAGTTGATACAAAGTAGGCTCAAAACATTGAAGTTATCTTTGTTTTTGAACTTTGTATCAATCTCACTATTTAATGGGTATTTTATTTTTCAAATATTTTCCATCCATAATAATTGATATAAGTGTTGATGCAAAGAGCATCACTCCTTAGTTTTGATGTATGAACCATAGTTAAAGTTAGGAATTACTTGTGATCTGATATATGTGTTAAGTGTGCTGGCGTAACAGGAAGTCCTAGTAGGTTTGGCAGATCAGATACTAGGCAAAGCATGGAAAGTCCTAGTATGTCATGTTGACAGGAAATTAGGCAGAGTACTCGATAGATCAGGAGGACCGGACACCAGGCAAGAAGACCAGATGGGTCAGGAGACCAGACATCTGACATGAAGATCGATTGGGTCAGGAGATCAGACAATCAACATGAAGTCCAACTGCGTAAGGGAGACCAGACAGTTGGCAAAAGCCCTGGTGGGTCAGATCAGATGTCAAGTATGGTAAGTCCGACAGGGCAGCTGGTAGGTAAGCCTTGAGTGAAGAGGTGAGGCCGAGTCCTCTGTAAGGGGACAGTGTTAGGTGTCGATCCGACGAATAGTCCATGGGGGACTGAGAAGTTGAGATCGAGCAGTATTAATACTATTATTGTATTTTATACTGTATGTCTTTGCTAATCTCATTTTATAGGGAACTAGTCGACTGAAAGGATTCCAGTCGACTGAGTATTGTCCAGTCAATTGGACACCCAGTTGGCAAGATTAGCTTGTGATCGATCAAAGATCTGATAGCCAAGATGGAAAGAGTTCCAATCGACTGGGGAGGTCCAATCGACTGGAAAGGCAAACTTCTCGATCTGGAGCTAGGTGACCTGGAGTCGACTGGAATAGGTCCAGTCGACTGGGAAGGCCGAAGTAGCATATCGACGGGCTAATGTGGAGTCGACTGGAGGGTATTCCAGTCGACTGGAGAAATCTTATAAAAGAAGTACTCGACTAGCTTCGAGGAGTATCAATCTACTACGTCTAAGTGTTGTTGCAAGAGTTCCTCATCCGTACAAGCATCTACATGCCAACACTTCGCACTCCGAGCCATATTTCTAGATTTAAAAGAAGTGTCAGTATATTTATTTTGGTGTACTTAATTGTTTCTTATTGTACTTAAATTGTAGAGGGAAGGTAGTTAGTTACCTTACCCTCATTCTTGTAAAAGTGACACCCTCCGAGTTTGAGAGTTTTGAATCGGAGGGCACTTTAGTGCATTGCTCACGAGGTAGCTCTGGGAGAGCTACGAGCCTTGGAGTAGCAACCCGACTCGGGTTGTGAACCAAGTAAAAGACTTTTGTTCTTGTTCATTTTAATTTCCGTTGCAATAACCCTTAATTGTTCAAAAAGATAAAATAAGTTTTTTTAAAAAGGAAATTTTATATTCCGAGATTCACCCCCTCTCTTGGATAACTTCGATCTTACAATTGGTATCAGAATGGGGGTGCTCCGATTTTGGTACAACCACTAACGAGAGCATTTGATTTTTTCTTTAGTTTTAGCATTTTTGTCTTAGAATAATTTTTGCATTAATTTTAATATTTACTTTTGCACTAGAATAAAATTTTTAATATTTGCCTTGTCATAGTTTAAATTCACTCTTCTTGCAATAATATAATATTGCTTAAATTGAGTAACTCTAAGAATATTTCTGAATATTAATTAAATAAATTAAATAAAAAATTTAATTAGTTATGTCACATCTAGAAGGGTACAGCACCATTGGCTCTCCTCTCTTTAACGGAGAGGACTTTTCTTATGGAAAGAGGCGAATAGGGTGCTAACTAAAAATCAACCTTGAGGTATGGTTTTCAATTAGGAAAGGTTTCGTCTCTTCGGTAGAAGACTTGGGAGAGTTGTTAGAACTGGAGAAATGGACCACGAATGTAAGAAACCAAGCTCAAGTCGATCGCAAGGCCCTTAACACCTTGCAATGTGGACTTACCAAAGAAGAGCTCAATAGAGTCGGTCGCTTCGAAAACTCTAAGGAACTTTGGGATAAGTTAATTGAATTACACGAAGGCACTAATGATACTAGAATAGCTAAATGAGATATGTTACTTAATAAACTCTTTAATTATAAAATGCATGAAAATGAAAGTGCTAGTCAACTTCACACTAGAATAAAAGATATATTAAATGGACTTCATCTAATAAGACATCAAATAGAAAATAGGGATGTAATTAGATATACACTTAAGGCAATCCCGAGGAACACCCTATAGACATCCATCGTTGATGCCTATAAAGTTTCCAGGGATCTTTCCTTAATTAGATTAGATGAACTATTTTGCGAACTCGAACTATACGAACAAGCAAACTCGGGTCAAACCGAGAATGGTATAACTTTAGTGACAGGTTCAAATAAAAAGGAAAGAAAAACAAAGAGTGAGTCCGAAGATGAGTTGAAGTCTGACGTAAACGGAGAGGAAGAAATCGTAAACATGGTCAAGAAAATGTTCGATCGAAGAAAAAGATTTACGAAAAAAAGATGTCAAAAAGTACGTCGACAACAAGTCAAGCCCAAGATCGGAAATAACGTGTTATGAGTGCAACGGAAAAGGTCACTACAAGTCGTAATGCACAAATCTTTAAAAGGAAGAAAAACCTAAAAAAGGAAAATAAGAAGAAAGCACTTAAGGCAACCTGGGATGAATCATCTTTGGAAGAGTCGGACGTAGAAGAGACAAACAGAAGTTTTGTAGCATTCATGGTCGAATCAAGCTCCGAGTCCGAGAGAAGCTAGGGATCCGCATCTGTTTCTGAAGGACTAGACAAGGTAACTTCTCCTTTAGAAGATAAACTATACAACATAATTGCATGCCTCGGTAAAAAATTAGATAAATTCGAGAACCGAGTAGACTCACTCCTTAAGGAAGTTTAAGTACTTATGGAACAAGTAAACTCAAAGACTTCGACTTGCCAAACTGAGGATAGAGACTCAACTCAAGTTACAAAACTTGAGGAAGAGAACTTGGTCCTAAAAAAGCAAGTAGGAGATCTTATCGGAATTTTGGAAAGGTTCACCTCGTGCTCCAAGTATCTAAACACAAACACAAAGCTAAATCCTCATATAAATTACACATGTCATTACTTAGCTAAAATGCTAAGAATCGAGTCCAAGCATGGGTTCCTAAGGCTAGCTTAGTCAACCAAGTTGGACCAAACCAATTTTGGGTTCCCAAGAGTCAAGTTCACTTAGTGAACAAAACTCAACCAAGTTATCAATTAGAGGGAGCAAACACAATGCTTGTTAGCATTTTTGTCTTAGAATGCCTTGTCATAGTTTAAATTCACTCTTCTTGCACTAATATAATATTGCTTAAATTGAGTAACTCTAAGAATATTTCTGAATATTAATTAAATAATTAAATAAAAATTTTATTTAGTTATGTCCCATCTAGAAGGGTACAACACCATTCGCTCTCCTCTCTTTAACGGAGAGGACTTTTCTTATTGAAAGAGGCGAATGGAGTGCTAACTAAAAATCAACCTTGAGGTATGGTTTTCAATTAGGAATGGTTTCGTCTCCCCGGTAGATTGTAGGGAATTTTATATGCCAAATAGCATATGCGCAACGGAAAAATTAGGATCCCTTCCTAGTGATCCTTGCGAAAGAAAACCTCGTACAAAATAAATTTCTCTAAAACCAAACCTATCTTATAGGAGAGGATTACCTTTGTTACGTGCCCTTGTTAATCCCGCTTTTCCTTTTGGTTTGTTGGATATTTAGCACGTTCAAATGTCCATGCCTCTATACGTATCCACACGAGCAAGCTCTTGTCTCACAAAAGAAAAACTAGAAGGGCTCTCCTTTACTTCTTGCTAGAGAAGTCCCTAAAGGAGAGGAAGCTAGGGAAAAAGAGAAGGGAAGAAGAAGACTACTCTTCTTGCTAGCCTACACTCACAAAACCACACAACCAAAGCTTCCACCAAGCTCTCAAGCTCTCACACAACCAAAATCACCTTATGGCTGGCCACTCCATGGAGACTTTTATAGGGTTGGAAAAACCCTTTCACCTCCTACCATTCAATGCAATCCATTGCATTGAGACACCTTGTTTGGCCGGCCACTTTAAGGAGACAAAAACCACTTTGTCTCCTTCCACCTTATCTAGCTTAGGTGGCATGATTATGTGGCATGCTTGTGTGGCATTCATGCATGTTGAATTAATCTTATTAATTCAATAAGCCCACCTTATCTAGCTTAGGTGGCATGCTTATGTGGCATGCTTGTGTGGCATTCATTTATGTTGAATTAATCTTATTAATTCAATAAGCTTATGTTATCATATTGAATTAATCTCATTAAATCAATAAGGTAACATATTGAATTAATCTCATTAAATCAATAAGCTAAAATTCTCATTAAGCTTAAAGTCCAAAAACCATTTTGTACTTAAGCTTATTCCCAAATTATTCTAGTCAAACTAGAATGCACTAATTCTTCTAATCATCATGCTCTTTGTGTGTGACCCTATAGGCTCTCATAACGTTGGCAGTGGATCTAAACTCTTTTAGATACACAAGCAATGAGCATCTAGCAATACATCATTGCTACCCAAGTTCTGAAATAAGTCAAGATCCGACTAACCTTTCCGTGACTACTATAATGTATGACCGTGTCCTTCTATCCTTGATATCGATTGACCAATGAGGCATAGACCGTGTCATCCTCGATCAATCTATGTGTTTCTTGATCCCTGAGTAAACTAACTCAAACAAATGAGCTCAATATCTCATATTGACTCATTCGAGCATGGCCATGCGTTTTAGTAGTTCTACTCAATCAAGGGGCCCACCGATATCACTCCCGTCATATGAGAGGGATAGA
Organism: Wurfbainia villosa; assembly: GCA_025175895.1. NCBI lineage: Eukaryota > Viridiplantae > Streptophyta > Magnoliopsida > Zingiberales > Zingiberaceae > Wurfbainia > Wurfbainia villosa. The sequence goes on along the minus strand of CM045994.1, from coordinate 84,782,054 downwards.
TCCCATCTACATCACTCACATCCCTCCGCATAATTTGTTATATACCCAGTAATCGCCTTTATGGTCCACCCAGTTACGGGTGACGTTTGACGATACCAAAGTACATAACTCCTTATGTAGGGAACCGTAGTGACTTGTGTTCGAGGACTATTCATACCAATAGTCACATGAGAAAGTTTATGACACTCATATAACGATCCATGAAACTTTCTCATGGCGGGTCAGTTCAGTATATATTCTCTAATATATACCCATGTGTCAACTTGATATCATATATCCATGACTTGTGAGATTAAGTCATCAATCGACCTACATGCTAGTCTTTATGTATTAATATTTCCCTTGCATATTAATACTTGACTAGGAACATTTAGGAAAGTGTTCTCTACAGCCTCTCATAATCAATTCTGCCAATTGATGTGCTGTAGATAAGAACCTACTTTTCTAGGGCATTATTATATTTAATTTAGCTGGCTCAAGCAAGATGTAAATATAATAACCAATCCTTTGCCTTTATTGAATATGATACAAAATGTTCCCTTTTCAACCATCACATGATTGGCTCTAGAGCTATAACTAACAATCTCCCACTAGCACTAGTACCAATCACTATGATATCTAATACCTAGTGACCTAGTGTGACCATCATGCTTCCTCTGTGCCAAAGCCTTGGTCAATGGATCTGCGATTTACTCTGCATATCCTCACATCTCCTCTATCGATGATCTCTCGAATGAGATGGAAGCGCCGCAGTATGTGTTTGGTCCGCTGATGTGATCGAGGTTCCTTAGCCTGTGCAATAGCCCCATTGTTGTCACAATAGAGGTCTATTGGATCTGTAATGCTAGGAACTACCCCAAGTTCACTGATGAACTTGCGGAGCCAAACAGCCTCCTCCTTTGCGCAGATCGACGCAAAGAATATACTCGGCTTCTATTGTAGAATCGAATCGTGTGTCCGCTTTGAACTCTTCCACCACGGCTCCACCATTCAGGCAAAACACGTACCCCGATTGCGATCTATAGTCATCCTTGTCTGTTTGGAAGCTTGCATCACTGTAACCCTTTACAGCTAGCTCCTCATTGCCTCCAAATATGAGGAAATATTCTTTCGTTCTTCGTAAGTATTTAAGAATATTTTTGATCGCTATCCGATGACTTTCACCGATCCGATGGTATCTACTCGTCATGCTCAAAGCATACGAGATGTAGACGAGTACAAAGCATGGCGTACATGATAGACCCTATGGCGGATGCATAAGGGATCTTATCCATGCGATCTCTCTCCTCCTCCTTAGAAGGGACATTGAGTCTTGAAAGACTCACCATGTGATAAAAGCGAAATCCTTTCTTGGAATTTTGCATAGCAAAGCGATCTAGCACTTTATCGATGTATGTACTCGACTTAGGCCAAGTAATCTTTTAGATCTATCTCTATAGATCTTGATGCCTAGAATATAGGACTTCACCTAAGTCTTTCATCAGAAACAATTCCTAACCACATCTTCACGGTGGGTGAGGGAATATCATTTCCGATAGAAGTATGATCATCTACATACAAGACAAGAAATACAAGCTGTGCTCCCACTATTTCTCTTGTAGACACAAGGTTCATCTTCATTCTTGATGAAACCAAACTCCTTGATTGCATCATCGAATCGAAGATTCCCGGCTTGAAGGCTTGCTTTAGTCCATAAATGGACCTTTGCGGTTTGCATACCTTTCCGAGGATGCTTTGGATCTTCAAAACCCTCGGGTATGTCATGTACACATCCTCGAGTAGCTTTCCATTGAGCGGTTTTGACATCCATCTGCCGGATCTCATAATCGTGGTAGGCGATAGCAAGTATGATCGAATGGATTTAAGCATCATAGCTGGTGAAAAGGTTTCATCATAGTCAATACCATGAATTTGTTTGAATCCTTTAGCCACCAATCTACCTTTATAGGTATGCTTATTACCATCCATGTGTCAGTCTTTACTTTAAAGACCACTTACACCCAATGGGTTTTACCCCTTGGTGGATCGACGAAGTCCATACTTGGTTAGTGTACATGGATTCCATTTTGGATCTCATGGCCTCTAGCCATTTCTCGGAATCTGGGCTCATCATAGCTTCTTGATAGGATGTAGGCTCGTCAAGATCGACAAGCAATACATCACCGTTGTCAGTCGAGAGAAAATAATATCTCTCGGGTTGTGGCAGCGGATCCTATCGGATCTGAAGAGGTTGGTCTACTTGAGCAGTGTTTGCTCCACAACTCTTTGGCAACAATTTCCTCATCCACAACACTTTGTGGTTCTGTTCATTTTCCATCGAAGCCTTAGTGTTATCTTCATCTTGAATTTCTTCAAGATGAATTTTACTCCCACTAGTTTTTCTAGAAATAAATTCTCTTTCTAGAAAGACAATATTTCTGGCAACAAACACCTTGCCAAGTGTGGGATTGTAAAGTAATATCCCTTAGTTTCCTTGGGATATCCTACAAAATAACACTTATCGATTTGGGTCCTAGTTTATACGAGACTTGGCGTCTAACATAAGCTTCACAACCCCAAATCTTTATAAAGACATTTTGGGACTCTTCGATCCATATCGTATATGGTGTCTTTTCTCGGCTTTTGATGGGGCGATTAAGTGTAAGCGGTGTCTCTAGAGCTAGTCCCAAAAGGAAGTAGGTAGATCGGTCGGCTCATCATTGATCGTACCATATCTAATAGAGTCACGATTTCTCCTCTCGGATACACCATTCCATTGTGGTGTTCGGGTGGAGTGAGTTGGGATATTATCCCACACTCGGCCCGGTGATCACGAAACTCTTGACTAAGGTATTCACCACCTCGATCCGATCGAAGTAGCTTAATCGCTTACCAAGTTGGTTTTGTACTTCATTCTTGAATTCTTTGAACTTTTCAAAGGATTGACTTATGTCTCATCAAATATAAGTAGCCAAATCTACTCATATCATCGGTGAAAGTAATAAAGTACTTATAGCCTCCTCGACATAGAAAGGGCCACATACATCAGTATGTATGAGTCCTAACAAGTCCGTCGCTCTCTCGCCATGTCCACTAAATGGAGTTTTAGTCATCTTTCCTAAAAGACAAGATTCGCATACCTCATATGATTCAAAATCAAATGAGTCCAATAATCCATCTTTATGGAGTTGGGATATGCGTTTTCATTTATGTGACCTAGGCGACGATGCGAAGATATGTTTAGTTCAAATCATTCGATTTGAACCGTTTGTATATTACGTTATATATTGGGTTTTCTAAATCTAGAACATAGAGACCATTCATAAGTGGTGCATTACAATAGAACATTTCATTCAAATAAATGGAACAACATTTGTCCTTTATTATAAAAGAAAAGTTTTTCTTGTCTAAACAAGATACAGAAATTATGTTCTTTGTCAATGCAGGTACATATAAGCACTCCTCTAGTTCTAAGATAAGCCCAGTGGGCAAAGACAAGGAATATGTTCCTCTGACTCAGTGACTTTTGTGCCATTGCCTACTCGTAGGTCCACTTTGCCTTTTGCCATTAGTCTACTATTTCTCAGTCCCTGCACATTAGTACAAATGTGAGATGCATATCCGGTATCTAATACCCATGTAGAAGAAATAGATAGATTAACTTCTATAACGTGTATACCTGAGGCAGAAGTCCCACTTCATTTATTCTTTACTTCCTCAAGGTAGACTTTGCAGTTCCGCTTCCATTGTCCAGTCTCACCGCAATGGAAACAGTCCCCTTCCTTAGGTACTTTACTTTTACCCTTTGAAGTGGATGAATTGGCCTTGCCTTTGGCTTGGGTCTTACCCTTGCCTTTGCGCTTACCTTTGCCCTTCTTGACCATTAGTACGTTACTAACTTTCTTTTTGAGATTGGTTCGTGATTCTTAACATCTTTGAGAATCTCGAGCAAAAGGTTTATCAATTTCATTCATGTTATAATTCATGTGAATTGATTATATGCTTGGCAGCGATTGCGAGGATAACATCGGTTGCCAATTCTTGGCTCGATGGAAAACCTAGTCTTTCAAGGTTCTCAGCGTACCCAATCATTTTAAATGCGTGAGTTCCTACAGTGTTCCTTCTTGCATCTTGCATGCAAAAGAGCCTTAGATACTTCAAAATGCTCGTGCACAGCTTGTCCTTGATATAGTTGTTTCAAATGCTCAACCATATCATAGGCATCCATGTTCTCATGTTGCTTACGAAGCTCGAGTTCATGGTTGCAAGCATAAGGCATGACACATCTAATCGTCATCTTGATGCTTCTTATAAGCATCTTTTTCCGGAGTGGCGCGGTAGGTATTTGAGGGTAGGCTGCTCTAGGACATACATTTGCGTTCTTGCTTGAGGATAATCCTCAAGTTCCTATACCGATCAAGAAAGTTCGCTCCATTGAGCTTGTCCTTCTCAGGACGGATCATGAGTTGAGGGTGTGTGTCGTGTTAGATGACATGGTGATCTACAACAATAAAATGCAAAATTAAGTATCATACCTAAGTCATTTAATTAGGCCTTTAATTAAATGAGGCTCACTAAATTCTCATAGCTTTGATATGAGCTAATCATTGATGTAGGCAAACACTTTTCGCTTACATCATTAGCTACTATTTAGCTATAAATTTATATGGGATAAAGATCCACATCATAATTCGTCTTGAGTTAGCTTTGGCTAATCGCCCAAGACGTAGTATGATTAGGTAGGCAATCTTTTACCAATTACATCTGATGTAACTCTTTAATAGCTTTGGTTAAGTTTAGATTAGTTTAGTGTTTATTCCTAAACCCGGCTTCGGTGTGGCGAGGCCAGGCCTTCTTGGATATCAGACAGCGACCACTTCTAAGACAAAGCTGATGTTCGGAAATCACATAAAACTAATTTTAAAACTTATGCTCAAAGCTAATATATGCCTCTACTTTCTTAACTAATTAAGAAAAACTTAATTAAGTCTTAACCAAGTTTGATAGCGGGACATCACGATTGTCCACTCGCACTCTTCCAAGATAAAATGCATTGCTTTGCTTTGGCAAACCCAATAACAAATGATCGAGGAAGTAGTGAGTACCAAACTTTAGTAGGCATATATTTGACTTATTAAGATATAAACTTAAACATGCATCACATACATATTAGCATACATCACATATAAGCTAAATTAACATGCATCACATACAAGTTAAACTAAGTGTGTCATGGTTATGGCCCTTATTCTACAATCTTCTCAAGCCAATGAGAAGATTGATTGGTCAACCTAGGGATAGCATCTTCTCCCAAGTGCTTCCTTTTGGTTGTCTTGTGTTGTTGACTTCCTCCTTGTAACATTATCTTCCAATGGACCCTCCATCTTTGTTGTATATTACAAAAGGAGAAATACTCGAGTTACATTCGAGTCTAAAGCTAATTTTACAACAAGAATTTTTAGGAGAAAGGCACGACACGCAGGCCGTATTAAGAATTACAACACACAATCACAAACTTTTTGGGACTAGGCCATAACCATGCACCATGTCAATTTTAACTTTTAAAAGACATCGGATATTTTATTATGTTTGAAAATTTGCTAATGCAATTATCAACTCATAATAAAATTCATCCTACTTCTATATCATATATAAAATAGAGAAAAACTATTTTTATACGATCTTTCGCAAGTGGCTCTGATACCACTGTAGGGAATTTTATATGCCAAATAGCATATGCGCAATGGAAAAATTAGGATCCCTTCCTAGTGATCCTTGCGAAAGAAAACCTCGTACAAAATAAATTTCTCTAAAACCAAACCTATCTTATAGGAGAGGATTACCTTTGTTGCGTGCCCTTGTTAATCCCGCTTTTCCTTTGTTTTGTTGGATCTTTAGCACGTTCAAATGTCCGTGCCTCTATACGTATCCACACGAGCAAGCTCTTGTCTCACAAAAGAAAAACTAGAAGGGCTCTCCTTTACTTCTTGCTAGAGAAGTCCCTAAAGGAGAGGAAGCTAGGGAAAAAGAGAAGGGAAGAAGAAGACTACTCTTCTTGCTAGCCTACACTCACAAAACCACACAACCAAAGCTTCCACCAAGCTCTCAAGCTCTCACACAACCAAAATCACCTTATGGCCGGCCACTCCATTGAGTCTTTTATAGGGTTGGAAAAACCCTTTCACCTCCTACCATTCAATGCAATCCATTGCATTGAGACACCTTGTTTGGCCGGCCACTTTAAGGAGACAAAAACCACTTTGTCTCCTTCCACCTTATCTAGCTTAGGTGGCATGATTATGTGGCATGCTTGTGTGGCATTCATGCATGTTGAATTAATCTTATTAATTCAATAAGCCCACCTTATCTAGCTTAGGTGGCATGCTTATGTGGCATGCTTGTGTGGCATTCATGCATGTTGAATTAATCTTATTAATTCAATAAGCTTATGTTATCATATTGAATTAATCTCATTAAATCAATAAGGTAACATATTGAATTAATCTCATTAAATCAATAAGCTAAAATTCTCATTAAGCTTAAAGTCCAAAAATCATTTTGTACTTAAGCTTATTCCCAAATTATTCTAGTCAAACTAGAATGCACTAATTCTTCTAATCATCATGCTCTTTGTGTGTGACCCTATAGGCTCTCATAACGTTGGCAGTGGATCTAAACTCTTTTAGATACACAAGCAATGAGCGGCATCTAGCAATACATCATTGCTACCCAAGTTAGGAAATAAGTCAAGATCCGACTAACCTTTCCGTGACTACTATAATGTATGACCGTGTCCTTCTATCCTTGATATCAGATTGACCAATGAGGCATAGGAGTGTCATCCTCGATCAATCTATGTGTTTCTTGATCCAGTAAACTAACTCAAACAAATGAGCTCAATATCTCATATTGACTCATTTGAGCATGGCCATGCGTTTTAGTAGTTCTACTCAATCAAGGGCCCAGATATCACTCTCGTCATATGAGAGGATAGATCCCATCTACATCACTCACATCCCTCCGCATAATTTGTTATATACCCGATGTCGCCTTTATGGTCCACCTGCTACGGGTGGCGTTTGTGATACCAAAGTACATAATTCCTTATGTAGGGAAGTAGTGACTTGGTCGAGGACTATTCATACCAATAGTCACATGAGAAAGTTTATGACACTCATATAACGATCCATGAAACTTTCTCATGGCGGGTCAGTTCAGTATATATTCTCTAATATATACCCATGTGTCAACTTGATATCATATATTCATGACTTGTGAGATCAAGTCATCAATCGACCTACATGCTAGTCTTTATGTATTAATATTGCCCTTGCATATTAATACTTGACTAGGAACATTTAGGAAAGTGTTCTCTACAGCCTCTCATAATCAATTCTGCCAATTGATGTGCTGTAGATAAGAACCTACTTTTCTAGGGCATTATTATATTTAATTTAGCTGGCACAAGCAAGATGTAAATATAATAACCAATCCTTTGCCTTTATAGTGCTAACTAAAAATCAACCTCGAGGTATGGTTTTCAATTAGGAATGGTTTCGTCTCCTCGGTAGATGACTTGGGAGAGTTGTTAGAACTGGAGAAATGGACCACGAATGTAAGAAACCAAGCTCAAGTCGATCGCAAGGCCCTTAACACCTTGCAATGTGGACTTACCAAAGAAGAGCTCAATAGAGTCGGTCGCTTCGAAAACTCTAAGAAACTTTGGGATAAGTTAATTGAATTACACGAAGGCACTAATGATACTAGAATAGCTAAATGAGATATGTTACTTAATAAACTCTTTAATTATAAAATGCATGAAAATGAAAGTGCTAGTCAACTTCACACTAGAATAAAAGATATATTAAATGGACTTCATCTAATAAGACATCAAATAGAAAATAGGGATGTAATTAGATATACACTTAAGGCAATCCCGAGGAACACCCTATAGACATCCATCGTTGATGCCTATAAAGTTTCCAGGGATCTTTCCTTAATTAGATTAGATGAACTATTTTGCGAACTCGAACTATACGAACAAGCATACTCGGGTCAAACCGAGAATGGTATTACTTTAGTGACAGGTTCAAATAAAAAGGAAAGAAAAACAAAGAGTGAGTCCGAAGATGAGTTGAAGTCTGACGTAAACGGAGAGGAAGAAATCGTAAACATGGTCCAGAAAATGTTTGATCGAATAAAAAGATTTACGAAAAAAAGATGTCAAAAAGGACATCGACAACAAGTCAAGCCCAAGGTCGAAAATAACGTGTTACGGGTGCAACGAAAGGTCACTACAAGTCGGAATGAACAAATCTTTAAAAGGAAGAAAAACCTAAAAAAGGAAAATAAGAAGAAAGCACCTAAGGCAACCTGGGATGAATCATATTTGGAAGAGTCGGACGTAGAAGAGACAAAGAGAAGTTTTGTAACATTCATGGTCGAATCAAGCTCCGAGTCTGAGAGAACCCAGGGATCCACATCTATTTCTGAAGGACTAGACGAGGTAACTTCTCCTTTAGAAGATAAACTATACAATATAATTGCATGCCTCGGTAAAAAATTAGATAAATTTGAGAACCGAGTAGACTCACTCCTTAAGGAAGTTCAAGTACTTATGGAACAAGTAAACTCAAAGACTTCTACTTGCCAAACTGAGGATAGAGACTCAACTCAAGTTACAAAACTTGAGGAAGAGAACTCGGTCCTAAAAAAGCAAGTAGGAGATCTTATCGGAATTTTGGAAAGGTTCACCTCGTGCTCCAAGTATCTAAACACTAACACAAAGCTAAATCCTCATATAAATCACACATGTCATTACTTAGCTAAAATGCTAAGAATCGAGTCCAAGCATGGGTTCCTAAGGCTAGCTTAGTCAACCAAGTTGGACCAAACCAATTTTGGGTTCCCAAGAGTCAAGTTCACTTAGTGAACAAAACTCAACCAAGTTATCAATTAGAGGGAGCAAACACAATGCTTGTTTCTTTATTTAGTTAAACTCTTGCATTTCTTAGTTCACTTTACTTGATTAATTTAGTATGGACTAGATAAGAAATAAAGTTGTTTAAACATCAACAATCGAGTACTAAGACGAAGTGAACTGATAGTAAGTTAGGGAAGTTCTTCAAGGTGCATGTCTAGGAAGTGGTCCATCTGATATCCAAGAAGGTCTTATGACTCGCCATGACCTGGTGCACTAAGTCGAGTGGAACTGACCAAAGCTAACTCACTAAGTCTTTAACTAGTTAGACCAAAGCTTAGTCCAAAGTGAGTCAAGTATTTGATTCCTTCATTGACTTTATCTGGGAAGTGGTCTATCCGATATCCAAGAAGGTCATATGTCTCACCGCGACCTGGAAGTCAATGCTGAAAAAATCTACTTGATTAGCTCAAGCTAAGATTGAATCTAACACAAGTTTAAAAACATTGAAATTTTTCATTGAAATTAATTAAGATAAAAATAAATCCTCATCTCACAAAACCCATAGGATTAACGTGTATTGAAAACATAGCTTGGGTGAGATGATTTAGAACTTAACAACTCAACTCAACTAAACTTAACAACTCAACCCAACTAAACTTAACAAATTTACACAAGTTAACTCAACTACACTTAACAACTCAACTCAACTAAACTTAACAACTCAACCCAACTAAACTTAACAAATTTACACAAGTTAACTCAACTAAACTTAACAACTCAACCCAACTAAACTTAACAAATTTACACCACTTAACTAATTCCTCGATCGATACAAGTAAATTCAAGATCTTATTTGTAAGATATGGAAAATAAAATAAATAAATAAATAAATATCCCTTACTAAGTAAGAGAGTATTTTGTGGAATTTTTAGGAATTTTCTAGGATTTAAATGGAGTTCATATGGTTAGTCTTAGGTCAACTTGAGCTAGTTTAAGCTTGACTTGGGTTAGCCTAACCATAAGCTGAATCGCATTGGACTACCTTTAAAGGGTCGAGCCAACCCGCATTCGCTAACCCGTTTCCTTCCTCTTTTTTCCCAGCCGCAATCTCTTCCTCAAACTGCAATTTTCGCTTTCTCCACCATCGCGATCCCCTCTTCCGGTCACCTCCTTGCTTCATCTTTGGCGCTCGACGGGCAACGATGTTTCCTCCAACTCATCATGACCTCGTTGTTTCTCTTCATCTCTATTGCTGATTCTTGGCAGTGAGACCCTGACATTATCATCCTTACCGCGTGCTCAGCGCTCAGCCAACCCTCGATTCGGCCAAGTTGTCATCGTCAAGGCCAAGGGGAGCTCGATCCACACCATGGTGATAGATTCTTTGCTCTAGGGCAATTTTTGGTCAAGATCACAGTTTCATCAGGGCCCGGAGTTTGGACAATTGATTCTTCACCATCTTCTGATCGTGAGTTGACATTGTTCTTTTGATCTAACTTGTTCAGTGTGCTTGCAACAATCATAGATTTGGATCACAATAGGTTATTGTGTTTTTCCGAGCGCGTGTATAACCCAATTATTTGATTGTAATGGCCTGATCTGAAACATAGGGTTGCTGTGATTGTAGGTGATCCAGAATGGGTTGTGGCTCTATGCAAATGAATTGATTTGGGGAATTTGGAATTAAAGCTATACTAGTTGGTTGTGTTGTAATTATGCATTGGATTTTCTGGATGGGTTATGCAAGCTGAACAATTGAGGTAAGGTTTAAGTTGGATTGATGATACTTGTGATTCCTCTTGCAATTACAGGTAGAGATGGGTGGTTGTCATTAGTTATTTTGAATTGTTCATATCAGATTTCCAATGTAGGTTAGGAAGTTGAGGTTGATTGTAGATCGGGGTTACAAGTGGTGTGTGCCGAAGAGTATCTAACTAGTAGACAAGGAAAGAATACGAACATAGAAATGAGTAGTGTTTAGTTCGTATATTTGTCTGGTGATTGTACTTAATCATAGTTTTCTATTATGTGCATGTTTGGGATACAAAGTCGGTCCACAACTGTGAGGATTAGTTCGAGCTTCGTATCAGGTGGGTAATATCTACCCTGGTCAGGTAGTTTTGATATGAATCTGGTGCATGAATTTGGACTTATGCTATTACTTTGGTCTTAAATCCACTCTTATTTAATCATATGCTTGTACTTCCTTTGACCTTTGAGATATATTACTACTACTTCATTGATTATCTATCATGGATATGAATTGTTGGTGCAATCGGCCCAGGTTGACTCGAGTTTGACTCGAGCAATACTTGGATAGTATTTTGATGATAGACAAAACTCATGACATGGGATTGTCATGGGAAAGTCCAACATGGAGTGGGCATGGAAAATCCAAGCATGGAGCTTGGTGTGGGAAAGTCCAACATGGGGTTGGCATGGAAAATCCAAGCATGGAGCTTGGTGTGGGAAAATCCAAAGCATTGCGAAGCTGTGTGCTTGGTGCCTGGTGAGAAATGCATTGCGAAGTTGTGCGCTTGGTGCATGTGGGAAGTCTTGAGGACTTGGCAAGTTCACTAGGCTCGGGGTCCTTGAGTCGGTGAAGGATGGCATTGCGAAGCTTTGCGCTTGGTGCATTCGAGGGACCGCCGGACGGGGAGCGAATGGAGTGAGGCCCAAGGGAAGCATACTTCGAGGGCATAAGACACGAAGGATGACATTGCGAAGCCATGCGCTTGGTGCATCCGAGGGACATAGATCGAGGGAAGAGAGCTTCGGTGGGGAACTCCATGAGGGATAAGGTGGACTTGGCCAGGTGGCTAAGACTGAGTGTCGGAGGCTCAAACTTGATGTTTGAGGGTTTACCCGATGGTTGGATGCTCAAACAACTTGGTGTTTGAGGTTTTTCCCAACAGCAGTCGACTGGCATAGGTGTCAGTTGACTGGTCCAAGTCGACTAGGGTTCGACTGGTGTTAGACTGCGGTTTTGTGCTTGGCAGTCGACTGCCATGGACTGGCAGTCGATTGATGTCGACAGAAGTCGACTGATGGGAATATCGCGAGCACAGAACTCTTCGTAGCCGACTGGGTAGTCGACTACTAGGTCACCAGTCGACTACCATCGATTGGCAGTCGACTGGTAGGTGATCCGTTGGAACTTATCCAATGTGGATCTGGCCGTTGTGAGACAACGGCTACAGGGGCAGTCGACTGGTGCCTTTTGGCAGTCGACTGCTAGGCGCAAAAATAACTTGATGTAGGTTATAAATGGAGCTCAAGTGGGAGGATTTTGCCAAGACTTTAAGGAAGCTATTTGAGGGGAATTGCTACTGCATTCCAGTTCTTCAAGAGCCATCCAAAGCATGCTACAAGCAAAGGGTTCAAAGCAAGCATTGTAAAGTGTTCTTTACGTGTATTTCGTATTTGTCTTTGTATTGCTTGTATTTCATTACTTAGTGTAATTGCTTGTGAGAGGTTTCTCCACCTCCGACGTGTTGTCGAGAAGGAGTGGTTTAGTTAGTGCCATGCGCATAACTAGAGCTTGGTGAGCTCGCCCGTGGAGTAGGAACCATTCGGTTCCGAACCACATATATTGTCGTATTTTGTGTGTGATTGTTTATTGTTGTTATTTCTATTGTTATTCCGCTGCATATATTAATGACAATTGTAGATAAGCACGCAAGAATGAGTGAATCCCACCATCGAATGATTGAAGGCTATTCACCCCCTCAAGCCAGCAAACACAACCACATCGATCGATCCCCTACAAGTGGTATTAGAGCCAAGGCGCATGTCAAGGACTAACCGCCGACACAAGCAATACAAGATGGCCGGCTTTAACATCCATCCACCGAAATTTGATGGAGATTTTGTTTGGTGGAAGAAACGGATGGAGGTATATCTTGAAACTGATTTTGATTTTATGATTATTGTAGAAAACGGTTTTGAGATGCCTAGGGACAAAGACAACAAGCCCATTGAGAAGTCAAGGTGGACCCAAGACCAAATCAAGAACTTCAAGATAAATCTCGAGGTAATAAAATTACTTAGTGATTTGTTACCTAACCATATTTGGTCTAGATTGGGTGACTATAGGGATGCAAGGGAGCTATGGAATAAGATAATAAAATTCAAAGAAAACTCCCAACCGGCACAAGTAGAGGAGAATGCCGAGGAAGAAGCACCCACAACATTTGAAGATGTTGATGATTTGGTGGAGACCTCCACCTCTAGCATTGAGGGGGAGGAAAGGGTTTCTATTTTGGAGCAAAGTCAAAACGAAGCATCTACCTCCGGAAGATGTGATCAAGAAGAATCCTCTACCACCCTAGGTAACTCAAGCATAATGATTTTAAATAAAGATCACATAATATGTTTTGAGTGTAGGGAGAAAGGTCATTACAAGAGCAAATGCCCAAAATTGGCTAAGAAGAAAACACCGACATCAAAAGTCAATCCAAAGTCAAAGGATGCCAGAGTCCCCACAACTAGAAGCAAAGAGCACATTGTGTGCTTTAAATGCAATCAAAAGGGACACTACCGAAGCCAATGCCCTAGGGGGAGGAAGAAAGGTCAAGAAGGTGTATCTCTTATAGGGGGAGCTCCCAAAGCTAACCCTAAGGTACATTTAAATAATGCACCTTCAATTTCTAAAGTTAAAAAGCATGCTAAAAATTATTTTAGTTCTCTTGCAATTATAAATGAAAAGCATGCTAGTAGAAATAATAAAGTTTATTGTTTAGGTGCAAGGCATGTTAATTTATCTAAGGATAAACCTAGGACCAATAACACTAGAACTATTTTGCCTAGGAAGTCAATTAGGAGAATTGAAGAAAACTTGGGTGTTAATCCCAAGAAATCTAGGCACATGCCTAAGAAGAAGAACATTTCCCAAAAGATAAATGAAAATTCAAAATTGGGAAAATTAGAGCTAGAAAACCAAGTCTTGAGATCAAGGCTTGAGAGAATGGAGAAAACCCTTAGGATTATTGAAAATTCAATTCAAGGGTCAAATGCCCAAAAGTCAAGACCTAAGGTTCAAAAATGGTCTAAGGGCAAGGAAAGTTTGGGTCACAAACGTAAGCCCAAGAAGACTTATCATAATGTTCCATTTGATTATGGAACAATTTCAAGGTCTAGGAAAACCAAGGCTAATAGGGAAGTTATCCCTAAGACTAGCCATGGTATGTGCTTAGTGGCTAAGGACATAAGAAAATCTAAGAAAGCCACTAGGAAGGTCATTGGGGGAGTCACCTCTAGAGTTGACCTAGGAAGGACCCAAAAGACTATGACTTTAAAGCCTAAAAGAGTCATTAGGAAGGTATCTAGGAAAGGTATCCCTAGAGAATACCTTGTTAACCCAAGGAGCTCTAATAGGTATTGGGTTCCTAAGAGCGTGATCGATTCACGCTAGATGGGTTAGGGAAAATCTAACTGCATTTTGCTAAACATACCTTTCTAGTGACATTATTTTCATTTTTATCTATAAAAATATCATGATCATGTTTAGACTTCTTCTTTATATGTCATATAAGCTAAAATGTCATTCACATGCCATGACATCATGATTTTGGCATATGCTTTCATCTATATCATATTTATGCCATAATCATCATCATGCATAAAATAAAATGGAATTATGGACCATGGCATAATTTGATGGGAATCAAAGAATATTGCCTAGAAATATGCATTAGACCATTAAAGTTCAAAACCCCACATCTCACTAAAAACTTGACTTGTATGTGTTTTACACATCTAGATACAAGTGAGATGTCTAGGAAAAAGGAATTAAAGGTTTCAAAAACATTTTGAAAAACCATGGTGAAGCCTATCTTTTGATAGCTATCACCATTGAATGGGATGATACAAAGAGGGCTCTTTATTGAAGCTTTTCTCAACTTTTTGACTTTGTATCAATCTCCTAATTTAGTGGGTAAAATAATTTTCATATATTTTTCACCCATAGTGTTTGTGATAAGTAATATACATACCAAATTTCAAGATTTTTAAACTTATGTATATTTACTTATGGATTTCAGAAATCCATTTACGAAATCTGTACAAATCGATTATTAGTCGTAGCCGGAGGCGGTCGGTGATCGATGTGATCGGCCCGATTTCTAAATTGATCATTGCCCAAGTTGATTTCGGGTAAACCTTGTTGGTTAGGCCCATGTTCAGCTAGGTTAAGGTCCCCTAACCACTCCTAACCCTAGGATATGCTTGGGAGAGCATTAGAAAGGGTGGAAATCCATTGGACATGGATTAGGAGAAGGGTTTAGGGAGAGTATCAATTTTAAGGTGGATGAGAGTTCGTTGTTGAACTTTACCTTAATTTTGATTGGTTAAATATTCCTATTAGCTTAGGGACTCTCCAAGGACATTGTTGGTGCAATGGTCAAGGGGGAGCAAGCCTCTAGGGGGAGGTATCCATCATGGTAAAATGGATGTGTATTTCCTCATGGGAGGAAAATTGGGTTGCCTCTTTTTAAGTGATATGGGATCACTAGAAAGATTGTAGGCATGTGTTCCTCCAAGGGAGAGATTGTAATATCTCATTGGGATATGAGACATTCATACCCTTGGAGAGGACCTTTTTGATGTAATGTCAAAAAGGGGGAGAAGTTACCAAGTTACCAATTAGGGTTGGAATTCTCATTTGGGATGTGAGAATTGCCAATATGGGAGAATTGGTAGACGTGAGATGGTAGTTTTGTCAATCATCAAAAAGGGGGAGATTGTTGGTGCAATCGGCCCAAGTTGACTCAAGTTTGACTCGAGCAGTACTTGGATAGTATTTTGATGATAGACAAAACTCATGACATGGGATTGTCATGGGAAAGTCCAACATAGAGTTGGCATGGAAAATCCAAGCATGGAGCTTGGTGTGGGAAAGTCCAACATGGGGTTGGCATGGAAAATCCAATAATGGAGCTTGGTGTGGGAAAATCCAAAGAATTTCGAAGCCGTATGGTTGGTGCTTGGTGAGAAATGCATTGCGAAGCCATGCGCTTGGTGCATGTGGGAAGTCTTGAGGACTTGGCTAGTTCACTAGGCTTGGGGTCCTTGAGTCGGTGAAGGATGACATTGCGAAGCCGTGCACTTGGTGTATCCGAGGGATCGCCGGATGGGGAGCGAATGGAGTGAGGCCCAAGGGAAGCATACTTCGAGGGCATGAGACGCGAAGGATGGCATTACAAAGTCGTGCACTTGGCGCATCCGAGGGACATAGGCCGAGGGAAGAGAGCTTCGGTGGGGAACTCCATGAGGGATAAGGTGGACTTGGCTAGGTGGCTAAGACTGAGTGTCCGAGGCTCAAACTTGATGTTTGAGGGTTTACCCGACTGTCGAATGCTCAAACAACTTGGTGTTTGAGGTTTTTCCCGACAACAGTCGATTGACATAGGTGTCAGTCGACTAAGCTTCGACTGGTGTTAGACTGTGTTTTTGTGCTTGGCAGTCAACTGCCATGGACTGGCAGTCGACTGATGTCGACAATAGTCGACTGCCGAGGGATGGCAGTCGATTGATGGGAATGTCGTGAGCATAGAATGCTCTGTAGCCGACTGGGCAGTCGACTACTAGGTCACCAGTCGACTGCCATGGACTGGCAGTCGACTAGTAGGTGATCCGTTGGAACTTATCCAATGTGAATCTGACCGTTGTGAGACAATGGCTACAGGGGTAGTTGACTGGTGCCTTTTGGCAGTCGACTGCTGGGTGCAAAAATAGCTTGATGCAGGCTATAAATGGAGCTCAAGTGGGAGGATTTCGCCAAGACTTTAAGGAAGATATTGGAGGGGAATTGCTGCTGCATTCCAGTTCTTCATGAGCCATACAAAGCAAGCTACAAGCAAAGAGTTCAAAGCAAGCATTGTAAAGTGTTTTTTACGTGTATTTTGTATTTGTCTTTGTATTACTTGTATTTCATTACTTAGTGTAATTGCTTGTGAGAGGTTTCTCCACCTCCGACGTGTTGTCGAGAAGGAGTGGTTTAGTTAGTGTCGTGCACATAACTAGAGCTCGCCCGTGGAGTAGGAACCATTCGGTTCCGAACCACGTATATTGTTCTGTTTTGTGTGTGATTGTTTATTGTTGTTATTTCTATTGTTATTTCGCTGCGTATACTAATGACAATTGTAAACAAGCACACAAGAACGAGTGAATCCCACCATCGAACGATTGAGGGCTATTCACCCCCCTCTAGCTGGCAAACACAACCACATCGATCGATCCCCTACATGAATTACAAACTCTATTGTATGTTAGCTGATAGATGTTCAGTTAAGTACTTGTGATTAGGGTTACAATTGTGAACTCAGATTGGGTTACCGGGTCACATCACTAGGCTTAGGTGATGGATTATATTATGGAGTCGATTGTTGTATCGTACACTTATTAGTTGTGCATCTATGGTGGATCTAGTTGTCTGTGTATAGATAAGTGTGTGGTTGTCAATATGTGGCTAAGGACTAGAGGTCCTAATGTGATGGTATATCCATTTTGGATCGTGTGCCTGTGTATGGTTATATGGACGATCGATAGTATCTCGCTACGGACTGGAGGTCTTAGCGTGGTTGACTGTTAGATGTGTATGACTCTTTGTGTGATAGAGAGAGAGTCTTGTGGATTAGTAGTCCTTGCATAGTTGACTTTTGGTTGACTAGGACTCCCTGTGGGATAGGGAGTGTTGCGAGGATACATGTGTGGAGCTATGCATCATTACATTGCATGCATGCTGGCGATTAGGTCTCCCTTGTGGTTGAGAGGGTCGTCAATCATCCTGCCTCCCCGGCCACTTGGGATAGTGGTAGCAGGGTTGAAGGAAGAGCATTGGATGTGCCACGCTCGACCACTATAGACGGTGGTAGCTGGAGATGTGCACCTGGCCATTGTGCAGAGTGGTATTAGCACTCGCCCACTATAGACGGTGGTTGTGTGACGTGAAGTTGTCCTGTGTGCGGAGCTCATCTACTCATGGGTAGTGATGGAGCGGCCAGTAGCAGGGACCCCCGTGGAGTAGTTAGCTTTTTACGCTTATATGCTACTAATTCATACTATCCAACTCAACCACTCGAGAGTAGTGGTAGCTAGAGTCGGGCTAGTCGTCATGCCATGCCACCCAGACCATACTGGGGTCGTGGTTGGATGGGTCCGCAGACATGTCCATGCATATGCATTGCTAATATATATGTATGCATGTATTTGATATATGTTTTACATATGCCTGTGAGATGTTGCATTTGTTTGCTGCATATGTTTGTACATCATGATACATGTCATTTGCATATTATATACTGCTGTGTGCTGAGCACGATATATGTGTTGGTCTAGACTGTTGTATGTATTTGATTAACATCTTGTCCTATTATGGACCGGGATGTTAATACATGTGATTATATACTGTTCATATGTCTGAGTGTTGGTCAGGTATGGGATTAACCTTGTACGTTATATGGGTTATGTTATTGTATACCTATTCAAGATGATATAGCTTATGGTGTTGCAGACCGTCAGGTACGTTGGTATATTACTTCATGTTCAGTTGGTCAGTTTAGTATATGTATTAAGTATTACTATACTGATGGTTACTTGTTGTTACATTTAGGACTGTATGTCTATTGGACTCATTCTGTATACCTGTAGATCTTCACATGTATACTTGTAGATCTTTATATCCCTATATGTTGTTCATGCACTTTCTATATATTACCCCTGAGTTTATACTCACCACCCCATACCCTGGGTTTCTTGTCGCCCAGGTAACAGGTAGAAGTTTCCTTGGATGTTCGGAGCTTCACTAGCTAATCCCATCTCACACCGAATGGATGGAGGTTTATTACGATTTGTGGTATTATGTTGGATTGTCGTTTTAGGATTTTATCCTGTATCATTTCCGTATTTGTGGTTACCGATATTGTTGTATGTATTTGACTTCTGATGTGGTTTCTATTATGGTTCTTGTTGTGTCAAGTCACTCCGGAGTGCATAGTTGAGTCATTGTGTATTTATTATTTGTCAGTATCTTCCGCTGTGTTTGCATGGATTATGTCTATATATTTGTTATGTGATTGTGGCTGATAGGCTTTATGTGTATCAGGGAATTGTATCACGTACAGGGGAGATGTTGTCCGATTATTTTCGGCTCGGCATACTCTCGGGGCGTGACATTATTCAAAGTGTAAATTATCTTAAGAATTTTTAATTCATGTAGGACTCTAGAATGGACTAATAGATTCTGGATAGTGGCTGCTCCAGACACATGACTGGAGATAGTAAAAAATTCTCAAAATTAAGATTCAAGAACCTAGGTTCAGTTTCATTTGGAAACAATGACAAACTTAAGGTAAATGGATTAGGTAACATTAAATTAGAATCAAGTTTTGTTATATAGAAAGTTTTTCTTGTAGAGAATTTTAAATTTAATCTGCTTAGTATAAGTCAGTTATGTGATACTGGTTATGAAGTAAATTTTATATCAAATGAATGTTTGATTAATAATATTGAAAACTCAAAAATATCACTTAAGGGAGTTAGGAATAAAAAATATTTATTCAATAAATTTAGAAAGATCCTCAATCAAGTGTCATTTGACACAGCATAAGGAAAGTTGGTTGTGCCATAGAAGAGTTGCTCACATCAACATTAGGCATATAACTAAATTAAGTGAAACTAACTTAGTTAGAGGGTTGCCTAAACTTAAAAATATTGAAAGTAAAGTTTGTAATGCTTGCCAACAAGGAAAACAAACCAAGTCACAACATAAATTAACTAATCAAAGTCTAACAAGCTCAATACTTGAGTTAATTAACTTAGACTTGTTTGATTCACATGGGGTAAAATCACTAAATGGAAATTTATATTGTTTAGTAATAATAGACGATTACTCTAGGTTCACATGAATGAAATTTCTAAAACAAAAAGATAAAACATTTGAAGTATTTAAAAACTTTAGCAAATAAATTGAAAATGAAAAAGATCTTAAGATAAAAAGAATAAGAAATGATAATGGAGGAGAGTTTAAAAATAAAAAATTTACAACAATATGTCTAGAAAATGCATATCACCATGAATATTCATGCCCTAGAATACATCAACAAAATGGAATAGTAAAAAGAAAAAAATAAAACTTTATAAGAAGCCACAAGGTCAATGTTAAATGAATATAATTTACCTAGTTACTTATGGGTCGAAGCTAGAAACACTGCATGTTATGTGCAAAATAGAGTAATAATTAATAAAACATATTATCAAATATTTAACAATAAAATACCTACAATAAAATATTTAAGAGTATTTGAATGTATTCATTTTGAATACAAAAGAGTATCTTGGAAAATTTTCCTCGAAACCCAATTAAGGAATATTTCTTGGATATTCATCCACTAGTAGGGCTTATAGAATTTATAATAAGAAAACCCTAAAAATTGAAGAAACAACTAATGTAATATTCAATCAAGAGGAGATTAATAATGGTCAAATAAACATATTAAAAGATAATCAAGATGGGGTAAATGACATACATGAAGAAGAAGAGCAAATCCAATGTCAAGAAAACTTGAAGACACCTAGGATTAATCCAAACCATCCACTTGAACAAGTACTAGGAAATCCAACTCTAGGAATTCAAACTAGATCGGCCTTAAGAAACTTAAGTCAAATCGCATTAATATCAAAAATAGAACCAAAGTCAATAGATGAAGCCTTACCTGATACTGATTGGATAATAGTCATGCAAGAAGAACTAGCACAATTCAAAAGAAATGAAGTATGAGACTTAGTACCTCCACCAACAAATAAGTCATTTACAGACACTAAATGGGTGTTTAGAAATAAATTAAATGATTAAGGAGAAATCATAAGAAATAAAGCTCAATTAGTGGCTAAAGGATTTAGTCAAGTAGAAGGATTAGACTATGATGAAATTTATGCCCCAATAGTTAGGCTTGAGTCAATTAGGATGTTGTTAGCTGATGCGCCACACAAAAGATTCAAGCTATACCAAATGGATGTTAAATACTCCTTTTTAAATGGAGTAATAAAAGAAGAGGTATATATAAGTCAACCTCCAGGTTTTGAGAGCTTAAAATACCCTAATCAAGTATACAAATTAAAAAAGGGCTTGTATGGATTAAAACAAACTCCTAGTGTCTGGTCAAATTATCTTCATACTTAATCTTAAAAGGCTTCAGACAAGGTCAAATTGACTCAACTCCCATTGTGAAAACTTTAAACCTATATATTTTTATTGCTCAAATATATGTAGATGATATAGTATTTGGATCAACAAATTCAAATTTTTTGAAAGAATTCATAAAGTTAATGGAACAAGAATTCGAAATAAGTCTAGTAGGTGAATTAAAGTTCTTTTTAGATTTACAAATAAAACAAACAAAAGACGATAACTATATATATCAAAATAAATATGCAAGAGAGTTGATTAAAAGATTTTGAATGGAAAATGCAAAAGATATAAAAACACCCATGGAAACAAATCTTATTTTAAATGATGACAAAGAAGGAAAGCCTATAGATATAAAGTACTATAGAAGTGGCATAGGTAGTTTACTATATGATGCACGCGAGAGCGACCTCAAATCTTCGACGAGGATCGTCGAAGACTCAAAGCGCGCACTCGCGCTCAATGCCTGCAAGTGCATGGATGTCGTCAAGTAATAAAAGATTATCGATCCCACAAAGACTGAGATTCGAAAATCATTTGTTCAGTGGATGTTGTTGTTTGGAGTTATAATCCTAAGAGTTGTGGTTACGAGGTTGACGGTAGTCTTAACTCAAGTATGGTGTCACTCGGAGGAAGAGAAGGTTGGTTCGAAGTTCTCTAAAGGATTCTAGGACTTCGGTTTCACTTGTTCGTCGTGGGACATGCTATCAATTAGATGCTTTTGAGATCTCTAATTATGATCTTATGAGAGGATCATCATGCATTTTCCCGATGAACTTTTGCTTCTACTAGGAACTACTTATTCCTAACCAAGTTTCACTTTTGGATCGTCTGAGCTTAGGGGGTTGATATCGTTGGGAGCCCTCTGTCACTAAGTTCCATCAACCCTTCTTGATTTAATCTCTCCTACTTTGGGCCTTCTACTAAGATAGATTATTGGGGTACGAGGACATCCTAATTATCCCTACAAAGAGGCGGATCGTATTTCATATCCTACTCTATCATATTTCATCTTTTACAATTACGAGAGGTAGGATGACTGCAAGGTCTATCCTTGGTTCTCCTAGATTTTTGATACGAATCCTATCACCCTTTGTATTGCCTATGTGTATTATAAATAGAAACAAGACGTAATCCTCATCGAACTCAAAAACACACATTTGCAAATAGAATCAAAAGAGATGACTATTTGATCTAGCATGTCCACATACATAAGTTACTCCCAAATCCTAGAATCGAAGTATCTACTCCATAGACAAATATGAATAATCACAAGACATCTTAAGAAAAGTAATTACAAAGCAAGTAGAATGAGAAAATAAAGAGAGTACTTTCTTTCCAATCCAATTTAGGTTCTTGGTTGTTCTTCACGGTGCCGGTGCATCGAGATGGATCTTCTAGTTGCTTCCTTCCTCCCCGTTGCGAGTCTCCAGTGCTTTTTAGGGCACCTTCTTGCTATCCTAGTCGTCGGGCCTCCTCCCTAGGGTGTGGGTGTAGCTTTTATATATGTGAAGCCGACTCTCCATAAATCCTAGGAAAAACCTTAATCGCATCAAATCTCCCTATCGCCACATGGTCGTGTGGAATCCACATGGTCGGACATGTGGGGCGCTAGAATTTTTGGCTTCGAGGGTTGGACATGGCTGTGTGAGATTCACACGGCTAGGCTTTTTTCACCTCTGTATTGTCCGGTGCACACCTTCTTTTTCTCTGGAGCATGCCCGTGTTTTGGGAGAAACACGGTCAGAGCATGCTCGCCTTTTTTTGGCTCCAAAAATGTGTCGTTTTACCTCTAAAATGTCATCCTACACAAAAAAATAGTAAGAGCAGATCTCCGAACTAGAAAATAGGAAATGCATGCAAAACAAGGTTGAATAATCATGAAATAAGTATAAAACGTGATAATATGTGTGTGAAAATTACACCTAAAACCCTATATATTTTGCTCACATCAATTCCCCAAGACTTATATTTTTGCTTGTCCTCAAGCAAACCTCAGTGCCAATAAAATTAAACAAAATATTGTTCCCATACCTAGCATGTTAACTAAATTATTGTTGGGTTTTCCGAGCCGCAAAAACTGCTTTTTGCGTTGCGGAAACTTCGGAAGCCCCGGCCACGGATCCGTGCGAAGTATAAAATATAAAAGTAACATGTATGTGTTTAATACCTTTAGATCTACTCTAGATCTACAAGATAAGAAGCTACCCTCGATGTGACGCCCTTCGTAAATCCAGCTCATCCAAAAGGTTCGCCAGAACTCGAGAGTGTCAAGTGCACACTCCTCTATTGGTATCCACACATGCAATAGGTGGAGAAAAATACCTTAGAGTGTGCTAGCACCCTTTAGGAATTTTGGCCAAGGAGGTTGGGAGAGCTTGAGAGGGTGATCCAAGGAAGAAGATGAAGTTGTGTAACCCACCAAAATGAATACTCATCTAATGGTAATAGTGGCCGACCACTTTTCTTAGGGGTGGGGGGGGGGGGGTTACATGCATGCATGTAACTCCTCCAAGAGCCAATGGCTCTTGGTCTCCCTCATGAGGTGGCACCACATGCTAAGTCAATGATGATGTGGAGCAGCATCATTGGCTGGCCATGCCAAGTCATCATCATGACATGGCATTTGGTCAAGTCAAACTTGACCTTTCATCTTCCCTCTCAAGTCAAGTCAAACTTGACCTCTTATCTCCCATGGTTGATCAAATCCAACCATTTGATTCAAGTCAATTTAATTTAATGAATCTCTATTCATTAATTTGAATTGATTTGATGAATCAAATCTAAATTAGACTCATTCAACACTTGAATCAAATTGAGTCCAACTCAATTAGTCTAATTAGGATTACTCTTAATCCAATTTGGTTTGTCCCATGAACCTAATCCTCATGGTTCATCATATGAACCTAATCTCCATCTAATTGCCCTTATGCGTGTGACCCTATAGGTTCTTGTAACGTTGACAATGTCCCTAAAACCGATTTAGGAACATAAGCAATGAGTGGTATCTAGCAACACATCATTGCTACCCAAGTTACAAGAATGTTGAGCTCCAACATCACCTTTGTGACTACTAATTGTGACTCTCGCAATATGTGACAATGTCCCTCTATCCTTGACATCTACATTGACCAATCGAGGCATAGACCGTGTCATCCTCGATACAATCTATATCTTGAACTCCAAGTAGACTGACTCTAATCAAATGAGCTCAATATCTAATATTGACTTATTTGGGCATGGCCATGCACTTCGTGGTCTCACTCTATCAAGAATATCGATGTCACCCCCGTCATATAGGAGGGATAGATCTCATCTACATTACTCACATCCCTCCGCATAATTTGTTACATACCCAGTAATCGCCTTTATAGTCCACCCATTTACGGGTGACGTTTGACAAAGCCAAAGCATGCAACTCCTTATATAGGAAACCATGGTGACTTTAGGTCTAACGACTAATAGTCATACTAATAGCCACATGAGAAAGTATATGACACTCATATAATGATCCATGATATTTTCTCATGGCGGGTCATTCAGTATACATTCTCTAATGCATACCCATGTGTCAACTTGATATCTCATATCCATGACTTGTGATATCAAGTCATCGTGTTGACCTACATGCTAGTCTTTACACATTAACATTGTCCCTGAATGTTAATACTCGACTAGGAATGATTAAGAGTAGTGTTCTATATATCATCTCATTATCAATTCAACCAATCGATTGATATAGATAAGAACCTACTACTCAAGGACATTATTATATTTAGTTATTTGACACCAATACAAGTAAATATAATAACAATGCCTTTATAAATAGGAATATGATACAATAAAGTTTATACAACAATCATCACATGATTGGCTCTAGGGCTTTCACTAACAATCTCCCACTAGCACTAGTGCCAATCACTGTAGTATCTAATACCCAATGACCTAGTGTGACCATCATGCTTTTTCTGTGCCAAAGCCTTGGTCAAGGGATCTGCGATGTTAGCCTCTGTGGGTACTCTACAAATCTTCACATCTCCTCTATCGATAATCTCTCGAATGAGATGGAAGCACCGTAGTATGTGTTTGGTCTGCTGGTGTGAGCGAGGTTCTTTAGCCTGTGCAATCGCTCCATTGTTGTCACAATAGAGCTCTATAGGATATGCAATGCTAGGAACCACCCCAAGCTCAGTAATGAACTTGAGAATCCAAACTGCCTCCTTTGCTACCTCAGATACAGCAATATACTCGGATTCTGTTGTAGAATCAGTAACTGTGTCCTGCTTCGAACTCTTCCATCTCACAGCGCCACCATTCAAGAAAAACACGAACCCTGACTGTGATCTATAATCATCCTGGTCAGTTTGGAAGTTGGCATCGCTGTAACCCTTTACAACTAGCTTCTCATCGCCTCCAAATATCAAGAAATATTCTTTAGTCCTTCTCAAGTACTTAAGAATATTCTTGACTGCTATCCAGTGACGCTCACCTGGATCTGACTGGTATCTACTCGTCATGCACAAAGCATACGAGACATCAGGACGAGTACACAACATGGTGTACATGATAGATCCTATAGCAGATGCGTAAGGGATCTTATCCATTCGGTCTCTCTCCTCTCTAGAAGAGGGACTTTGAGTCTTCGAAAGACTCACACCATGTGACATCGGCAGAAGTCCATTCTTGGAATTCTGCATGGCAAACCGTAGTAATACCGTGTCAATGTATGTACTCTGACTTAGGCTAAGCAATCTCTTAGATCTATCTCTATAGATCTTGATGCCTAGAATATAGGTTGCTTCACCTAAGTCCTTCATTGATAAGCACGTCCCCAGCCAAGTCTTCACAGACTGTAGCAAAGGGATGTCATTCTCAATGAGCAGTTTGTCATCCACATACAATACAAAGAAGACAACTGTATTTCCATTAACCCTTTTGTAGACACAGGGTTCATCTTCATTCTTGATGAAACCAAATTGTTTGATCGCATCATCAAATCGAAGATTCCAGCTCTGAGAGGCTTGCTTTAGCCCATAAATGGACCTTTGTAGCATGCATACTTTTCCAATATGCTGTGGATCTTCAAAACCCTCAGGTTGTGTCATGTACACATCCTCGAGTAAGTTTCCATTCAGAAACGCAGTTTTGACATCCATCTGCCAGATCTCATAATCATGGTAAGCTACAATAGCAAGCAAGATCTGAATGGACTTAAACATCACCACTAGAGAAAAGGTTTCATCATAGTCAATACCATGAATTTGCTTGAAACCTTTATCCACCAATCGGCCCTTATAGGTATGTGTAAGTCCATCCATGTTAGTCTTTCTCCTAAAGACCCACTTACACCCAATGGGTTTGACCCCTTCAGGTGGATCAACCAAAGTCCATACTTGGTTGGTGTACATGGATTCCATCTCAGATCTCATGGCCTCTAGCCATTTCTCAGAATCTAAGCTCATCACAGCTTCCTGATAGGAGGTAGTCTCATTCTCAATGAGCATAACGTTATCATGGTCAGACAAGAGAAATGAGTATCTCTCAGGCTGACGACGTACCCTATCAGACCTGCGAAGAGGTAGGCCTACCTGAACAGGTGGTTGTTCCACAACTCTTTGTGCAACAATCTCATCACCCACAACACTTTGTGGTTCCTGTTCAACCTCCATCAAGGCCTTAGTGCTATGGTCCTTATCTTGAATTTCTTCAAGATCGAACGTACTCCCACTAGTTTTTCTAGAAACAAAATCCCTTTCTAAAAAAACCCCAGTCTTTGCTACAAACACTTTGTGCTGACTGGGAATGTAGAAGTAATATCCCTCTGTGTCCTTGGGATATCCAACAAAATAGCACCTATCGGATCTGGGTCCCAGTTTGTCTGAGACTTGACGTCGAACGTAAGCCTCACAACCCCAAATCCTCATGAAAGACATCTTGGGATTTCTCCTTGTCCATATCGTATATGGTGTCTTTATCACAACCTTGGATTGTACACGGTTAAGGGTATAGGCTGTTGTGTCTAGAGCATATCTCCAAAAGGATATAGGAAGATCTATGTGACTCATCATAGATTGTACCATATCTAATAGGGTACGATTCCTCCTTTCGGATACACCATTCCACTGTGGTGTTCCAGGAGAAGTGAGTTGGGATAGAATCCCACACTTAGCTAGATAGTCACGAAACTCATGGCAAAGGTATTCACCACCTCGATCTGATCAAAGTATCTTAATACTCTTGCCAAGCTGGTTTTGTACTTCATTCTTGAATTCTTTGAACTTTTCAAAGGATTCTGATTTATGTGTCATAAGATACACATAACCATATCTACTGAAGTCATCAGTAAATGTAATGAAGTACCGGTAACCACCTCTAGCAGCAACATTGAAAGAGCCTCATACATCACTATGTATAAGTCCTAACAAGTCTATTGCTCTTTCGTTGTGTCCACTAAAGGGAGTCTTGGTCATCTTGCCTAAAAGGCAAGACTCACATGTCTCATATGATTCAAAATCAAATGAGTCTAGCAGCCCATCCTTATGGAGCTAAGATAAGCGACAATGCCAGAGATAGGTTTGGTTCAACTCATTTGACTCGAACCTTTTGGTACTTATGTTATAGATAGGGCTCTCTTAGTCTAGAAAGTAGAGTCTGTTCATTAGAAGTGCACTACAATAGAATATATCATTTAAATAAACTAAACAATATTTTTTCTTTATTATAAATGTAAATCCTTTCTTGTACAAACAAGAAACCAAAATTATGTTCTTAGTCAAAGTAGGCACATAACAACATTCATCTAATTCTAGTATAAGCCTGTAACGCCCGCCCTTATCTGCTCTCAGGGCGGCGCTACTTTTTTTTTCTTATATCATAACGTATAGGGGTCATTTCACAATCTACATACTTAGACATGTTATCATGACATAAACCTTCTTTCATGCGTGCATCACATATCATATTCATAATTAGCATGTTCCATATCTTATCTCATTTTATCACATGCATAACATAAAGATCCATTCAGGAGTTCTAGCATATCAAACTTTTATAAGTAATTAAACAGTAACATGACTAAGCGACATTCAACATGGTACTAATAAATCTCAAGTCTTATAAGCGGAAGCAAATGTCTTAAGGTGTTCACTGAGCATATAAATATAAGCAGATAGTAATGGAGTCTTTTTCCACCATGCCACTATCACACCCACTTGGCCCCTCCTGCTACTTCCTCTTAGTTCATGTTTCCTTTATCTGCAGTATATGGACAACATAAACTATAAGCATATAGCTTAGTAAGATTCTTGCCTACTCACAAAAGCCACAAACTTCATCAAACAATTAGAAAACAGGAGCATACTAGCATAAATAGCTTAAGTATTTCATAACAACACTATTCATCAACACACCAACGTAATGAAAACATAAGCATGACATACAATTTACATAAGCATGCTAAACATAATTAAATCTAAGCAGGGCATAAATTTAAACATAAGCATTCCTGACATCATCAACCCTAAACATGCATAAAGGACATAATCATAAGCATTCTTAAACTTAACCATAAGCATTCATAACTCCCTCAATTCTAACATGCGTAAAGGTCATAATCATAAGCATTCTTAAACTTAACCATAAGCATTCGTAATTTCATAAATCATAGACAAGCATCAAGGACATAATCATAAGCATTCTTAAACTTAACCATAAGCATTCGTAATTTCATAAATCATAGACAAGCATCAAGGACATAATCATAAGCATTCTTAAACTTGAACATAAGCATTCATAATATCATAAATCATAGACCAGCATCAAGGACATAATTATAAACATTCTTAAACTTGACATAAGCATTCATAATTTCATAAAAGTCCTTTCTTTTCAAAACATATACATATAGGTACTTCAACATAATCATAACTTGAATGGGGGGCCCCAGGTTAAGTACCACATAATGCGCTGCGTTCCTAATAGGTCAGGGAGTAGCGAGCCACCAGACCTACTAGAGCAAGACCTCTTACGTCTTACCAGGGCAAGACCTCTTACGTCTTCTTATGTCCCTTTGGATTTGATTAACGACTACCTGACGGGTCGGGTACTTAACCTCTTACAAAGTAAAATACTTAATTCCTTTCTTTCTTATCATATCATAAAGAATGCTCTTAATCCCCCACATAAAAGGGAAGCATCTCCGTCTTATCTTATCATAATGAGAGCTCTTAATCCCTACTTGAAAGGCAAGCATCTCCATCTTATCTTATCATAAGGAGAGCTCTTAATCCCTACTTGAAAGGGAAGCGTCTCTTAGACATGTCATAACATATATGCATTCATAACGTAAGAGTACCCTAAAGGGGTCTTAAAGCATAATCATGTTCATTACATAAGCATATTTCATGGCATATAAAAATTATCAACTTGTTCATCACATAGGCATATTTCATGACATAGGAAAAATCAGAAACATGTTCATCTCCTAGGCATAATTCATGGTATATTAAAATCATAAACATATTCATCACATAGGCATAATTCATGGTATATTCAAATCATGAACATTTTCATCACATAGGCATAATTCATGGCATATTAAAATCATAATCATGTTCATCACATAGGCATAATTCATGACATATGAAAACCATAAACATGTTCATCACATAGGCATATTCCATGACATATGAAAATCATAAACATATTCATCACATAGGCATACAACATATCCTAATTTCCTAAGGGGTGTTTTCATGCAACCCTAGCCCAAAAACATGGTTGGCCGAAACATGTAGGGCACAAAACTTGGATTTTTGTCGCCTAAAAATTCCTACATGAAGCATACAACCTATACAAGTTTCCTTAGTAGCATTTTCATGAAACCCTAGCCCAAAAACATGGTTGGCCGAAACATGTAGGGCACAAAACATAGATTTTTGGTCACCTAAAAATTCCTACATGAAGCATACAACCTATACAAGTTTTCTTAGTAGCATTTTCATGAAACCCTAGCCCAAAAACATGGTTGGCCGAAACATGTAGGGCACAAAACATAGATTTTTGTCACCTAAAAATTCCTACATGAAGCATACAACCTATACAAGTTTCCTTAGTAGCATTTTCATGAAACTCTAGCCCAAAAACATGGTTGGCCGAAACATGTGGGGCACAAAACTTCATATTTCTTTCATGTAACATGTCCTACAAAAACTAATATACTGCAGGTGAGGAAATCTTACCTCCTTCGCTTGGCTTTTAGTTTGAAGATGACCTAATGGAAGCCAAAAAAACTAGCCTTCTCCTTTCTTGGATGGGGTTCGGCCAAAGGGTGAAAATGGAGAGGGGGAGGAAGGGATTTCGGTGAGGAAGAAGAAGAGAAGAGGAGAAAGTGAATTGTGTAACTCATGCCCCTTCATTCCCCCTATTTATTCACTTGAAGAGTCCCTTGATCTCCTTTACACTTAACCATAATTTCCCCTATTCCTCTAATTATAAAATCCTATTGGGCTTCTGGTTAGTGGGTGCATCTATAGGGCTTGGCTATCTCTAGAGGTTTGGGGTTCAATTCCTAGGCCTTGCATCTCTTTTTGGCTTATTTTCTTTTATTTTCGAAAAGGCCCACATAAAGCCCATTATCGTAAAGCCAAAAATTCTCGTAAAATTACTAGAAATTTTACGGGCTTTACAAAGCTCAGAGGGCAGAGATAGATCATAAGTTCCTACAGCAACAACAGCAATCCTTGCTCCATTGCCTACTCGTAGGTCCACCTCGCCCTTTGTCAATGCCCTACTATTTCTCAGCACCTACACATTGGTACAAATGTGAGATGCACATCCGGTATCTAATACCCATGATGAAGAAATAGATAGATTGACTTCTATAACATTTATACCTGAAGTAGAAGTCTCACTTCTTTTCTTCTTAAGATCTTCCAGGTAAGCTTTACAGTTACGCTTCCAGTGTCCAGCTTCCTTGCAGTGGAAGCAAGCCCCTTCCTTGGCTACCCCTCCTTTGGGTTTAAGTTCTTTGCCTTTGCCCTTGGCTTAAAACTTTCCCTTACCTTTAGGCTTGCCCTTGCCTTTCTTCTTTTACACCATCAAAATGGTGTCAGATTTTCCCTTCTTAAGGTTAAGCTCAGTAGTTCTCAACATGCTGAGCATCTCAGGCAATGGCTTATCAATTTCATTCATGTTGTAATTCATGACAAATTGATTGTAGGCTTGTGGAAAAGATTGCAAGATCAGGTCAGTGGCCATCTCTTGGCCAAGTGGGAATCCCAGCCTTTGTAGGTTTTCTACGTACTCAATCATCTTGAGTAAATATGGACCTACGGGAGTCCCATCTTGCATTTTGGACCCAAACAATGCCTTAGAGACTTCATATCTCTCATGCCTTTCTTGTCCTTGATATAGTTGACGAAGATGTTCAACCATATCATAAGCATTCATGAACTCGTGTTGCTTCTGAAGCTCAGAGTTCATGGTCACGAGCATTAGACATGACACATCTAATGCATCATCTTGATGCTTCTTGTAAGCATCTTTGTCAGCTCGCGAGGTAGTGGCAGGAGGTGCCTCCGGAATGGGCTGCTCTAGGACATACAACTTCCTTTCTTGGGTGAGAACAATTCTCAGGTTCCTATACCAGTCTAGGAAATTTGCTCCATTGAGCTTGTCCTTCTCAAGGACAGAACGCAGAGAGAGAGTGTTCATGTTTGTCGACATAGTAATCTACAACATACAATGCAGAGAATTAATATCATATTCCTTTTATCATTTAATTAGGCCTTTAATCAAATGATGCTCCCAGTGAATTATAGGAATTTTATAGAATCGAGTTAAGGATGTGGTCAAACCACATTACTAGATTCATACAAACTAGCTATAATTCTTGCGGGACAAGATCCACATCATACTAAGCCTTGAGTTAGCTTTAGCTAAATCGCCCAAGACTTAGTACGATCGGTGGGTAACACATTACCGATTACATCTCTATGCAACTCTTGTTTATAGGATCAAGACCCACATTTACAAAATACCTTGAGTTATCTTTGGCTAAATCGCCCAAGATTTAGTGTAAATACGATCTTATCCTATCTTTTCAACGATTGGAATATGCCTATAGTTCTGCTCGATCCAATTGAGTTAACTAGTTTTACTCAATCTAATTGAGCTTACTCTAACTCAAGCCGTGATAGGCGGGACCAAGATTTTCCCTCCGCACCCTACCAAGATAATATGCGTTGCTCTGCTTTAGCAGATTCAACAACTACAAATGATCGAGGTAGTGATGGGTATCAAGGACCTGGTAGGCATTTACGAGTTGATTCGATTAAGATCTAATCTAATCGTAATGTGTATCATATACGCATTAAGGCCTTTATTATGCATCATATACATACAAGAAAATTATCCTAGCATGCATCATATACATACAAGTATTATTCTACTAGCCTGCATCACATACATACAACCAAAATCAAATATATATATATATATATATATATATATATATATATATATATATATATATATATATATATATATATATATATATATATATATATAATTAAGCTGTGATGTAGTCCTCCTAGCCCATTGTGACATGTGCTCTAGAACCTCTGGCGATGGCTGACCTCCTCTGAAATAGGCTCGACCCTCGCCGTAGAACTCCTTGACCCTCTGAAAATGCTCCCGTAGATCTTGGAACTCTGCCTGTGTATAGGTCTGGTGCTTCTCTCATTGCTACACCCATGTCTGTTGCTCGGCGTATATGTCATCGAGGTGCGATTGGAACTTCGAGAAGTCATAAGCCGACCTTCCTTCATCTCGCTTAAAAGAATGAAAGGTATGTGGTGCAGGTGTAGGATCAGGGTGTGGACTTCGAGGGTTCCTATAGATGGGTGGACCCGAGGGTGAGTGATGTAAAGATGGTGAAGGGGGTGCAAGAGCTAGGGCAAAAGATTTGAGAGACATGACTAGCTTGGAGTAAAACACATGGTTCTTGCCCTTTTAAAGGGGCGTGACACAACCATGTAGAATCCACACTGTCGACCGTGCTAGGCTCTAATCTGAGCTCTTGAAAAGTTCAGAATTTTGCACGGCTATGTGAAATTCACACGCTCGACCGTGTGTGACTCTGGATTTCACCCAAAGTGCAACATAGTCCGAGACTTTTCACATGCGCTACTATGTCTCTTTTGATCTTTGGGCACGATCGTGTGAAATTCACACGGTCGCCCGTGCTTCTTCTGGGTTTCTAAAAAGGGATCTCCATTTTACCTAGCAAGTTCTATCTGACCCTAAAACACTTGTGAAGATTCTAATGGACAAAAATTAAAGTCTAAACTAACATGCATGATGCAAAAAGACTAAAAACATGTAAATTTAAACTTGGATTACCTCCCAATAACCGCTTGTTTACGGTCTTTAGCTTGACCATACTCCTTTGTTTCAGCTTGGTTCTGGTGGCTCTGTGAACCTTCATTCATATGTTTTAGAATTTTTAATTTCACTATGTTCCTTGGCTCTTGCAGGAATAACATAATTACCCAATGCGGGTCCCTGACCTACTCCACTAGCAAGCTCAAATTCTAAACTATTGTCTCCCACTATCAGGGTCAGATTGTGATTCTTGACATCTATGACCATCCCAACCATTGCTAAAAATTGTCGTCCAAGAATTACGGGGATTTTTGGGTCCTCCTCCATTTCCATGATCACAAAATCTGTGGGAAGTGTAAAATTTCTCGCCCTAACTGGCACATCTTCCAGAATCCCTAGTGGGTATTTGTACGAGTGGTCGGTAAGCTGTAACATCATATTGGTAAACTTTAAACTCCGCAACCCTAGTTTTTCTAATAAGGTATACGACATCAAGCTCACAGTAGCGCCCAAGTCACAGAAGGCTTTGCTTATTAGGGTCACCCCTATATGACACGAAATATAGAAACTCATAGGTTCTTTTAATTTCTGAATGGTCCCATTCTGGAGATAAGCACTCGATTCTTCCGTAAGGGCCACTATCTCTGACCACTCGACCTTCCTATGGTGTGCCAGAATGACTTTAATAAATTTTAAAAATTGAGGCATTTGGTGAAGAGCTTCGAGTATAGACTCCTCCACTGAGATCAATTTTAACATGTTCAGAAATTTTCCGAACTCAGCATCTCTCTTTGCATTGGTCAGTCGCTGGGGGAATGATACTGTTAAGGGTGGTTGAGTTTTTGTGGCAGGTTCATGCTCTAGGTTCTCAACTTCTTCCCACCCGACCTCCTCAGAAGGTTCCTTTACTTCAGATCCTTGCATCAGTTCTACAATTGACCTGCTCGACAATTCCTTCAGAATCCTCCCACTCCACAACATCACCGCCTTGTACTGCTCCACTAGATTAGCCTCTGATTTTCCTGGTGATCGCTCGATGCTTTGGACACCTAGCTGGCAATCTAAGCTACCTGAATCTCTACCGTCTTTTGTCGGCTAGCGATATCATTCATAGACAATTTTAATTCTTCAATCATTGTATCTGTCCGTGAATACCACCGCTGGAATTCAGTGTTCACCTCTTGTTGCGTCTGAATAAAGCTTTCTATCATCTGCTCCAGTCGGGTGTTGGGCGGTTGCTGCTACCCATTGCTCAGTTTCCCATAGCCTCTCGATTGTTGGAAATTTCCAGAATTACCTTTGTAGGAAAAATTCAGGTGGTTCCTTCATCCATGGTTGTATGTGCTGGAATAAGGATTATTGGGCCTCTGATTGTACTAGCCCACTGCATCGACATGCTCAATCCTCTCCTCAGAATTTATTTGCTCTCCATAGTGTTCCTCTTGATACGCTGCTACTCCCTTTCCAGAGGAATTGGTCGCATATACAGAAGCAGTAGTTAGGGAGTCAAACCGTTTGCTTAGTGCGTCCACCCTTGCCGCTAGATGATCAATAGAGTTAACGACATACCTATCGGCTGCCGGTGCTTGGATCGACTAGGTGTTTTTGGTTTCGGGCCCCCTCCTAGATCAACTCTTCCGCTTCCTCGAAGGTCATGTTCATTAATGCTCCTCCTATAGCAGAATCGAGCGAAACCTGTTGGTGCAACAATGCCCCAAGCATTTATGTATTTTGATGTTTGGATAATCATATATAGTTAAGCAATATTTGTGATCTAAGCGTGAATAGGTTAAGTGATAGGAAAATCCAAATGTGAAGACTTGATAAAGGAAAGTCCAAGTGTGATCTTGGCAAGGGAAGTCCAAGGGAAGGTCTTGACACCATAAGTCCAAGCATGTAGTCTTGGCGGCGTAAATTCCAAGCGAACCTTGGCAAGGAAGTCCAAAGGCAAGGTCTTGGTAGCGTAAGTCCAAGCATGTAGTCTTAGCGGCTTAAAGTCTAAGTGGACTTTGGCAAAAGAGAAATCTAAGACATAACGAAACTGAGGGAAGCTCTTGGAAGCAAGCGAAGGAATCGCGGACTTGGAGGGATCCTGGAGGCGCAAGGCTGAAAGAAGATCTAGAAGGTTGAGTCTAGGTCTAGGGATTCGATTTCAAGTATGATTTGATCATACTTGAAGCGTGTCAATCGACTGGTGCTTTGTCCCAATCTCAGTCAACTAAAGACGATTGAATTCTGTGGTCCAACAGTCGACTGCTAGGGTTTGGCAGTCGATTGGTCCACCATCAATCGACTACTATACCCTAGCAGTTGACTGTTATAAGTGGACACGAGCATAGAAACATTTTGAGTCGACTGATTGCTTGGAGCAATCGACTGACGGCTCGATCAGTTGATTGCTTGTGTGATCAGTCGACTGATCAAGGTTCTGTTGAGGTGTGATGATCGCAAATCAGGCTTCGTCAGAAGTCGTTGGATGAGGTCAGCTACAACATAAGTCGATTGATGGCTCGATCAGTCGACTACAACATCTCTAATGAGAAAATCAGCCTCTTCTCTATAAATAGAGGCCTTGGGGAGCTGGAGAGGGCTAGTGCTCTCATTCCTAACTCTACCCTCAAGCTCTCCAAGTCTTCTCAAGCTTTCTATTGTGTTTTAATCTCCTCTTCTCTATATATCACTTCTATCATTTGTAAGAAGACGAGTGCATTGTAAAGAAGGCTTCTCCACCTTGGTGTGATCATTAAAAGGAGATCTTGGTGAAGACTTACTAGGGTTAATCCACCGTACGGATCACCGTGGAGTAGGAGAATAATCTCTGAACCACGTTAAACACCCTTGTTAGCGCTTGTATTATTTTTGTCTTTTGATTTCATCTATACTTGTTTTTGCTTCCGCTAAGTTAATTATAGAAGTCAAGAGAGGCTATTCACCCCCCTCTAGCCATTCAAGGTGTTGGATTGAGAAGCGTCGCTAGAGGGGGCGTGAATAGCGAGCGTAAATCTTTTCGTTCGTTCGATATACGAGCAAGAACAACGGAAAAGTAAAAATGACAAGTTTATTTTTACTTGGTTCACAACCCAGCGGTTGCTACTCCAAGGCCCTAACGGTCCTAGACCGCGTATGGAGGGCAAAGCACTATAAGATCTCCTCCTCGTTGGAGGTAGGAGAACGCGATCACAAAATCAGAAGTACAAGGATGAGGCAACAAGCCTACCTCACCTCGTTACGATTAAAACAAAGAATACAAAAGATATTACTTGCTACTGCTGCCGACGAAGAAGATGGAAGCTTGGCATCGCATCGGCATTATGACGGTGTTGAAGCTTTGGCGTTATAGGAGCACTTGAGAATAATCTTGATTGATGTTTGGGTTGGAATCCTCCCCTCCTTTTATAGAGTTTGGCCTCAGAATAAGTCTCCTCATCTTTCAGAATTGATCACGAGGTGGTACCAAATTTTATTGTAAACTGGTCGCGTCAAACATTATCCATTTTGACCTAGCGCAAAAGGCTGATTCCTCGCCATCAATCGACTGATGCCTTCCATCAGTCGACTGATGAGCATCATTTGACTGCCCAATGACCAGCAATCGACTGCTAGCCTAGCCACTTCCCTGCAATAAGAGGTTAGCACGGAAAGTGATAAATGCGACGGTTTCTTACCGTCCGATCTCGACCTAGACCTTCCACAAAAAGTCTTAGTCAGATCACCGCCTACGGGCGTCCCCGTATAGAGGACACGACCTTATCATCTCTCACTCACACAAGCTTACCTCTAGTCCTTTCAGATCTGTCGCTTTGCTTCCGGTCTTCCACTTAGGTTCTTCGACTCCCACGAAGTTCCCTCGGTGTTACCCGACCACCACAGCTCCCTCTGGGTGTCACTGATCTTCGGCTTAGCTTAGCCTTTCTGCACACTTGATTTAGCTCGTGAGACAACGATGTAAACTCAACTTTGTGTCTTTGCCATAATTAAAACACAGGTTCTATTATCTGGTGCCCTGCACCAACAATCTCCCCCTTTTTGATCTATGGCAAACCTACACAAAGTTAAGGGAAATTAAAGCATAAAATAAGTATAGTAAATGATGAATGTCATTTCCAAATACTCACCCTCAACCAAAACTCCCCCTTAACCCTAGGTGAGTTTTGAAAGAGGTACTTTAATTTTCAAAATTAAATTTTGTGTTACTCCCCCTTAACTTTTTCTCTTTTCCCCCTTTTGCCATAAATCAAAAAAAAAAATTGGGGGTATATTCATGCATCGAGATAAATCAACTATGAGTCCAAGTATGCGTCAAGCAATAGTTAGATTGGTTCGAGGTGTGTCCCTCTGCACCAATAATCTAAAGGTTTGTAATATAACCCTTAGGGTTAATTTTCTCTCCCCCTTAGTCAAATATATGAAGTATAAGAGATGTAGGGGGCGCTAAACTTTGGCCTAAAGAGATGTAAATAGTTGTTAAGTAAAATAGTTGAGAAAATAAGTAGTATTTTGAAAAAGTTATTTTAAGTATATTTCAATTATCCTTAACATCTCACCCATTCTATGTGTCTCAGAATTTGTTCAACTTATATGTTTTGTGAGATGATTTGAAATTGATTAAAGATAGTCAACCTTGGGTTAGATTCGGATTTAACCTTTAGATCATTAAGTAACTTTTCAAGAAACTGGCTTCCAGGTCGTGGAGAGGCAAAGGGTCCTTCTTTGATCGAAACAACGACCACTTCCTTAGACAAAGCCAAATTCAAGAAAATATCACTTAAGTCACTTAGGGTTACTTCCTGGTCTAACTAGTTTAGGATACGGCGAGGTAGCTTCAGCTAGTTCCACTCGGTCAAGTGCACCAAGCTAGATATGCCTTATCTAGCTCGAATACACGAGACTTTGTTTCCCTAACATACTATCATCTTGCCACGTCCTAATACTATGTT
The DNA here is from genome assembly GCA_025175895.1 of Wurfbainia villosa. NCBI lineage: Eukaryota > Viridiplantae > Streptophyta > Magnoliopsida > Zingiberales > Zingiberaceae > Wurfbainia > Wurfbainia villosa. The sequence goes on along the minus strand of CM045994.1, from coordinate 84,743,647 downwards.
GTCAAGAGTTGACTAACTATTTTCCCTATCTAGCCATTCTAAAAATTAAAATAAAATATGCAATGGTTTTGCTAAGTAAGCAGGTATACTATTTTAGTATTGGCTCCCCCTGGACCATTGAACCAATATGGTCTATTCAAATAATGAACTTGACCTTGGGGAATCCAAAACTTATTAGTCCTTATATGTGAGTTCAATAAAACCTTTGGGACCCATGCTTGGACTCTTTGATGACTACGATTTACGATAGACATATATGATCTATTTGTAGTCTTTGGACTAAACCCAAGTCCAGATTTCTTGTATATGGCTCTTTGGGTTCCAAGTAGTCGATTAAGATTCTTAGATCCCAATGTGAACCTTTCCAACCTAGCCTCGACCTCTTGAACTCGGTCTTTCAAGAGAGAATTCTCCTATTCAAGTTTTTCAACTTGGGTTGAATTTCCCTCTTGAACTTGACTAGTTGAAGAGGTTAGAGTAGCCTCTTGCTTGAGGGTTTCAACCTCCTCAAGTAACGACTCAACCCTAGACTCGGACTTAGTTAATTTCCTAGTAAGCATTTTAATTGTAAGGTAAAGTGTACTAATTAAAGAGCGGCTAACCTTGACTTTCCCTTTTGGTCCGGCTTTGAGTTTCCTCTCGAAGTAGTCTTTGGGGTCGGAGTCGGAGTTGTAGTTGTAGTTGGACTCGACTTCGGATTCTGACTCGGACTCCTCCAGTCTTGCCATGTAAGCTATGTCTTCTCCGTTGTCCCAAGTTGCATGGAAAGGTTTCCTTGCTCCCTTTTGCTTTGGCCGGTTCCTTGACTTGATGAAACACAAGTCTGAAGCCTTTGAAAGGTTCAAAGAATTCAGAAATGAAGTAGAGAAACAACATGACAAGAGTATTAAAATACTTCGATCGGATTGAGGTGGTGAATACTTAGGTCAAGAGTTTCTTGATTATCTAAGAGACAATGGTATATTGTCTCAATGGACTCCGCCATATACACCACAGCATAATGGTGTATCTGAGAGGCGTAATCGGACCTTATTGGACATGGTCAGGTCAATGATGAATCATGCGAATCTTCCCAAGTCCTTTTGGAGCTATGCACTTTAGACAGCTGTTTACTTGTTAAACATAATGACAACCAAGGTAGTCTCCACTACTCCATATGAGATATGGAATAGTAAGAAGCCTCATGTATCTTACTTGAAGATATGGGGTTGTCCTGCTTATGTGAAGCAGACTGTATCAGACAAATTGGATGCTAAGTCTGATAAATGTCTATTTATTGGATACCCTAAGGAAACAAGGGGTTACCAATTCTATAATCCTGTGGAACAAAAGGTGTTTGTTTCAAGGCATGTTGTGTTTCTAGAGAAAGAGTTTCTCTTGCAAGAAAACAGTGGGAGTGTCGTCGAGCTTGAGGAGGCTCGAGAGACTCAAATAGACATTGATGAGATACCTGGTGAAGTACAACAGCCGATAACTCATAGTGATGAGCAATCGGCTGGACCTATTGTAACACCACATCTTCGTAAATCTGGTAGAACACGCAACATTCCTGAGAGATATGGATTTCTCGTAAGTGAATCGAACGACGTGTTACTCATTGATGATGAGGAGCCTACCAGTTATAAAGAAGTTCTGACAAGTTCAGAAAGGGATAAGTGGCTTGAAGCCATGAAGTCGAAAATTGATTCCATGTATGAAAACCAAGTTTGGAACTTGGTTGACCCACTTGAAGGCATCAAGCCTATAGGGTGCAAGTGGGTTTTCAAGAAGAAAACCGACATGGATGGTAATGTGATTACCTATAAGGCTAGATTAGTGGCGAAAGGATATCATCAAAAGCAAGGTGTTGATTATGACGAAACCAATTCGCCTGTAGCTATGCTTAAAACCATTCGGATGCTCCTGGCCATAGCAGCTCATTATGATTATGAGATATGGAAAATGGATGTGAAAACAGCTTTCCTTAATGGAAACCTGCTGGAGGACATGTATATGAAACAACCTGAGGGTTTAACATCGGTTGATAAAACCAAGGTATGCAAATTGCGATGGTCCATATATGGATTGAAGCAAGCATCCAGGAGCTAGAATATCCGTTTTGATGAGACAATCAAAAAGTTTGATTTCTCACAAAATCCAGACAAACCTTATGTGTACAAGAAGGTTAGTGGGACTGCAGTCGTGTTCCTAGTATTGTATGTTGATGACATATTACTTATAAGAAATGATGTTTCAGTCTTACAGTCAGTTAAGATTTGGTTATCCAAGACATTCTCCATGAAAGACCTGGGAGAAGCAACCTACATCCTCGGGATTAAGATCTATAGAGATAGATCGAAACAGTTGCTTGGTCTTTCGCAGTCTACATATATAGACCGAGTGCTAAAGAGGTTTAGCATGTTGAAATCCAAGAAAAGTTTCCTACCCATTAGGCATGGGATGCACCTTTCGAAGTCTATGTGTCCGCGCACAGAAGACGAGAGGATTTGCATGAATAAGATTCCCTATGCATCCACAATAGGATCTATCATGTATGCTATGTTATGTATGAGGCCCGATGTATCGTATGCTCTGAGTGTCACGAGTAGATACCAGTCTGATCTAGGAATGGATCATTGGGTGGCTATTAAGACAATCCTTAAGTACTTAAGAAAAACTAAGGATGTGTTCCTAATATATGGAGAAGGGGACATGGTGATACGCGGGTATACGGATGCCAGCTTCCAGACAGACAAGGATGATTTCAGGTCTCAGTCTGGATATGTGTTCACCTTGAATGGGGGCGCAGTGAGTTGGAAAAGTTCCAAACAAGACACTGTAGCGGATTCTACCATTGAGGCAGGATACATTGCAGCTTCGGAAGCAGCAAAGGAAGCGGTTTGGATCAAGATGTTCATTTATGAACTTGGTGTGGTTCCAGCCATTGTTGAAGCAATATCGGTCTACTGCGACAACAATGGAGCAATTGCACAGGCGAAAGAGTCAAGGTCTCATCAACGATCCAAACATGTGCTTCGCCGCTAACATCTGATCAGAGAGATCATTAGTAGGAAGGAAATACAAATCGAGAAAATCCCTACTGAAAGGAACTTAGTGGATCCTTTGACTAAGGCATTACCTCAATGTAAGTTTGAGGGTCATGTTAGAGCTTATGGTATTGGATACCATAGCGATTGGCATTAGGCCAAGTGGGAGTTTGTTAGTAATATATGAGAGATGTCCTAAGGCAATCGCCTTATGTTTGAACCATTTATATAATAAATGAAGATTCACTATTTGTGTATACATGTATTCATGTAGTTGATTGGATCTTAAACTCATTTACTGAAAGTCCACGATATGATTCACAGCATGAAAGAATTTGTGATTGGATCACAACTAGTGAGTATCTCTACATGTGTAATTGTGATGTATCGGAATTATCCCTAGTCGATGAATTGATGGATTTGGACACCATTGATTCTGTCGAGACTAGCACGAGGTATACTCCTTGCTGTATCCAAGCAGCTGATTCTCACTCGCTGGAGACATTGTGATGTCCGGAGTTAATCGTGGATGCTAGTTATGGTAACTAGTTCATTGGAGTGACCAGCCGTAAGACTTCATATGGTTCTCTGCATATATAGATATGTCAATGAAGTTCTTACTTCAGTTTAAGTTCGATGTTCCTTTGACTTACGGTATTCAAGTCAACTTGATCATAAAGACTTATGCTTTAACATCTTAAGCAAGCATATCTAAGGAGATGTGCACCCGGGATGATTGGGTATAAGTCGAAGTGATCGAAGGTGTTTGAATAGCCTATAAAGGATTCACCACTCCTTGCGAGGAGATGTATACCCGTGGCCTCTTGTCGAATTGTTACTAAAGTCTTTGGCCAAAGCATTACATGTTTAGAGTAAGGTACTCTTCGATACATGTGCAGTAACTAGAATCCGTAGAACGAGGAAATGATACTTGGACTAGGTGTGACGTAGTCAACCTAGTGGGGACTGACACTATAGACCATGTCCTGAACCAAGTGGGTATAAGATGAGTGAAGGGAATGGGGCACGATTCATTCGAGCTGCTGAAGGGTTTCAGAAATAGTTCTGGATCAATCGTTGATCTTTTTGGTTAATTGGGGATCATGATGTACTACTAGGTGCCACTCTTGATCGTTCTATAATTAATGGTTAATTTTAGACGACCAACATAAACCGAGAACCTATTTGGTCACACGCACAACGAGCATAATCTGAAGGATTTAAAACGAGCTTGAGAATGAGATTCTCAGACCGAGAGAAACTAGGTTTGGTTGGACCAAACATAGAGCGAGCATGAAATCGTTTCAGTCGCAATGGAAGCGTGGATGGGTTGTGTCTTATGAAGACATGATGGATGAACCAAATTGGTTTGGTTCTAATCCATTGGAGGAGAATAAACCAAAGGGGTTTGGTTTGTTTTAAATGAATGAACAAAAGTTGGTTCGGTTCGTTTTAACTTAAAATAAACCATCATGGTCTGGTTTATTTTAACTTAAATTAATGGAGCGGGTTAACAGGCTTTTGGTTATGATTCGATAACCATTAAGAGAATTTGTTCTCTATAAAATAGGGCTTAAGGGTTTTTGTTAAGCCCTAATCCTTGCAACCCTAAAGTTGCCTCCCACCCTCTCCCTCTTCTCCAAGTGGTCAGCGCCAACTTCTTGCCGCCGCCCACCACCGCCCAAAGCCCCTTGCCGGCGTCCAGTAGCTGCCGTCCCCTTCCCTTGCTGACTTCGAGCTACTGTCGGAGGAGCTCCGGTGATCTCCTTTGGGTCCGGCGACAAGGTGAGCTTCAACCTTTCTTATTTGGCCAGCCCCTATTCCTCCACCAAAGCTGTCCAGTTTTCTGGACAGCTTGTTTCCTTCTTGTCGGAGCGTCATTTGGACGATGTTTGGAGCTTCGACAGCGGTAGCCTTGTCGGGGATTCGATCTCCGGTAATCCTCATAGGTGGAGGATGAAGGATTCGTCAAACGGTTGGCGAATACCTCTCCGGAGAAGCGAGTTTTTAAGGACTCGTTTTGGATCCGAATTTTGATTGGGATCGTGATCTTCTCTCGATCACATCATCTTTAACAAGAGGCTAGTAACTCGTACGAAGACGAGGCTCGTGACTTTGTGAAGTCATCCCGAAGATACTCGGCGTGGATACGGATAGAGAAGATTCTAGCGAGGATCGTTCCGTTTGATGCCTTTCCCGCTACACGTGATACATCAGGTATACGTAGTATAAATTTCCTTTTATTGCAAAATTTGAATTTACGGTTATGTCTACACATGTTGTACTATGCATACGTGTGGTGTGTGTGTTGTAATAAATTAGATTTATTATTTTTATTTCTTTCGTTGTGCACATGTTTACGAAACATGTTTGAACACACACTCGCCGCGGTGCTGGAAACCCAACAAAGCAAGCATATGTTAGTGCATAAACCATGAGTAGCTTGAGTGAACTCCACTATTATCTACTTATGAGAGTGAGAAAAGCCACCACTTACCTTGTAAGGCTTAATCATTCATAGTCTATTCGGGATGGATTAAAGTCACCATGTTTGTTAACCTGTGTAAGATTTGAGTCCATGAATTCTTGAGTCTTTGAGATTTGACAATCTTAGGTAATTTTCTTTCACGATCTTTTATGTATGCTTGGGAATTGCTAGGGAAATATACTTTCAATTTATTTTTAATTTTCTTTCTTTGCTCGGGACGCGAAAGAATAAGTGTGGGGGAGTTGATAACTACCATTTTGTTGTATTATTTTGGTCCTTAATATCACCGTTTTAATCTTCTCGTGTGTTTAATTGTTGATTATTTGCATGTTTTATGAGGTGGATCATCTTTTGGATCTAATTGTAAATTCTCCTATATTTTGGACTTATTTACGAATTTTATCTTTATTTGTAGGAGATCGAGATGAGCCACTGGACTAGACTCAAGTTGGATCAAATATGGCTTTATCTGGGATCATAATGGGAAATACAAGTTCACTTAATCTGATCCCTTCATTCAGATCGAAGGCAAATTAAATCAAGGGTTCAGATCTGAGAATTATGGACCGTCCGAGGAAAGCGATTGATTCTGAGTCATTCATCTGGATCTGGAGTGATTTGGACCATACATTAAGATCTACACGTCTTGGCCGTTCATCCAGACCGTTGGATCATGATTATCCCTTCAGATGGATCAAATCCGTCCATTTCAAATCAGACTGATTTCAGCCATTGGATTGAACTGCTTAATTAAGCAATTAATATATCCATCAAACCTTAGCTTAATCGGACGACTTGGATTAAATGGCTTCGATCGGACGACTTGGATTAAATGGCTTCGATCGGACGACTTACACTAATTCTTCATCTCCCCAAATCGCGCAGCCGTTTCCAGAAGCTCATCTGCGCAGAATATCACCGAACCGAGCGAACAACAAATCTCCTCACGAGCGAGCACCGGCGCCGCCACCTACTCCTCGCAGGCGAGCGACGACGGCAGATGCTCCTTCCTCGCGAGCGGCGGTAGACGTTTCCTCCTCCTCGCGAGCGACGACGGCGAGTAGAGTGTCCTCCACGCGAGCGGCGGCGGATGCTTCTTCTTTCCTTGCGGCCGAGCGAGCGGCGGCAGATGCTTCTTCCTCCACGCGGCGGCGGCAGGTTTGGCGATCTCAATCCGACAACCTTCCTTCCATCCATTCCGGTGGCCTTCCTTCCATCCATTCCGGTGGTGACCTCCATCCAAGCATCTGCAGATGAGATGCTGGGATTTTGGACAGCTCGATGGCAGCGCATAGAAGAGGTGATTCTGGGCTTTTCACCGGCGATAGCTTCCTCCGCCAACTGTCGGAGCTGAGAGCCGCAGCTGGACGAGATTTCAGAAGGTTGTGGTGATTTCTACTATCGGGATCCAGCAGAATCTGTTTCCAGCTCATGGTAGTGATCCTCATCTCCAATTTTCGGTGGCAACACTTCATTTCATCGTCGACGAAGAGTTTCAGCTTTTACTCCGGTTCCATCCTCTCCATGCAGCACCGACAGTTCCATTGTAGTATAGTGGTGAGTATACTCGGTTACAACCGAGAGACTTGGGTACGGTCCACGGCGGCGGAACTACAGGTTGCTCCACCTTCACAGAGTCATCCATAGACTGCCAGGTTCCGGTGTCATTGTAGTATAGTGGTGAGTATACTCGGCTTCCGAGAGACGCGGGTTCAGATTCCGACAACTACACCAGACTTCGACAGTTCTGCACCATCCACCGGAGAAAAGGGCTCTCTTCATCCATCAATTTAGCACTTATCGGAGGATTTCCGACAAGGATCCAGCCATATCATCCTCCGGAGGAGTTGTTCGGATTGTCATCATCGTTGTGGAGATCGGTGATTATATTTGGATTTTGATCCATTGATTTGGATGTTTATCTTATTTTATTGCATTGTTTGTTTACTTTACGTTATGTTTGGATTCATGAATTGAACTTATCAAAAACCCCCAAAATTATTGTTGTAGTAGACTTGTAGTTAGTTTTTAGTTTAACTGCAGTCTAATTTTTATTTAGTTTGTAGTTGTCTTGTAGTTTACATTGTAGCTATTTCGTAGTTTGACTTAGAGTAGTTAGTAGTTTCATTTGGTAGTTTAGTTGCAGTTTAATTATGATGCTTAGCTTAATTAATTGTTAGTTTGATTACTTATCTGTTTTAGTATTAATTTCATTAGTTAGATGTGTTTAATAGTAAGTTAGATTTATTTCATGTTTTCCTTTATACACATGTTAGTATTCATTTGACTTGTTTTTCAGTTTCCTGCACTGTCTTTATGTTTTCGAATGCTTTCCTTTGCATGCTTAGTTTAGATCTTTTTTTAATTTCATTGTCATCTTAGTTAGTTAGATTAATGCTTTAATTCCCTGCATTGTCTTTCATTCAGTAGAATTAGTCTTGTAAATTCCTAACCTTCATTCAGTAGGATTAGCAATAATTAGAAATCCTAAGTTTACTATTCTGTCGATTACACTCGTTGGGAAACGATCCGGGCCATTCACTATGCTATATTAGTGTAGAGGGGGATCGGTAATTAATTTGAAACAGTACCACGACACAATTCGCCGTTATCATATATCAACATGAAGAATATTGCCAATATAGCAAAGTTGGATCTAGTCAAAGGATTACCAAAAGTGAAGTACATCAAGGACAAGATGTGTGATGCATGCCAAGAAGGAAAGCAATCAAAGTCATCACACAAGGGTAACACTTTAACTAGTACTTCTTTACCTTTAAATCTTTTACATTTAGATTTATTTGATTGTCATAGTACTTCCTCTTTGAATGGAAGTAAATATTGTTTAGTCATAGTTGATGATTTTTCTAGGTATACATGGGTTTATTTTATGAAACATAAGGATGAGCCTAGGAATAATCAAAGGTTTTAGCAAAAGAGTAGAAAATGAAAGAAATCTCAAAATCAACCGGATCCATAGTGATCTTGGTGGAGAATTTGAGAATTCGAACTTCTCAAAATTTTTCTTAGAATAAGGGTACAAGCATGAGTTCTCTTGTCCTAGAACACCCCAACAATATGGGGTGGTGTAAAGGAGAATTCGTGCCCTACAAGAAGCGGCTAGGACTATGCTTAATGCATATTCTCTACCTAGCTACTTGTGGGTGGAAGTGATTAATACCGCTTGCTATATCCAAAATAGAGTCCTAATCCATAGGTTCTTAGGGAAAACACCATTTGAATTATGGAATGACACAATTCCTACAATTCATTATTTCAAAGTCTTTGGATGCAAAGTCTACATTTTAAACACCAAAGACAACTTAGGAAAATTTGAGGCCAAAGCGGACGAGGGAATCCTAGTTGGATACTCATCCATTAGCAGAGGATATAGAATTTACAATAAGATGACCCAAAAAGGTTGAGGAATCCTCTAATGTTCAATTTGATGAGACCTCTAACACTTACCCTAGGAAATTTCCCATTGATGAAGATATCAATAATAAAAATCAAGACATTATCCAAAAGCTTCAAAACTTGACCTTAAGGGGTAATGATCAAGGGGGAAGATTAGGAAGTAGTAATTAAGGGAGAGGAAGAGCAGACTCTGATAATGAGAGGAGGAAGGAAGACAACCATGATCAAAGTCAATTTGAATCACCTCCTAGAACATCAAGGATTCATCAAAATCATCCCCTAGACCAAGTTGTAGGAGAACTATCCCAAGGAATGAGAACTAGGTCCTTTCTTAGAGCTCCTACTAGTCAAGTAGATCTCATCTCTCAAATTGAGGCCAAATCAATCAATGATGCATTACTTGATCCGGATTGGATTTTAGCAATGCAAGAAGAATTAGCTCAATTTGAGAGAAGTCAAGTGTGGGAGCTAGTTCCAAGACCCAATGATAGCACTATTGTTACCACAAGATGGGTCTTTAGGAATAAGCTAGATGATCAAGGAAACATAACTAGAAACAAAGCTAGGTTAGTTGCAAGGGGTTTCAATCAAGTTGAGGACTTAACTATGATGAAACTTATGCTCTAGTTGCTAGGTTAGAGTCAATTAGAATCCTATTAGGATATGTCTCTTACATGGGATTTAAACTTTATCAAATTGATGTAAAATATGTATTCCTAAATGGATTTATTAAGGAAGAAGTGTATGTAGAACAACCTCTCGAGTTTGAGAGTGTAGACTATTCAAACCATGTATATAAGATTAAAAAAGCTTTATATGAGTTAAAACAAGCTCCCCAGGCTTGGTATGAAAGATTATATTCTTTCCTAATTTTTATGGACTTTAGAAGGGGCCAAGTAGAACAAACTCTTTTCATTAAGTCAAAGTCAAAGGATATCTTTGTGAACCAAGTGTATGTTGATGACATCATTTTTGGGTCAACAAATGATGAACTCCTTCAAGACTTCATCAAAAATATGGAAAATGAGTTTGAAATGAGTTTAGTAGTATAATTAAATTTCTTCTTAGGTTAACAAGTCAAACAAACCAATGAGGGAATCCACATATACCAAACTAAATATGCCAAAGAAATGATCAAGAAATTTGGTTTGGAAAATGCTAAAGTAGTATCAACCCCAATGACAACTAACATTAAAATAAACAATGATCATGAAGGTAAATCAATTGACCTAAAGCTTTATAGGAGTATGATTGGTAGCCTATTATACCTAACCGCTAGTAGACCCAATATCTTATTTGCGATAGGTATGTGTGCAAGATATCAATCTTGTGCCAAAGAGTCCCACTTAGTGGTTGTTAAGAGAATCTTAAGATATATCAAAGGCACACTAAATGTAGGACTTTGGTACCCTAGGACAAAGTCTTTTGATTTAGTTGGGTATACCGATTCCGACTATATGGGTTGCAAGTTGGATCGGAAGAGTACTAGTGGGGGATGCCAATTTCTTGGGTCCTCCCTAGTTAGTTGGAGTAGTAGGAAGCAACCTTATGTTGCTTTATCCACCACCGAGGCCTAGTATGTGGCTATGGGCGATTGTGTAGCTCAATTGCTTTGGATGAGACACACTCTAGAGGACTATGAGCTACAATACTCCATCATTAAGATTTATTGTGATAATGTGAGTACCATTAATTTGACCAAAAATCCAGTACATCACTCTATGACCAAGCACATTGAAGTGAAACATCACTTCATTAGAGATCATGTGGAAAAGGGGAACATTGAACTCAACTACATAGAATCTAAGTCCAACCTTGCCGACATTTTCACAAAGGCTCTCCCTAAAGCAGATTTTTCATCACTTAGGAGAGAACTTGGAATGTGCTTAGTAGAGTAGAGGTTTAGGTTTGCATGATCCTATAGAAAACCTAGGACTATACGTCTAAGAATCTCACAAAACACCTAAGAATCCATGATTTTTGTATTGAGCCACTTAGACATCATGTGAGATGTTAGGAAGATGCACTTAGTTCATCATACTTGTTATGATGCATTATTATGAAACAAAGTGTCATCTAGAGACATTGATCATTCATTGGACTAATTATTGGGAAGGCTTGTGTACAATTGATGTGCATATAACTCTTAGAACATGATTAGAAATGTCAAACAAAATATATTTTAAACTATATTTATCATATTTTGAAAAACAGTTTTCACTTGATAAACAAAAGTGGCACAAAGTTTTGAAAAACCTTAAAGTTTTTGCTAGTTTTCAAATTTGTGTCAATTTTGAAATTTGGAAAAGATATATTTTTCAAATTATTTTTCCTTGAAAGATAATGACTTTAGAATGTTTCCACAAAATTTCATAATTTTTCAATGTTTCTTGAATTTTTAATGCATTTCTAAAGTTAGGCTGAAAACTTAAACATGGCGTTTCAGGGTTGACAGTCGACTGACTCAGTATTCAGTCGAATGACACACTGATTTTTCTGCAAAATTAGCCTTGACTCTTGTCTTGAGTCCAATGTTAGGTGTCCTAACCCTATGGTATGTTAAACACAGCAAATAAGGGGGAGTAGGACTAACTGATGCAGGGATTTAGGGGGAGTTTCATTATGCAATCTTCTTCATCCCCAAAATCTATATTTTGTTTATTGTTGGTGCAAAGTAAGGATACATTTCTTATCTATTGTTTCATGCATTGCTCAACATACGTTTTACACATCATGAACTATGTCTTGGATTAAGGGGAAGCCCTATATCTATCTTATACCTTAGTTCAAGACATAACCAAATTAATTCTTTCATGAACTTATCCTATATGAGTCCTTCTCTTTTTGATGTGTGTCAAAGGGGAAGAAGGGGACTTTAAGTTAGAATTCATATTGGGACATATGATGCTTTTATTATGTGCATATTTCAAGACCTAACTTAAATGATTGCCAAACATCAAAAAGGGAGAGATTATTGGTGTAACAATACCCCAAGCATTTATGCATTTTGATGTTTGATAATCATTTATAGTTAGGCAATATTTGTGATCTAGCCGTGAATATGTTAAGTGACAGGAAAATCCAAGTGTGAAGACTTGGTAAAGGAAAGTCCAAGTGTGATTTTGGCAAGGGAAGTCCAAGGGAAAGTCTTGGGAACATAAGTCCAAGCGGACCTTGGCAAGGAAGTCCAAAGGCAAGGTCTTGGTAGCGTAAGTCCAAGCATATAGTCTTAGTGGCGTAAAGTCCTAGCGGACTTTGGAAAAAGAGAAACCCAAGACATGACGAAACCGAGGGAAGCTCTTCGAAGCAAACGCAAGGATGAAGGAGTCGCGGACTCGGAGGGATCCTGGAGGCGCAAGGCTGAAGAAAGAGCTAAAAGGTTGAGTCTAGGTCTAGGGAGTCGATTTCAAGTATAATTTGATCATAATTGAAGTGTGTCGATTGGTGCTTTGTCGATCAAGTGATTAGTCGATCAATCAAGGCGGTGAATTACGTGGTCCAACATCATTGCTAGGGTTTGGCGATTGGTGATACACCATCGATCATGCTACACCCTAGCGATCGGTATTATAAGTGGACACGGGTACAAAAACATTTTGAGTCGACTGATTGCTTGGAGCAATCGACTGATGTCTCGATAAGTCGATTGCTTGTGTGATTAGTCGACTGATAAAGGTTCCGTTGAGGTGTGATGACTGTAGATCAAGCTCCGTTAGAAGTCGTTGGATGAGGTTAGCTACAACATCAGTCGACTGATGACTCGATCAGTCGACTACTGCAACCCTAATGGGAAAATCAGCCTCTTCTCTATAAAAAGAGGCCTTAGAGAGCTTGAGAGGGCTAGTACTCTCATTCCAAACTCTACTCTCAAGCTCTCCAAGTCTTCTCAAGCTTTCTATTGTGTTTTAATCTCCTCTTCTCTATTTCTCACTTCTATCATTTGAAAGAAGAGGAGTGCATTGTAAAGAAGGCTTCTCAACCTTGGTGTGATCATCAAAAGGAGATCTTAGTGAAGACTTGCTAGGGTTGATCCACCTTACGGATCGCCGTGGTGTAGGAGCATAATCTTCGAACCATGTTAAACACCCTTGTTAGTGTAGGGATGTATACAGAAAAGTCTATCTTTTGTATGAACATCTTTATTGTGAAATAAGAATCACATGATCATTGTTTACATTTTTATGGTTATGCAATATTGTCTAATACATTACATTGTAGATAACATGGTGTGTGGTGTCACACGGGAGATCACGTTATCGGCTCCTTGAAAAGTATAAGTAAAGGCTCACAACCGAGATGACTTTGGACAAACCATCGGAATGGTTGTAGTGTGATTTGGTATTGGTTTGTCTTGACCATAGAATCACACTAGTGCACTTTGTGTGTATTGAGCAGGACCAACTTAGAGGTGATTTATTGCTGACTACATAATCGAATCGAACCTCAGATATTATTATGTACATGCTCTTAATCCCGATATAATAACCGGCACATATACTTAGTATTCATCTCTTTGATTTACAAATGGGTGAGATTTATCGATTAAATCGATAGGCTCGGAAAGTTGGGAGATGATATTATTTATATGGTGTGCCATTGATTATAGGAGGAAACCGTGTCCTATATATTAGGATGATGATGTCCCCTTGAGGAGCTCATAAGGTTCATCATATAAATCCTGTAGGTGGATTTGGTCCGGCATGATGAAAAGGTTGAGTGGTACTACTCATGGAGTTAGATGTTGATTAATTAATAGTCAGTAAATTAATTAATCGACGGACATTCGAGATCTTAAACACGGGGAGAAAATGTACAAATAATATATGGAGCCCATATTATCATATCGGGGTTGGTGAGGTAGATCAATGATAATCCTTTAGTGGATTGGATTATCATTAGTGGATCGGACTTTATGTGGGCTTGATCCATGGGTGGCTAAGATCCAACTCCTCCTCATGGTCCTTATTGTAGCCTATTAACACCTCATGAAGCTTGGATCCAATGGATAGAAACAAAACTCTAGATCCAAAGGTAGAGATTAAATCTCTAAGATCTGATGGTTGAGATTAAATCTCTAGATCCGGCGGTTGAGATTAAATCCCTAGAACCAATGGTGGAGATTAAAAGGAGGCTTATCCCTAACTCTATAAAAGGAGGGCAAGGGGTTGGCGTGGAGAATAATCCAAGAGGAGCTAGGGTTTAAGGGTGGCGGCACCAAATAAGGAAGGTAATTCCTTTCTTCTTCTTCCTTCAAGGTGGCCGGCGTCCAACAGCTTTTTCAGCCATTGTCCAGTGTCCAAACCTCTCTTCTCCTTCTCCTTGAGTGGTGGAAACAAGACTTAGGGGTTTCCCTTGGTGTCTTGGTCGGTTTCCATCATCATCTCCTTCTCCTTGTTGGCTGGCAGCAAGGATTCTCCTTGTTGCTTGTTGGTTGGCTATAGGAAGGAGAAGAGCCTTGTTTCTATTCTTCCTCTTGCTCGAAACGAGCAAGGAAGGAAGATTGGCGATCTAGGAGCTTCATCTTTTGGTAGATCGTCGCCCACACGACGTCCGAAAGGAGGAAGGTCATACATTAGAAGATCGAGAGGTATACCTATTCTTCGTTCTCTTTTGTAACATGTTTGTTTTTGTTTTTCAATTATGAGCATGTAATATTCTATTTGTGGCTAAATAATACTTGGATCCCGATCATAAATAAAAAAGCCGACGATTCGTACATCGTCTATTCCGCGGCTACTCGTAGAATAGAGGATGGTCGCTTGAACAACGAGTTTGTTTAAGTGACCTCTCTAAACGAATAGCACGACGATGATTTGGTTGTTTGGGCAATCTCTTGTGTCTAGGATTAAATTTTTTTATCCGGGGACATCGATGCGATCGCCATGAACAAACGACTGAGGTGAAGTGGGAAGCGAAGTTTCCCCTCACAGACTTGATAAGCAAAACCCTTCAATTGGTATCAGAGCCAAGGTTTCCGATTTTGTGTGTTTAGGATTCGGTTACTTTTATGCACTTTTCATATATTATATGTGCCGGATAATAGTAGGATATGCGTAGTTTAACTCTTTAGTTGCAGGCATAAGATCCGACTATTATGGCCATATGTGTGTATGTGATTGTCTGTGTATATTTTGTTGAATCCTTGGGGTTGACGAGGCTAGTATTTGATTTTTTGTAAATTAGATACGACATTGTTTAGCCACTCTTTATTTTATTTTACTTTTGATCTAGATTTCATGTACACTCCCTCGTGGAGTATAGGATCGATGGATGTAAATTAAAATAGGTTTTAGTCTCGGCTCGGATCTCCGGATGGCTCGTACATGGCGTAGGAGAAGCGGACGAGATGGTGAAGCGACGGGAGATATATTGAAGACAAAAGTCATAATAGTTGAAAAATAATTTATTTTTCATATTTATTGCTTTTTGTTTGATATGCATGTCGTAGGCAAGGAAAATTCCTCAATTTCAAATTGCTTAGTGGGAGAGGGAATTTTTTTTTATTCCCATGGCCTCCATTACGATTTGATAAGTGATGCAAACAAACTTGCGCGTTGGCTCTGAGTGCCTTCCTCCCCATCGGATGAGTTTGTTTGTAGATCACAAGGTCAAATATGGTTATAGGGAATTATCAAGGAGCGTGTGCACTTCCCCATCAGAAGGCACATAACCCGAGATAATTATCTTGGTACCGAGTAATGGTGAACACTTAGATACAAATATAAGTATCCTTCCCATTAAAGTCACTGCTTTTATTTGTAGGGACAAAGAGGAACAAACTATTAATTTTACTTGTCAAAAAGTTAGGTTGACAAGATAGTAAAATTAATGGGTAAAACCTCCTCTTATAAATGTAGAATTCGTATACGTCCACACTATCGTGGCACATGATATTCTCGGTGTTTTGAGGTGTTGGTTGATTTTAAAATTTTATTGTTTGAGGAATCAATAATTTTTTGAAATCTAATGTTTTGATTTATATGATTCTTAGGTTTTCTTTCAAAATGACTCTCAACCCACATGCTGTGATACTGAAAGAGAACAAACTTACTGGACCCAATTATGTTGAACGGAAGAGGAATCTAGACATTGTCTTGACTGTTGAGGAATACAAATATGTACTCCTCGAAGAGTGCCCTCCCAAGCCTGCAGATGATTCTGGGGAAAAGGAGAGAGAGAGCTATAAGAAGTGGGTCAAGGCCGATGAGATGACGCGGTGTTACATTCTGGCATCTATGTCAAATGTACTACAACATCAGCATCAAGCCATGCCCACTGCTTATGATATGATGCTCAATCTCAAGGAACTTTTCGGACACAAGAATCTGGCTGCGAGGCAAGAAGCCTTGAGAAACTTGATGACGACCACCATGATCGAGGGAACACCAGTAAGGGATCATGTTCTCAAGATAATGGCTCATTTGAATGAGCTGGAGGTCTTTAGAGCTGAGATCGATGGGGAAACCCAAGTCGATATCATACTCTAGTCTCTACCTAGGAGTTTTGAGCAGTTTCGCCTGAACTACAATATGAACAAGAGGTTGTATTCGTTAACGGAACTTCTGACAAAACTCCAGGCGACAGAGGGGCTATTTCGTCAGAGTGCTCAGGCGCATTGTTAGTAATATATGAGAGATGTCCTAAGGCAATCGCCTTATGTATGAACCATTTATATGATAAATGAAGATTCACTATTTGAGTATACATGTTTTATGTATTTGATTGGATCTTAAACTCATTTACTGAATGTCCACGATACGATTCACAGCATGAGAGAATTTGTGATTGGATCACAACTAGTGAGTATCTCTACATGTGTAATTATGATGTATCAGAATTATCCCTATTCGATGAATTTATGGATTTGGACACCATCAATTCTGTCGAGACTAGCACGAGGTATACTCCTTGGTGTATCCAAGCAGCTGATTCTCACTGGCTGGAGACATAGTGATGTCCGGAGTTAATCGTGGATGCTAGTTATGGTAACTAGTTCATTGGAGTGACCAGCCGTAAGACTTCATATGGTTCTCTACATATATAGATAAGTCAATGAAGTTCTTACTATGGCACAACTGCGATGTTCCTTTGACTTGCGGTATTCAAGTCATCTTGATCATGGAGACTTATGCTTTGACATCTTAAGCAAGCATCTCTAAGGAGATGTGGACCCGGGATGATTGGGTATAAGTCGAAGTGATCGAAGGTGTTTGAATAGCCTATAAAGGATTCACCACTCCTTGCGAGGAGATGTATACCCATGGCCTCTCGTCGGATTGTTACTAAAGTCTTTGGCCAAAGCATTACATGTTTAGAGTAAGGTACTCTTCGATACATGTGGAGTAACTAGAATATGTAGGATGAGGAAATGATACTTGGGCTAGGTGTGACGTAGTCAGCCTAGTGGGGACTGACACAATAGACCATGTCCTGAACCAAGTGGGTATAAGATGAGTGAAGGGAATGGGGCACGAATCATTCGAGTTGCTGAAGGGTTTCAGAAATAGTTCTGGATCAACCGTTGATTTTTTCGGTTAATTGGGGATCATGATGTACTACTAGGTGTCACTCATGATCGTTTTATAATTAATGGTTAATTATAGATGACCAACATAAACCGAGAACCTATTTGGTCACACGCATAACGAGCGTAATCCAAAGGATTTAAAACGAGCTTGAGAATGGGATTCTCAGACCGAGAGAAACAAGGTTTGGTTGGACCAAACATGAAGCGAGCATGAAATCGTTTCAGTCGCAATGGAAGCGTGGATGGGCCGTGTCTTATGAAGACATAATGGATGAACCAAAATGGTTTGGTTCTAATCTAATGGAGGAGAATAAACCAAAGGGTTTGGTTTATTTTAAACGAATGAACCAAAAGTTGGTTCGGTTCGTTTTAACTTAAAATAAACCATCATGGTTTGGTTTATTTTAACTTATCTTAATGGAGCGGGTTAACGGGCCTAATGGGTATGATCCAATAACCATTAAGAGAATTAGTTCTCTATAAAAGAGGGCTTAAGGGATAATTATGCCCTAATCCAAAACCCTAGCAAGGAGTTGCCGCCGACCCCATTGAGGGAGTTGCCGCCCAACCTCCTTTGCCGCCCAGCTTTTGTGCCACCGTCCAAGTCCTTGCCAGCGTCCAAGCTTCAGCCGGTGATCCTCCGGCGACCCTCCGGTGATTTTCCTAGGCTTCGGTGAAAAGGCGAGCACTTGGCTTCCTTGTTTTGGCCGGCGCCTACTCCTCCACCAAAGCTGTCCAGTTTTCTGGACAGCTTGTTCTTCTCTCGTCGGAGCATCGTTTGGACGACGGTTAGAGCTCCGACTGTGGCTAACTTACCGGGGATTCGATCTCCGGTAATCCTCTGAGGTGGAGGACGAAATTGGTTGACGAATACCTCTCCGGAGAAGCGAGTTTTGAGAACTCGTATTAGGATCCGAATTAGGATTCGGATCGTGATCATCTCTCGATCACGTCGTCTTCAACACGAGGCTAGTAACCCGTACGAAGACGAAGCTCGTGGCTTAGCGAAGTCATCCCGAGGAACTCGGCGTGTTTACGGATAGAGACGATTCTAGCGAGGATCGTTCCGGTTGATGCCGTTCCCGCTACACGTCATACGAAAGGTATAACGTAGATAAATTTCCTTTTATTGCAAATTTAAATTTACGGTTATGTCTACACTTGTTGTAATATGCATGCGTGTGTTGTAATAAATGTAGATTTATTATTTTTATTGTTTCCGCTGTGTTCATGTTTACGAAACCTGATCGAACACACACACGCCGCGGTGCCAGAAACTCAACAGTGGTATCAGAGCCCGGGTTGCGTTTCGACATAATCATAAAAGTGGTTTTGCGATAGTCATAATGTATTTCTGGAAATTTTCTAATTTTTAAAATTTAGAAGTATTTATGAAAATTTTTCAATTTTGGAAAGTCTAGAAGTATTTATGGAAATCTTCCACTTTTGGAAAGTTGGAAGTATTTATGGAAATTGATATTTTTCATAAATAAAATATTTGATTAGATTCTGGAAATTTGTTTCCTAATTTAATCATGATTTGATTTGGGAAATCAAATCTTAAAATATTTTATTTCCATAAGTAATTTTAATGATTTAGGAAATTGGTTTCCTAAATAGATTTTCCTTAATCAAATAATTCCATGAATAAAATATGTGATTAGATTTGGAAATTTGTTTCCTAATTTAATTTTGATTTGATTTGGAGAATCAAATCTTAAACATATTTTATTTCCATAAATAGTTATGACATATAAGGAAATTATATACATGACATAATTGTATGCCATGTAATTGCATTAGATGCATAACATTATGCCATGTGTGTCGTGACATGTAGATGTATGTCATGTATGCCATGCCATGTAGATAATAGTTATTTGCATGCAAAGAGGATGAGACATAAAACCCTTAAACAATATTAAAGCCTACACCTTCCATTAATATGGTTAGAACCAGAGTTCCGTTTCTTGTTTGGGTTGTTGGACTCTCTCCAAGCCTGGCTCGAACCCGAACATGTTCAAACCATGGAATAGTTTAATACTAATATGGTAAGAGTCAGAGGTCAATCGTTAGCTTTGGTTGTTGGACTCTCTCCAAGCTGGGCTAATTGGTTGAATGCGCTCTAACCATATTAAAACTATTTCCGATTAATGGGTTGGCTTTAACGGAGCATCGCTTGTTGGACTCTCTCCAAGGTCGATGTAAAGGGAGGTGAAGTTGGGTGCTATGCATATGATGCATACTTGTTAATGTGTTAACAACCCGATGTATGTGTGAACATTCAATTAGTTGATAGCACATTGTGATAGTTGCATATACGTGATATACAATCGTTATAGTTGATACCTACCGTCATAGTTATGAATGGCTTGTTGGACTCTCTCCAAGGTTGTTCATATCTATGATGGATATCAGCCCATTCGGAGATGGACCTACGATCTCGAAGTGATTTTTGGGGGTTTTTGAAATTCAAATGAATGGGATTTATAAATGTATATTGATGCATTTTAAAATCATCTTTCTCATATATGCTCGCTTTGTATTTCTAAGATCGATCATGATGTCTTTGAATTTATGCTCCATTTTGATTCAATAAATTGATCGGGCCGAACTTCTTGGATCGCTTAGAAACTTGAGAATTGTTCTCAAGGTGAAAAGCTTATGAGTATGTCCTCGCCTCTTCCCGCCCATCCTAGTGACGATGCAACTCCGGACCAATTGTTGGTCTATCAGAAACATGTGACTGATTCTGAACTGACAAGTTGCATCATGCTAGCCGCGATGGAACCCAAGCTACGAAAGCAGCATGAGCATATGAATGCTCATATCATAGTCCTTCATCATTATGAGTTGTTTGATAAGCAAGTGAGATTCGAAAGGTTCGAAGTCTCCAAGCTCCTCTTCACCTCTGTGATGCAAGAAGGTTCATCTGTGGTACTGCTCAACATGCTGAAGACTGTGGAGCCTTCTGAGAAGCATGAGCATAGGACGGTGTTGTTAGTTCATTCCTCGAAGAAAGGTTCTAAGAGGGAGTCAAAGGAACAACAGAAGGGGAAGAAGAAAAAGGCTAAAAAGGCAGAACCAGCTCAAAAGGGCACTTGCCATCATTATGGCAAGTAGGGCCATTTGCGAAGAAAGTGCAAGATTTATCTTGAGTCCGTGAAGAAGGATAAGGCATCTGATGCCCCATCTTCTTCAGAAATCTTCTTTATTGATTGTCATTCTATTTCCTCAGACACTTGGGTATTTGATACTGGGTGTGGCTCACATATATGTAATGACATAAATGGGCTAAGGAATAGAAGAAGACTCGTCAAGGGAGAGTCAAATTTACGTGTTGGGAATGGAGCAACGGTTGCTGCACTCGCCATCGGAAAGTATTTGTTGGAACTCCCTGTAGGACTTGTCTTAGAACTGGACAATTTCTTTTATGTTCCTTCGTTGATAAAGAACATCTTTTCTATTTCTTGTTTAAATAGAAATGGGTACCATTTGACTTTTAGTAACAATTGTTGTTACATAACTTTGAATGGAGTTCTTTAAGGGACTGGATCTTTAAGCAATGGTGTTTATACGTTGGACGTATCCAGTGATATTTTCAATATCGAAGCGATCAACAAGCGTGCTCGAAAAGATAATCAATTAGACTCCTACATGTGGTATTGTCGTCTTGGCCATGTAAGCAAGAAACGCATGTCCGAATTACACCGATGTGGAATTCTGGAATCATTTGAATAGGATTCATACGATACATGCGAATCATGCTTAAAAGGCAAGATGACTAAGTTACCTTTTACTGGAAAAGGTGAACGAGTGGGAGAGTTACTAGGTCTAATACATACTGATGTATGTGGACCTATGTCAACTCAAGCTTTAGGAGGCTATAGCTACTTCATTACCTTCACCGATGATCACTCACGGTTTGGTTATGTGTTCTTGATGAAACACAAGTCTGAAGCCTTTGAAAGGTTCAAAGAATTCAGAAATGAAGTAGAGAAACAACATGACAAGAGTATTAAAATACTTCGATCGGATCGAGGTAGTGAATACTTAAGTCAAGAGTTTCTTGATTATCTAAGAGACAATGGCATATTGTCTCAATGGACTCCGCCATATACACCACAGCATAATGGTGTATCTGAGAGGCGTAACCGGACCTTGTTGGACATGGTCAGGTCAATGATGAATCATGCGACTCTTCCCAAGTCCTTTTGGGGCTATGCACTTCAGACAACTGTTTACTTGTTAAACAGAATGCCTACCAAGGTAGTCTCAA
This sequence comes from Wurfbainia villosa, assembly GCA_025175895.1. Taxonomy (NCBI): domain Eukaryota; kingdom Viridiplantae; phylum Streptophyta; class Magnoliopsida; order Zingiberales; family Zingiberaceae; genus Wurfbainia; species Wurfbainia villosa. The sequence continues at coordinate 84,721,910 of CM045994.1, read as the reverse complement.
CTACTCCATATGAGATATGGAATGGTATGAAACCTCATGTATCTTACTTGAAGATATGGGGTTGTCCTGCTTATGTGAAGCGGACTGTATCAGACAAATTGGATGCTAAGTCTGATAAATGTCTATTTGTTGGATACCCTAAGGAAATAAGGGGTTACCAATTCTATCATCCTGTGGAACAAAAGGTGTTTGTTTCAAGGCATGCTGTGTTTCTAGAGAAAGAGTTTCTCTTGCAAGAAAACAGTGGGAGTGTTGTCGAGCTTGAGGAGGCTCGAGAGACTCAAATAGACATTGATGAGATACCTGGTGAAGCACAACAGCCGACAACTCATAGTTATGAGCAATCGGCTGGACCTATTGTAACATCACATCTTCGTAGATCTAGTAGAACACGTAATATTCCTGAGAGATATGGATTTCTCGTAAGTGAATCGAACGACATGTTACTCATTGATGATGAGGAGCCTACCAGTTATGAAGAAGTGTTGACAAGTTTAGAAAGGGATAAGTGGCTTGGTGCCATGAAGTCAGAAATGGATTCCATATATGAAAACCAAGTTTGGAACTTGGTTGACCCACCTGAAGGCATAAAGCCTATAGGGTGCAAGTGGGTTTTCAAGAAGAAAACTGACATGGATGGTAATGTGATTACCTATAAGGCTAGATTGGTGGCGAAAGGATATCGTCAAAAGCAAGGTGTTGATTATGACGAAACCTATTCGCCTGTAGCTATGCTTAAATCCATTCGGATGCTCTTGGCCATAGCGGCTCATTATGATTATGAGATATGGCAGATGGATGCGAAAATAGCTTTCTTTAATGGAAACCTACTCAAGGACGTGTAAATGATACAGCCTGAGGGTTTCACATCGGTTGATAAAACCAAGGTATGCAAATTGCGACGGTCCATTTATGGATTAAAGCAAGCATCCAGGAGCTGGAATATCCGTTTTGATGAGACAATCAAAAAGTTTGATTTCTCACAAAATTCAGACGAACCTTGTGTGTACAAGAAGGTTAGTGGGAGTGCAGTCGTGTTCCTAGTATTGTATGTCGATGACATACTACTTATAGGAAACGATATTTCAATCTTACAGTCAGTGAAGGTTTGGTTATCCAAGACATTCTCCATGAAAGACCTGGGAGAAGCAACCTACATCCTCGGGATTAAGATCTATAGAGATAGATCGAAACGGTTGCTTGGTCTTTCGCAGTCTACATATATAGACCGAGTGATAAAGAGGTTTAGCATGTCAGAATCCAAGAAAGGTTTCTTACCCATCAGGCATGGAGTACACCTTTCGAAGTCTATGTGTCCGCGCACAGAAGACGAGAGGATTTACATGAGTAAGATTCCCTATGCATGCGCAATAGGATCTATCATGTATGGTATGTTATGTACGAGGCCCGATGTATCGTATGCTCTGAGTGGCACGAGCAGATACCAGTCTAATCCAGTAATGGATTATTGGGTGGCTGTTAAGACGATCCTTAAGTACTTGAGAATAACTAAGGATGTGTTCCTAATATATGAAGAAGGGTACATGGTGATACGTGCGTATACGGATACCGGCTCCAGACAGACAAGGATGATTCCATGTCTCAGTCTGGGTATGTATTCACCTAGAATGGAGGCGCAATAAGTTGGAAAGGTTCCAAGCTTGACGCAATAGCGGATTCTACCACTAAGGCAGAATACATTGCAGCTTTGGAAGCAGCAAAGGAAGCGGTTTGGATCAAGAAGCTCATCTCTTAACTTGATGTGGTCTCATCAATGATCCAAAACATGTGCTTCGCCGCTATCATCTTATCAGAGAGATCATCAGTCGGAACGAAATACAAATCGAGAAAATTCCCACTGAAAGGAACTTAGCGGATCCTTTGACTATGACATTACCTCAAAGTAAGTTTGAGGGTCATGTTAGAGTTTATGGTATTGGATACCGTAGCGATTGACATTAGGCCAAGTGGGAGTCTGTTAGTAATATATGAGAGATGTCCTAAGGCAATCGCCTTATGTATGAACCATTTATATGATAAATGAAGATTCACTATTTGAGTATACATGTTTTATGTATTTGATTGGATCTTAAACTCATTTACTGAATGTCCACGATACGATTCACAGCATGAGAGAATTTATGATTGGATCACAACTAGTGAGTATCTCTACATGTGTAATTGTGATGTATCGGAATTATCCCTAGTCGATGAATTGATGGATTTGGACACCATCAATTCTATCGAGACTAGCACGAGGTATACTCCTTGGTGTATCCAAGCAGCTGATTCTCACTGGCTGGAGACATAGTGATGTCCGGAGTTAATCTTGGATGCTAGTTATGGTAACTAGTTCATTGGAGTGACCAGCCGTAAGACTTCATATGGTTCTCTACATATATAGATATGTCAATGAAGTTCTTACTGTGGCTTAAGTGCGATGTTCCTTTGACTTGCGGTATTCAAGTCATCTTGATCATGGAGACTTATGCTTTGACATCTTAAGCAAGCATCTCTAAGGAGATGTGGACCCGGAATGATTGGGTATAAGTCGAAGTGATCGAAGGTGTTTGAATAGCCTATAAAGGATTCACCACTCCTTGCGAGGAGATGTATACCCATGGCCTCTCATCGGATTGTTACTAAAGTCTTTGGCCAAAGCATTACATGTTTAGAGTAAGGTACTCTTCGATACATGTAGAGTAACTAGAATCCGTAGGACGAGGAAATGATACTTGGGCTAGGTGTGACGTAGTCATCCTAGTGGGGACTGACACAATAGACCATGTCTTGAACCAAGTGGGTATAAGATGAGTGAAGGGAATGGGGCACGAATCATTCGAGCTGCTGAAGGGTTTCAGAAATAGTTCTGGATCAACCGTTGATTTTTTCGATTAATTGAGGATCATGATGTACTACTAGGTGCCACTCATGATCATTCTATAATTAATGGTTAATTATAGATGGCCAACATAAACCGAGAACCTATTTGGTCACACGCATAACGAGCGTAATCCAAAGGATTTAAAATGAGCTTGAGAATGGGATTCTCAGACCGAGAGAAACTAGGTTTGGTTGGACCAAACATGAAGCGAGCATGAAATCGTTTCAGTCGCAATGGAAGCGTGGATGGGCCGTGTCTTATGAAGACATAATGGATGAACCAAAATGGTTTGGTTCTAATCCAATGGAGGAGAATAAACCAAAGGGTTTGGTTTATTTTAAACGAATGAACCAAAAGTTGGTTCGGTTCATTTTAACTTAAAATAAACCATCATGGTTTGGTTTATTTTAACTTATCTTAATGGAGCGGGTTAACGGGCCTAATGTTTATGATCCAATAACCATTAAGAGAATTAGTTCTCTATAAAAGAGGGCTTAAGGGATAATTAAGCCCTAATCCAAAACCCTAGCAAGGAGTTGCCGCCCACCCCATTGAGGGAGTTGCCGCCCAACCTCCTTTCCCGCCCAGCTTTTGTGCCGCCGTCCAAGTCCTTGCCGGCGTCCAAGCTTCAGCCGGTGATCCTCCGGCGACCCTCCGGTGATATTCCTAGGCTTCGGTGAAAAGGTGAGCACTTGGCTTCCTTGTTTTGGCCGGCGCCTACTCCTCCACCAAAGCTGTCCAGTTTTCTGGACAGCTTGTTCTTCTCTTGTCGGAGCATCGTTTGGACGATGGTTAGAGCTTCGACAGCAGCTAACTTACCGGAGATTCGATCTCCGGTAATCCTCTGAGGTGGAGGACGAAGGATTCGTCAATTGGTTGACGAATACCTCTCCGGAGAAGCGAGTTTTGAGAACTTGTATTAGGATCCGAATTTGGATTCGGATCATGATCATCTCTCGATCACGTCGTCTTCAACACGAGGCTAGTAACCCATACGAAGACGAATCTCGTGGCTTAGCGAAGTTATCCCGAGGAACTCGGCGTGGATACGGATAGAGATGATTCTAGCGAGGATCGTTTCGGTTGATGCCGTTCCCGCTACACGTCATACGAAAGGTATAACGTAGATAAATTTCCTTTTATTGCAAATTTAAATTTACGGTTATGTCTACACTTGTTGTAATATGCATGTGTGTGTTGTAATAAATGTAGATTTATTATTTTTATTGCTTCCGCTGTGTTCATGTTTACGAAACGTGATCGAACACACACATGATGAAAACCCAACAAGGGTATCGAGCCGTTGTGTTTCGACATAATCGTAAAAATGGTTTTGCGATAGTCATAATGTATTTCTGGAAATTTTCTAATTTTTGAAATTTAGAAGTATTTATGGAAATTTTTCAATTTTGGAAAGTCTAGAAGTATTTATGGAAATCTTCCACTTTTGGAAAGTTGGAAGTATTTATGGAAATTGATATTTTCATAAATAAAATATTTGATTAGATTCTGGAAATTTGTTTCCTAATTTAATCATGATTTGATTTGGAAAATCAAATCTTAAAATATTTTATTTCCATAAGTAGTTTTAATGATTTAGGAAATTGGTTTCCTAAATAGATTTTCCTTAATCAAATAATTCCATGAATAAAATATGTGATTAGATTTGGAAATTTGTTTCCTAATTTAATTATGATTTGATTTGGAAAATCAAATCTTAAACATATTTTATTTCCATAAATAGTTATGACATATAAGGAAATTATATACATGACATAATTGTATGCAATGTAATTGCATTAGATGCATAACATTATGCCATGCGTGTCGTGACATGTAGATGTATGTCATGTATGCCATGCCATGTAGATAATAGTTATTTGCATGCAAAGAGGATGAGACATAAAAACCCTTAAATAATATTAAAGCCTATACCTTCCATTAATATGGTTAGAACCAGAGTTCCGTTTCTTGTTTGGGTTGTTGGACTCTCTCCAAGCCCGGCTCGAACCCGAACATGTTCAAACCATGGAATAGTTTAATACTAATATGGTAAGAGTCAGAGGTCAATCGTTAGCTTTGGTTGTTGGACTCTCTCCAAGCTGGGCTAATTGTTTGAATGCACTCTAACCATATTAAAACTATTTCCCGATTAATGGGTTGGCTTTAACCTGGAGCATCGGCTTGTTGGACTCTCTGCAAGGTCGATGTAAAGGGAGGTGAAGTTGGGTGCTATGCATATGATGCATACTTGTTAATGTGTTAACAACCCAATGTATGTGTTAACATTCAATTAGTTGATAGCACATTGTGATAGTTGCATATACGTGATATGCAATCGGTATAGTTGATACCTACCGTCATAGTTATGAATGGCTTGTTGGACTCTCTCCAAGGTTGTTCATATCTATGATGGATATCAGCCCATTCGGAGATGGACCTACGATCTCCCGAAGTGATTTTGGGGTTTTTGAAATTCGAAAAATGAATGGGATTTATAAATGTATAATGATGCATTTTAAAAATCATCTTTCTCATATATGCTCGTTTTGTATTTCTAAAAATTGATCATGTTGTCTTTTAATTTGCGTTCCATTTTGGATTCGAATAAAATGACTGGGGTGAACTTCTTGGACTGGCTTAGAAACTTGAGAATTGTTCTCAAGGTGAAAAGCTTGCGTATGTCCTCGAAGCGCCTCTTCCCGCCCATCCTAGTGACGATGCAACTCCGGACCAATTGTTGGTCTATCAGAAACATGTGACTGATTCTGAACTGACAAGTTGCATTATGCTAACCGCGATGGAACCCAAGCTACGAAAGCATCATGAGCATATGAATGCTCATATCATAGTCCTTCATCTTTATGAGTTGTTTGATAAGCAAGTGAGATTCGAAAGGTTCGAAGTCTCCAAGCTCCTCTTCACCTCTGAGATGCAAGAAGGTTCATCTGTGGTACTGCTCAACATGCTGAAGACTGTGGAGCCTTCTGAGAAGCATGAGCAGGGGACGGTGTTGTTAGTTGATTCCTCGAAGAAAGGTTCTAAGAGGGAGTCAAAGGAACAACAGAAGGGGAAGAAGAAAAAGGCTAAAAAGGCAGAACCAGCTCAAAAGGGCAATTGCCATCATTATGGCAAGTAGGGCCATTTGCGAAGAATGTGCAAGATTTATCTTGAGTCCGTGAAGAAGGATAAGGCATCGGATGCCCCATCTTCTTCAGAAATCTTCTTTATTGATTGTCATTCTATTTCCTCAGACACTTGGGTATTTGATACTGGGTGTGGCTCACATATATGTAATGACATAAATGGGCTAAGGAATAGAAGAAGACTCATCAAGGGAGAGTCAAATTTACGTGTTGGGAATGGAGCAACAGTTGCTGCACTCGCCATCGGAACGTATTTGTTGGAACTCCCTGTAGGACTTGTCTTAGAACTAGACAATTGCTTTTATGTTCCTTCGTTGATAAAGAACATCATTTCTATTTCTTTTTTAAATAGAAATGGGTACCATTTGACTTTTAGTAACAATTGTTGTTACATAACTTTGAATGGAGTTCTTTAAGGGACTAGAACTTTAAGCAATGGTGTTTATACGTTGGACGTATCCAGTGATATTTTCAATATCGAAGCGAGCAACAAGCGTGCTCGAAAAGATAATCAATTAGACTCCTACATGTGGTATTGTCATCTTGGCCATGTAAGCAAGAAATGCATGTCCGAATTACACCGATGTGGAATTCTGGAATCATTTGAATAGGATTCATACGATACATGCGAATCATGCTTAAAAGGCAAGATGACTAATTTACCTTTTAGTGGAAATGGTGAACGAGTGGGAGAGTTACTAGGTCTAATACATACTGATGTATGTGGACCTATGTCAACTCAAGCTTTAGGAGGCTATAGCTACTTCATTACCTTCACCGATGATCACTCACGATTTGGGTATGTGTTCTTGATGAAACACAAGTCTGAAGCCTTTGAAAGGTTCAAAGAATTCAGAAATAAAGTAGAGAAACAACATGACAAGAGTATTAAAATACTTCGATCGGATCGAGGCAATGAATACTTAAGTCAAGAGTTTCTTGATTATCTAAGAGACAATGGCATATTGTCTCAATGGACTCCGCCATATACACCACAGCATAATGGTGTATCTGAGAGGCGTAATCGGACCTTGTTGGACATGGTCAGGTCAATGATGAATCATGCGACTCTTCCCAAGTACTTTTGGGGCTATGCACTTCAGATAGCTGTTTACTTGTTAAACAGAATGCCTACCAAGGTAGTCTCAACTACTCCATATGAGATATGGAATGGTAAGAAACCTCATGTATCTTACTTGAAGATATGGGGTTGTCGCATGTGAAGCGAATGTATCAGACAAATTGGATGCTAAGTCTGATAAATGTCTATTTGTTGGATACCCTAAAGAAACAAGGGGTTACCAATTCTATCATCCTGTGGAACAAAAGGTGTATGTTTCAAGGCATGTTGTGTTTCTAGAGAAAGAGTTTCTCTTGCAAAAAAATAGTGGGAGTGTCGTCGAGCTTGAGGAGGCTCGAGAGACTCAAATAGACATTGATGAGATACCTGGTGAAGCACAACAGCCGACAACTCATAGTGATGAGCAATCGCCTGGACCTATTGTAACACCACATCTTCGTAGATCTGGTAGAACACACAATATTCCTGAGAGATATGGATTTTTCGTAAGTGAATCGAACGATGTGTTACTCATTGATGATGAGGAGCCTACCAGTTATAAAGAAGTGCTGACAAGTTCAAAAAGGGATAAGTGGCTTGGTGCCATGAAGTCGGAAATGGATTCCATGTATGAAAACCAAGTTTGGAACTTGGTTGACCCACCTGAAGGCATAAAGCCTATAGGGTGCAAGTGGGTTTTCAAGAAGAAAACTGACATGGATGGTAATGTGATTACCTATAAGGTTAGATTGGTGGCAAAAGGATATCGTCAAAAGCAAGGTGTTGATTATGACGAAACCTATTCGCCTGTAGCTATGCTTAAATCCATTCGGATGCTCCTCGCCATATCGGCTCATTATGATTATGAGATATGGCAGATGGATGTGAAAACAGCTTTCTTTAATGGAAACCTACTCGAGGACGTGTATATGATACAGCCTGAGGGTTTCACATCGGTTGATAAAACCAAGGTATGCAAATTGCGACGGTCCATTTATGGATTAAAGCAAGCATCCAGGAGCTGGAATATCCGTTTTGATGAGACAATCAAAAAGTTTGATTTCTCACAAAATCTAAACGAACCTTGTGTATACAAGAAGGTTAGTGGGAGTGCAGTCGTGTTCCTAGTATTGTATGTCGATGACATACTACTTATAGGAAACGATGTTTCAATCTTACAGTCAGTGAAGGTTTGGTTATCCAAGACATTCTCCATGAAAGACCTGGGAGAAGCAACCTACATCCTCGGGATTAAGATCTATAGAGATAGATCGAAACGGTTGCTTGGTCTTTCGCAGTCTACATATATAGACCGAGTGATAAAGAGGTTTAGCATGTCGGAATCCAAGAAAGGTTTCTTACCCATCAGGCATGGGGTACACCTTTCGAAGTCTATGTGTCCGCGCACAGAAGACGAGAGGATTTGCATGAGTAAGATTCCCTATGCATCCGCAATAGGATCTATCATGTATGCTATGTTATGTACGAGGCCCGATGTATAGTATGCTCTGAGTGTCACGAGCAGATACCAGTCTGATCAAGGAATGGATTATTGGGTGGCTGTTAAGACGATCCTTAAGTACTTGAGAAGAACTAAGGATGTGTTCCTAATATATGGAGAAGGGTACATGGTGATACGTGGGTATACGGATGCCAGCTCCAGACAGACAAGGATGATTCCATGTCTCAGTCTGGGTATGTATTCACCTAGAATGGAGGCGCAATAAGTTGGAAGAAGCGGTTTGGATCAAGAAGTTCATCTCTGAACTTGATGTGGTCTCATCAATGATCCAAACATGTGCTTCGCCGATATCATCTTATCAGAGAGATCATCAGTAGGAACGAAATACAAATCGAGAAAATTCCCACTGAAAGGAACTTAGCGGATCCTTTGACTAAAGCATTACCTCAAAGTAAGTTTGAGGGTCATGTTAGAGCTTATGGTATTGGATACCGTAGCGATTGACATTAGGCCAAGTGGGAGTCTGTTAGTAATATATGAGAGATGTCCTAAGGCAATCGCCTTATGTATGAACCATTTATATGATAAATGAAGATTCACTATTTGAGTATACATGTTTCATGTATTTGATTGGATCTTAAACTCATTTACTGGATGTCCACGATACGATTCACAGCATGAGAGAATTTGTGATTGGATCACAACTAGTGAGTATCTCTACATGTGTAATTGTGATGTATCGGAATTATCCCTAGTCGATGAATTGATGGATTTGGACACCATCAATTCTCGCCGAGACTAGCACGAGGTATACTCCTTGGTGTATCCAAGCAGCTGATTCTCACTGGCTGGAGACATAGTGATGTCCGGAGTTAATCGTGGATGCTAGTTATGGTAACTAGTTCATTGGAGTGACCAGCCGTAAGACTTCATATAGTTCTCTACATATATAGATATGTCAATGAAGTTCTTACTGTGGCTTAAGTGCGATGTTCCTTTGACTTGCGGTATTCAAGTCATCTTGATCATGGAGACTTATGCTTTGACATCTTAAGCAAGCATCTCTAAGGAGATGTGGACCCGGGATGATTGGGTATAAATTGTGATAGTTGGACCAAACATGAAGCGAGCATGAAATCGTTTCAGTCGCAATGGAAGCGTGGATGGGCTGTGTCTTATGAAGACATAATGGATGAACCAAAATGGTTTGGTTCTAATCCAATGGAGGAGAATAAACCAAAGGGTTTGATTTATTTTAAACGAATGAACCAAAAGTTGGTTTGGTTCGTTTTAACTTAAAATAAACCATCATGGTTTGGTTTATTTTAACTTATCTTAATGGAGCGGGTTAATGGGCCTAATGGTTATGATCCAATAACCATTAAGAGAATTAGTTCTCTATAAAAGAGGGCTTAAGGGATAATTAAGCCCTAATCCAAAACCCTAGCAAGGAGTTGCCGCCCACCCCATTGAGGGAGTTGCCGCCCAACCTCCTTTGCCGCCCAGCTTTTGTGCCGCCGTCCAAGCTTCAGCCGGTGATCCTCCGGCGACCCTCCGGTGATCTTCCTAGGCTTCGGTGAAAAGGTGAGCACTTGGCTTCCTTGTTTTGGCCGGCGCCTACTCCTCCACCAAAGCTGTCCAGTTTTCTGGACAGCTTGTTCTTCTCTCGTCGGAGCATCGTTTGGACGACGGTTAGAGCTCCGACAGCGGCTAACTTACCGGGGATTCGATCTCCGGTAATCCTCTGAGGTGGAGGACGAAGGATTTATCAATTGGTTGATGAATACCTCTCCGGAGAAGCGAGTTTTGAGAACTCGTATTAGGATCCAAATTTGGATTCGGATCATGATCATCTCTCGATCACGTCGTCTTCAACACGAGGCTAGTAACCCATTCGAAGACGAAGCTCGTGGCTTAGCGAAGTCATCCCGAGGAACTCGGCGTGGATACGGATAGAGACGATTCTAGCGAGGATCGTTCCGGTTGATGCCGTTCCCGCTACACGTCATACGAAAGGTATAACGTAGATAAATTTCCTTTTATTGCAAATTTAAATTTACGGTTATGTCTACACTTGTTGTAATATGCATGTGTGAGTTGTGTGTGTTGTAATAAATGTAGATTTATTATTTTTATTGCTTCCGCTGTGTTCATGTTTACGAACCGTGATCGAACACACACACGCCGTGGTGCCGGAAACCCAACACGCATGCCGTGGTGACCCAAAAGGTTTATACTTCTAAGCCGAAAAGAAAGAAGAAGAAGAAACAAACTGGGGCGAAGGCGGTGGGAGGTACTCAGGGAGGAGTGAAGAAGCCGAAAGGCAAGTGCTTTACTTGTAAGTAGACTGGACACTGGAAGAAGGACTGCCCCAACCGCAAGAAAAAAGGTATATCTTTTGGTCTAGTCGTTGAAACATGTTTAGCAGTGTTATCTACCATCAGCTGGTGTGTAGATATGGGAGCCACTGATCATGTCTGCAATAATTTGCAGGGGTTCTAGAAAACCAGACGACTGGCTGAGGGGGAGATTACCGTGTCCTTGGGCGATGCCATGAAGGTGGCGGCTGTTGCAGTGGGAGATGTTTATTTATCTTTTGAGAAAAATAAACTTTTGGTTCTTAAGAATTGCCTTTATGTACCCTTATTTAGAAAGAATTTAATTTCAGATTCTAAATTGTTTATGGATGGATATTCTATTTCTTTTAATGATAGAGTTGTTATAAGAAGGAATAGGGACATTATCTGTTCGGGTGCATTGATAAGAAATTTGTACACACTTGAACCAAAACCTCCCACGATGCAAATTAAAGTTAATAACTCATCTTCTAATTCCAATAAGAGAAAAGAACCTTCAAAGATGAACCAAACATATCTTGGGCATCTTAGGCTTGGTCACATTAACCTAAGCAGAATTCAAAGGTTGATAGCTGATGGACCTTTGAGTTCATTAGTGGTGGAGGATCTCCCAACCTACGAATCTTGCTTGGAGGGTAAGATGACTAAGAGGCCTTTTAAGGCCAAGGGGTATAGAGCCAAAGATGTGTTAGAATTGGTTCATTCTGATTTGTGTGGTCCTATGTCTATCCAGGCTAGAGGTGGTTTTGAGTATTTCGTCTCTTTTATAGACGATTACTCAAGATATGGATACATTTACCTGATGCGCCACAAGTCTGAATGCTTTGACAAGTTTAAAGAATTCAAGGCTGATGTGGAGAAACGTCAAGGTAAAAGTATCAAGACACTATGATCTGATCGTGGTGGTGAGTACCTCTTGGGAGAATTTAGGAACTACTTATCAGAGGCTGGGATTCAATCCAAATTGACTGCACCTGGCACACCCCAGCAGAACGGTGTAGTAGAGCGAAGGAATAGGACTCTTATGGAGATGGTTAGATCGATGATGCGTTATTCTGACTTGCCAGATTCGTTCTGGGGATATACTCTAGATACGGCGGTGTACATTCTGAACTTGGTTCCATCTAAATCAGTGCCTTCTACTCCCACAGAGTTGTGGACTGGGTGAAAGCCTAGTCTAAGACATATTCAGATATGGGGGAGTCCAGCACATGTGCTGAAGGCAAATGCTGGTAAGTTGGAACCTCGTACAGAAGTACGCATGTTCGTTGGCTATCCTAGAGGAACGAAGGGTGGTTTATTTTATAGTCCTAGAGATCAGAGGGTGATCGTTAGTACGAACGTCAGATTTCTAGAGGAAGACTATATGATAAGCCACAAGCCCAAGAGTAAAATATTTCTAGAGGAATTAAAAGGGGAAGTCACTTCTTTTGTACCACTGGTACATGAGGATATACCACATGTCACTGCACCGCGTGTTACAGAGGATACACAGGTGATACCTCATCGTAGTGGGAGGGTTATGAGACAGCCTAATAGATTCATGTTCTTGGGAGAATCTTCTGATTTGGTCCCTGGTGAACATGAACCAGATCCCTGGACATATGACAAGGCAATCCAAGATAAAGATGCAGTATCTTGGCAAAGTGCAATGAATGCTGAGATTGAATCTATGGATTCAAATCAGGTCTGGTAGCTAGTAGAACCACTCGATGGTGTAAAAACCATTGGATACAAGTGGATCTACAAGAGAAAGAGAGGAATATATGGGAAGGTTGAGACCTTCAAAGCGAGGCTTGTTGCGAAGGGGTATACTCAGAAAGAGGGTATTGATTATGAGGAGACCTTTTTGCCGGTTGCCATGCTTAAGTCTATGCGGATTCTCTTATGCATAGTAGCTTATATGGATTATGAGGTGTGGCAGATGGATGTCAAGACAGCTTTCCTTAATGGAAGTCTTGAGGAAAACATCTATATGAAGTAACCAGAGGGATTCATTGCTAAGGGCAAAGAACATCTTGTATGTAAGCTTAATCGGTCCATTTATGGATTGAAGCAAGCTTCGAGGTCTTGGAACATCTACTTTGATGAGGTAATCCAGTCTTATGGATTTATTCAAAGTCCGGATGAGTCTTGTGTATACAAGAGATGTGACGGAAACGTAGTGGTATTTCTTACTATACGTTGATGACATTTTGTTGATTGGCAACAATATCAAGGTGTTATCGGACGTAAGAGTATGGTTGTCCAAACAGTTTCATATGAAGGACTTGGGAGAAGTGGGACATATCCTTGGGATCAAGGTTATAAGGGATCGCAGGAAAAGGATGTTGTGCTTATCCCAAGCATCATACATAGACACGATTATGGATCGTTTTAGCATGTGGAACTCCAAGAAGGGTTTTCCACCTTTCAGGCATGGAGTTCCTCTATCTAAGGAGATGTGTCCTAGATCATCTGAGGAGATAGAGGAGATGAAGGTGATTCCTTATGCTTCGGCAGTAGGAAGCTTCATGTATGTGATGTTATATACGAGACCAGATATCTGCTTTACCGTGGGCATGGTCAGTAGATATCAGAGTGATCCAGGACAAGGACATTGGACTGCGGTAAAGCATATATTGAAGTACCTGAGAAGGACTAGGGATTATATGCTGGTTTACCGGGCAGACCAATTACTCCCTGTGGGTTACACGGATTCTGACTTCCAATTTGATAGGGATAACAGTAAGTCTACCTCAAGTTTTGTGTTTACTTTGGGAGGTGGAGTCATTGTATGGAGGAGTGTCAAGCAGAAATGCGTGGCGGACTCTACCATGGAAGCTGAGTATGTGGTAGCCTCTGAGGTGGCAAAAGAAGCTGTGTGGCTCAGGAACTTCCTGATGGACTTGGATGTGATTCCTGGTTTGCCCAGAACTATCACAATTTATTGTGATAAAAGTGGTGCAGCTGCAAACTCGAAGGAACCACGATCCCATAAGGTACGTAAACACATAGAGCGCAAGTACCACCAGATACGAGAAATCATAAAGGAGGTAGAAGTTGCTGTCGCCTAGATTGCATCAGAGGATGACCTGGTAGACCCTTTTCACTAAGGCCCTTTTAGCGAGAGCTTTGATAGGCATGTGGAGGGAAGGGGAATCAGATGTATGGCAGTATGAGGACAACATAGTCTTTAAGTATAAGTGGAAGATTGTAGGGATATATACTAAAAAGTCTATCTTTTGTATGAACATCATTATTTTAAAATAAGAATCACATGATCATTGGTTGCATTTTTATCGTTATGCAATATTGTCTAATACATTACATTGTAGATAATATGGTGTGTGGTGTCACATGGGAGATCATGTTATCGGCTCCTTGAAAAGTATAAGTAAAGGCACACAACCGTGATGACTTTGGACAAACCATCGGAATGGTTGTAGTGTGATTTGGTATTGGTTTGTCTTGACCATAGAATCACACTAGTGCACTATGTGTGTATTGAGCATGACCGACTTAGAGGTGATTTGATTTATTGCTGACTACATAATCGAATCGGACCTCAGATATTATTATGTACATGCTCTTAATCCCGATATAATAACGGGCACATATACTTAGTATTCATCTCTTTGATTTACCAATGGGTGAGATTTATAGATTAAATCGATAGACTCGGTAAGTTAGGAGATGATATTATTTATATGGTGTACCGTTAATTATAGGAGGAAACCGTGTCCTATATATTAGGATGATGATGTCCCCTTGAGGAGCTCATAAGGTTCATCATGTAAACCCTGCAGGTGGACTTGGTCCGACATGATGAAAAGGTTGAGTGGTACTACTCATGGAGTTAGATGTTGATTAATTAATGGTCAGTAAATTAATTAATCGACGGATATTCGAGATCTTAAACACGGGGAGAAAATGTACAAATAATATATGGAGCCCATATTATCATATGGGGGTTGGTGAGGTAGATCAATGATAATCCTTTAGTGGATAGGATTATCATTAGTGGATCGGACTTTATGTGGGCTTGATCCATGGGTGGCTAAGATCCAACTCCTCCTCATGGTCCCTATTGTAGCCTATTAACACCTCATGAAGCTTAGATCCAATGGATAGAAACAAAACTCTAGATCCAAAGGTAGAGATTAAATCTCTAAGATTCGACGGTTGAGATTAAATCTCTAGATCCGACGGTTGAGATTAAATCCCTAGAACCAATGGTGGAGATTAAAAGGAGGCTTATCCCTAACTCTATAAAAGGAGGGCAAGGGGTTGGCATGGAGAATAATCCAAGAGGAGCTAGGGTTTTGGGCGGAAAGGCTTGGAAGCTAGGGTTTAAGGGTGGCGGCACCAAATAAGGAAGGTAATTCCTTTCTTCTTCTTCCTTCACGGTGGCCGGCGTCCAGCAGCTTTTCCAGCCATTGTCCGGTCTCCAAACCTCTCTTCTCCTTCTCCTTGAGTGGTGGAAACAAGACTTAGGGGTTTCCCTTGGTGTCTTGGTCGGTTTCCATCATCATCTCCTTCTCCTTGTTGCTTGTTGGTTGGCTATAGGAAGGAGAAGAGCCTTGTTTCTATTCTTCCTCTTGCTTGGAACGAGCAAGGAAGGAATATTGGCGATCTAGGATCTTCATCTTTTGGTAGATCGTCGCCCACACGACGTCTGAAAGGAGGAAGGTCATACATTAGAACATCGAAAGGTATACCTATTCTTCATTCTCTTTTGTAACATGTTTGTTTTTGTTTTTCAATTATGAGCATGTAATATTCTGTTTGTGGCTAAATAATTCTTGGATCCCGATCATAAATATAAAAGTCGACGATCTGTACATCGTCTATTCCGCGACTACTCGTAGAATAGAGGATGGTCGCTTGAACAACGAGTTTGTTCAAGTGACCTCTCTAAACGAATAGCACGACAATGACTTAGTTGTTTGGGAAATCCCATGTGTCTAGGATTAAATTTTTTTTATCCGGGGACATCGATGGGATCGCCATGAACAAATGACCGAGGTGAAGTGGGAAGCGAAGTTTCCTCTCACGGACTCTATAAGCAAACCCCTTCAGTTAGTGCTTGTGTTGTTTTTGTCTTTGGATTTCATCTATATGTTAGTTATATATGAGAGGTGTCCTAAGGAAATCGCCTTATGGTGGTACCATTTATTTAATAAATGAAGATTCCCTATTTGAGTGTACATGCTTTCATGTATTTGATTGGATCTAAAACTCATTTATTGAATGACCGCAATACGATTCACAGTATGAGAGAATTTATGATTGGATCACAACTAGTGAGTATCTCTACATGTGGAATTTTAATGTATTGGAATTATCCCTAGTCGATGAATTAATGCATTCGGACACCACCAATTTTGTGGAGACTAGCACGAGTTATACTCTTTGGTTTATCCAAGCAGTTGTTTCTTGTTAGTGCTTTCAAGATTCACATATCTCTACAATGTCATGATATTGTCCACTTTGGGCCTAAGCTCTCATGATTTTGTTTTTAGGCTTTACCCAAAAGGCCTCATACCAATGAAGATATCTTTTCATCTTATAAGCACATGATCTTTTCCATATCTTACCAATGTGGGACTTTGATTGTATTTCTAATACTCCAACAATCCACCTCTTAAACGAAGGACCACATTGACCCCCCTCAAGCCTATCCATCCTCGAAGGACATCCTCTACTTGATGTCTGATCCTCAACCCACCAGGACTTCCTATCAAATGTTTTGTCCTACTGACCCAGTTGGATTTTCTGCCAATTGTCCAACCCTTCTGGCCCAACTGGACTTCCTGTTAGTTGTTCGGTCCTCCCGACCCAACTGGACTTCCTGCCTAGTGTCTGGTTCTCTTGATTCCGACATGGGAGCTCAACTTCCTTCGTTCGAGGTTCATGACTTGACATAGACCATGCCTTTGATACCAATTGTTACTGCCTATAAGAATTATATATCTCTACAATGTCATGATATTATCCACTTTGGGCCTATGTCCTCATGGTTTTGTTTTTGGGTTTTACCCAAAAGGCCTCATACCAATGGAGATATTTTTTCATCTTATAAGCACATGATCTTTTCCATGTCTTACCAATGTGGGACTTTGATTGCATTCCCAATACTCCAACATTTCTCACTGGCTGGAGATATTTGGATGTCTGGAGTTAACCGTGGATGCTAGTTATGGTAACTAGTTCATTGGAGTGACTAGCTATAAGACTTCATATGTTTCTTTGCATATATGGATATGTCAATGAAGTTCTTACTATAACTTAAGTGCGATGTTCCTTCAACTTACGGTATTCAAGTCATCTTGGTCATGAAGACTTATGCTTTGACATCTTAAGCAAGCATCTCCGAGGAGATGTGGACCCTAGATGATTGGATATAAGTCGAAGTGGCCGAAGGTGTTTGAATAGCCTACAGACGATTAACCACTCCTTGCGAGGAGATGTATACCCTTTGACCTCTTGTCGGATTGTTACTAAAGTCTTTGGCTAAAGCATTACATGTTTAGAGTATGGTACTCTTGGATACATGTGCAGTAACTAGAATCTGGAGGACAAGGCAGTAATACTTGGGATAGGTGTGACGTGGTCAGCCTAGTGAGGATTGGCACATAGACCATGACCTGAACCAAGTGGGTATAAGATGAGTGAAGGGAACGGGGCACAACTCACTCTAGCTGATGAAAGGTTTCATAAGTTATTCTGGGGTCAATAGTTGATTTTTTGATTAATTGGGGATCATGATGTACTACTAGGTGTCACTCATGATCGTTCTATAATTAATGGTTAATTATAGATGGCCAACATAAACCAGGAACCTATTTGGTCACACACACTAGAGTGTTATCTGAAGAATTTAAAACGAGTTTGAGAATGAGATTCTCATATCAAGAGAGACTTGGTCTGGTTGGACCAAATAAAGAGCGATCATGAAATTGTTTCAATCGCATCAGAAGCATGGATGGGCCGAGTCTTATAAAGACATGATAGATGAACCAAATTGATTTGTTTCTAATCCAATGGTGGAAATAAACCAAAGTGGTTTGGTTTGTTTTTAATGAATGAACCAAAATTGGTTCGATTCGTTTTAATTTAAAATAGACCAACATGGTTTGGTTTATTTTAACTTAAGTTAATGGAGCGGGTTAACGGATTTTGGTTGTGAACCAATAACCCTTTGAGAAAAGGTTTTCGAGAAAAGGCTTTGGAGAAAAGGCTTTGAGAAATGGTCTTGAGAAAAAGTCTCTTAAAGGTTAAGAGATATAGTCTCTATAAATAATGGGGTTAAGAGATAACCCGTGTTCGGTTTTTAGGTTTTTGAAACCCTAGTCATTTCTCTCCTCTCCTTGCTCCTTGCCGCCCAACACTTTAGTGTCGCCACCTCCTTCTTGCTATCGGCCAACCGCCAGCCACCGACAGTCCCCCGACTATCCTCAGCTGTCAGCCAACCTCCCTTGGCCACCAGTGACCAAGGAGCAGTAGACCACTTGTTTGGCCGGCCATCTCCTCCACCAAGCTGCCCTCTTGGACAGCTTGTGTCCTTTGTGATGAGAGCATCATTTAGCCGATATTTGGAACTCCAGCAGTGACAACCTTACCGAGGATTGGATCTTCAACAATCCTCTTTGGTGGAGAATCGAAGTTTCGTCAATTGGTTGACGAAAAACACTTTCGAAAAGCAAGTTTACGAAACTCATTTTTGGATTTGAATGGTGATCATCTCTCGGATCACAAAGTCTTCAATGCGAGGCTAGTAACTCTTGTGAATGTTGGTGTAATCGGCCCAGGACTTGAGTTTGACTCGAACTAAATTTTAATGTTAGACAAAACGCATGACATGAGATTGTCATGGGAAGTCCGACATAGGGTTGGCCACGTAAATCCAAGTGTGTAGCCTTGGTGGTGTTGGGAAAATCCAAGCATAGGGCTTGGTGTTAAAAAGTCCAACATGGGTTGGCCACGTAAGTCCAAGCATGGGGCTTGACGGTGAAAATCCAAGCATGGGGCTTAGCATGGAAAATCCAAGCATGAGGCTTGGTGTGTGAAGTCTTGAGGATTGGTCAAGTTCACTAGGCTCGGGGTCCTTAAGTCGGTAAAAGATGGCATTGCGAAGCTATGCGCTTGATGCATCCGAGGGACTGCTGGACCAGGAGTGAGTGGAGTGAGGCCCAAGGGAAGCATACTTCGAGGGCAAGAGATGCGAAGGATGACATTGTGAAGCCATGCGCTTGGTACATTCGAGGGACGTAGGCCGAGGGAAGAGAGCTTCGGTGGGGAACTCCATGAGAGGATGAGGTGGACTTGGCCAAGTGGCTAAGACTGAGTGTCGGCGGCGCAAACGTTATGTTTGAGAGTTTACCCGATGGTCAGATGCTCAAACAACTTATTGTTTGAGGTTTACCCGACAGCAGTCGACTGGCATAGGTGTCGGTTTGACTGATCCAAGTCGACTAGGGTTTGACTGGTGTTAGAATGAATTTTTTGGCCTGGCAGTCAATTGCCAAGGACTGGCAATCGACTGATGTCGACAGCAGTCGACTGCCGAGGGATAACAGTTAACTGATGGAAGTGTTGCGGGCACAGAACGCTCCATAGCCGAGTGGGAAATTGGCTACGAGGTCAGCAGTCGACTGATGGTCATCATTAGTCGACTGATAGCGGATCCGTTGGAACTTGTCCAGCGTGGATCAAGCTGTTGTGAGACAATGACTACAGGAGCAATCGACTGAGGCCTTTTGGCAGTCGACTGATGGGCGCGGAATCAACTTGATGCAGGTTATAAATGGAGCTCGAGATGGAGGATTTCGCCAAGACTTTTGGGGTGACTTTGGAATGGAATTGCTGTTGCATTCCAGTCCTTCAAGAACAAACAAAAGCAAGCAACAAGCAAGTGATCAAAAGCAATCGGTGAAAAGTTTTATTTTATATTGTATTTGTATTCTTGATTGTACTTCGTGTATTACTTTGTAATTGCTTTTACGAGGTTTCTCCACCTCCGACGTGTTGTCGAGAAGGACTGTTAGTTAGTGTCATACGCATAACTAGAGCTCGGTGAGCTCGCCCATGGAGTAGGAACCATTCAGTTCCGAACCATGTATATCGTGTGTATTTGCGTGTGCTTGTGTTGTTGTTAGTATTTCTATTTGTTTCTATTGTTTTCACTGCGCTAACGACAATTGTAGACAAGCGATGCACGACGAATGATCGTATTCCACCGTACGACGATTGAGGGCTATTCACCCCCTCTAGCCGCCCACCGACATTCCAACAAGTGGTTTCAGAGCCAAGGAGCTTGTCGAGGACTAACCACCAACACAAGCATTACAAGATGGCCGACTACTACCTTCAACCACCAACATTCGTAAGATATTTTCAATGGTGGAGACAGAAGATGGAGGTATATCTAGAAACCGATTTTGATATTATGTTAATTCTAGAAAACGGTTTCAAAATGCCTAGGGATGAAGAAAATAGGCAAATTGAGAAGTCAAGGTGGACCCAAGACCAAATGAAGGATTTCAAGACAAATCTCAAGATAATCAAATTGCTTTATGATTTGATTCCTTACTATATTTGGTCTAGATTAGGTGAATATAGGGATGCAAAGGACCTATGGGACAAGGTGATCAAATTTCATGAAGAGCCCACATTGCTCCATGAAGAGGAAGAATGCCCATCAACATCCGGATCAGAGGATGTTGAGGAATCACCATCCACCTTCAATGATGTTGATGATTTGGTGGAGACCTCCACCTCTACCATTGAGGGGGAGGAGAGGCCTTCCATCCCGGAACAAGTTCAAGAAGAAGCTTCAACATCCGGGAAAGCAAAAATTCCCTAGGTAACTCAAGTATTATTATTATAAATAAAAATCATATAATATGGTTTGAGTGTAGGGAACAAGGACACTATAAAAGTAAGTGTCCCAAGAAGGTGAAGAAGGCTCAACCAACACCAAAAGTCAAAAATACTGGAGTCCCCACAATTAGAAGCAAGGAGCACATTGTGTGATTCAAATGCAACCAAAGGGGGCATTATAAAAGCCAATTCTCTACGGGGAGGAAGAAGGGGCAAGAAGGTGTACCTTATGTAGGGGGAGCTTCCAAAGCTAACCATAAGGTAAACTCAATTAATGCACCTTTAATTTCTGGGACTTATAGGCATGCTAAAAATTATTTTAGTTCACTTACCATGAATAATGAAAAGCATGCTAGTAAGAACAAATATGTCTGTCTTGGTGTTAAGCATGTTAGTTTACCTAAGGATAAATCTAGACACCATAATTCTAGACCTATCTTGCCTAGGGAGAGTATAAAGAGAATAGAAGAAAACATGGGCATTAACCCGAAGAAATCTATCCATATGCCTAAGAAGAAAAATAATTCCCAAAAATCTAATGATAGATCAAAATTGAGAAGATTAGAGGTGGAGAATCTAGCCTTGAGGTCAAGGCTAGAAAAATTGGAAAAACCCTTAAAATTATGACAAAATCATTTAAGGGGTCTAGTGACAAAAATTTAAGGCCTAGGAAACAAGAAATATCCAAGGGCAAGAAAGGTTTGGGTCACAAACCTATGTCCTACCATAATGTCCCATTTAATTATGGAACAATTTCTAGGTCTAGGAAAACTGAGGATAATAGGGAAATTATCCCTAAGATAAGCCATGGTGTGTGCTTAGTGACTAAGGACTTAAGAAAAACCAAGAAAGCCACTAAGAAGGTCAAAGGAGGAGTCACCTCTAGAGCTGACCTAGGAAAGACCCAAATGACTAATGTGTCAAAACCTAAAAGGGTTATTATAAAGGTATCTAGGGAAGTTATTCCTAGTGAATACCTTGTTAACCCAAGGAGCTTCAATAGGTATTGGGTTCCTAGGAGCGTGATCGATTCATGCTAGATGGGTTAGGGTGTGTCAACCCTAAGTGGATAGGTAGTTAACCTAGTCATCGAAGAGGTGAAACATTAGGATGTGCCAATGTGGTTTGAGAAGATGAAAAATGGTTAAATTGACACAATTAGGTCTTAGAAGTATTGGTGTGCCATTTTAAGTTTTTGGCACACTAGGGGGATAATGGCATTAAGGCAAAAATAGGTTTAATCTTAGAAATGGAAATTTGAATTTAACACTTAGGTATTTTATACCTTAGTATTTTATAATAGTCATACTTTGTTTGCCTTGCCATGACATGACATCATATTTAATTTTATCATATAAAATGTCATGATCATTTTTAGGGTTATATTTATATGTCATATATACTTATATTTCATTCACATGCCATGACATTATGATTTTGGCACATGTTTTATTCTTGTTATCATTATGCTATAATCATCATTCATGCATAAATAAAAAGGATTTAAGGACTAAGGCATGATTTAAAGGGAATCAAATATTGTTACCTAGAGATATGCGTGAAACCCTAAATAACAAAGTCCCCACATCTCACTAATATTTGACTTGTATGTGTTTTACACATGTAGATACAAGTGAGATGTTTAGGAAAAAGAAATTAAAGGTTTTAAAAACATTTCAAAAACATTTTGAAAAACCTTGGAGAAGTCTCACCATTGAATGGGATGATACAAAGAGGGCTCAATATTGAAGTTTTTCTTAACTTTTGAACTTTGTATCAATCTCACTATTTTGTGGGTAAAATAATTTTCCAATATTCTTCACCCATAATGATTGTAATAAGTAATATACAAACAAAATTTCAAGATTTTTCAACTTATGCATATTTACTTATGAATTTCAGAAATTCATTTCTAAAAAAATCTGAAAACTACGTTTGCAGTTATCAGTTGATTGCCATGGAGGCTAGTCAACTGATGAGGGCGACAATCGACTAGTATCTGATACAGTCGACTGCCCAAGCTGATTTCGGGTAAACCAAGGAAGTTAGGCCCATGATCAGCTATGTTTTGGCCCCCTAACCACTCCTAACCCTAGGACATGCTTGGGAGAGCATTAAAAAGGGTGAAAATCCATTGGATATGGATTAGGAGAGGTGTTTAGAGTGAGTATCAACTTTAAAATGGATGAGAGTTCATTGTTGAACTTTGCCTTAATTTTGATTGTTTAATGATTCTATTGGCTTAGGGACTCTCCAAGACATTGTTGGTGCAATGGTCAAGGGGGAGCAAGCCTTTAGGGGGAGGTATCCATCATGGGAAGATGGATGTGTACTTTTTCCTCATGGGAGGAAAATTGGGTTGCCTCTCTTACGTGATATGAGACTTATCACTAGAAAGATTGTAGGCATGTGTGTTCCTCCAAGGGAGAGATTGTAAGATCTCATTGGGATATGAGACATTCATACCATTGGGAAGGACCTTTTTTATGTATGTCAAAAAGGGGGAGAAGTTACCAATTGGGATAGTTGGAATTCTCATTGGTATGTGAGAATTGCCACGTAAATCCAAGTGTGTAGCCTTGGTGGTGTTGGGAAAATCCAAGCATAAGCTTGGTGTTGAAAAGTCCAACATGGGTTGGCCACGTAAGTCCAAGCATGGGGCTTGGCGGTGAAAATCAAAGCATGGGGCTTAGCATGGAAAATCCAAGCATGAGGCTTGGTGTGGTAAGTCTTGAGGACTTGGCAAGTTCACTAGGCTTGGGGTCCTTGAGTCGGTGAAGGATCGCATTGCTAAGTCGTGTGCTTGATGCATCCGAGGGACCGCCGGATGGGGAGCGAGTGGAGTGAGGCCCGAGGGAAGCATACTTCGAGGCCAAGAGACGAAAAGGATGGAGTCCCCACAACTTGATGTTGAGGAAGATGATAGGATGAGGTGGACTTGGCCAAGTGGCTGTCGAGTCTCGATCGATCCAAGTCGACGGTTTCTCAAACAATTGATGTTTGAGGTTTGCATTTTGTGGCCTCGACAAATGATCGATGTCGGCTATAGTGCATTTTGACGAGGGATGACATAGATGTGTCACGGCACTAGAGGATGGCTCTATTGATGTAAGTGTCACGGGCGACGCTTCATAGCCGATCAATCGATCGATGGTCATCATCGACAAGAGGATCCGTTGGAACTTGTGAGACAACGAATAAGCTCGATGCAGGTTATAAATGGAGCTCGAGATGGAGGATTTCGCCAAGACTTTTGGGGTGACTTTGGAGCGGAATTGTTGTTGCATTCCAGACCTTTAAGAGCAAACAAAAACAAGCAACATGCAAGTGATCAAAAGTAATCGGTGAAAAGTTTTCTTTTGTATTGTATTTGTATTCTTGTTTGTACTTCGTGTATTACTTTGTAATTGCTTGTACGAGGTTTCTCCACCTCCAACGTGTTGTCGAGGAGTGTTAGTTAGTGTCGTGCACATAACTAGAGATTAGTGAGCTCGCCCATGGAGTAGGAACCATTCGGTTCCGAACCTTGTATATCGTGTGTATTTGCGTGTGCTTGTGTTGTTGTTAGTATTTCTATTTGTTTCTATTGTTTCGGTTGCGCTAACGACAATTGT
Source organism: Wurfbainia villosa (assembly GCA_025175895.1). Lineage (NCBI taxonomy): Eukaryota > Viridiplantae > Streptophyta > Magnoliopsida > Zingiberales > Zingiberaceae > Wurfbainia > Wurfbainia villosa. Next base: position 84,697,523 of record CM045994.1, on the reverse strand, counting down.
AGACAAGCGATGCATGACGAACGATCGTATTCCACCATACGATGATTGAGGGCTATTCACCCCCCTCTAGCCGGCCACTGACGTTCTAACAAATGGTATCATTGCCAAGGAGCTTGTCGAGGACTAATCGCCAACACAAGCACTACAAGATGACCGACTACTACCTTCAACCACCAAAATTCGAAGGAGATTTTCAATGGTGGAGAAGGAAGATGGAGGTATATCTAGAAACCGATTTTGATATTATGTTAATTCTAGAAAACGGTTTCAAAATACCTAGGGATGAAGAAAATAGGAAAATTGAGAAGTCAAAGTAGACCCAAGAACAAATGAAGGATTTCAAGACAAACCTCAAGGTAATCAAATTGCTTAGTGATTTGATTCCTAACCATATTTGGTCTAGATTAGGTGAATATAGTGATGCAAAGGACCTATAGGACAAGGTGATCAAATTTCATGAAGAGCCCACATTGGTCCATGAAGAGGAATAATGCCCATCAACATCCGGATCAAAGGATGTTGAGGAATCGCCATCCACATTCGATGATGTTGATGATTTGGTGGAGACCTCCACCTTTAGCATTGAGGGGGAGGAGAGGCCTTCCATCCCGGAACAAGTTCAAGAAGAAGTTTCAACCTCTGGGAGAAGCTAAAATTCCCTAGGTAACTCAAGTATTATGATTATAAATAAAAATCATATAACATGCTTTGAGTGTAGGGAACAAGGGCACTATAAAAGTAAGTGTCCCAAGAAGGTGAAGAAGGCTCAACTGACACCAAAAGCCAAAAATGCTGGAGTCCCCACAATTAGAAGCAAGGAGCACATTGTGTGCTTCAAATGCAACCAAAGAGGGCATTATAGAAGCCAATGCCCTAGGGGGAGGAAGAAGGGGGCAAGAAGGTGTATCTCATGTAAGGGGAGCTTCCATAGCTAACCCTAAGGTTAATTCAATTAATGCACCTTTAATTTCTAGGACTTATAAGCATGATAAAAATTATTTTAGTTCACTTGCCATGATTAAAGAAAAGCATGCTAGTAGGAACAAATATGTCTGTCTAGGTGCCAAGAATGTTAGTTTACCTAAGGATAAATCTAGACACCATAATTCTAGACCTATCTTGCCTAGGGAGAGTATAAGGAGAATAGAAGAAAACTTGGGCATTAACCCAAATAAATCTAGGCATATGCCTAAGAAGAAAAATAATTCCCAAAAATCTAATGATAGATCAAAATGGAAAGATTAGAGATGGAGAATTGAGCCTTGAGGTCAAGGCTAGAAAAATTGGAAAATACTTTTAAAATTAAGACAAAATGATTTAAGGGGTCTAGTGACCAAAATGTAAGGCCTAGGAAACAAGAAATGTCCAAGGGAAAGAAAGGTTTGGGTCACAAACCTATGTCCTACCATAATGTCCCATTTAATTATGGAACAATTTCTAGGTCTAGGAAAACCAAGGGTAATAGGGAAGTTATCCCTAAGACTAGCCATGGTGTGTGCTTAGTGGCTAAGGACTTAAAAAAAAACCAATAATGCCACTAAGAAGGTCAAAGGAGGAGTCACCTCTAGAGTTGACCTAGGAAAGACCCAAATGACTAATGTGTCAAAACCTAAAAGAGTCATTAGAAAGTTATCTAGGGAAGTTATCCCTAGTGAATACCTTATTAACCCAAGGAGCTCCAATAGGTATTGGGTTCCTACGAGCGTGATCATAATGCTAGATGGGTTAGGGTGTGTCAACGTTAAGTGGATAGGTAGTTAACCTAGCCATCGAATAGTTGACTCATTATGATGTGCCAATGTGGTTTGAGAAGATGAAAAATGATTAAATTGGCACAATTAGGTCATAGCAGTATTGGTGTGCCATTTTCGGTTTTTGGCACACTAGGGAGATAATGGCATAAAGGCAAAAATAGGTTTAATCTTAGAAATGACAATTTGAATTTAACACTTAGGTATTTTATACCTTAGTATTTTATAATTGTCATACTTTGTTTGCCTTGCCATGACATGACATCATATTTATTTTTATCATATAAAATGTCATGATCATTTTTAGGGTTATGTTTATATGTCATGTATACTTATATTTCATTCACATGCCATGACATTATGATTTTGGCTCATGTTTTATTCTTGTTATCATTATGCTATAATCATCATTCATGCATAAATAAAAAGGATTTAAGGACTAAGGCATGATTTGAAGAGAATCAAATATTGTTGCCTAGAAATATGCATGAAACCCTAAATAACAAAGTCCCCACATCTCACTAATATTTGACTTGTAGTGTTTTACACATCTAGATACAAGTGAGATGTTTAGGAAAAAGGAATTAAAGGTTTTAAAAACATTTCAAAAACATTTTGAAAAACCTTGGTGAAGTCTATCTTTTGATAGCAATCACCATTGAATGGGATGACACAAAGAGGGCACAATATTGAAGTTTTTCTTAACTTTTGAACATTGTATCAATCTCACTATTTTGTGGGTAAAATAATTTTCCTATATTCTTCACCCATAATGATTATAATAAGTAAAATACAAACAAAATTTCAAGATTTTTCAACTTATGTATATTTACTTACGAATTTCAGAAATTCATTTCTAAAAAACCTAAAAACTGCATTTGCAGTTATGAGTGAACTGCCATGGAGGCCAGTCGACTGATGAGGGTGGCAGTCGACTGCCCAAGCTGATTTTGGGTAAATCATGGTGGTTAGGCCTATGTTCAGCTATGTTTTGGTTCCCTAACAACTCCTATCCCTAGGAAATGCTTGGGAGAGCATTAGAAAGGGTGGAAATCCATTGGATATGGATTAGGAGACGTGTTTAGGATGAGTATCAACTTTAAGGTGGATGACAGTTCATTGTTGAACTTTACCTTAATTTTGATTGTTTAATGTTCCTATTGGTTTAGGGACTCTCCAAGACATTGTTGGTGCAATGGTCAAGGGGGAGCAAGCCTTTAGGGGGAGGTGTCCATCATGGGAAGATGGATGTGTACTTTTTTCTCATGGGAGGAAAATTGGGTTTCCTCTCTTAAGTGATATTGGACTTATCACTAGAAAGATTGTAGGCAATTGTGTTCCTCCAAGGGAGAGATTGTAAGATCTCATTGGGATTTTAGACATCCATACCCTTGGGGAGGACCTTTTTGATGTATGTCAAAAAGGGGGAGAAGTTACCAATTGGCATAGTTGAAATTCTCATTGGGATGTGAGAATTGCCAATTGGGGATAATTGGTAGACTTGGGTTTGAGGTTTTGTCTAACATAAAAAAGGGGGAGATTGTTGGTGCAATTGTCCCAGGACTCGACTTTGACTCGAACTGTATTTTGATGTTAGACAAAACGCATGACATGGGATTGTCATGGGAAGCCTGACATAGGGTTGGCCACGTAAATCCAAGTGTGTTGCCATGGTGGTGTTGGGAAAATCCAAGCATAGGGCTTGGTTTTGAAAAGTCCAAAATGGGTTGGCCACGTATGTCCAAGCATGGGGCTTGGCATGGAAAATCCAAGCATGAGGCTTGGTGTGGGAAGTCTTGAGGACTTGGCAAGTTCACTAGGCTCGGGGTCCTTGAGTCGGTGAAGGATGACATTGCGAAGCCGTTCGCTTGATGCATCCGAGAGACCACCGGATAGGGAGAGAGTGGAGTGAGGCCCAAGGGAAGCATACTTTGAGGGAAAGAGATGCGAAGGATGGCATTACGAAGCTGTGTGCTTGGTGCATCCGAGGGACGTAGGCTGAGGGAAGAGAGCTTCGGTGGAGAAATCTATGAGAGGATGAGGTGGACTTGGCCAAGTGGCTAAGACTGAGTGTTGGAGGCTCAAACGTTGTGTACTTGTAAGCAACAAGCAAGTGATCAAAAGCAATCAGTGAAAAGTTTTCTTTTGTATTGTATTTGCATTCTTGTTTGTGCTTCGTGTATTACTTTGTAATTGCTTGTACGAGGTTTCTCCACCTCTGACGTGTTGTCGAGAAGGAGTGTTAGTTAGTGTCATGTGCATAACTAGAGCTCGGTGAGCTCGCCCATGGAGTAGGAACCATTCGATTCCGAACCACGTATATCGTGTGTATTTGCGTGTGCTTGTGTTGTTGTTAGTATTTCTATTTGTTTCTATTGTTTCCGCTGTGCTAACGACAATTGTAGACAAGCAACGCACGACGAAAGATCATATTCCACCGTATGACGATTGAGGGCTATTCACCCCCCTCTAGCTAGCCACCGACGTTCCAACAGTGAAGATGGGGCTCGTAGCTTGTTGAAGCTATCCCGATAATACTCGGCGTGGATACGGATAGAGGCGAAACTTACCAGGGTCGCTAAGGTTGATGCCATTTCCACTTCACATAATTTGTCAGGTATAGCTAGTATAAGTTTTCTTTTATTGCAAAATTTGAAATGACGATTTTGTCTACACTTGTTGTATCCTGCATGCGTGTGATGTGTGTATTGTAATAAGTTAGTTATTACTTATTTTTGCTTCCACTGTGTGTTTGTTTACGAAACGTGTTCGAACACACACCCACGTCGGTGCCGGGGAAACCCAACACTATACTTGTTTTTGCTTCCGCTAACTTAATTGTAGAAGTCAAGAGAGTCTATTCACCCCCACTAGCCATTCAAGGATCCCCAACAAAACCTTCGTGGCGTATGTGATCCCATTATAGAATATGTGGATCACCAACCACCTCTCTAGACCGTGATGAGGGAATTGATAGAGTAGCCCTTTGTAGCGATCCTAGGCTTCAAACAAGGTCTCTCCCTTCTTCTGGCGGAAGCTAGTAATCAAGTGGCGCATGTAAGCAGTCTTACTTGGTGGGAAGAATTTATTCATAAATTGTTGCTCGCACTGCTCCCATGTGGTGATGCTTCCTGAAGGAAGGGAATGTAGCCATGTCTTCGCCTTATCCCACAATGAGAATGGGAAGAGACTCAAATGGATCGCATCAGTGGGTGCTCCATTGAATTTCAATATTGAGCATATCTCTAAAAATGTCTCTTGGTGCCGATTCGGGTCTTCAGTTGTAGCCCCTCCGAATTGGCTCTACTGGACCATTTGTATGAGTGTTGGTTTTAACTCGAGGTTATTAGCTGTGATGGATGGTCTAGCTATACTCAGTCTATAACCTCTAGCACTGGGGGCTGCATAATCCCACAGAGGTCGGCAACTTAAGTTCGCCAAAGGGGCATCTTATTCCTCCATACTTTTATGTTCAACACTCCTACGATGGCAGGTTCATTCAATTTCTAGGTCAATCAGAAGAAGATTTTCTGATCCTAAGCGTCTATGCATACGATAATCCAAGCTATGCAATCGGGAGTATATATACTACCTATTAAAAGGAAATCAAATAACCTTAAAGCACTAAACCAAATGAAGAAAAACTAAAAACAAAACTTAAGTAAGATGCATTATAACTACTAAAATTAATCTAAACTGAATTTAAATAGAAAAAATACAAACTAAGTAAACTAAAAATAAAATAAAAATAAAACAAGAAAACAAATCTATCCTAGGTATGATCCAAACTATCCATTTTCGATTCAATATCGAATCAACAGTCCTTGGCAATGGCACCAAAAACTTATTGCACGTGAGAACGACCTCAAATCTTCGATGAGGATCATCGAGGACTCGAAGCGTGTGCTCGTGCTCAATACCCGTAAGTGCATGGATGTTGTAAAGTAATAAAACATTATCGATCCCACAGACACTGAGATTCGAATATCGTTTATCCAGTGGATGTTGTTGTTCGGAGTTATAATCTTAAGAGTTGTGGTTGCGAGGTTGACGGTAGTCCTAACTCAAGTATGGTGTCACTCGGAGGAAGAGAAAGTTGGTTCGAAGTTCTCTAAAAAATTTTAGGACTTCGATTTCACTTGTGCATTGTGGGAAATGCTATCAATTAGATGCTTTTGAGACCTCTAATTATGATCTTGTGAGAGAATCATCATGCATTTGCCATATGAACTTTTTCTTCTATCGAGAACTACCTATTCCTAACCAAGTTTCCCTTTCGGATCGTCTGAGCTCAGGAGATTGATACCGGTGGGAGCCCTCTATCACTAAGGTCCCTCAACCCTTCTAGAGTTAATCTCTCCTACTTTAGGCCTTCTGCTAAGATAGATTATTGGGGTATGAGGACGTTTTAATTATCCCTACGAAGAGGCAGATCGTATTTCATATCCTACTCTATCATATTCCATCATTTACAATTACGGGAGGTAGGATGACCGCAAGGTCTATCCTTGGTTCTCCTAGATTTTTGATACGAAGGTTGTCACCCTTTGTATCGCCTATGTGTAGTATAAATAGAAACAAGATGTAATCCTCATCGAACTCAAAAAAACACAATTGCAAATAGAATCAAAATAGGTGACTATTTGATCTAGCATGTCCACATACACAAGTTACTCCCTAATCCTAGAATCGAAGTATCTACTCCATAGACAAATATGAATAAACACAACACATCTTAAGAAAAGTAATTACAAAGCAAGTAGAATGAGAAAATAAAGAGAGTACTTTCTGTCCTATCCAATTTATGTGTCTTGGTTGTTCTCCATAGTGCCGAAGCATCAAGATGGATCTTCTAGTCGTTTCCTTCATCCCCGTTGCGAGTCTTTAGTGCTTTTTTGGGCACCTTCTTGCCGTCCTAGTCGTCGGGCGTACTCCCTAGGGTTTGGCATGGCTTCCTATTTATAGATGTGAAGCCGACTCTCCATAAATCCCACGAAAACCCCTAATCGTGTCAAATTTTCCCAATGCCACGCGACCGTGTGGAATCCACACGACCGACCTTGTGGGGCACTAGAATTTCTGGGTTCGGGGGTTGGACACGGTTGTATGAGATTCACACGGTCAGGCCGTGTCCGCCTTTGTACTGTCCGGTGCACACCTTCTTTTGCTCTGAAGCATGCCTGTGTTTCTTGAGAAACACAACCAGAGCATGCTCGCCTTCCTTTGGCTTCAAAAGTGTGTCATTTTACCTGCAAAATATCGTCCTACATATAAAAACTACAAGAGCATATCTCCGAACTAGAAAATAGGAAATGCATGCAAAATAAGGTAAAATATACATAAAACAAGTATAAAACATGATGTGATGTGTGCGAAAACTACTCCTAAAACCCTATATGTTTTGCTCACATCACTATACTTAATTGCAAGTAGACCTGACATATTATTTGCAGTAAGTATATATGCTAGATATCAAACTTGTTCTAAAGAATCACATTTAACACATGTTAAAAAAATCCTAAGATACATTAAAGGAATAATTAATGTAGGAATGTGGTATCCAAGAACTAATAATTTTGAGTTAGTAGGATACTCTAACTCAAATTATGCTGGGTGTAAACTAGATAGAAAAAGTATTAGTGGAGGATGTCAACTCTTAGGATCATGCTTGGTAAACTGGTTTAGTAGGAAGCAACATTGTGTTGCTCTTTTCACAACTGAAGTCGAATACATAGTGTTAGGAGAATGTGTGGCCCAATTATTATGGATAATGCACACACTTAAAGATTTTGAGCTAGAATACAAAAAGGTAAAAACATTGGTTGATAACATAAGTTCAATAAACTTAACTAAAAATCCAATCCATCACTCACGTACTAAACATATTGATGTTAAACATCATTTTGTGAGAGCTCATGTGGCAAAGGGTAATATTGAACTCAATTATGTTGAGTCCAAGTCTAATCTTGCTGAGATTTTTACTAAACCATTTCCAGAAGCTGAGTTTAGTATGCTTAGAAGACAACTTGGATTATGCTTAGTAGACTAGGATTCTTTAATGTTTATTATTCAAAATCTATTTTGTTTCATTAAGTATTATTTTCTTAAAAGAAAAATTAAAACATTGATCTAGCCTAGGTCAATTTTAGATTTCATGATCCTATAGACCTAGGTAAGCCTTCGCATCTCACAAACACCTAGAATTATTTGTTTGTGTATTGAGCCACAAAGATGGGTGTGAGATATTAGGACTGCACCCCAAGTTCAAGATGTAGATTCAGTTTATTGACATGAACCTGTTGGTGTAATTGGCCCAAGTCATGATTGACCAGACTCGAGTTTGATTCGAGTGATATTTTAATGTTCGACAAAACGTATGACAATGTGATTGTCATGGGAAGTCCAAGTCATGGGTATTTGGCATGGGAAGTTCAAATCTTGAGTACTTGGCATGGAAAGTCCAAGCATGGGTCTTGACATTTGGAAAGTCCAATGTAGAGTTGGCATGGAAAGTCCAAGGGTGCAGTCTTGGCTACGTAAGACCAAGTGTGTAGTCTTGGCGATGAAAGTCCAAGTCATGGGTACTTGGCAATTGGGATGTCCGAGAGTATGATATTGGTGGCATAAAGTCCAAGTATGTGTCTTGGCAGTGTAAGCCCAAATGTACCTTGGCGGTGTAGACCAACTTAGCATGACAATAGTCGATGGAAGTATTTGAAGGCTAGCGTATGGATGAACAAGTCATGGATGACTTGGAGGGATCCGATAGGCGTGAGGCTGATGGAGGTGGCTAGAAGGCTTAGGTCTAGGCTAAGGGTGGTCTAGCAAGTATGAGGGCATCATAATTGGGTTAAAACCTCATGTTTGAGGTGTATCAGTGGATTGGGGTTATTAACTAGTTGACTAGTTGAGTGTTTTGACACTTGACAATCGAGTCAACACTGAGCAGTCGACTGACAGGAGTTGGCTAATGCTCGACTATGACCAAGTGGCCTTGGGCAGTCGGCTGCCAGCATTGGCAGTCGACAGATGTGGAGCAGTCGACTACCATGGATGGCAGTCGAGTGATAGATGTGGCCACAGAAGTGAGGCAGGCTTGACCAGTGCCTCGACTGCTATGCATCAGTTGATTGCTAGGTTTTGGTAGTCGATTGATGGGTTAGCCGTTGGAGTTTTTCCAGCATGGATAGAGTCATTGTGAGACAACGGCTACAAGAGCAGTCGACTGCTAGGTATGGGTAGTTGGTTGCTAGGTGAAAATCAGCCCGAGTTGCAACTTTATAAGGAGCTCGAAGGAGATATTTTTGGCAGTGATTTCTTAGGTGATTTGAGGCGATTTGTTGGTGCAAGTCAGGGTCATCGGATGCAGCTCAAGCATGCATTCAAAATCCACATTTATAAAGTTTTCTTTACATTGTTTTGTATATTTATTGTATTTGCTTGTACATCTCTTGTATTATCTTTATAATCTATTATAAGAGGTTTTCTCCACCTTCGGAGTATTTTTCAAGGAGCAGTTGATTAGTGGTGTTGTGCATCGCTAGAGCTCATTTGAGCTCAACCCGTGGAGTATGAACCCTAAGGTTCTGAACCACGTGATATCTCGTCTTGTGAATGTGTGTGCTTGTATTTTTGTGTACTCGTGTTTGTATTCATATTGTATTTTCTATTTCAGCTGCATACTAACGAATTGTAGAGACGAACATGAGCGAATTCCATCATCGGCATTATTCACCCCACTCTAGCGACGTGCAATCTTCTACATAACCAACATGGGATTTAAAAAGAAAATCAATCACTTCCGTGACTAACTCTAATTCAAATCTTGGTGATAATTCTTGAAGGGTGTGGAACCGAAGCTTCGCTTAGCACCTCAGTGACTTGTTCATGGCGATCCCATCTACGTCCCCGGATTAAAAGAAAAAGAATCCAAGACGAAGACGGATTACCCATGCAACCGATCCATCATTGTTCTATTCGATTAGAGTGGTTTCTTGAACAAACTTGTTGTTCAAGCAACCTAACTCTTTTCCTCGATTAGCCGCGGAATATATGATGTATGGATCGTCGGTTTTTGTTTTTATCATCGGGGTCCAAGTAAATTAGCCACATGCAATTACATACATCATACAAAGAAACAAAAGGTAACCAAACCAAGAATTATACCTCTTGTTTATCTCATGGCCTTCAATCGTATGTCCTATCCTCCTCTTGGACGTTGTGTGGGCCACGATCCTCTAAGAGTTGAAGCCTCCTAGATCACGATCTTCCTTTCCTTGCTCGCTTCGAACAAAAGGAAGAATACTCGAATCCTTCTTCTACTATCTAGTGCCGACCACCAAGCTCCAAACTAGGTTGTTGTCGCCGGCCAAGGAGAGGAAGATGATGTTGCTGGCTATGAGAAAAGGATCACCCTCAACCCTTGATGCCACCGGCCCCTGGAAAAGGAAAGAATCTACCGGCCAAGAGAAAAGGATGAGAAGAAGCCAAACCCTAATTCAAGCCGCTGGCCCTCGGACAAGGTGAGGGAGGCGCCGACCAAAAGGAAGGATAGGAGTCTAAATCCTAATTCCTTGCCACCGGCCTAAGGATCCAAAACCCTAGCCTCACGCTTGCTGCCCAAGCCAAATATGACACTAATCACCAAAATATTATCCACACCCAAGCACTTAGCCCTCCTTTTATAGAGTTAGGCTTAAGCCAACTTTCAATCTCCACCGTCGGATCTAGAGATTCAATCTTCACCGTCGGATCCAGGGTTTTATTTTCCACTATCGGATCTAGGCTTCAAGAGGGTTTTAATAGGCTATAATAGGAACCATGAGGAGGAGTTGGATCTTGGCCACCCAATGGATCTAGCCCACATAAAGTCTGATCCATTAATGATAATCCATTCAACTAGAGGATTATCATTGATCTACCTCACCAACCCCCATAAATAAATATGGCTCAATATATTAATTGTTCAAATATCTCCCCGTGTTTAAGATCTCTATCAATTAATTAATTTACTGACAATTAATTAATCAATATCTAACTCCATGAGTAGTAACACTCAACCTTATCATCATGTCGGACCAAGTCCACCTGCAGGGTTTACATGATGATCCTTATGAGCTTTTCAAGGGGACATCATCATCCTAATATATAGGACACAATTTCCTCCTATAATCAACGACACACCATGTAAATAATATCACTTCCCAACTTACCGAGCCTATCGATTTAATCTATAAATCTCTCCCATTGGTAAATCAAAAAATAAATACTAAGTACATGTGTCCGTTAATATATCGGGATTAAGAGGATGTACACCATAATATTCGAGGTCCGATTCAATTTTATAGTCAGCAATAAATCGAATCACCTCTATTTCGGTTCTGCTCAATACACACAAAGTGTACTAGTATAATTCTATGGTCAAGACAAACCAATACCAAATCACACTACAACCATACCAATGGTTTGTTCAAAACCATCTAGATTATGAGCCTCTACTTATACTCTACAAGGAACTAATAACATGATCTCTTGTGTGACACTACACACCATGTTATCTACAATGTAATGTATCAGACAAATATGCATAACCATAATTATGTAAACATTGATCATGTTATTCTTATTTCAAAAATAAAGATGTTCATACAAAAGATAGACTTTTCAGTATACATCCCAACAATCTCCCACTTATACTAAAAGACTATGTTGTCCTCATACTGCCATACATATGATTCTCATTCCCTCCATATGCCTATCAAAAGCTCTCGCTGGAAGGGCCTTAGTGAAAGGACCTGTCAGGTTATCCTCTGATGCAATCTTGGCTACAACAACTTCTCCTTGCTTTACGATTTCTCGTATCAGGTGGTACTTGCGCTCTATGTGTTTACTTGCTTTATGGGATCGTCATTCCTTCGAGTTTGAAACTGCACCACTATTATCAAAATAAATTGCGATAGTTCTGGGCAAACTAGGAATCACATCCAAGTCCATCAAGAAGTTCCTGAGCCATACAACTTCTTTGGCTGCCTCAGAGGCTGCCACATACTCAGCTTCCATGGTAGAGTTCGCCATGCATTTCTGTTGACACTCCTCCATACAATGGCTCCACCTCCCAAAGTAAACACAAAATCTGATGTAGACCTATTGTTAAGCCTATCTGATTGGAAGTTAGAATCTGTGTAACCCACAGGGAGTAATTGATCTATCTGGTATACCAGCATAGAATCCCTAGTCCTTCTCAGGTACTTCAATATATGCTTTACCGTAGACCAATGTCCCTATCCTAGATTACTCTGATATCTGCTAACCATGCCCACAGCAAAGTAGATATCCGATCTCGTACATAACATAACATATATGAGGCTTCCTACTGCCGAAGCATAAGGAACTGCCTTCATCTCCTCTATCTCCTTTGATGTTCTAGGACACATCTCTTTAGATAAAGGTACTCCATGCCTAAAAGGTAGAAAATCTTTCTTGGAGTTCTGCATGCTAAAACGAGCAAAAATAGTGTCTATGTATGAAGCTTGAGATAAGCACAACATCCTTTTCCTACAATCCCTTATAACCTTGATCCCAAGGATGTGTCCCACTTCACCCAAGTCCTTCATATCAAATTGTTTGGAGAACCATACCCTTACGTCTGATAACACCTTGACATTGTTGCCAATTAACAAAATGTCATCTACGTATAGTACAAGAAATATCACTACATTTTCATCACATCTCTTGTACACACAAGACTCATCCGGACTTTGAATAAATCCATAATATTGTATTACCTCGTCAAAGCGGATGTTCCAAGACCTCAAAGCTTGCTTCAATCTGTAAATGGACCGATTAAGCTTGCACACAAGATGTTCTTTGCCCTTTGCAATGAACCCCTCTGGTTGCTCCATATAGATGTTTTCCTCAAGACTTCCATTAAGGAAAGCTATCTTGACATCCATTTGCCACACCTCATAATCCATATGAGCAACAATACATAAGAGAATCTGGATAGACATAAGCATGGCCACCGGCGAAAAGGTCTCCTCATAATCGATACCCTCTTTCTGAGTATACCCTTTCGCAACAAGCCTTGCTTTGAAGGTCTCAACCTTCCTGTCTATTCCTCTCTTTCTTTGTAGATCCACTTGCATCCAATGGTTTTTACACCATTGGGTGGTTTTACTAGCTTCCAGACCTGATTTGAATCCATATATTCTATCTTAGAATTCATTGCACTTTGCCAAGATACCGTATCTTTATTTTGGATTGCCTCGTCATATGTCCAAGGATTAGGTTCATGTTCACAAGGGACCAAATCAGAAGATTCTCCCAGGAACATAAATCTATCAGGCTGTCTAATAACCCTCCCACTATGATGAGGTATCACCTGTGTATCCTCTGTGACACGCAGTGCAGTCACTTGTGGTATATCCCCTTCTACCGGTGGTACTGAAGTAGTGACTTCCCCTCTCAATTCCTCTAGAACAATCTTACTCATGGGCTTTTGGTTCATCACATAGTCTTCCTCTTAAAATCTGGCGTTCGTGCTAATGATCACCCTCTGATCTCTAGGACTATAGAACAAATCACCTTTCGTTCCTCTAGGATAGACTACGAATATACGCACTTCTGTACGAGGTTCCAACTTATCAGCATATGCCTTCAGCACATGTGCTGGACTCCCCCAAATCTGAATATATCTCAGACTAGGCTTTCGCCCAGTCCATAATTCTGTGGGAGTAAAATGCACTGATTTAGATGGTATCAAGTTCAGAATATACACTGTCATATCTAGAGCATACCCCTAGAATGAATCTGACAACTCAGAATAACTTATCATCAATCTAACCATCTCCATAAGAGTCTTATTCCTTCACTCCGCTACACCATTCTGCTGGGGTGTGCCAAGTGTAGAAAATTGGGATTGAATCCCAACCTCTTATAAGTAATTCCTAAACTCTCCCAAGAGGTACTAACCACCATGCTCAGATCGTAGTGTCTTGATACTTTTACCTTAATGTTTCTCCATATCAGCCTTGAATTCTTTGAATTTGTCAAAGCATTCAGAATTGCGGCGCATCAAGTAAATGTATCCATATCTTGAATAATCATCTATAAAAGAGACAAAATATTCAAAACCACCTCTATCCTGGATAGACATAGGACCAAACAAATCAGAATGAACCAATTCCAACACATCTTTTGCTCTATACCCCTTGGCCTTAAAAGGCCTCTTGGTCATTTTACCTTCCAAGCAAGATTCGAAAGTTGGAAAATCTTCCACCACCAATGAACCCAGAGGTCCATCAGCTATCAACCTTTGAATTCTACTTAGGTTAATATGACCTAACCTTAGATGCCAAAGATATGTTTGGTTCATTTTCGAAGGGTCTTTTCTCTTATTAGATTTAGAAGATGAGTTATTTACTGCTATTTGCATCGTGGGAGCTTTTGGTTCAAGGGTATATAAATTTCCTATCAATGCACCAGAACAGATAATCTCTCTATTCCTTTTTATAACAACTCTGTCATTAAAAGAAATAGAATATCCATCCAAAAACAATTTAGAAACCGAAATCAAATTCTTTCTAAATAAAGGTACATAAAGGTAATTTTTCATAACTAAAGTTTTATTCCTATCAAAAGATAAATAAACATCTCCCACTGTAACGGCCACCACCTTTGTGGCATCGCCTAAGTAAACGGTAATCTCCCCCTCAGCTAGTCGTCTGGTTTCCTGAAACCCCTACAAAGTATTGCAGACATGATCAGTGGCTCCCATATCTACACACCAGGTGCCGGTAGATAACACCGCTAAACATGTTTCAATGACTAGACCAAAAGATATACCTTTGTTCTGCTTTTGATTGGGGCAGTCCTTCTTCCAATGTTCTATCTGCTTACAAGTGAAGCACTTGTCTTTCGGCTTCTTCACTCCTCCTTGAGATCCTCCCGCCACCTTTACTTCACCTTGTTTCTTCTTCTTCTTGCCTTTCGTCTTAGAAGTTGAAACCTTCTGAGCAACCATGGCCTAAGCCTGAGCACTCTGACAAAAAAGCCCCTCTGCCACCTGGAGTTCTGTCAGAAGCTCCGCCAATGAATACGACCTTTTATTCATGTTGTAGTTCAGGCGAAACTGCTCAAAACTCCTAGGTAGAGACTCGAGAATGATATCAACCTGGGTTTCCCCATCGATCTCACCTCCAAGGACATTCAGCTCATTCAAATGAGCATCATCTTGAGAACATGATCCCTCACGGGTGTTCCCTTGATCATGGTGGTCATCATCAAGTTCCTCATGGCTTCTTGCCTAGCAGCCCGATTCTGGTGTCCGTAAGGCTCCTTGAGATTGAGCATCATGTCATAAGCCATGGGCATGGCTTGATGCTGATGTTGCAATACATTTGACATAAAAGCCAAAATGTAACACCGTGCCATCTCATCAGCCTTAATCCACTTTTTATAACTCACTTTCTCCTTTCCCCAGAATCATCCACAGGCTTAGGAGGACACTCTTCGAAAAGTACTTACTTGTACTCCTCAGCAGTCAAGACAATATCAAGATTCCTTTTCCAATAAATATAATTGGGTGCAGTATGTTTATTCTCTTTTAGTATCACAGCAAGCAGGTTGAAAGTCATTTTTGAAAAACCTAAGAATCACATAGATCAAAACATTAGATTTCAAAAAATTATTGATTCCTCAAACAATAAAATTTTAAAATCAACCAACACCTCAAAACACCGAGAATATCGTATGCCACGATAGTATGGACGTATACGAATTCTACATTTGTAAGAGGAGGTTTTACCCATTAATTTTATTATCCTGTCAACCTAACTTTTTGACAAATAAAATTAATAGTTGGTTCCTCTTCGGCCCTACAAATAAAAGAGTGACTCCGATGGGGAGGATACTCCTATTTGCATCTAAGTGTCCACCATCACTCGATACCAATGTTGGGATGTACTCTGAAAAGTCTATCTTTTGTATGAACATCTTTATTTAGAAATAAGAATCACATGATCATTGTTTGTATATTTATGGTTATGCATATTGTCTAATACATTACATTGTAGATAACATGGTGTGTGGTGTCACATGGGAGACCATGTTATCGGCTCCTTGTAAAGTATAAGTAAAGGCTCACAACCGAGATGACTTTGGACAAACCATTGGTATGGTTGTAGTGTGATTTGGTATTGGTTTATCTTGACCATAGAATCACACTAGTGCACTTTGTGTGTATTTAGCAGGACCGACTTAGAGGTGATTCGATTTATTACTGACTACATAATCGAATTAGACCTCAGATATTATATTGTACACGCTCTTAATCCCGATATAATAATTGGCACATATACTTAGTATTCATTTCTTTGATTTACCAATGGGAGAGATTTATAGATTAAATCAATAGGATCGGTAAATTGGGAAATGATATTATTTATATGGTATGTCGTTGATTATAGGAGGAAATCGTGTCCTATAAATTAGTATGATGATGTCTCCTTGAGGAGCTCATAAAGGTTCATCATGTAAAATCTGCAGGTGGACTTTGTCCGGCATGATAATATGGTTG
This sequence comes from Wurfbainia villosa, assembly GCA_025175895.1. Lineage (NCBI taxonomy): Eukaryota > Viridiplantae > Streptophyta > Magnoliopsida > Zingiberales > Zingiberaceae > Wurfbainia > Wurfbainia villosa. The sequence goes on along the minus strand of CM045994.1, from coordinate 84,681,197 downwards.
AGTGGTACAACTCATGGAGTTAGATGTTGATTAATTAATTGTCAGTAAATTAATTAATCGAAGGACATTCGAGATCTTAAACATGGGGAGATAAATGTACAAATAATATATGGAGCTCATATTATCTTATGGGGGTTGGTGAGGTAGATCAATGATAATCCTTTAGTTGATTGGATTATCATTAATGGATCGTACTTTATGTGGGCTTGATCCATTGGGTGGCCAAGATCCATGTCCTCCTCATGGTCCCTATTGTAGCCTATTAAAACCTCATGAAGCCTAGATCCAATGGTTGAAAAAAAACTCTAGATCCAACGGTAGAGATTAAATCTCTAGATCCGACGGTTGAGATTAAATCCCTAGAACCGATGGTGGAGATTAAAGGAAGCTTAGGCCTAACTCTATAAAAGGGTGCTTAAGGGTGGACGACAAAATAGAAGAAGGGGATTAGGGTTAAGGGGCGGCAAGCTTGGGCGATTAGGGTTTGGGGCTTAGGTGGCCACAATTAAGGAAAGATTTTCCTTTTCTCTTCTTCTTGTTGTTGGCCGGCACCCAAACAAGCTTCTCCTCTCCTTTGCCGACGTCCAAACCCCTTCATTCTCTTCTCCTTGACCGGTGGAAACAAAGCGTAGGGTCTTCCCTTGAAGCTCTTTGCCAGTGTCCACTTCTTTGTTCTTCTTCTTGGCCGGCGGCAAGCACCAAGCTTGGATCTTGGTGGTTGGTTGAAAGAAGGAGAAGTGTTTTGTTTCTTATTCTTCTTCTTGCTCAGAGCGAGCAAGGAAGGAAGATTGGTGATCTAGGAGCTTCGACTTTTGGTAGATCATCTCCCACACGACGTCTAAAAGGAGGAAGGACATACAATAGAAGATCGAGAGGTATAACATTTGTTTATATTCTTTTGTAGCATGTCTATATTTGTTCTTCAATCATATATATGTTATATATTCTATTTTGTGGCCAACATAACTTGGACCCCAAATACAAACGCAAAAATCAGTGATCCGTACATTATCTATTCCACGGCTAATCATAGAATAGAGGTTGGTTGCTCGAACAACAAGTTCATTCAAGTGACTACTCTAATTGAATAGCACGACGATAAAACAGTTGCTTGAGTGATCCTTTTTGTCTAGGATTAAATTTTTTTAATCCGGGGACGTCGAAGGGATCGCCATGAACAAGCGATCGAGTTGAAGTGGGAAGCGAAGTTTCCTACCTTCAAGTGGTATCAGAGCTTCAGTTCCGGACAAAACCCTTCAAGTGGTATCAGAGCCACGGTTTCCGATTTTGTGTGTTTAGGATTCGGTTTCTTTTATGCACTTTTCATATATTATATGTGTCGAATAATAGTAGGATGTGCGTAGGTTAACTTTTTTCGTTGCTGGCATAGGATCCAACTATTATGGTCATATGTGTGTATGTGATTGTATGTGTGTAATTGTATATTTTGTTGAATCCTCGGGGTTGATGAGACTAGTATTTAATTTTTTGTAATTTGATACGGCATTGTTTAGCCACTCTTTCTATTTTAGTTTGCTTTCAATCTAGATTTCATGTACACTCCCTCGTAGATTATAGGATCAATGAATGTAAATTAAAATAGTTTTTTTTCCTCGGCTCGGATCTCCGGATGGCTTGTACATGGCGTAAGGAGGAGCGGATGAGATGGCGATACGACGGGAGACATATTGAAGTCAAAATCCATAATAGTTGGAAAATATTTATTTTTCATATTTATTGCTTATTGTTTGATATACATGTCTTAGGCTAGAAAATTCCTCAATTTTAAATTACTAAGTGGGAGAGGGATAATTTTATAAATTCCCACGGCCTCCATTATGATTTAACATGTGATGCAAACAAACTTGCGCGTCGGCTCTGAGTGCCTTCCTCCCCATCTGATGAGTTTGTTTGCAGATCACAGGGTCAAATATGGTTATAGGAAATTATTGAGGAGCATGTGTACTTCCCCATCGGAAGGCATATAACCTGAGATAATTCCCATGGTATCAAGTAATGGTGAACAGTTAAATGCAAATAGGAGTATCCACCCCATCGGAGTCACTTCTTTTATTTGTAGGGCCGAAGAGAAACCAATAATTATTTTTATTTGTCAAAAAGTTAGGTTGACAAGATAGTAAAATTAATGGGTAAAACCTCCTCTTACAAATGTAGAATTCGTATACGTCCACACGATCGTGACATATGATATTCTCGTTGTTTTGAGGTGTTTGTTGATTTTAAAATTTTATTGTTTGAGGAATCAATAATTTTTTGAAATCTAAAGTAATGATCTATGTGATTTTTAGGTTTTTCAAAAATGACTTTCAGTCCACTTGCTGTGATATTAAAGGAAAATAAACTTACTGTACATAATCATGTTAATTGGAAAAAGGAATCTAGATATTGTCTTAACTGCTGAGGAGTACAAGTATGTACTCTTCGAAGAGTGTCCTCCTAAACCTGCGAATGAGCTAGAAGTCCTTGGAGATGACATTGATGGGGAAACCCAGGTCGATATCATACTCCAGTCTCTACCTAGGAGTTTTGAGCAGTTTTGCCTGAATTACAACATGAATAAGAGGTTATATTCGTTGGAGGAGCTTCTGACAGAACTCCAGGCGGCAGAGGGGCTTTTTCGTCAGAGTGCTCAGGCGTAAGCCATGTTTGCCCAAAAAGTTTCTACTTCTAAGCCGAAAGGTAAGAAGAAGAAGAAACAAGCTGGGGCAAACATGGTGGGAGGATCTCAGGGAGGAGTGAAGAAGCCGAAAGGCAAGTGCTCCACTTGCGAGTAGACTGGACATTGGAAGAAGGACTGCCCCAACCGGAAGCAGAACAAAGGTATATCCTTTGGTCTAGTCGTTGAAACATGTTTAGCGGTGTTATCTACCGACACCTGGTGTGTAGATACGGGAGTCACTGATCATGTATGCAATACTTTGCAGGGGTTCCAGGAAACCAGACGACTAACTGAGGGGCAGATTACCGTATACTTGGGAGATGCCACGAAGGTGACGGCTGTTGCAGTGTGAGATGTTTATTTATCTTTTGATAAAAATAATGTTTTGGTTCTGAAGAATTGCCTTTATGTACATTTATTTAGAAAGAATTTAATTTCGGTTTCTAAATTGTTTATGGATAGATATTCTATTTCTTTTAATGGCAGAGTTGTTATAAAAATGAATAGGGAGATTATCTGTTCAGGTGCATTGATAGAAAATTTGTATACACTTGAACCAAAAGCTCCCACGATGCAAATTGAAGTTAATAACTCATCTTCTAATTCCAATAAGAGAAAAGAACCTTCGAAGATGAACCAAACATATCTTTGGCATCTTAGGCTTGGTCATATTAACCTAAGAATAATCCAAAGGTTGATAGCTGATGGACCTTTGGGTTCATTAGTGGTGGAAGATTTCCCAACCTGCGAATCTTGCTTGGAGGGTAAAATGACCAAGAGGCCTTTTAAGGCCAAGGGGTATAGAGCCAAAGATGTGTTAGAATTGGTTCATTCTGATTTGTGTGGTCCTATGTCTATCCAGGCTAGAGGTGGTTTTGAGTATTTCGTCTCTTTTATTGACGATTATTCGAGATATGGATACATTTACTTGATGCATCGCAAGTCTGAATGTTTTGACAAGTTCAAAGAATTCAAGGTTGATGTGGAGAAATGTCAAAGTAAAAGTATCAAGACACTATGATCTGATCGTGGTGGTGAGTACCTCTTGGGAGAGTTTAGGAACTACTTATCAGAGGCTAGGATTCAATCCCAATTGTCTACACCTGGCACACCCTAGCAGAATGGTGTAGCAGAGCGAAGGAATAGGACTCTTATGGAGATGGTTAGATCAATGATGAGTTATTATGAGTTTCCAGATTCATTCTGGGGATATGCTTTAGATACGGTAGTGTATATTCTGAACTTGGTACCATCTAAATCAGTGTCTTCTACTCCCATAGAATTGTGGACTGGGCGAAAGCCTAGTCTAAGACATATTTGGATTTGGGGGAGTCCAGCACATGTGCTGAAGGCAGATGCTGGTAAGTTGGGACCTCGTACAGAAGTACGCATGTTCGTTGGATATCCTAGAGGAACGAAAGGAGGTTTGTTTTATAGTCTTAGAGATCAGAGGGTGATCGTTAGCATGAATGCCAGATTTCTAGAGGAAGACTATGTAATGAACCACAAGCCCATGAGTAAGATTGTTCTAGAGGAATTAAAAGGGGAAGTCACTTCTTCAGTACCACCGGTACAAGAGGATATACCACAAGTCACTACACCGCGTGTCACAGAGGATACAAAGGTGATACCTCGTCGTAGTGGGAGGGTTATGAGACAACCTGATAGATTCATGTTCTTGGGAGAATCTTTTGATTTGGTCCTTGGTGAACATGAACCTGATCCCTGGACATATGACGAGGCAATCCAAGATAAAGATGTGGTATCTTGGCAAAGTGCAATGAATACTGAGATTGAATCTATGGATTCAAATCATGTCTGGGAGCTAGTAGAACCACCCGATGGTGAAAAAACCATTGGTTGTAAGTGGATCTACAAAAGAAAGAGAGGAATAGACGGGAAGGTTGAGACCTTCAAAGCAAGGCTTGTTGCGAAAGGGTATATTCAGAAAGAGGGTATCGATTATGAGGAGACCTTTTCGCCGGTAGCCATGCTTAAGTCTATCCGGATTCTCTTATGTATTGGTGCTCATATGGATTATGAGGTGTGACAGATGGATGCCAAGACAGCTTTCCTTAATAGAAGTCTTGAGGAAAACATCTATATGAAGCAACCAGAAGGATTCATTGCAAAGGGCAAATAACATCTTGTGTGAAGCTTAATCGGTACATTTATCGATTAAAGCAAGCTTCGAGGTCTTGGAACATCCACTTTGATGAGGTAATCCAATCTTATGGATTTATTCAAAGTCCAGATGAGTCTTGTGTATACAAGAGATGTGACGGAAACGTAGTGGTATTTCTTGTACTATACGTTGATGACATTTTGCTAATTGGAAACAATATCAAGGTGTTATCGGACGTAAGGGTATGGTTGTCCAAACAGTTTGATATAAAGGACACGTCCTTGGGATCATGGTTATAAGGGATCGCAGGAAAAAAATGTTGAGCTTATCTCAAGCTTCATACATAGGCACCATTATGGATCGTTTTAGCATGCATAACTCCAGGAAGGGTTTTCTACCTTTCAGGCATGGAGTTCCTTTATCTAAGGAGATGTGTCCTAGAACATCTGAGGAGATAGAGGAGATGAAGGTGGTTCCTTATGATTCCGCAGTAGGAAGCCTTATGTATGCGATGCTATGTACGAGACCAGATATCTACTTTGTCGTGGGCATGGTCAGCAGATATCAGAGTAATCTAAGACAAGGACATTGGATTACGGTAAAGCATATATTGAAGTACCTGAAAAGGACTAGGGATTATATGCTAGTTTACCGGGCAGACCAATTACTCCCTATGGGTTATACAGATTCTGACTTCCAATCAGACAGGGATAACAGTAAGTGTACCTCAGGTTTTGTGTTTACTTTGGAAGGTGGAGCCATTGTATGGAGAAGTGTCAAGCAGAAATGCTTGGCGGACTCTACTATGGAAGCTGAGTATGTGGCGGCCTCTGAGGCGGCAAAAGAAGTTGTGTGGCTCAGGAACTTCTTGATGGACTTGGATGTGATTCCTGGTTTGCCCAGAACTATCACAATTTATTGTGATAATAGTGGTGCAGCTGCAAGCTCGAAGGAACCACGAGCCCATAAGGCAAGTAAATACATAGAGCACAAGAACCACCTAATACGAGAAATCGTAAAGAGAAGAGAAGTTGTTGTGGCCAAGATTGCATCGGAGGATAACCTGGCAGATCCTTTCACTAAGGCCCTTCCAGCGAGAGCTTTTGATAGGCATGTGGAGGGAATGAGAATTAGATGTATGATAGTTTAAGGACAACATAGTCTTTTAGTATAAGTGGGAGATTTTTGGGACGTATACTGAAAAGTATATATTTTGTATGAACATCTTTATTTTGAAATAAGAATCACATGATCATTGTTTGCATATTTACGGTTATGCATATTGTCTAATACATTACATTGTTGATAACATGGTGTGTGGTGTCACACGGGAGATCATGTTATCGGCACCTTGTAAAATATAAGTAAAGGCTCACAACCAAGATGACTTTGGACAAACCATTGGTATGGTTGTAGTGTGATTTGATATTGGTTTGTCTTGACCATAGAATCACACTAGTGCACTTTGTGTGTATTGAGCTGGACCGACTTAGAGGTGATTCGATTTATTGCTGACTACATAATCGGATCGGACCTCAGATATTATATTGTACATGCTCTTAATCCCGATATAATAACGGGCACATATACTTAGTATTCATTTCTTTGATTTACCAATAGGCGAGATTTATAGATTAAATCAATAGGCTCGATGAGTTGGGAAATGATATTATTTATATGGTGTGTCGTTGATTATAGGAGGAAACCGTGTCCTATATATTAGGATGATGATGTCCCCTTGAGCTCATAAAGGTTCATCATGTAAACCCTGCAGGTGGACTTGGTCCGGCATGATGATAAGGTTGAGTGGTACTACTCAGGGAGTTAGATGTTGATTAATTAATTGTCAATAAGTTAATTAATCGACGGATATTCGAGATCTTAAACATGGGGAGATAAATGTACAAATAATATATAGAGCCCATATTATCTTATGGGGGTTGGTGAGGTAGATCAATGATAATCCTTTAGTGTATTGTATTATCATGAATGAATCGGACTTTATGTGAGCTTGATCCATTGGGTGGCCAAGATCCAAGTCCTCCTCATGGTCCCTATTGTAGCCTATTAAAACCTCATGAAGCCTAGATCCATTGGGTGAAAACAAAACTCTGTAGGGGATCGATCGGTGTGTATTGGGTGGCTAGAGGGGGGTGAATAGCCCTCAATTGTTCGATGGTGGAATTCGTTCATTCTCATTGCATTGCTTTCCTATGATTGTTGTTAGCGCAGAGGAATAACAATGATAATAACAATACTAACAACACATAACAGTCACAAGCAATACACAAGAATATACGTGGTTCGGAACCGAATGGTTCCTACTCCACTGGCGAGCTCTCTGAGCTCTAGTTATGTGCACGACACTAACTAAACTCCTTCTCGACTACACGTCGGTTGTGGAGAAACCTCTCACAAGCTATTACAACAATTAATATATGAAATACAAGAAATACAAAGACAAATATGAAATACACATAAAGAACACTTTACAACGCTTGCTTTGAACCCTTTGCTTGTAGCTTGATTTAGATGGATCTTGAAGGTCTGGAATGCAGCAGCAATTCCCCTCCAATAGCTTCACAAAAGTCTTGGCGAAATCCTCCCACTTGAGCTCCAATTATAACCTACGCTGTTGCTACCACACATGACATTGCCAAAAGGCCCCCGATCGTCAGAGCCGTTGTCTCACAACGGCCAGATCCACATTGGATAAGTTCCAATGGATCACCTACCAGTCGACTGCCAGTCCATGACAGTCAACTGGTGAGCTAGTAGTCGACTACCCAGTCGGCTACGTAACATTCTATGCTCACGACACTCCCATCATCGATCGCCATCCCCCGATCAGCCGATCATCACCGAATGCGCTACCCATGGCAAAGGGATCGCCAAGCATAAAACCTGCAGTCTAACACCAGTCGAACCCTAGTCGACTTGGACTAGTCGACTGACACCTATGCCAGTCAACTGTTGTCGAGCAAAACCTCAAACACCAAGTTGTTTGAGCATTCGACCGTCAGGTAAACCCTCAAACATCAAGTTTGAGCCTCCGACACTCAGTCTTAGCCACTTGGTCAAGTCAACCTTATCCCTCATGGAGTTCTCCACCGAAGCTCTCTTCCCTTGGACTACGTCCCTCGGATGCGCCAAGCGCACGACTTCGTAACGCCATCCTTCGCATCTCATGCCCTCGAAGTATGCTTCCCTTGGGCCTCACTCCATTCGCTCCCCGTCTGGCGGTCCCTTGGATGCACTAAGCGCACGGCTTTGCAATGCCATCCTTCACCGACTCAAGGATCCCGAGCCTAGTGAACTTACCAAGTCCTCAAGACTTCCCACATGCACCAAGTGCATGGCTTTGCAATGCATTTCTCACCAAGCACCAAGCGCACGGCTTCGCAATGCTTTGGACTTTTCCACACCAAGCTCCATGCTTGGATTTTCCATGCCAACCCCATGTTGGACTTTCCCACACCAAGCTCTATGCTTGGATTTTCCATGCCAACACCATTTTGGACTTTCCTTTGTCATAAGGTTTGTCTATCATCAAAATACTATCAAGGTACTGCTCAAGTCAAACTTGAGTCAACCTGGGCCGATTGCACCTACAATCTCCCCCTTTTTGATGATTGACAAAACTACCATCTCAAGTCTACCAATTCTCCCATATTGGCAATTCTCACATCCCAAATTAGAATTCCAAACCTAATTGGAAACTTGGTAACTTCTCCCCCTTTTTGACACTGCATCAAAAAGGTCCTTCCCAAGGGTATGAATGTCTCATATCCCAATGAGATCTTACAATCTCTCCCTTAGAGGAACACATGCCTACAATCTTTCTAGTGATCCCATATCACTTAAAGAGAGGCAACCCAATTTTCCTCCCATGAAGAAATACACATCCATCTTCTCATGATGGATACCTCCCCCTAGAGGCTTGCTCCCCCTTGACCATTGCACCAACAATATCCTTGGAGAGTCCCTAAGCCAATAGGAACATTTAACCAATCAAAATTAAGGCAAAGTTCAACAATGAACTCTCATCCACCTTAAAATTGATACTTTCCCTAAACCCTTCTCCTAATCCATGTCCAATGGATTTCCACCCTTTCTAATGCTCTCCCAAGCATATCCTAGGGTTAGGAGTGGTTAGGGGACCTTAACCTAGCTGAACATGGGCCTAACCAACAAGATTTACCCAAAATCAGCTTTAGCTGATCAATTTAGAAACCGTCATTGCCACTCTATCACCAATCGCCTCCTGGTACGATCGATAATCAGATTTGCTTTTTGACATTTTAAATGGATTTCTGAAATTCATAAGTAAATATACATAGGTTTAAAAATCTTGAAATTTGGTATGTATATTACTTATCACAAACACTATGGGTGAAAAATATTTGAAAATTATTTTACCCACTAAATTAGGAGATTGATACAAAGTCCAAAAGTTGAGAAAAGCTTCAATAAAGAGCCCTCTTTGTATCATCCCATTCAATGGTGATAGCTATCAAAAGATAAGCCTGACCAATGTTTTTCAAAATGTTTTTGAAACCTTTAATTTCTTTTTCCTAAACATCTCAGTTATATTTAGATGTGTAAAACATATACAAGTCAAGTTTTTAGTGAGATGTGTGTTTTTGTTCTTTTATGGTCTCATGCATATTTCTAGGCAATATTATTTGATTACCATCAAATCATGCAATAGTCATTAATTTCATTTTAGTTATATGCATGAAGATGATTATGGTATAAATATGATATAGATAAAAGCATATGCCAAAATCATAATGTCATGGCATGTAAGAGACATCGAAGCATACATGACATCTAAAAATATCTCTAAACATGATCATGATATTTTTATAGATAAAAATGAAAATGATGTCATGACATGGCAAGGCAAACAAATCATGGCAAGTAAAATATACTAAGGTATAAAATACCTAAGTGTTAAATCCAAATTGCCATTTCTAGGGTTAAGTCCATTTTTTGCCTTAATAGCCATTTATCCCTCTAGTGTGCCAAAAACCCAAAATGACACATCAATACCTCTAAGACCTAATTGTGCCAATTTAAATCATTTTAAACTTCTCAAGCACATTGGCACATTCTAATGTGTCAACTCTACTATGGTTAGGTTAACCACCCATCCACTTAGGGTTGACACACCCTAACCCATTTAGCGTGAATCGATCACGCTCTTAGGAACCCAATACCTATTGGAGCTCCTTGGGTTAACAAGGTATTCCCTAGGGATAACTTCCCTAGATACCTTTCTAATGACCCTTTTAGGCTTTGAAGCCATAGTCTTTTGGGTCTTTCCTAGGTAAACTCTAGAGGTGACTCCTCCTTTGACCTTCCTAGTGGCTACATTTGATTTCTTTGAGGTCTTAGCCACTAGACACATACCATGGCTAGACTTAGGGATAGCTTCCCAATTAGCCTTGGTTTTTCTAGACCTAGAAATAGTTCCATAATCAAATGGAACATTATGATAAGTCTTCTTGGGCTTAGATTTGTGACCCAAACCTTCCTTGCCCTTAGACCGTTTTTGAACCTATGGTCGTGACTTTTGGGCATTTGACCCTAGAATTGAATTTTCTATGATTCTAAGGGTTTTCTCCATTCTCTCAAACCTTGACCTCAAGACTTATTTTTCTAGCTCTAATTTTCCCAATTTTGATTTTTCATTAATCTTTTGGGAAATATTCTTCTTCTTAGGCATATGTCTACCCTTCTTAGGGTTAATGCCTAGATGGTTTTCAACTCTTCTAATGGACTCTTTAGGTAAAATAGGTCTATTGTTTTGAGTCCTAGGTTTGTCCTTAGAGAAACTAACATGCTTAGCACCTAGACAAACATATTTCTTCCTACTAGCATGCTTTTCATTAATGATTGCAACAGAGCTAAAATAATTCTTAGCATGCTTTTTAACTTTAGGAATTGAAGGTTCATAATTTAGATTTACCTTAGGGTTAGCTTGGGAAGCTCTCCCTACATGAGATACACCTTCTTGCCCTTTCTTCCTCCCCATAGGGCATTGGCTTCGATAGTGCCCTCTTTGTTGCATTTGAAGCACACAATGTGCTCTTTGCTCTTAATTGAGGGGACTCTGGCATCCTTTGACTTTGGGTTGACTTTTGGTGTCGATGCCTTTTCCTTAACCAATTTAGGGCATTTTCTCTTGTAATGCCCTTTATCCCTACACTCAAAGCATATTATATAATCTTTATTTAAAATTATAATACTTGAGTTACCTAGGGAGGTGGAGGATTCTTCTTGATCACATCTTCTGGAGGTAGATGCTTCATTTTGACTTTGCTCCGGAATGGAAACCCTTTCCTCCCCCTCAATGCTAGAGGTGGAGGTCTCCACCAAATCATCAACATCTTCAAATGTTGTGGGTGCTTCTTCCTCGGCATTCTCCTCTACTTGTGCCGGTTGGGAGTTTTCTTGGAATTTTGTTATCTTATTCCATAGCTCCCTTGCATCCCTATAGTCACCCAATCTAGACCAAATATGATTAGGTAACAAATCACTAAATAATTTTATTACCTAGAGATTTGTCTTGAAGTCATTAATTTGGTCTTGGGTCCACCTTGACTTCTCAATTGGCTTGTTGTATTTGTCCCTAGGCATCTCAAAACCGTTTTCTACAATAATCATATAATCAAAGTTGGTTTCGAGATATACTTCCATATGTTTCTTCCACCAAGAAAAATCTCCACCGAATTTCGGTGGATGGATGTTGTAGCCGACCATCTTGTAGTGTTTGTGTCGGCGGTTAGTCCTCGACAAACGTCTTGGCTCTGATACCACTTGTAGGGGATCGATGGGTGTGTATTGGGTGGCTAGAGGAGGGTGAAAGCCCTCAATCGTTCGATGGTGGAATTAGTTCGTTCTCATTGTGTTTCTTTCCTACGATTGTTGTTAGCGCAGCGGAATAACAATGATAATAACAATACTAACAACACATAACAATCACAAGCAATACACAAGCATATACGTGGTTTGGAACCGAATGGTTCCTACTCCACGGGCAAACTCACCGAGCTCTAGTTATGCGCACGACACTAACTAAACTCCTTCTCGACTACACGACGGAGGTGGAGAAACCTCTCACAAGCTATTACAATAAGTAATATATGAAATACAAGCAATACAAAGACAAATATGAAATACACGTAAAGAACACTTTACAACGCTTGCTTTGAACCCTTTGCTTATAGCTTGCTTTAGATGGCTCTTGAAGGTCTGGAATGCAGCAGCAATTCCCCTCCAATAGCTTCACAAAAGTCTTGGCGAAATCCTACCACTTGAGCTCCTTTTATAACCTGCATCAAGCTATTTTTGCGCCTAGTAGTCGACTGCCAAAAGGCCCCAGTCGACTGCCCCTGTAGCCGTTGTCTCACAACGGCCAGATCCACGTTGGATAAGTTCCAACTGATCACCTACCAGTCGACTGCTAGTCCATGGCAGTCGACTGGAGACCTAGTAGTCGACTGCCCAGTCGGCTACGGAGCATTCTGTGCTTATGACAATCCCATCACGATCATTGCCGACATCACCAATCGCCAAGCACAAAACCTACTAACACCGAACCTAGTCAACTTGGACCACCGATCGGACACCTATGCCACGATCATTGTCAGTAAAACCTCAAACACCAAGTTGTTTGAGCATCCGACCATCGGGTATACCCTCAAACATCAAGTTTGAGCCTCCGACACTAAGTCTTAGCCACTTGGCCAAGTCCACCTTATCCCTCATGGAGTTCCCCACCAAAGCTTTCTTCCCTCGGCCTACGTCCCTCAGATGTGCCAAGCGCACGGCTTCGCAATGCCATCCTTCGCGTCTCATTCCCTCGAAGTATGCTTCCCTTGGGCATCACTCCATTAGCTCCCCATCTAGCGGTCCCTCGGATGCACCAAGCGCACGGCTTCACAATGTCATCCTTCACCGACTCAAGGACCACGAGCCTAATGAACTTACCAAGTCCTCAAGACTTCCCACATGCACCAAGCGCACGGCTTCGCAATGCATTTCTCACCAAGCACCAAGCGCACGGCTTCGCAATGCTTTGGACTTTTCCACACCAAGCTCCATGCTAACCACATGTTGGACTTTCCCACACAAAGCTCTATGCTTGGATTATCCATGCCAACACCATGTTGGACTTTCCCATGTCATGAGTTTGTCTATCATCAAAATACTATCAAGGTACTGCTCGAGTCAAACTCGAGTCAACCTGGGCCGATTGCACCAACAAACTCTAGATCCAATGGTAGAGATTAAATCTCTAGATCTGACGGTTGAGATTAAATCCCTAGAACCGATGGTGGAGATTAAAGGAGGCTTAGGCCTAACTCTATAAAAGGTGCTTAGGGGTGGACGGTAAAATAGAAGAAGGGGATTAGGGTTAATGGGCAGCAAGCTTGGGCGATTAGGGTTTGGGGCTTAGGAGGCCATAATTAAGGAAAGATTTTCCTTTTCTCTTCTTCTTGTTGTTGGCCGGTGCCCAAAAAAGCTTCTCGTCTCCTTTGTCGACATCCAAACCCCTTCATCCTCTTCTCCTTGACTGGTGGAAACAAAGCTTAGGGTCTTCCCTTGAAGCTCTTGGTCGGCGTCCACTTCTTTATTCTTCTTCTTGGCCGGTGGCAAGCACCAAGCTTGGATCTTGGTGGTTGGTTGAAAGAAGGAGAAGTGTTTTGTTTCTTATTCTTCCTCTTGCACAGAGCGAGCAAGGAAGGAAGATTGGTGATCTAGGAGCTTCGACTTTTGGTAGATCGTCGCCCACACGACATCCAAAAGGAGGAAGGACATACAATAGAAGATTGAGAGGTATAACGTTTATTTATATTCTTTTGAAGCCTGTCTATATTTGTTCTTCAATCATATATATATTATAAATTCTATTTTGTGGATAAAATAACTTGGACCCCGAATATAAACGCAAAAATTGGCGATCCGTACATTGTCTATTCCACGGCTAATCATAGAATAGAGGTTGGTTGCTTGAACAACAAGTTTGTTCAAGTGACTACTCTAATTGAATAGCACGATGATGAAACGGTTTCTTGGGTGATCCCTTTTATCTAGGATTAAATTTTTTTAATCTGGGGACGTCGAAGGGATCGCCATGAACAAGCTACCGAGTTGAAGTGGGAAGCAAAGTTTCCTACCATCAAGTGGTATCAGAGCTTCGGTTCCGTGCAAAACCCTTCAACACGGCAATTATCTCGGATTATGTGCCTTCCGATGGGGAAGTACACACGATCCTAAATAATTTCCTATAACCATATTTGACCCTGTGATCTTCAAAACAAACTCATCCGATGGGGAGGAAGACACTCAGAGCCGACGCGCAAGTTTGTTTGCACCACATGTCAAATCGTAATGAAGGTCGTGGGAATTTATAAAAAATATCCCTCTCCCACTTAGTAATTTAAAATTGATCAATTTTTCTAGCACACGACATGCATATCAAACAAGAAGCAATAAATATGAAAAATAATAATACCAACTATTATGGCTTTTTTCTCCAATATGCCTGTCTCATATCACCATCTCGTCCGCTCCTCCCTACGCCATGTACAAGTCATCCGGAGATCTGAGCCGAGAAAAATTATTTTAATTTACATCCATCGATAATATACTCTACGAAGGAGTGTACATGAAATCTAGATCAAAAGTAAACTAAAATAAAAGAGTGGCTAAACAATGTCATACTTAATTATAAAAATTAAATACTAGCCTCGTCAACCCCCGAGGATTCAAATAATAATACAATTACACACATCCAATCACATACACACACATATGGCCATAATAGTTGGATCTTATGCCTGCAACCAAAAAGTTAGCCTATGCACATCCTACTATCATTTGACACATACAATATATGATAAGTGCATAAAAGTAACCGAATCCTAAACACACAAAACCGGAAACCGTGGCTCTGATTCCACTTGAAGGGTGTGGAACCGAAGCTTCGCTTCACACCTCAGTCACTTGTGCATGGTGATCCCATCTACATCCCCGGATTAAAAAAAAATTAATCCAAGACAAAGACGGATTACCCAAGAAACCGATCCATCATCGTGCTATTCGATTAGAGTGGTTTCTCGAACAAACTTGTTGTTTAAGCAACCTAACTCTTTTCCTAGATTAACCACAGAATAGATGATGTAAGGATCACCAGTTTTTATATTTATCTTCGGGGTCCAAGTAAATTAGCCACATGCAATTAGATACATCATACAAAGAAAGAAAAGGAAACCAAAACAAGAATTATACCTCTTGTCTACCTCTTGGTCTTCTATCATATATCATATCCTCCTTTTGGATGTTGTGTGAACAACGATCCTCCAAGAGTTGAAGCATCCAAGATCGCGATCTTCCTTTCCTTGCTCTCTCCGAACAAAAGGAGGAATACTCGAACCCTTCTGTTGGGATGTATACTGAAAATTCTATCTTTTGTATGAACAAATTTATTTTCGAAATAAGAATCACATGATCATTATTTGCATATTTATGGTTATTCATATTGTCTAATACATTACATTGTAGATAACATGGTGTGTGGTGTCACACGGAAGATCATGTTATTAGTTCCTTGTAGAGTATAAGTAGAGGCTCACAACCGAGATGGTTTTGGACAAACCATTGGTATGGTTGTAGTGTAATTTGTTATTGGTTTGTCTTGACCATATAATTACACTAGTACACTTTGTGTGTATTGAGCAGGACCGACTTAGAGGTGATTCGGTTTATTGCTGACTACATAATTGAATCGGTCCTCGGATATTATAGTGTACATGCTCTTAATCCCGATATAATAATGGGCACATGTACTTAGTATTTATTTCTTTGATTTACAAATGGGCGATATTTATAGATTAAATCGATAAGCTCGGTTAGTTAAAAAATGATATTATTTACATTGTGTGTCGTTGATTATAGGAGGAAACTGTGTCCTATATATTAGGATGATGATGTCCCCTTGAGGAGCTCATAAGGATCATCATGTAAACCCTGCAGGTGGACTTGGTCTGACATGATGAGAAGGGTGAGAGGTACTACTCATGGAGTTAGATATTGATTAATTAATTATCAATAAATTAATTAATTGATGGACATTCAAGATCTTAAACACGGGGAGATATTTGTACAACTAATATATGGAGCCCATATTTATTTATGGGTGTTGGTGAGGTAGATCAATGATAATCCTCTAGTGGAATGGATTATCATTAATGGATCGAACTTTATGTGGGATAGATCCATTGGGTGGCCAAGATCCAACTCCTCCTCATGGTCACTATTGTAGCCTATTAAAACCCTCATGGAGCCTAGATTCGACGGTGGAAAATGAAATCCTAAATCCGACGATGGGAATTGAATCCCTAGATCTAACGGTGGAGATTAAAAGGAAGTTGAAGCCTAAATCTATAAATAGGAGTCCAAGGCATTGGCGTCAACTAATTTTGAGGAGATTAGGGTTTTTCTTCCAAGGTTTTGGTCGGCTAGGGTTTGGAGTTGGCTTGAGAGAAGAGGTGGGCGGCAACCTAAGGTTGGTCTCCTTCCAATTGGGTAGTGGCAAGATTAGGTTTTGGCTCTTCTTAGCCGGCGGTGCCTCACCCTCTCTCTCTCTAGATTGGCCAAAGACTCCTCCCTCTCTCTCTCTCTCTCTTTTGGCCGGCGGCAACCTTTCTTCAAGGTTGGTTGGCACTCCTTATTCCTCTCCTTGGCCGGTGGCAACCACCAAGCAAGGTGGCTTGGTGGTCGGTTCTAGATAGGAGAAGAAGTTTTGTTTTATTCTTCCCTTTGTTCGGAGCGAGCAAGGAAGGGAAGAACATGATCTAGGAGGCTTCGATTTTTGGAAGATCGTCGCCCACACGACGTCCAAAAGGAGGAAAGACATAAAATAGAAGACCTTGAGGTAAACAAGAGGTATAATTCTTGTTTTAGTTTACTTTTGTTTCTTTGTATTATGTATGTAATTGCATGTGGCTAATTTACTTGGACCCCGAAGATAAACATAAAAATCGGCGATCCGTACATCATCTATTCCGCGGCTAGTCGAGGAGAAGAGTTAGGTTGCTTGAATAACTAGTTTGTTCAAGAGGCCACTCTAATCGAATAGCACGATGATGGATCGGTTGCTTGGATAATCCGTCATCGTCTTGGATTAAATTTTAATCTGGGGACGTAGAGAGGATCGCCATGCACAAGCGACCGAGGTGAAGTTAGAAGTGAAGCTTTGGCTCCGCAAAACCCTTCAACTGGTATCAGAGCCACAATTTCTAGTTTTGTGTATTTAGGATTTGGTTAATTTTATGCACTTATCATATATTATATGTGCCAGATGAGAGTAGGATGTGCGTAGACTAACTTTTTGGTTGCAGTCAAAAGATCCAACTCTTATGGCCATATGTGTGTGTATGTGATTGAATGTGTGTAATTGTAATATTATTTGAATCCTCGGGGTTGACGAGGTAGTATTTAATTTTTATAATTAAGTACGACATTGTTTATCCACTCTTTTATTTTAGTTTACTTTTGATCTAGATTTCATATACACTCCTTCGTGGAGTATAGGATCGATGGATGTAAATTAAAATAATAATTCTCGGCTCGGATCTCCGGATGGCTTGTACATGGCGTAGGGAGGAGCGGACGAAATGGCTATATGACGGGAGGCATATTGGAGAACAAAAGCCATAATAGTTGGAAAATATTTTTTTTTCATATTTATTGCTTCTTGTTTGATACGCATGTCATGTTCTAGGAAAATTCTTCAATTTTAAATTACTAAGTGGGAGAGGGATATTTTTTATAAATTCCCACGACCTCCATTACGATTTGACATGTTATGCAAACAAACTTGTGCGTCGACTATGAGTGCCTTCCTCCCCATCGGATGAGTTTGTTTTGCAGATCACAGGGTCAAATATGGTTATAGAAAATTATTTAGGAGCATGTGTACTTCCCCATCGGAAGGCACATAATCCGAGATAATTGCCTTGGTATCAAGTAATGGTGAACACTTAGATGCAAATAGGAGTATCCTCTCCATTGGAGTCACTGCTTTTATTTATTGGGCCGAAGAGGAACCAACTATTAATTTTATTTGTCAAAAAGTTAGGTTGATAGGATAATAAAATTAATGAGTAAAACCTCCTCTTACAAATGTAGAATTCGTATACGTCCACACGATTGTGGCATACGATATTCTCGGTGTTTTGAGGTGTTGGTTGATTTTAAAATTTTATTGTTTGAGGAATCAATAATTTTTTTAAATCTAATGTTTTGATCTATGTGATTCTTAGGTTTTTCAAAAATGACTTTCAACCCTCTTGTTGTGATACTAAAAGAGAATAAACTTACTGGACCCAATTATGTTGATTGGAAAAGGAATCTTGATATTGTCTTGACTACTGAGGAGTACAAGTATGTACTCTTCGAAGAGTGTCCTCTTAAGCCTGCGGATGATTCTATAGAAAAAGGAGAAGGAGAGTTATAAGAAGTGAATAAAGGCTGATAAGATGGTGCGGTGTTACATTTTGGCTTATATGTCAAATGTATTGCAACATCAGCATCAAGCCATGCCCACTGCTTATGACATGATGCACAATCTCAAGGAGCTTTTCGGACACCAGAATTGGGCTGTAAGGTAAGAAGCCATGAGGAACTTGATGACGACCACCATGATTGAGGGAACACCCATGAGGGATCATGTTCTCAAGATGATGACTCATTTGAATGAGCTAGAAGTCCTTGGAGGTGAGATCGATGGGGAAACTCAGGTCGATATCATTCTCCAGTCTCTACCTAGGAGTTTTGAGCATTTTTGCCTGAACTACAACATGAATAAAAGGTTGTATTCATTGGCGGAGCTTCTGATAGAACTCCAGGTGGCAGAGGGGCTTTTTCGTCATAGTGCTCAGGCTGAGGCCATGGTTGCTCAGAAGGTTTCGACTTCTAAGCCGAAAGGCAAGAAGAAGAAGAAACAAGGTGGAGCAAAGGTGGCGGGAGGATCTCAGGGAGGAGTGAAGAAGCCGAAAGACAAGTGCTTCACTTGCAAGCAGACTAGACATTGGAAGAAGGACTGCCCCAACCGGAAGCAGAACAAAGGTATATCTTTTGGCCTAATCGTTGAAATATATTTAGTGGTGTTATCTACCAGCACCTAGTGTGTAGATAGGGGAGCCACTGATCATGTCTTCAATACTTTACAGCGGTTCCGGGAAACCAGACGACTAGCTGGGGGGGATATTACCATTTACTTAGGCGATGCTACGAAGTTGGCGGCTGTTGTAGTGGGAGATGTTTATTTATCTTTCGATAGGAATAAAACTTTTGTTCTGAGAAATTACCTTTATGTACCTTTATTTAGAAAGAATTTAATTCCAGTTTCTAAATTGTTTTTGGATGGATATTCTATTTCTTTTAATGATAGAGTTATTATAAAAAGGAATAGGGAGATTATCTGTTCTGGTGCATTGATAGGAAATTTATATACCCATGAACCAAAAGCTCCCATGATGGAAATAGAAGTAAATAACTCATCTTCTAAATCTAATAAGAGAAAAGAACCTTCGAAAATGAACCAAACATATCTTTGGCATATAAGGTTAGGTCATATTAACTTGAGTAGAATTTAAAGGTTAATAGCTGATGCACCTTTGGGTTCATTGGTGGTGGAAGATTTCCCAACATGCGAATCTCACTTGGAAGGTAAAATGACCAAGAGGCCTTTTAAGACAAGGGGTATATAGCCAAAGATGTGTTGGAATTGGTTCATTCTGATTTGTGTGGTCCTATGTCTATCCACACTAGAGGTGGTTTTGAATATTTCGTCTCTTTTATAGATGATTATTCAAGATATGGATACATTTACTTGATGCGCCGTAAGTCTGAATGCTTTGACAAGTTCAAAGAATTAAAGACTGATGTGGAGAAAAGTCATGGTAAAAGTATCAAGATACTACGATCTTATCGTAGTGGTGAGTACCTCTTCGGAGAGTTTGGAATTACTTATCAGCGGTTGGGATTCAATCCCAATTGTCTGCACCTGGCACACCCCAGCAAAATGGTGTAGCGGAACGAAAGAATAGGACTCTTATGGAGATGGTTAGATCGATGATGAGTTATTCGGAGTTGCTTGATTCGTTCTTGGGATACGCTCTAGAAACGACAATGTATATTCTGAACTTGGTACTATCTAAATCAGTGCCTTCTACTCCCACAGAATTGTTGACTGGGCGAAAGCCTAGTCTGAGACATATTCGGATTTGGGGGAGTCCAGCACATGTGTTGAAGAAATATGCTAGTAAGTTGGAACCTCATACAGAAGTGTGCATGTTCGTTGGCTATCCTAGAGGAATGAAAGGTGGTTTGTTTTATAGTCCTAGAGATCAGAGGGTGATCGTTAGCATGAACGCTAGATTTCTAGAGGAAGACTATGTGATGAACCACAAGCCCATGATTAAGATTGTTCTGGAGGAATTGAGAGGGGAAGTCACTACTTCAGTACCACCGGTACAAGAGGATATATTACAAGTGACTGCATCGCGTGTCACAGAGAATACACATGTGATACCTCATCGTAGTGGGAGGGTTGTTAGACAGCCTGATATATTTATGTTCTTGGGAGAATCTTTTGATTTGGTCCCTGGCGAACATGAACCTGATCCTTGGACATATGAAGTGGCAATCCAAGATAAAGATACAGTATCTTGGCATAGTGCAATGAATTCTGAGATAAAATCTTTGGATTCAAATCAGGTCTGGTAGATAGTAGAATCATCCAATGGTGTAAAAACCATTGGATGCAAGTAGATCTACAAAAGAAAGAGCGGAATAGATGGGAAGGTTGAGACTTTCAAAGCAAGGCTTGTTGCGAAAGGGTATACTCAGAAAGAGCGTATCGATTATGAGGAGACTATTTCGCCGGTAGCCATGCTTAAGTCTATCCGAATTCTCTTATATATTGCTGCTCATATGGATTATGAGGTGTGGCAGATGGATGTCAAGACAGCTTTCCTTAATGGAAGTCTTGAAGAAAACATCTATATAGAGCAACCAGAGGGATTCATTGCAAAGGGCAAAGAGCATCTTGTGTGAAAGCTTAATTGGTCCATTTATGGATTGAAGCAAGCTTCGAGATCATGGAACATCCGCATTGATGAGGTAATCCAGTCTTATGGATTTATTCAAAGTCTGGATGAGTCTTGTGTATACAAGAGACGTGATGGAAACGTAGTGGTATTTCTTATACTGTACGTATATGACATTTTGTTAATTGGCAACAATGTCA
The DNA here is from genome assembly GCA_025175895.1 of Wurfbainia villosa. Lineage (NCBI taxonomy): Eukaryota > Viridiplantae > Streptophyta > Magnoliopsida > Zingiberales > Zingiberaceae > Wurfbainia > Wurfbainia villosa. The sequence continues at coordinate 84,660,065 of CM045994.1, read as the reverse complement.
AGGTGTTATCAGACGTAAGGGTATGGTTGTCCAAACAGTTTGATATGAAGGACTTGGGAGAAGTGGGACACATCCTTGGGATCAAGATTATAAGGGATCGCAGGAAAACGATGTTGTGCTTATCTAAAGCTTCATAAATAGACATCATTTTAGCTCGTTTTAGCATGCAGAACTCCAAAAAAGGTTTTCTACCTTTTAGGCATGGAGTCCCTTTATCTAAAGATATGTGTCCTAGAACATAAAAGGAGATAGAGGAGATGAAAGCGGTTCCTTATGCTTCGGCAGTAGGAAGCATCATGTATGTTATGTTATTTACGAGGCTGAATATCTGCTTTATCGTGGGCATGGTTAGCAGATATCAGAGTAATCCTGGACAGCGACATTGGACTGCGGTAAAGCATATATTGAAGTACTTGAGAAGGACTAGGGATTATATGCTAGTATACCAAGCACATCAATTACTCCCTGTGGGTTACACAGATTTTGACTTCCAATCATATAGGGATAGCAGTAAGTCTACCTCGGGTTTTGTGTTTACTTTGGGAGGTGGAGCCATTGTATGGAGGAGTGTCAAGCAAAAATGCATGGTGGACTCTACCATGGAAACTGAGTATGTGGCAGCCTCTGAGGCGGCCAAAGAAGTTGTGTGGCTCATGAACTTCTTGATGGACATGGATGTGATTCCTAGTTTGCCCAGAACTATCACAATTTATTGTGATAACAGTGGTGCAGTTGCAAACTCGAAGGAACCATGAGCCCATAAGACAAGTAAACACATAAAGCACAAGTACCACCTGATACGAGAGATCGTAAAGGTGGTAGAAGTTGTTGTCGCCTAGATTGCATCAAAGGATTGTAGGGATGTATACTGAAAAGTCTATCTTTTCTATGAACATCTTTATTTTTGAAATAAGAATCACATGATCATTGTTTGCATATTTTTTATGCATATTGTCTAATACGTTACATTGTAGATATCATGATGTGTGGTGTCACACGGGAGATCATGTTATCGGCTCCTTGTAAAGTATAAGTAAAGGCTCAACACCGAGATGACTTTGGACAAACCATCGGAATGGTTGTAGTGTGATTTAGTGTTGGTTTGTCTTGACCATAGAATCACACTAGTGCACTTTGTGTGTATTGAGCAGGACCGACTTAGAGGTGATTCGATTTATTGCTGACTACATAATCGAATCAGACTTCGGATATTATTTAGTACATGCTCTTAATCCCAATATAATAACGGGCACATATACTTAGTACTCATCTCTTTGATTTACCAATGGGCGAGATTTATAGATTAAATCGATAGGCTCGGTAAGTTGGGAGATGATATTATTTATATGGTGTGTCGTTGATTATAGGAGGAAACCGTGTCATATATATTAGGATGATGATGTCCCCTTGAGGAGCTCATAAGGTTCATCATGTAAACCCTGCAGGTGGACTAGGTCCGACATGATGAAAAGGTTGAGTGGAACTACTCAAGGAGTTAGATGTTGATTAATTAATGGTCAGTAAATTAATTAATTGACTGACATTCGAGATCTTAAACACGGGGAGAAAATTTACAAATAATATATGGAGCCCATATTATCTTATGGGGGATGGTGAGGTAGATCAATGATGAACCTTTACTGGATTTGATCATCATTAGTGGATCGGACTTTATGTGGGCTTGATCCATGGGTGGCCAAGTCACAACACCTCCTCATGGTCCCTAATGTAGCCTATTAACAACTCATGATGCTTAGATCCAATGGATAGAAACAAAACTCTAAGATCCATTGGTAGAGATTAAATCTCTTAGATCCGACGGTAGAGATTAAATCTCTAGATCCGACGGTTGAAATTAAATCCCTAGAACCAATGGATGAGATTAATTCATGACTTATCCCTAACTCTATAAAAGGATGGCATGGGAGTTGGCGTGAATGACATTGAAGGAGAGCTAGGGTTTGGGCGGCAAGAAGGAATCCTAGTTGAGATAGGATTAGGATTAGGGTTTGGAGGCAAGGGTGGCACCAAATAAGGAAGGTATTCTTCTCTTCTTCTTCCTTTTTTGGCCAACGTCCAGCACCTCTCCAGCCTCTTTTCCAGCCTTGGCCGGCACCCAAAAGTCCCCTTCTCCTTCTCCTTAGGTGGTGGAAACAAGATATAGGGCTTCCCTTCGTGTTTTGGTTGTTTCCCACCATCTTCTCCTTCACCTAGTTGGCCGGCGACAAGGATAGTTTTAGTTCCTTGTTGGTTGTTTCTAGTGAGGAGAAAAATCTTGTTTCTATTCTTCCTCTTGCTTTGGAAGAGCGAGGAAGGAAGATTTGCGATCTAGGAGCTTCGACTTTTGGTGGATCGTCACCCACACGACGTCAAAAAGGAGGAAGGCCATACATTTGAAGATCGAGAGGTATACCTATTCTACTTTCTTCTTTTGTTTGTTGCTTGTTTTTGTTTTTCAATTATAAGCATGTTATAAATCTGTAAATGGATAAATAATACTTGGATCCCGATCATAAACACAAAAACTGGCGCTCCAGACATCGTCTATTCCGCGACTACTCGTAGAATAGAGGATGGTCGCTTGAACAACTAGTTTGTTCAAGTGACCTCTCTAAACGAATAGCACGATGATGACTTGGTGATTTGGGCAATCCCTTTTGTCTAGGAGTAAATTTTTTTTATTCCGGAGACACTGAAGGGATCGCCATGGTAAAGCTACCGAGGTGAAGTGGGAAGCGAAGTTTCCCCTCACGGACTCGATAAGCAAAACCCTTCAATTGGTATCAGAGCCAAGGTTTCCGGTTTTGTGTGTTTATGATTCGGTTAATTTTTATGCACTTTTTCATATATTATATGTGCTGGATAATAGTGTTGGATCGAAGTGAATCGCTAGAGGGGGTGTGAATAGCGATAAACCTTTTTTTTCTTTTCTTTCGGTAGACGATTCAAAAACACTTATACACAGTGGAAATGTAAATGTAAAGTAAAAAGAGACAAGGGAATTTTACTTGGTTCGTAGCCTTCGGCTACTACTCCAAGGCCCTAGCGGTCATTGACCACGTACAGAGAGAAAAAACACTAAAGAACTCCTCCCCGTTAGAGGTAGGAGTTTAATTGATACAAGTGAAGCACAAAGCTTGAGGTAGAGAGACACTCCCCCTCTCCTCGTTACGATAAAAGCTCCGAGAAATCAAAGTATTAAACTGAAATAAAAACTTTAACCGACGTAATAAAATGAAAACAAATAAACCTAGACGTCGGAGAAGAAGCACTTCGTTGTAGCTTGGCGGAGGCTTTTGGAAGCTTAGAATTGATGAAGAAACCCTAGGATTGGCCCTCCTTTTATAGCCTTTGAGCCCCTTTTCGAGAGGAACTTCACCCAATAGAGTTTTGGCACATGGCTCTATGAAAAATGGTGATAAGGCTTGACTCCTCGAGGTTGATCCTTGACCATCATTCGACTGATAGCCATCATCAGTCGACTGATGGTAGCATCAGTCAAATGCTGACCTCAGGCAGTCGACTGATGGACGGCAGTCGAGTCCTCCAAGCTAGCAGTCGACTGATGCTAGCTGCAAGGAAAAGTTAGCTTAACAAGAACATTATTTTGATGGCCTCCGACCATCCGATCTCGACCTAGACCACCTATAGGATGTCTTTGGTTGGATCTACGCTTAAGATCATCCCCGTAAAGAGGATAGGACCTCACTTACGCTCGCACACACGAGCTTACCTTGATACTCACTGTGTTGCTTTTGCTTCCGGCCTTCCACTCGATTCATTCGGCTCCCTCCGAAGTCACTCGAGTGTCGCCCGACCACCACGACATCCTCCGGGTGTCGCTAGCCTTCAGCTCCAGCTATAGCAATTTTCTGCACACTCAATTCAGCTCGTGAGATAACGACATGAGCTTAACTTTGTATCGTTTGCTATAATCAAAGCTCAGGTTCGACTTAGGTGCCTACTGCACCAACAAATAGTAGGATATGCTTAGTTTAACTCTTTGGTTGCAGACATAAGATCCGACTATTATGGCCATATGTGTATATGTGATTGTATGTGTGTAAATATTTATTTTGTTGAATCCTCGGGGTTGACGAGGCTAGTATTTAGTTTTTTGTAAATTAAATATGGCATTGTTTAGCCACTCTTTATTTTATTTTACTTTCGATCTAGATTTCATGTACACTCCCTCGTGGAGTATAGGATCGATGGATGTAAATTAAAAAAGGTTTTAGTCTCGGCTAAGATCTCCGGATGGCTTGTACATGGCGTAGGAGGAGTGGACGAGATGGTGATGCGACGGGAGACATATTAAAGACAAAAGCCATAATAGTTGAAAAATAATTTTATTTTTAATATTTATTGCTTTTTGTTTGATATGCAAGTCGTAGGCTAGGAAAATTCCTCAATTTCAAATTACTAAGTGGGAGAGGGATATTTTTATAAATTCCCGTGGCCTCCATTACGATTTGACAAGTGATGCAAACAAACTTGCACGTCGGCTCTGAGTGCCTTCCTCTATATCGGATGGGTTTGTTTGCAGAGCACTAGGTTGAATATGGTTATAGGAAATTATTAAGGAGCGTGTGTACTTGCCCATCGTAAGGCACATAACCCGAGATAATTACCTTGGTATCGAGTAATGGTGAACACTTAGATACAAATATAAGTATCCTCCCCATCGGAGTCACTGCTTTTATTTGTAGGGCCAAAGAGGAACCAACTATTAATTTTACTTGTCAAAAAGTTAGGTTGACAAGATAGTAAAATTAATGGATAAAACCTCCTCTTAATAATGTAGAATTCGTATACGTCGACACTATCGTGGGATACAATATTCTCCGTGTTTTGAGATGTTGGTTGATTTTAAAATTTTATTGTTTGAGGAATCAATAATTTTTTGAAATCTAATGTTTTGATTTATGTGATTCTTAGGTTTTCTTTCAAAATGACTTTCAACCCACTTGCTGTGATACTGAAAGAGAACAAATTTACTGGACCCAACTATGTAGATTGGAAGAGGAATCTAGACATTGTCTTGACTGTTGAGGAATACAAATATTTACTCCTCGAAGAGTGCCTTCCATGCCTGCAGATAATTCTGGGGAAAAGGAGAGAGAGAGCTATAAGAAGTGGATCAAGGCCGATGAGATGGCGCGGTGTTACATTTTGACATCTATATCAAATGTACTACAACATCAACATCAAGCCATGTCCACTGCTTATGATATGATGCTCAATCTCAAGGAGCTTTTCGGACACCAGAATCGGGCTGTGAGGCAAGAGGCCATGAGAAACTCGATGACGACCACCATGGTCGAGGGAACACCCGTAAGGGATCATGTTCTCAAGATGATGGCTCATTTGAATGAGCTTGAGGTCCTAGGAGCTGAGATCGATGGGGAAACCTAGGTCGATATCATACTCCAGTTTCTACCTAGGAGTTTTGAGTAGTTTCGCCTGAACTACAACATGAACAAGAGGTTGTATTCGTTGTTGGAACTTCTGACAGAACTCTAGGCGGCAGAGGGACTATTTTGTCAGAGTGCTAAGGCACATGCTGTTAGTAATATATGAGAGATGTCCTAAGGCAATCGCCTTATGTATGAACCATTTATATGATAAATGAAGATTCACTATTTGAGTATACATGTTTCATGTATTTGATTGGATCTTAAACTCATTTACTGAATGTCCACGATGCGATTCACATCATGAGAGAATTTGTGATTGGATCACAACTAGTGAGTATCTCTACATGTGTAATTGTGATGTATCGGAATTATCCCTAGTCGATGAATTGATGGATTTGGACACCATCAATTCTGTCGAGACTAGCACGAGGTATACTCCTTGGTGTATCCAAGCAGCTGATTTTCACTGGCTGGAGACATTGTGATGTCCGGAGTTAATCGTGGATGCTAGTTATGGTAACTAGTTCATTGGAGTGACCAGCTGTAAGACTTCATATGGTTCTCTGCATATATAGATATGTCAATGAAGTTCTTACTGTGGCTTAAGTGCGATGTTCCTTTGACTTGCGGTATTCAAGTCATCTTGATCATGGAGACTTATGCTTTGACATCTCAAGCAAACATCTCTAAGGAGATGTGGACCCGGGATGATTGGGTATAAGTCGAAGTGATCGAAGGTGTTTGAATAGCCTATAAAGGATTCACCACTCCTTGCGAGGAGATGTATACCCATGGCCTCTCGTCGGATTGTTACTAAAGTCTTTGGCCAAAGCATTACATGTTTAGAGTAAGGTACTCTTCGATACATGTGGAGTAACTAGAATCCGTAGGATGAGGAAATAATACTTGGGCTAGGTGTAACGTAGTCAGCCTAGTGGGGACTGACACAATAGACCATGTCCTGAACCAAGTGGGTATAAGATGAGTGAAGGGAATGGGGCACGAATCATTCGAGCTGCTGAAGGGTTTCAGAAATAGTTCTGGATCAACCGTTGATCTTTTCGGTTAATTGGGGATCATGATTTACTACTAGGTGCCACTCATGATCGTTCTATAATTAATGGTTAATTATAGACGGCCAACATAAACCGAGAACCTATTTGGTCACACGCACAACGAGCGTAATCCAAAGGATTTAAAACGAGCTTGAGAATGGGATTCTCAGACCGAGAGAAACTAGGTTTGGTTGGACCAAACATAAAGCGAGCATGAAATCGTTTCAGTCGCAATGGAAGCATGGATGGGCCGAGTCTTATGAAGACGTAATGGATGAACCAAAATGGTTTGGTTCTAATCCAATGGAGGAGAATAAACCAATGGGTTTGGTTTATTTTAAACGAATGAACCAAAAGTTGGTTCGGTTCGTTTTAACTTAAAATAAACCATCATGGTTTGGTTTATTTTAACTTATCTTAATGGAGCGGGTTAACGGGGCTAATGGTTATGATCCAATAACCATTAAGAGAATTAGTTCTCTATAAAAGAGGGCTTAAGGGATAATTAATCCCTAATCCAAAACCTAAGCTGGTTGCCTTAACCCCACCCTTGGAAGGTTGGCGCCCAACTCCTTGTGCAGCCCCTTGGCGACCCTCGGTGATCTTCCTAGGCCTCGGTGAAAAGGTGAGCACTTGGCTTCCTTGTTTGGCGGCGCCTACTCCTCCACCAAGCTGTCCAGTTTTCTGGACAGCTTCTTCTCCTCTCGTCGGGCGTCGTTTGGGCGGCGGTTAGAGCTCCGACAGCGGATAACTTACGATTGATCTCCGGTAATCCTCTGAGTGGAGGGATGAAGGATTCGTCAATCGGTTGTGAATACCTCTCGGAGAAGCGAGTTTGAGGACTCGTATTGGATCGAATTTGGATTCGGATCGTGATCATCTCTCGATCACGTCGTCTTCAACACGAGGCTAGTAACCCGTCTGAGCGAAGCTCGTGGCTTAGCGAAGTCATCGAGGAACTCGGCGTGGATACGGATAGAGGCGATTCTAGCGAGGATCGTTCGGTTGATGCCGTTCGCTACACGTCATACGAAAGGTATAACGTAGATAAATTTCCTTTTATTGCAAATTTAAATTTACGGTTATGTCTACACTTGTTGTAATATGCATGCGTGTGTTGTGTGTGTTGTAATAAATAGGAGTATTTATTATTTTATTGCTTCCATTTGTGTTCATGTTCTACGAAACATGATCGAACACACACACCTGTGATCTTGGAAACCTTGATGGTATCAGAGCCCAGGTTGTGTTTCGACATAATCGTAAAATGGTTTTGCGATAGTCATAATGTATTTCTGGAAATTTTCTATTTTTGGAAATTTAGAAGTATTTATGGAAATTTTTCAATTTTGGAAAGTCTAGAAGTATTTATGGAAATCTTCCACTTTTGGAAAGTTGGAAGTATTTATGGAAATTGATATTTTCCATAAATAAAATATTTGATTAGATTCTGGAAATTTGTTTCCTAATTTAATCATGATTTGATTTGGGAAATCAAATCTTAAAATATTTTATTTCCATAAGTAGTTTTAATGATTTAGGAAATTGGTTTCCTAAATAGATTTTTCTTAATCAAATAATTCCATGAATAAAATATGTGATTAGATTTGGAAATTTGTTTCCTAATTTAATTATGATTTGATTTGGAGAATCAAATCTTAAACATATTTTATTTCCATAAAAAGTTATGACATATAAGGAAATATATACATGACATAATTGTATGTCATGTAATTGTATTAGATGCATAACATTATGTCATGCGTGTCGTGACATGTAGATGTATGACATGTATGTCATGTCATGTAGATAATAGTTATTTGCATGCAAAGAGGATGAGACATAAAACCCCTTTAACAATATTAAAGCCTACACCTTCCATTAATATGATTAGAACCAGAGTTCCGTTTCTTGTTTGGGTTGTTGGACTCTCTCCAAGCCCGGCTCGAACCCGAACATGTTCAAACCATTGAATAGTTTAATACTAATATTGTAAGAGTCAGAGGTCAATCGTTAGCTTTGGTTGTTGGACTCTCTCCAAGCTGGGCTAATTGGTTGAATGCGCTCTAACCATATTAAAACTATTTCCCGATTAATGGGTTGGCTTTAACCTGGAGCATCGGCTTGTTGGACTCTCTCCAAGGTCGATGTAAAGGGAGGTGAAGTTGGGTGCTATGCATATGTTGCATACTTGTTAATGTGTTAACAACCCGATGTATGTGTGAACATTCAATTAGTTGATAGCACATTGTGATAGTTGCATATACGTGATATGCAATCGGTATAGTTGATACCTACCGTCGTAGTTATGAATGGCTTGTTGGACTCTCTCCAAGGTTGTTCATAACTATGATGGATATCAGCCCATTCGGAGATGGACCTACGATCTCCCGAAGTGATTTTGGGGTTTTTTGAAATTCGAAAAATGAATGGGATTTATAAATGTATATTGATGCATTTTTAAAAATCATTTTCTCATATATGCTCGTTTTGTATTTCTAAGATTGATCATGATGTCTTTGAATTTGCGTTCCATTTTGGATTGAATAAATTAGTAGTAGCTTCTTGGACTGGCTTAGAAGCTTGAGAATTGTTCTCAAGGTTGAAAAGCTTGCAAATGTCCTCGAAGCGCCTCTTCCCGCCCGTCCTTGTGACAATGCAACTCTGGATCAATTGTTGGCCTATCAAAAACATGTGAGTGATTCTGAACAAATGAGTTGCATCATGCTAGCCGTGATGGAACCCAAGCTACGAAAGCAGCATGAGCATATGGATGCTCATATCGTAGTTCTTCATCTTTGTGAGTTGGTTGATGAGCAAGTGAGATTCGAAAGGTTCGATGTCTCAAGGCTCGTCTTCACCTCTGAGATGCTAGAAGGTTCATCTGTGAGTCTTGCTCAATATCTTTGAAGGTGGAGTCTTACGAAGCATGGCGAGGGGCGGTGCTATTAGTTGATTCCTCGAAGAAAGGTTCTAAGAGGAAGTCAAAGGAACAATGAGAAGGAAAGAAGAGAAAGGCTAAGAAGGTAGAACTAGCACAAAAGGAAACTTGCCATCATTATGGCAAGGAGAGCCATTCTTGAAGAAAGTGCAAGATTTATCTTGAGTCCGTGAAGAAGAATAAGGCATCGGATGCCCCATCTTCTTAGATATCTTCTTTATTGATTGTCATTCTATTTCCTCAAACACTTGGGTATTGGATCTTGGGTGTGGCTCACATATATGTAATGACATACATGGGCTAAGGAATAGAAGAAGACTCGTCGAGGAGAGTCAAATTTGCGTGTTGGGAATGGAGCAAAGTTCTTTGCGCTCGCCATTGGAACGCATTTGTTGAAACTCCCTCGGGACTTGTCTTAGAATCGACAATTGCTTTTATGTTCCTTCGTTGATAAAGAACATCATTTCTATTTCTTGTCTAAATAGAAATGGGTTCCATTTGACTTTTAGTAACAATTGTTGTTACATAACTTTGAATGGAGTTCTTTATGGGATTGGAACTTTAAGCAATGGTGTTTATACGTTGGACGTATCCAGTGATGATTTCAATATAGAAGCGAGTAACACGCGTGCTCGAAAGGATAATCAAATAGACTCCTATATGTGGCATTGTCGTCTTGGCCATATAAGCAAGAAACACATGTCCGAATTACACCGATGTGGAATTCTGGAATCGTTTGAATTGTATTCATACGATACATGCGAATCATGATTAAAAGGCAAGATGACTAAGTTACCTTTTACTGGAAAAGGTGAACGAGTGGGAGAGTTACTAGGTCTAATACATACTTATGTATGTTGACCTATGTCAACTCAAGCATTAGGAGGCTATAGCTACTTCATTACCTTCACCGATGATCACTCACGGTTTGGGTATGTGTTCTTGATGAAACACAAGTCTGAAACCTTTGAAAGGTTCAAAGAATTCAGAAATGAAGTAGAGAAACAACATGATAAGAGTATTAAAATACTTCGATCGGATCGAGGTGGTGAATACTTAAGTCAAGAGTTTCTTGATTATCTAAGAGACAATGGTATATTGTCTCAATGGACTCCGCCATATACACCACAGCATAATGGTGTATCTGAGAGGCGTAACCGGACCTTGTTGGACATGGTCAGGTCAATGATTAATCATGCAACTCTTCCCAAGTCTTTTTGGGGCTATGCACTTCAGACAGCTGTTTATTTGTTAAAAAGAATGCCTACCAAGGTAGTCTCAACTACTCCATATGAGATATGGAATAGTAAGAAACCTCATGTATCTTACTTGAAGATATGGGGTTATCCTGCTTATGTGAAGCGGACAGTATCAGACAAATTGGATGCTAAGTCTGATAAATGTCTATTTATTGGATACCCTAAGGAAACAAGGGGTTACCAATTCTATCATCCTGTGGAACAAAAGGTGTTTGTTTCAAGGCATCTTTGTGTTTCTAGAGAAAGAGTTTCTCTTGCAAGAAAAAGTGGGAGTGTCGTCGAGCTTGAGGAGGCTCGAGAGACTCAAATAGACATTGATGAGATACACGGTGAGCCTGACGGTGCAACTCATAGTGATGAGCAATCGGCGGACCTATTGTAACACCACATCTTCGTAGATCTGGTAGAACACGCAATATTCTCGAGAGATATGGATTTCGTAAATGAATCGAGCGACGTGTTACTCATTGATGATGAGAGCCTACAGTTATGAAGAAGTCTTGACAAGTTCAGAAAGGGATAAGTGGCTTGGTGCCATGAAGTCGGAAATGGATTCCATGTATGAAAACCAAGTTTGGAACTTGGTTGACCCACCTGAAGGGATAAAGCCTATAGGGTGCAAGTGGGTTTTCAAGAAGAAAACCGACATGGATGGTAATGTGATTACCTATAAGGCTAGATTGGTGGTGAAAGGATATCGTCAAAAACAAGGTGTTGATTATAACGAAACCTATTCGCCTGTAGCTATGCTTAAATCAATTCGGATGCTCCTGGCCATAGCGGCTCATTATGATTATGAGATATGGCAGATGGATGTGAAAACAGCTTTCCTTAATGGAAACCTGCTCGAGGACGTGTATATGATACAGCCTGAGGGTTTCACATCGGTTGATAAAACCAAGGTATGCAAATTGCGACGATCCATTTATGGATTGAAGCAAGCATCCAGGAGCTGGACTATCCGTTTTGATGAGACAATCAAAAAGTTTGATTTCTCACAAAATCCAGACGAACCTTGGGTGTACAAGAAGGTTAGTGGTAGTGCAGTCGTATTCCTAGTATTGTATGTCGATGACATACTACTTATAGGAAATGATGTTTCAATCTTACAGTCAGTGAAGGTTTGGTTATCCAAGACATTCTCCATGAAAGACCTGGGAGAAGCAACCTACATCCTCGGGATTAAGATCTATAGAGATAGATCGAAATGGTTGCTTGGTCTTTCGCAGTCTGCATATATAGACCGAGTGCTAAAGAGGTTTAGCATGTCGGAATCCAAGAAAGGTTTCCTACCCATCAGACATGGGGTACACCTTTCGAAGTCTATGTGTCCACGCACAGAAGACGAGAGGATTTGCATGAGTAGGATTCCCTATGCATCCGCAGTAGGATCTATCATGTATTCTATGTTATGTACGAGGCCCGATGTATTGTATGCTTTGAGTGTCATGAGCGAGATACGATCCGAGGAATGGATCATTGGGGCATTAAGACGATCCTTAAGTACTTGAGAAGAACTAAGGATGTGTTCCTAATATATGGAGAAGGGGACATGGTGATACGCGGGTATACGGATGCGGCTTCGACGGACAAGGATGATTCAGGTCTCGATGCGGATCGTGTTCACCTTGAATGAGAAGCGCGATGAGTTGGAAAAGTTCCAAACAAGAGGCGTAGCGGATTCTACCAGCGAGGCGAATACATTGCGGCAGGAAGCGAAGGCGGTTTGGATCAAAAAGTTCGTTCATGAACTTGGTGTGATTCGGCCATTGTTGAAGCAATACCGATCACTGCGACAACAATGGAGCAATTGCGACGAAAGAGCCAAGGTCTCATCAGCGATCCAAACATGTAGCCAGCTATCATCTTATCAGAGAGATCATCAGTAGGAACGAAATACAAATCGAGAAAATTCCCACTGAATGGAACTTAGTGGATCCCTTGACTAAAGCATTACCTCAAAATAAGTTTGAGGGTCATGTTCGAGCTTATGGTATTGGATACAGTAGCGATTGGCATTAGGCCAAGTGGGAGTCTGTTAGTAATATATGAGAGATGTCCTAAGGCAATCGCCTTATGTATGAACCATTTATATGATAAATGAAGATTCACTATTTGAGTATACATGTTTCATGTATTTGATTGGATCTTAAACTCATTTACAGAATATCCACGATGCGATTCACAGCATGAGAGAATTTGTGATTGGATCACAACTAGTGAGTATCTCTACATGTGTAATTGTGATGTATCGGAATTATCCCTAGTCGATGAATTGATGGATTTGGACACCATCGATTCTGTCGAGACTAGCACGAGGTATACTCCTTGGTGTATCCAAGCAGCTGATTCTCACTGGCTGGAGACATTGTGATGTCCGGAGTTAATCGTGGATGCTAGTTATGGTAACTAGTTCATTGGAGTGACCGGTAAGACTTCATATGGTTCTCTGCATATATAGATATGTCAATGAAGTTCTTACTGTGGCTTAAGTGCGATGTTCCTTTGACTTGCGGTATTCAAGTCATCTTGATCATGGAGACTTATTCTTTGACATCTTAAGCAAACATCTCTAAGGAGATGTGGACCCGGGATGATTGGGTATAAGTCGAAGTGATCGAAGGTGTTTGAATAGCCTATAAAGGATTCACCACTCCTTGCGAGGAGATGTATACCCATGGCCTCTCGTCGGATTGTTACTAAAGTCTTTGGCCAAAGCATTACATGTTTAGAGTAAGGTACTCTTCGATACATGTGGAGTAACTAGAATCCGTAGGACGAGGAAATAATACTTGGGCTAGGTGTAACGTAGTCAGCCTAGTGGGGACTGACAAAATAGACCATGTCCTGAACCAAGTGGGTATAAGATGAGTGAAGGGAATGGGGCACGAATCATTCGAGCTGCTGAAGGGTTTCAGAAATAGTTCTGGATCAACCGTTGATCTTTTCGGTTAATTGGGGATCATGATGTACTACTAGGTGTCACTCATGATCGTTCTATAATTAATGGTTAATTATAGACGGCCAACATAAACCGAGAACCTATTTTGTCACACGCACAACGAGCGTAATCCAAAGGATTTAAAACGAGCTTGAGAATGGGATTCTCAGACCGAGAGAAACTAGGTTTGGTTGGACCAAACATAAAGAGAGCATGAAATCGTTTCAGTCGCAATGGAAGCATGGATGGGCCGAGTCTTATGAATGTTAGAAATATATGAGAGATGTCCTAAGGCAATCGCCTTATGTATGAACCATTTATATGATAAATGAAGATTCACTATTTGAGTATACATGTTTAATGTATTTGATTGGATCTTAAACTCATTTACTGAATGTCCACGATGCGATTCACAGCATGAGAGAATTTGTGATTGGATCACAACTAGTGAGTATCTCTACATGTGTAATTGTGATGTATCGGAATTATCCCTAGTCGATGAATTGATGGATTTGGACACCATCAATTATGTCGAGACTAGCACGAGGTATACTCCTTGGTGTATCCAAGCAGCTGATTCTCACTGGCTTGAGACATTGTGATGTCCGGAGTTAATCGTGGATGCTAGTTATGGTAACTAATTCATTGGAGTGACCAGCCGTAAGACTTCATATGGTTCTCTGCATATATAGATATGTCAATGAAGTTCTTACTGTGGCTTAAGTGCGATGTTCCTTTGACTTGCGGTATTCAAGTCATCTTGATCATGGAGACTTATGCTTTGACATCTTAAGCAAACATCTCTGAGGAGATGTGGACCCGGGATGATTGGGTATAAGTCGAAGTGATCGAAGGTGTTTGAATAGCCTATAAAGGATTCACCACTCCTTGCGAGGAGATGTATACCCATGGCCTCTCGTCGGATTGTTACTAAAGTCTTTGGCCAAAGCATTACATGTTTAGAGTAAGGTACTCTCCGATACATGTGGAGTAACTAGAATCCGTAGGACGAGGAAATGATACTTGGGCTAGGTGTGACGTAGTCAGCCTAGTGGGGACTGACACAATAGACCATGTCCTGAACCAAGTGGGTATAAGATGAGTGAAGGGAATGGGGCACGAATTATTCGAGCTACTGAAGGGTTTCAGAAATAGTTCTGGATCAACCATTGATCTTTTCGGTTAATTGGGGATCATGATGTACTACTAGGTGCCACTCATGATCGTTCTATAATTAATGGTTAATTATAGACGGCCAACATAAACCGAGAACCTATTTGGTCACACGCACAACGAGTGTAATCCAAAGGATTTAAAACGAGCTTGAGAATGGGATTCTCAGACCGAGAGAAACTAGGTTTGGTTGGACCAAACATAAAGCGAGCATGAAATCGTTTCAGTCGCAATGGAAGCGTGGATGGGCCGCGTCTTATGAAGACGTAATGGATGAACCAAAATGGTTTGGTTCTAATCCAATGGATGAGAATAAACCAAAGGGTTTGGTTTATTTTAAACGAATGAACCAAAAGTTGGTTCGGTTCGTTTTAACTTAAAATAAACCATCATGGTTTGGTTTATTTTAACTTATCTTAATGGAGCGGGTTAACGGGCTTTATGGATATGATCCATTAACCATTAAGAGAATTAGTTCTCTATAAAATTAGGGCTTAAACCCTAACCCTAAAGCTAATGAAGTTTTGGCGCCCAACCCTAGCCTCCTTGTTGTTGCCGCCCAACATTGTGTTGCCGCCAACTTCATGGAGCTGCTGCCACCTCCTTGCCGCCGGCATCCAAGTTTCAGCGCGATGCTCCGGCGACCCTCCGGTGATCTCTTGTGGGTTGGTGATAAGGTGAGCTCCACATCTCCTTTGGCGCCTCTATTCCTCCACCAAAGCTGTCCAGTTTTTCTGGACAGCTTGTTTCTTTGTTGTCGGGCGTCGTTTGGGCGGCGGTTAGTGCTCCGACAGTGGCTAACTTACCGGGATTTGATCTCGGTAATCCTCTGAGGTGGAGGGCGAAGGAGGATTCGCCAAACCGGTTGTGAATACCTCTCCGGAGAAGCGAGTTTTGAGAACTTCGTTTTAGGATCCGAATTTGGATTCGGATCGTGATCATCTCTCGATCACGTCGTCTTCAACACGAGGCTAGTAACCCGTCACGAAGACGAAGCTCGTGGCTTAGCGAAGTCATCCCGAGGAGCTCGGCGTGGATACGGATAGAGACGATTCTTACGAGGATCGTTCCGGTTGATGTCGTTCCCGCTACACGTCATACGAAAGGTATAACGTAGATAATTTTCTTTATTGCAAATTTTAATTTACGGTTATGTCTACACTTGTTGTAATAGCATGCGTGTGTTGTGTGTGTTGTAATAAATATAGATTTATTATTTTTAATTGCTTCCGCTGTGCTCATGTTTACGAAACATGATCGAACACACACACGCCGCGGTGCCGGAAACCCAATAGTGGTATCAGAGCCCAGGTTGTGTTTCGACATAACCGTAAAATGGTTTTGCGATAGTCATAATGTATTTCTGGAAATTTTCTGAATTTTGGAAATTTAGAAGTATATATGGAAATTTTTCAATTTTGGAAAGTCTAGAAGTATTTATGGAAATCTTCCACTTTTGGAAAGTTGGAAGTATTTATGAAAATTGATATTTTCCATAAATAAAATATTTGATTAGATTCTGGAAATTTGTTTCCTAATTTAATCATGATTTGATTTGGGAAATCAAATCTTAAAAATATTTTAATTTCCATAAGTAGTTTTAATGATTTAGGAAATTGGTTTCCTAAATAGATTTTCCTTAATCAAATAATTCCATGAATAAAATATGTGATTAGATTTGGAAATTTGTTTCCTAATTTAATTATGATTTGATTTGGAGAATCAAATCTTAAACATATTTTATTTCCATAAATAGTTATGACATATAAGGAAATTATATACATGACATAATTGTATGCCATGTAATTGCATTAGATGCATAACATTATGCCATGCGTGTCGTGACATGTAGATGTATGCCATGTATGCCATGCCATGTAGATAATAGTTATTTGCATGCAAAGAGGATGAGACATAAAAACCCTTAATCAATATTAAAGCCTACACCTTCCATTAATATGGTTAGAACCCAGTTACATTTCTTGTTTGGGTTGTTGGACTCTCTCCAAGCCCGGCTCGAACCTGAATATGTTCAAACCATGGAATAGTTTAATACTAATATGGTAAGAGTCAGAGGTCAATCGTTAGCTTTGGTTGTTGGACTCTCTCCAAGCTGGGCTAATTTGTTGAATGCGCTCTAACCATATTAAAACTATGTCCTGATTAATGGGTTGGCTTTAACCTGGAGCATCGGCTTGTTGGACTCTCTCCAAGGTCGATGTAAAGGGAGGTGAAGTTGGGTGCTATGCATATGATGCATACTTGTTAATTTGTTAACAACCCGATGTATGTGTGAACATTCAATTAGTTGATAGCACATTGTGATAGTTGCATATACGGGATATGCAATCGGTATAGATGATACCTACCGTCGTAGTTATGAATGGCTTGTTGGACTCTCTCTAAGGTTGTTCATAACTATGATGGATATCAGCCCATTCGGAGATGGACCTACAATCTCCCGAAGTGATTTTGGGGTTTTTGAAATTCGAAAAATGAATGGGATTTATAAATGTATATTGATGCATTTTAAAATCATCTTTCTCATATATGCTCGTTTTGTATTTCTAAGTTAATATATTGATCATGATGTGTTTGAATTTGCGTTCCATTTTGGATTCAAATAAATTAAGGGCCGAACTTCATGGGTGGCTTAGAAACTTGAGAATTGTTCTCAAGGTTGAAAAGCTTGCAAATGTCCTCGAAGCGCCTCTTCCCGCCCGTCCTAGTGACGATGCAACTTTGGACCAATTGTTGGCCTATCAGAAACATGTGAGTGATTCTGAACAAATGAGTTGCATCATGCTAGCCGCGATGGAACCCAAGCTACGAAAGCAGCATGAGCATATGGATGCTCATATCGTAGTCCTTCATCTCTGTGAGTTGGTTGATGAGCAAGTGAGATTCGAAAGGTTCGAAGTCTCCAAGCTCCTCTTCACCTCTGAGATGCAAGGAGGTTCATCTGTGGTACTGCTCAACATGCTGAAGACTGTGGAGTCTTCTGAGAAGCATGAGTAGGGGACAGTGTTGTTAGTAGATTCCTCGAAGAAAGGTTCTAAGAGGGAGTCAAAGGAACAACAGAAGGGGAAGAAGAAAAAGGCTAAAAGGCAGAACCAGCTCAAAAAGGGCACTTGCCATCATTATAACAAGGAGAGCCATTTGTGAAGAAAGTGCAAGATTTATCTTGAGTTCGTGAAGAAGGATAAGGCATCGGATGCCCCATCTTCTTCAGAAATCTTCTTTATTGATTGTCATTCTATTTCCTCAGACACTTGGGTATTTGATACTGGGTGTGGCTCACATATATGTAATGACATACATGGGCTAAGGAATAGAAGAAGACTCGTCAAGGGAGAGTCAAATTTACGTGTTGGGAATGGAGCAACGGTTGCTGCACTCGCCATCGGAACGTATTTGTTGGAACTCCCTATAGGTCTTAGAACAGGACAATTGCTTTTATGTTCCTTCTTTGATAAAGAACATCATTTCTATTTCTTGTTTAAATAGAAATGGGTACCATTTGACTTTTAGTAACAATTGTTGTTACATAACTTTGAATGGAGTTCTTTAAGGGACTGGAACTTTAAGCAATGGTGTTTATACGTTGGACGTATCCAGTGATATTTTCAATATCGAAGCGAGCAACAAGCGTGCTCGAAAAGATAATCAATTAGACTCCTACATGTGGTATTGTCGTCTTGGCCATGTAAGCAAGAAACGCATGTCCGAATTACACCGATGTGGAATTCTGGAATCGTTTGAATAGGATTCATACGATACATGCAAATCATGCTTAAAAGGCAAGATGACTAAGGGACCCTTTTACTGGAAAAGGTGAACGAGTGGGAGAGTTACTAGGTCTAATACATACTGATGTATGTGGACCTATGTCAACTCAAGATTTAGGAGGCTATAGCTACTTCATTACCTTCACCGATGATCACTCACGGTTTGGGTATGTGTTCTTGATGAAACACAAGTCTGAAGCCTTTGAAAGGTTCAAAGAATTCAGAAATGAAGTAGAGAAACAACATGACAAGAGTATTAAAATACTTCGATCGGATCGAGGTAGTGAATACTTAAGTCAAGAGTTTCTTGATTATCTAAGAGACAATGGCATATTGTCTCAATGGACTCCGCCATATACACCACAGCATAATGGTGTATCTGAGAGGCGTAATCGGACCTTGTTGGACATGGTCAGGTCAATGATGAATCATGCGACTCTTCCCAAGTCCTTTTGGGGCTATGCACTTCAGACAGTTGTTTACTTGTTAAACAGAATGCCTACCAAGGTAGTCTCAACTACTCCATATGAGATATGGAATAGTAAGAAACCTCATGTACCTTACTTGAAGATATGGGGTTGTCCTGCTTATGTGAAGCGGAATGTATCAGACAAATTGGATGCTAAGTCTGATAAATGTCTATTTATTGGATACCCTAAGGAAACAAGGGGTTACCAATTCTATCATCCTGTGGAACAAAAGATGTTTGTTTCAAGGCATGCTGTGTTTCTAGAGAAAGAGTTTCTCTTGTAAGAAAACAGTGGGAGTGTCGTCGAGCTTGAGGAGGCTCGAGAGACTCAAATAGACATTGATGAGATACCTGGTGAAGCACAACAGCCGACAACTCATAGTGATGAGCAATCAGCTGGACCTATTGTAACACCACATCTTCGTAGATCTGGTAGTACACGCAATATTCCCGAGAAATATGGATTTCTCATAAGTGAATCGAACGACGTGTTACTTATTGATGATGAGGAGCCTACCAGTTATGAAGAAGTGCTGACAAGTTCAGAAAGGGATAAGTGGCTTGGTGCCATGAAGTCGGAAATGGATTCCATGTATGAAAACCAAGTTTGGAACTTGGTTGACCCACCAAGGCATAAAGCCTATAGGGTGCAAGTGGGTTTTCAAGAAGAAAACCGACATGGATGGTAATGTGATTACCTATAAGGCTAGATTGGTGGCGAAGGATATCGTCAAAAGCAAGGTGTTGATTATGACGAAACCTATTCGCTTTGTAGCTATGCTTAAATCCATTCGGATGCTCCGCCATAGCGGCTCATTATGATTATGAGATATGGCGGATGGATGTGAAAAGCTTTCCTTAATGGAAACTCTGCTCGAGGACGTGTATATGATACACGAGGTTTCACATCTCGGTTAATAAAACCAAGGTATGCAAATTGCGACGGTCCATTTATGGATTGAAGCAAGCATCCGAGTGGAATATCCGTTTTGATGACGATCAAAAGTTTGATTTCTCACAAAATCCGAACCTTGTGTGTACAAGAAGGTTAGTGGGAGTGCGATCGTGTTCCTAGTATTGTATGTCGATGACATATTACTTATAGGAAAGCGATGTGTCAATCTTACTGATCGATTAAGGTTTGGTTATCCAAGACATTCTCCATGAAAGACACAGGAGAAGCAACCTACATCCTTGGGATTAAGATCTATAGAGATAGATCGAAAGCGGTTGCTTGGTCTTTCGCATCTACATATATAGACCGAGTGCTAAAGAGGTTTAGCATGTCGGAATCAAGAAAGGTTATCGCCCATCGTGCATGGGGTACACCTTTGAAGTCTGTGTCGCGCGCAGAAAACGAGAGGATTTGCATGAGTAAGATTCCCTATGCATCCATAGGATCTATCATGTATGCTATGTTATGTACGAGGCCCGATGTATCGTATGCTCGAGTGTCACGGCGGATACCACCGATCCAGAATGGATCATTGGGTATTAAGACGATCCTTAAGTACTTGAGAAGAACTAAGGATGTGTTCCTAATATATGGAGAAGGGTACATTGATACACGTGAGTATACGGATGCGACTCAGCAGACAGGATGATTCCATGTCTTTGTCCGGGTATGTATTCACCGAATGGAGGCGCAATAAGTTGGAAAGGTTCCAAGCTTGACACTATAGCGGATTACGCCACTAAGCGAGAATACATTGCGACTTTAGGGCGACAAAGAAGCGGTTTGGATCAAGAAGTTCATCTCTGAACTTGATGTGGTCTCATCATGATCCAAACATGTGCTTGCTATCATCTTATCGAGAGATCATCGGTAGGAACGAAATACAAATCGAGAAAATTCCCCGAAAGGAACTTAGGATCCTTTGACTAAAGCATTACCTCAAAGTAAGTTTGAGGTCATGTTAGAGCTTATGGTATTGGATCTGTAGCGATTGGCATTAGGCCAAGTGAGTCTGTTAGTAATATATGAGAGATGTCCTAAGGCAATCGCCTTATGTATGAACCATTTATATGATAAATGAAGATTCACTATTTGAGTATACATGTTTCATGTATTTGATTGGATCTTAAACTCATTTACTGAATGTCCACGATGCGATTCACAGCATGAGAGAATTTGTGATTGGATCACAACTAGTGAGTATCTCTACATGTGTAATTGTGATGTATCGGAATTATCCCTAGTCGATGAATTGATGGATTTGGACACCATCAATTCGCTGAGACTAGCACGCAGGTATACTCCTTGGTATATCCAAGCGGTGATTCTCACCTTTTTGGAGACATAGTGATGTCGAGTTAATCGTGGATGCTAGTTATGGTAACTAGTTCATTGGAGTGACCTAGTAAGACTTCATATGGTTCTCTGCATATATAGATATGTCAATGAAGTTCTTACTGTGGCTTAAGTGCGATGTTCCTTTGACTTGCGGTATTCAAGTCATCTTGATCATGGAGACTTATGCTTTGACATCTTAAGTAAACATCTCTGAGGAGATGTGGACCCGGGATGATTGGGTATAAGTCGAAGTGATCGAAGGTGTTTGAATAGCCTATAAAGGATTCACCACTCCTTGCGAGGAGATGTATACCCATGGCCTCTTGTCGGATTGTTACTAAAGTCTTTGGCCAAAGCATTACATGTTTAGAGTAAGGTACTCTTCGATACATGTGGAGTAACTAGAATCCGTAGGACGAGGAAATGATACTTGGGCTAGGTGTGACGTAGTCGGCCTAGTGGGGACTGACACAATAGACCATGTCCTGAACCAAGTGGGTATAAGATGAGTGAAGGGAATGGGGCACGATTCATTCGAGCTACTGAAGGGTTTCAGAAATAGTTCTGGATCAACCATTGATCTTTTCGGTTAATTGGGGATCATGATGTACTACTAGTTGCCACTCATGATCGTTCTATAATTAATGGTTAATTATAGACGGCCAACATAAACCGAGAACCTATTTGGTCACACGCACAACGAGTGTAATCCAAAGGATTTAAAACGAGCTTGAGAATGGGATTCTCGGGAGAAACTAGGTTTGGTTGGACCAAACATAAAGCGAGCATGAAATCGTTTGATGCAATGGAAGCGTGGATGGGCCGTGTCTTATGAAGACATAATGGATGAACCAAAATGGTTTGGTTCTAATCCAATGGATGAGAATAAACCAAAGGGTTTGGTTTATTTTAAACGAATGAACCAAAAGTTGGTTGAGTTTATTTTAACTTAAAATAAACCATCATGGTTTGGTTTATTTTAACTTATCTTAATGGAGCGGGTTAACGGGCTTTATGGATATGATCCATTAACCATTAAGAGAATTAGTTCTCTATAAAATAGGGCTTAAACCCTAACCTTAAAGCTAATGAAGTTTTGGCCGCCCAACCCTAGCCTCCTTTTGTTGTTGCCGCCCAACATGGTGTTGCCGCCAACTTCATGGAGCTGCTGCCACCTCCTTGCCGCCGGCATCCAAGCTTCAGCCGGCGATGCTCCGGCGACCCTCCGGTGATCTCTTGTGGGTTCGGTGATAAGGTGAGCTCCACATCTCCTTTGGCCGGCCTCTATTCCTCCACCAAAAGCTGTCCAGTTTTTCTGGACAGCTTGTTTCTTTGTTGTCGGAGCGTCGTTTGGACGACGGTTAGTGCTCCGACAGCGGCTAACTTACTGGGGATTTGATCTCCGGTAATCCTCTGAGGTAGAGAACGAAGGATTCATCAAACGGTTGACGAATACCTCTCCGGAGAAGCGAGTTTTGAGAACTCATTTTAGGATCCGAATTTGGATTCGGATCGTGATCATCTCTCGATCACGTCGTCTTCAACACGAGGCTAGTAACCCGTACGAAGACGAAGCTCGTGGCTTAGCGAAGTCATCCCGAGGAGCTCGGCGTGGATACAGATAGAGACGATTCTTACGAGGATCGTTCCGGTTGATGCCGTTCCCGCTACACGTCATACGAAAGGTATAACGTAGATAATTTTCTTTTATTGCAAATTTTAATTTACGGTTATGTCTACACTTGTTGTAATATGCATGCGTGTGTTGTGTGTGTTGTAATAAATATAGATTTATTATTTTTAATTGCTTCCGCTGTGCTCATGTTTACGAAACATGATCGAACACACACATGTCGCGGTGCCGGAAACCCAACAATGAAGACGTAATGGATGAACCAAAATGGTTTGGTTCTAATCCAATGGAGGAGAATAAACCAAAGGGTTTGGTTTATTTTAAACGAATCAACCAAAAGTTGGTTCGGTTCGTTTTAACTTAAAATAAACCATCATGGTTTGGTTTATTTTAACTTATCTTAATGGAGCGGGTTAACGGGCCTAATGGTTATGATCCAATAACCATTAAGAGAATTAGTTCTCTATAAAAGAGGGCTTAATGGATAATTAAGCCCTAATTTGGAAGGGCCCCAAAACCTAGTTGCCGCCCAAGCTCCTTGGCCGCCCAACCCCCTTGTGCCGACGTCCAGCTCCTTGCCGGCGACCAAGCTTCAGCCGGTGATCCTCCGGCGACCCTCCGGTGATCTTCCTAGGCCTCGGTGAAAAGGTGAGCACTTGGCTTCCTTGTTTTTGGCCGGCACCTACTCCTCCACCAAGCTGTCCAGTTTTTTGGACAGCTTCTTCTCCTCTCGTCGGAGAGTCGTTTGGACGACAGTTAGAGCTCCAACAGCGGATAACTTACCGGGGATTCGATCTCCGGTAACCCTCTGAGGTGGAGGACGAAGGATTCGTCAATCGGTTGACGAATACCTCTCCGGAGAAGCGAGTTTTGAGGACTCGTTTTGGATCCGAATTTGGATTCGGATCATGATCATCTCTCGATCAAGTCGTCTTCAACATGAGGCTAGTAACCCGTACGAAGACGAAGCTCGTGGCTTAGCGAAGTCATCCCGAGGAACTCGGCGTGGATACGGATAGAGACGATTCTAGCAAGGATCATTCCGGTTGATGCCGTTCCCGCTACACGTCATACGAAAGGTGTAACGTAGATAAATTTCCTTTTATTGCAAATTTAAATTTACGGTTATGTCTACACTTGTTGTAATATGCATGCGTGTGTTGTGTGTGTTGTAATAAATAGGAGTATTTTTTATTTTTATTGCTTCCGCTGTGTTCATGTTTACGAAACATGATCGAACACACACACGCCGCGGTGCCGGAAACCCAACACATGCCGTGGTGACCCAGAAGGTTTCTACTTCTAAGCCGAAAGGCAAGAAGAAAAAGAAACAAACTGGGGTGATGGCGATGGGAGATACTTAGGGAGGAGTGAAGAAGCTGAATGGCAAGTGCTTCACTTGTAAGCAGACTGGACACTAGAAGAAGGATTGCCCCAACCGCAAGAACAAAGGTATATCTTTTGGTCTAGTCGTTGAAACATGTTTAGCGGTGTTATCTACTGGCACCTGGTGTGTAGATACGGGAGTCACTGATCATGTCTTCAATACTTTGCAGGGGTTCTAGGAAACCAGACGATTGGCTGAATGGGAGATTACCGTGTACTTGGGCGATGCCACGAAGGTGACGACTATTGCAGTGGGAGATGTTCTTTTATCTTTTGAGAAAAATAAACTTTTGGTTCTTAAGAATTGCCTTTATGTACCCTTATTTAGAAAGAATTTAATTTCGATTTCTAAATTGTTTATGGATGAATATTCTATTTCTTTTAATGACAGAGTTGTTATAAGAAGGAATAGGGACATTATCTGTTCGGGTGCATTAATAGGAAATTTGTACACACTTGAACCAAAACCTCCCACGATGCAAATTGAAGTTAATAACTCATCTTCTAATTCCAATAAGAGAAAAGAACCTTCGAAGATGAATCAAACATATCTTTGGCATCTTAGGCTTGGTCACATTAACATAAGCAGAATTTAAAGGTTGATAGCTGTTGGACCTTTAGGTTCATTAGTGGTGGAGGATCTCCCAACCTGTGAATCTTGCTTGGAGGGTAAGATGACCAAGAGGTCTTTTAAGGCCAAGGGGTATAGAGCCAAAGATGTGTTAGAATTGGTTGATTCTGATTTGTGTGGTCCTATGTCTATCCAGGCTAGAGGTGGTTTTGAGTATTTCATCTCTTTTATAGACGATTACTCAAGATATGGATACATTTACCTGATGCGCCGCAAGTCTGAATGCTTTGACAAGTTCAAAGAATTCAAGGCAGATGTGGAGAAATGTCAAGGTAAAAATATCAAGAAACTACGATCTGATCGTGGTGGTGACTACCTCTTGGGAGAGTTTAGGAACTACTTATCAGAGGCTGGGATTCAATCCCAATTGACTGCACCTGGCACACCCCAGCAGAACGGTGTAGTAGAGCGAAGGAATAAGACTCTTATGGAGATGGTTAGATCGATGATGAGTTATTATGACTTGCCAGATTCGTTCTGGAGATATGCTCTAGATACGGTGGTGTACATTCTGAACTTGGTTCCTTCTAAATCAGTGCCTTCTACTCCCACAGAGTTGTAGACTGGGCTAAAGCCTAGTCTAAGACATATTCATATATGGGGGAGTCTAGCACATGTGCTGAAGGCAGATGCTGGTAAGTTGGAACCTCGTATAGAAGTACGCTTGTTCATTGGCTATCCCAGGGGAACGAAGGGTGGATTGTTTAATAGTCCTAGAGATCAGAGGGTGATCGTTAGCACGAACGCTAGATTTCTAGAGGAAGACTATGTAATGAGCCACAAGCCTAAGAGTAAAATTATTCTGGAGGAGTTAAAAGGGGAAGTCACTTCTTTAGTACCGCTGGTACAAGAGGATATACCACATGTCACTGCACCGCGTGTCACAGAGGATACATAGGTGATATCTCGTCGTAGTGGGAGGGTTGTGAGACAGCCTGATAGATTCATGTTCTTGGGAGAATCTTCTGATTTTGTCCCCGGCGAACATAAACCTGATCCCTGGACATATGACGAGGAAATCCAAGATAAAGATGCAGTATCTTGGCAAAGTGCAATGAATGCTGAGATTGAATCTATGGATTCAAATCAGGTCTGGGAGCTAATAGAACCACCCGATGGTGTAAAAACCATTGAATGCAAGTGGATCTACAAGAGAAAGAGAGGAATAGATTGGAAGGTTGAGACCTTCAAAGCGAGGATTGTTGCGAAGGGGTATACTCAAAAAGAGGGTATCAATTATGAGGAGACCTTTTCGCCGGTAGCCATGCTTAAGTCTATCTGTATTCTCTTATGCATAACAACTCATATGGATTATGAGGTGTGGCAGATGGATGTCAAGACAGCTTTCCTTAATGGAAGTCTTGAGGAAAACATCTAGATGAAGCAACCAGAGGGATTCATTGCTAAGGGAAAAGAGCATCTAGTATGTAAGCTTAATCGATACAATTATGGATTGAAACAAGCTTCGAGATCTTTGAACATCCGCTTTGATGAGGTGATCCAGTCTTATGGATTTATTCAAAGTCCGGATGAGTCTTGTGTATACAAAAGATGTGACGGAAACGTAGTGGTATTTCTTGTACTATACGTAGATAACATTTTGGTGATTGACAATAATATCAAAGTGTTATTGGGCATAAGGGTATGGTTGTCCAAACAGTTTGATATGAAGGACTTGGGAGAGGTGGGACACATCCTTGGGATCAAGGTTATAAGGGATCGCAGGAAAACGATGTTGAGCTTATCCCAAGCTTCATACATAGACACGATAATGGATCGTTTTAGCATGCAAAACTCCAAGAATGGTTTTCTACCTTTCAGGCATGGAGTTCCTTTATCTAAGGAGGTGTGTCCTAGAACATCTGAGGAGATAGAGGAGATGAAGGCAGTTCCTTATGCTTCGGCGGTAGGAAGCCTCATGTATGCGATGCTATGTACGAGACTAGACATGGTCAGTAGATATCAGAGTAATCCAGGACATGGACATTGGACTGTGGTAAAGCATATATTGAAGTGCCTGTGAAAGACTAGGGATTATATTCTAGTTTACCGGGCAGACCAATTACTCCCTGTCGGTTACACAGATTCCGACTTCAAATCAGATAGGGATAACAGTAAGTTTACCTCAAGTTTTGTGTTTACTTTGGGAGGTGGAACCATTGTATGGAGGAGTGTCAAGAAGAAATGCATGGCGGACTCTACCATAGAAGCTGAGTATGTGGCAGCCTCTGAGGCGGCCAAAGAAGCTGTGTGGCTCAGGAACTTCCTGAGGACTTGGATGTGATTCCTGGTTGTTCAAAACTATCACAATTTATTGTGATAATAGTGGTGCAGTTGCAAACTTGAAGGAACCACGAGCCCATAAAGCTAGTAAACACATAGAGCGCAAGTACCACCTGATACGAGAAATCGTAAAGAGACGAGAAGTTATTGTGGGCAAGATTGCATCGGAGGATAACCTGGCAGATCCTTACATTCGAGATCTTAAACACGGGGAGAAAATGTACAAATAATATTTGGATCCCATATTATCATATGGGGGTTGGTGAGGTTGATCAAAGATGAACCTTTAGTGGATTGGATAATCATTAGTGGATCGGACTTTATGTGGGCTTGATCCATGGGTGGCCAAGACCCAACTCCTCCTCATGGTCCCTAATGTAGCCTATTAACACCTCATGATGCTTAGATCCAATGGATAGAAACAAAACTCTAAGATCCATTGGTAGAGATTAAATCTCTTAGATCCGACGGTAGAGATTAAATCTCTAGATCCGACGGTTGAAATTAAATCCCTAGAACCAATGGATGAGATTAATTCATGTCTTATCCCTAACTCTATAAAAGGATGGCATGGGAGTTGGCGTGAATGACATTGAAGGAGAGCTAGGGTTTGGGCGGCAAGAATGAATCCTAGTTGAGATAGGATTAGGATTAGGGTTTGGAGGCAAGGGTGGCACCAAATAAGGAAGGTATTCTTCTCTTCTTCTTCCTCTTATGGCCAACGTCTAGCACCTCTCCAAACTCTTTTCCAGCCTTTGACGGTGCCCAAAAATCCCCTTCTCCTTCTCCTTAGGTGGTGGAAACAAGATATAGGGCGTCCATTTGTGTTTTGGTTGTTTCCCACCATCTTCTCCTTCACCTAATTGGCCGGCGGCAAGGATTGTTTTAGTTCCTTGTTAGTTGTTTCTAGTGAGGAGAAAAATCTTATTTCTATTCTTCCTCTTGCTTTGGAAGAGCAAGGAAGGAAGATTTGTGATCTAGGAGCTTCGACTTTTGGTGGATCATCTCCCAAAAGACATCAAAAAGGAGGAAGGTCATACATTAGAAGATCGAGAGGTATAACTATTCTACTTTCTTCTTTTGTTTGTTGCTTGTTTTTGTTTTTAAATTATAAGCATGTTATAAATCTGTAAATGGCTAAATAATACTTGGATCTCGAGCATAAACACAAAAATCGGTGATCCGGACATCGTCTATTCCGCGGCTACTCTTAGAATAAAGGATGGTCGCTTGAACAACTAGTTTGTTCAAGTGACCTCTCTAAACGAAGAGCACGACGATGACTTGGTGGTTTGGGCAATCCCTTTTGTCTAGGATTAAATTTTTTTTAATCCGGGAACACTGAAGGGATCGCCATTGTCAAGCTACCGAGGTGAAGTGGGAAGAGAAGTTTCCCCTCACGGACTCGATAAGCAAAACCCTTCAATTGGTATCAGAGCCAAGGTTTTCGGTTTTGTTTGTTTAGGATTCGGTTAATTTTTATGCACTTTTTCATATATTATATGTGTCGGATAATAGTAGGAAATGCGTAGTTTAACTCTTTGGTTGCAGGCATAAGATCCGACTATTATGGCCATATGTGTGTAAATATTTATTTTGTTGAATCCTCGGGGTTGATGAGGCTAGTGTTTAGTTTTTTATAAATTAAATATGGCATTGTTTAGCCACTCTTTATTTTATTTTACTTTCGATCTAGATTTCATGTACACTCCCTTGTGGAGTACAGGATCGATGGATGTAAATAAAAATAGGTTTTAGTCTCGGCTCGGATCTCCGGATGGCTTGTACATGGCGTAGGAGGAGCGGACGAGATGGCGATGCGACGGGAGACATATTGAAGACAAAAGCCATAATAGTTGGAAAATAATTTTATTTTTCATATTTATTGCTTTTTGTTTGATATGCATGTCGTAGGCTAGGAAAATTCCTCAATTTTAAATTACTAAGTGGGAGAGGGATATTTTTATAAATTTCCGAGGCCTCCATTACGATTTGACAAGTGATGCAAACAAACTTGCGCGTCGGCTCTGAGTGCCTTCCTCCATATCGGATGGGTTTGTTTGCGGATTACTAGGTCGAATATGGTTATAGGAAATTATTAAGGAGTGTGTGTACTTGCCCATCGTAAGGCACATAACCCGAGATAATTACCTTGGTACCAAGTAATGGTGAACACTTATATACAAATATAAGTATTCTCCCCATCCGAGTCACTGCTTTTATTTGTAGGGCCAAAAAGAAACCAACTATTAATTTTACTTGTCAAAAAGTTAGGTTGACAAGATAGTAAAATTAATGGGTAAAACCTCCTCTTACAAATGTAGAATTCGTATACGTCCACACTATCTTGGCATATGATATTCTCGGTGTTTTGAGGTGTTGGTTTATTTCAAAATTTTATTGTTTGAGGAATTAATAATTTTTTGAAATCTAATGTTTTGATTTATGTGATTCTTAGGTTTTCTTTCAAAATGACTTTTAACCCACTTGTTGTGATACTGAAAGAGAACAAACTTACTGGACCCAACTATGTAGATTGGAAGAGGAATCTAGACATTGTCTTGACTGTTGAGGAATACAAATATGTACTCCTCGAAGAGTGCCCTCCCAAGCCTGCAGATAATTCTGGGGAAAAGGAGAGAGAGAGCTATAAGAAGTGGATCAAGGCCGATGAGATGGCGCGGTGTTACATTTTGGCATCTATGTCAAATATACTGCAACATCAGCATCAAGCCATGTCCACTGCTTATGATATGATGCTCAATCTCAAGGATCTTTTCGGACACCAGAATCGGGCTGCGATGCAAGAGGCCATGAGAAACTTAATGACGACCACCATGGTCGAGGGAACACCTGTGAGGGATCATGTTCTCTAGATGATGGCTCATTTGAATGAGCTGGAGGTCCTAGGAGCTGAGATCGATCGGGAAACCCAGGTCGATATCATACTCCAGTTTCTACCTAGGAGTTTTGAGCAGTTTCGCCTGAACTACAACATGAACAAGAGGTTGTATTCGTTGGTGGAACTTCTGACAGAACTCCAAGCTACAGAGGGACTATTTCGTTAGAGTGCTCAGGCACATGCCGTGGTGACCCAGAAGTTTCTACTTCTAAGCCAAAAGGCAAGAAGAAGAAGAAACAAACCGAGGCGAAGGCGATGGGAGGTACTCAGGGAGGAGTGAAGAAGCCGAAAGGCAAGTGCTTCACTTGTAAGCAAACTAGACACTAGAAGAAGGACTGCCCCAACCGCCAGAACAAAGGTATATCTTTCGGTCTAGTCGTTGAAACATGTTTAGCGATGTTATCTACCGGTACCTGGTGTGTAGATATTGTTGGTGCAATCGGCCCATCAATACCTTGATGGTATTTTGATGATAGACAAAACTCATGACATGGGATTGTCATGGGAAAGTCCAACATGGCTTGGCATGGAAAATCCAAGCATGGAGCTTGGTGTGGAAGTCCAAGGGGGAAGCCTTGGCATGGGAAAGTCCAAAGCATTGCGAAGCCGTTCGCTTGGTGCTTGGCATGGGAAATCCAAAGCATTGCAAAGCCGTGCGCTTGGTGCTTGGTGAGAAATACATTGCGAAGCCGTGCGCTTGGTGCATATGGGAAGTCTTAAGGACTTGGTAAGTTCACTAGGCTCGGGGTCCTTGAGTCGGTGAAGGATGGCATTGCGAAGCCGTGCGCTTGGTGCATCCGAGGGACCGCCGGACGGGGAGCGAATGGAGTGAGCCCAAAGGGAAGCATACTTCTAGGGCATGAGACGCGAAGGATGGCGTTGCGAAGCTGTGCGCTTGGCGCATCCGAGGGACGTAGGCCGAGGGAAGAGAGCTTTGGTGGGGAACTCCATGAGGGATAAGGTGGACTTGGCCAAGTGGCTAAGACTGAGTGTCGGAGGCTCAAACTTGATGTTTGAGGGTTTACCCGATGGTCGGATGCTCAAACAACTTGGTGTTTGAGGTTTTGCCCGACATCAGTCGACTGGCATAGGTGCCGGTTCGACTGATCCAAGTCGACTAGAGTTCGACTGGTGTAAGGCTAGGGTTTTGTGCTTGGCAGTCGACTGCCATGGACATGGCAGTCGACTGAAGTCGACAGCAGTCGACTGCCGAGGGATGGCAGTCGACTGATGGGAGTGTCGCGAGCACAGAACACTCCGTAGACGACTGGGCAGTCGACTACTAGGTCACCAGTCGACTGATGGTCATCATCAGTCGACTGGTAGGTGATCCGTTGGAACTTGTCCGATGTGGATCTGGCCGTTGTGAGACAACGGCTACAGGGGCAGTCGACTGGGGCCTTTTGGCAGTCGACTGCTAGGCGCGAAAACAACTCGATGCAGGTTATAAAAGGAGCTCAAGATGGAGGTTTTTGTAATGA
Organism: Wurfbainia villosa; assembly: GCA_025175895.1. Lineage (NCBI taxonomy): Eukaryota > Viridiplantae > Streptophyta > Magnoliopsida > Zingiberales > Zingiberaceae > Wurfbainia > Wurfbainia villosa. The sequence continues at coordinate 84,628,413 of CM045994.1, read as the reverse complement.
TCTTTGTGGAGCTATTGGAGGGGAATTGCTGCTGCATTCTAGTCCTTCAAGAGCCAATCAAAGCAAGCAACAAGCAAAGCGATCAAAGCAATCGGTGAAAGTTTTCTTTTGTATTGTATTTGTGTATTTCCTTGTGTTTCTATATTACATTGTAATTGCTTGTGAGAGGTTTCTCCACCTACGACGTGTTGTCGAGAAGGAGTGTTATAGTTAGTGTCGTGCGCATAACTAGAGCTCGGTGAGCTCGCTCGTGGAGTAGGAACCATTCGGTTCCGAACCACGTATATGCTTGTGTATTGATTATGCTTGTGTTGTTGTTATTTCTATTGTTATTCCGCTGCGTATATTAATGACAATTGTAGACGAGCACACGAGAACGAACGAATTACGACATCCAACGAAAGAGGGCTATTCACCCCCCTCTAGCCGGCCGTACCGATCCCCTACAAGTGGTATCAGAGCCGAGGTCGCTCTTCAAGGACTAACCGCCGCGAGAGCACTACAAAATGGCCGGCTTCATCCAACCACCAAAATTCGATGGAGATTTTGCTTGGTGGAGGAAATGAATGGAGGTATATCTAGAAACCGATTTTGATTTTATGATTATTATAGAAAATGGTTTTGAAATGCCTAGGGACAAGTACAACAAGCCAATTGAGAAGTCAAAATGGACTCAAGACCAAATCAAAGACTTCAAGACAAATCTCAAGGTAATCAAGTTGATTAGTGATTTGTTGCCTAACACTATTTGGTCTAGATTGGGTGATTATAGGGATGCAAGGGAATTATGGAATAAGGTAATGAAATTCCAAGAAAATTCCCAATCGGCACAAGTAGAAGAGAATGCCGAAGAAGAGGCACCCACAACATTTGAAGATGTTGTTGATTTGGTGGAGACCTCCACCTCTAGCATTGAGGGGGAGGAAAGGCAATCTTCCATCCCGGAGCAAGAACAAGAAGCATCTACATCCGGGAGAAGTGAAGATCATGAAGAGGCCTCCACCACCTCCCTAGGTAACTCAAGTGTCATTATTTTAAATAAAAATCACATAATATACTTTGAGTGTAGGGAGAAAGGGCACTACAAGAGTAAATGCCATAAATTGGCTAAGAAGAAGGCATCGACACCAAAAGTCAACCCAAAGTCAAATGATGCCGGTGTTCCCAAAATCAAGAGCAAAGAGCACATTGTGTGCTTCAAATGCAATCAAAAGGGACACTATCGAAGCCAATGCCCTAGGGGGAGGAAGAAAGGGCAAGAAGGTGCAATTCATGTAGGGGGAGCTCCTAAAGCTAACCCTAAGGTACATTTAGTTAATGCACCTTTAATTCCTAAAGTCAAAAAGCATGCTAAAAATTATTTTAGTTCTCTTGCTATTATCAATGAAAAGCATGCTAAGAGAAACAATAAGGTTTATTGCTTAGGTGCCAAGCATGTTCATATAACTAAGGACAAACCTAGGACTCATAATTCTAGAAATATCCTACCTAGGAAATCAATTAGAAGAATTGAAGAGAATTTGGGTGTTAATCCCAAGAAATCTAGGCACATGCCTAAAAGGAAAATCATTCCTCAAAAATCTAATGAAAATTCAAAATTGAGGAAATTAGAGCTAGAGAACCAAGCCTTGAGGTCAAGGCTAGAAAAATTGGAGAAGACCCTAGAAATAATATCAAATTCGGTTAACGGGTCAAATTCCCAAAAGTCAAGACCTAGGAAGCAAGAAATATCTAAGGGCAAGAAGGGTTTGGGTCACAAACCTATGTCCTACCATAATATTCCATTTAATTATGGAACAACATCTAGGTCTAGAAAAACCAAGGCTAATAGGGAAGTTATCTCTAAGTCTAGCCATGGTGTATGTTTAGTGGCCAAGGACTTAAGAAAAACCAAGAAGGCCACTAGGAATGTCAATGGAGTGTTGGATCGAAAGTGTCGCTAGAGGGGGGGGGTGAATAGCGATACGGTGTCGTTAAAAACTTTTGCAATAAGTAAAAAGCAAGTAGAGAATGCACAGCGGAAATATAAAGTAGACAAGATATTTTTACGTGGTTCACAATCTTTCGATTGCTAATCCACGGCCCTAGTGATCCTTGATCACGTACGGAGGGCAATTCACTAAAACCACTCCTCTTCGTTGGAAGTAGGAGCAACGATTACAAAAAGAAATCAAGGCAAAGGGACACTCCCCCTTTCCTTGTTACGATTAAAGCACAAAGACAATTTAAAGAAGTAGAACTTAAATAAATATACCGACAACTCTTATAAGTAGAAGATGTAGCTTTCGTTGTCGGCACCGTCGTAGCAAATGTGAGTAGTAGTAGTGCTACGACAGGCGTGTTGAGAGCTCTTGAATTCTTGTTATTTGCTTGGAGGAACATGTCTATTTATGGATATTGATCTATGAATTTAGACATAGGTAGTGTCCAAGGTGAGGTTCTTATCCCAACTCAAGGATGAGGTGTTTCATCCAACCACCTTGTGCCACCTCCAACCTTCTTGTGCGCCAACTCAAGGATGAGGTGTTTCATCCAACCACCTTGTGCCACCTCCAACCTCCTTGGGCGCCAACTTGAGGATGAGGTGTTTCATCCAACCACCTTGTGCCACCTCCAACCTCCTTGGGCGCCAACTTGAGGATGAGGTGTTTCATCCAACCACCTTGTGCCACCTCCAACCTTCTTGTGCGCCAACTCAAGGATGAGGTGTTTCATCCAACCACCTTGTGCCACCTCCAACCTCCTTGGGCGCCAACTTGTTGGAGCCATTCAACTTGTGCCACATCATGGGAGCCAACCATCTTGTGCCAACTCACCTTATTTTGGCCCACCACAAGGAAGCTTGGTGATGGTTTGGATGTCCACCTTGATGCCACATCACCCTTTGTACCAAAACACGAGTCAAGTCCAAATTCACCCCTTGAAATTCGAGCTCTTCTCGAGGTCGAACTTGACTAGCAGTTGATGTAGTCAAAGGGTTTTGACAGATACAAGTTAGCTTAAAATATAAAGTAGCGATGGTTCTAACCATCCGATCTCGACCTAGACCTTCCATTGGACGCTTTAACGACCTTGCTTCGCTTTCACACGAGCTTACCTTGTAGCCTCGCTCCGGTCTTCACCCGAGTACCTTGGCTTCCTCCAAAGTCCCTCCGACGCGTTCGACCACCTCGGTTCCCCACCGGTGTCGCAGACCTTCCGCTCAACTTTAGCATTTACGCACACTTAATTGAGCTCGTAAGATAACACAATATACCCTTAACTATTGAGCCTTTTGCCATAATCAAAATACGGTTCGACTTTGGTGCCCCGCACCAACAATCTCCCCCTTTTGATTCATGGCAAACCACACAAAAGTTAAGGAAAAATTACATACATAAAGAAGCTAGCATAATGATTAAGCATGAATGAGCTAGCATAAAGATTAAATATGAATGAGCTAGCATAAAGATTAAATATGAATGAGCTAGCATAATGATTAAGCATGAATGAGCTAGCATAAAGATTAAATATGAATGAGCTAGCATAAAGATTAAATATGAATGAGCTAGCATAATGATTAAATATGAATGAGCTAGCATAAAGATTAAATATGAATGAGCTAGCATAAAGATTAAATATGAGTGAGAAAAATTATTGTTTCAAGTTCTCCCCTTTGAGGTAACCTCCCCCTTGACCGAAGGTGAGTTCTTGAAAAATAATTTTTACTCCCCCTTAATAGTTGCTTAAGTAAACGGAATTACTTAATATAAAAGGTAATAATTTTGTTTACTTTCTTCCCCTTTAATTTTGGTTAATTTTGGTTACTTTTGTGACTTTCTCCCCCTTTTGCCTTAACTCAAAAAGTTTGTAAATATATTTTAGGGTTTGTAAGTCCAAGCAAGTTCCCAATATGATTTCTAAGGTAAGACTTAGGCTAATTTCATAAAAAGAAGCAAAAATAGAGTACATATATAGAAAAATTTAAATCCTACTCTATTACGCACATACCTAACTTTTAATGTTGTTAAAGATTAAGCTAAAGTCTTGGAGAGTGTGCTTCATCCACAGGAGCTGAGAGACACACTCACCCATCGCAACGTATTCGGTGGTAGATAAGGCAACGCAATGTCGCTTCCTCGCCAACTCACTAGACTCGAGTAGGATTTGACAACAACCACTCGTGCTCTTTCTATCGAGTTTACTACCGGCATAGTCGAGTCGGAGTAGCCGATTAGATTAAACTTCGGTAGATCTAGGGTACCAAATACCTACGTTTAGCGTGCCCTTTAGATATCTAAGGATACGCTTGACTAGGGTTAGGTGAGACTCCTTGGCACAGGTTTGTAACCTTGCGCACATACTTACCTGAATAAAATGTCGCGGCATTAAGTATAGGAGACTTCCTATTGCGCTCCTATAGTATTTTAGGTCACCGGGTTTTCCTTCTACATCTTCGTTTATATTAACATTAGTTGCTATAGGTGTATTAATTATTTTAGCATCTTGCATTCCAAATCGATTTATTAAGTCCTTAGTATATTTTTGTTGATGTAAATATATTCCATCTTTAGTTTGTTTAATTTGTAAACCTAAGAAGAAACTTAACTCTCCTACTAAATTCATTTCAAATTCACTTTCCATAAGTGAGATGAATTCGTTTAGCAGGATCGAGTTGGTAGTTCCAAAAATTATATCATCTACATAGATTTGGGCTATAAAGATTTCTTTTCCTACGGTTTTAACGAATAAGGTTGGGTCGACTAAACCTTGGTTGAATCCTTTGGACTTAAGATAGATCGAAAGCCTTTCGTACTAAGCTCTTGGGGCTTGTTTGAGTCCATATAGGGCTTTCTTAAGTCTAAGGACCTGGTCAGGTTTATCTAGATTTTCGAATCCGGAGGTTGGTGACGTAAACTTCTTCCTTAATGTATCCATTCAAAAATGCTGACTTGACATCCATTTGAAACAATTTAAAACCTCGATGTGCAGCATATGCTAACAACATTCGGATGGACTCTAGTCTTGCTACGGGGGCGTAGGTCTCATCGTAATCTAAACCTTCGACTTGACTAAACCCTTTTGCGACTAACCTGGCTTTATTTCTAACTACTTCACCTTTATCATCAAGTTTATTTCGAAATACCCACCAATAATTGATTTTTCTTTAGGTGGTGGTACTAATTCGGACTTCATTTCTAGTGAATTGAGCTAGCTCTTCTTGCATAGCAATAATCGGTCGGGATCAAGAAGTGCTTGTTCAATAGTTTTGGGTTCGATTTTGGAAATTAACGAGATTTGACTAAGGTTTCGATATGAAGCTCTAGTTCGAACCCCTAAATTTGGATCACCTATAACTTGATTGATAGGATGACTTGGGTGAGTTCTAGTTTGACTTGGGTTAGAGTCATCTATCACTTGGTCGATAGGATGACTTGGGTTAGGACGAGATTCAAGTTCAAGATCAGAGTCGGGTTCGCTATAAGTTGATTTGCTAGTTGGTTTTGTTAAGGATTGAACGGGTTCGTGTCCTTCGTCGAAAACTATATTAATGGTTTCTTCGACTCTTATGTGTAGGATCAATGGAATTACTAAAGGGTTGTTTGTAAGTTTTTAAACCTAAATCATCTCACCAATATCTACATGATCAAAACATGTTATTCCTATGTGTTATTGTGAGATGACTTTCAATTTTACTTGATTAATTTTAATGAATTTAAATTAACCAACATTAGGTTAGATTCGGATTTAGTCTAAGCTCATCAAGTAATCTTTTCAAGAGATTAGCTTCGTGTCGTGGCAGAGGCCTTCTTTGATCGGAACAACGACCACTTCCTTAGACAAAGCTAATTTCAAGAAATTGATAACTCGACTTACTTGAGACTACATCTTGGTCTAACTAGTTATTTTTGAAAAGAGGCTCCCCGAGGCTCAATCTTTTCGTAGGATTTTAGTTGATTTATTTTTGAAAAGAGGCTCCCGAGGCTCAATCTTTCGCAGATTTTAGTTGGTTATGAGTCCTATCTAACCATTCTAAAAATAAAGGAAAAACTAAGCATGCAATTTCTAAGACTTAACAAAAATACATTTTGTATTGGATCCCCATCGACCATTGAATCGAGTGGGTCTATTCACATAGTGAAATTGGTCCTTGGGAACCCAATACATGTTAGATCCTAAAGTTGAAATCAAAGTGGTCTTAGGGACCCATGCTTGGACATTTTTCTTATGTTGGTTTACTATAGACATATATGACTTATTGGTTGTATTTGAGTTAAACCAGAGTCCGGCCTTGTTGTACACGGCCCTTTGTGATCCTAGTAAGAGGTCAAGTCCCTTGGATCCCAAATTGAACCTTTCCAAAGTGTTCCTAAGGTATTCTACTTGTGTTTTCAAAAGCTAGTTCTCAACTTCAAGCTTTTCAACTTGAGTTGAGTCCTCCTCTTGAATACGAGTAGTCGAAGAGGTTAGGAGACCTCATGTTTGAGAAGGTTAACCTCCTCAATTAGGGTCTCGACCTTGGACTCGGACTTAGCTAGTTTCTTATTTAAAAATTTAATTGCACCATACAAAGTATTAAGTAACACCGACTTACCCTTAATGATTCTTTTGAACCGGATACGGATCCGTGGCTTGTCTTGAATGGAAGCTCATCATCGGATTCGGACTCGGACTCTTCTTGATTTCGAGTCGTGCTCGGTCGGCAGCCATTAGAGCTTGGATATCGTCTTCTTCCTCCGACAACTCCTCCCAAGTAGCGTTAGCGCTTTCTTGGTCTTTGATGCGTTATTCTTTAGCTTTGGGCACTCGGACTTGATGTGGCCGAACACATCTGCACTCATAGCATCTAAAATTAGAAGTATTTGAATTAGGTTTAGGCTTACCTTGAGTTGTTGGTCGTTTCGTCTCTTGATCATCTTAGAACTAGATTGACTAGTTCGGATTCTATTTCGAGTCTACTTCCGATTCGGACTCGTCTTCTTCCTTCGGGGTGGCTTGCTTGCGGGCTTCTTCTTCTTGGAACACCGCTAACGCAATACTCTTCTCGGCTGGACCACGTTAGTTTGCTCATGTAATTCAAGTTCAAAACAATTCGCCTAACCTAATTTTAGAAAGGTCCTTGGAGACCTTGTAGGCATCGACCATGGATGCCCACAAGGTGGTCCTAGGAAACGAGTTAAGAGAATACGATAAGGTCGCGATTCTCGACCTTTTGTCCGATGGCATGGAGTTGGTTGACGATGTCTTGGATACGAGCATGTAGTTGAGTTGCGGTCTCGTTTTCCTGCATTTTCAAGTTATACAATTTATTTAAAAGTAAATCTCTTTTACATACCTTCGTGTCGTCGGTGCCTTCGTGTAGTTCCACTAGCTTGGTCCATAAGTCCTTTGCACTAATGAAGGGGCCGACGCGGTTGAGCTCTTCCTTGGACAACCCACATTGCAAGATTTGAGTTGCCTTGGCATCGGCTTCTACTTGTTTTTTCATGGAATTTGACCATTGATCGTAACCCAAAGATTCACCATCTTCATTAATAGGAAGTGTGAAACCGGTTTGGATTACGATCCACATCTCGATTTGGGTTTTAAGAAAGCATTCCATCCGACCCTTCCAATAACGAAAGTCATTACCGTTGTAAAATGGGGGTCGGGCGGTGCTAAACCCTTCGAGATGGGCCATTTAAAAACAAGAAGGAGAACGACGAAAAGAATCTTGCAAAACACACACGGAAAGAATATTCCAAGACTTTCGTCTTGGATTAGTAGTCTTGAGAAGTAAAAAGATATATAAAATGTAACTTGCAAAAAGAAATAAACAATCAAATGCGAATGTCGTTGAAGTTCGGAGGACAACCTTACTCGGGATCTAACCCGAAGGACAACCTTATCCGGATCCTAAAGCCTCTAATGCAATTCTATATGTAGGAGAAGATAAGCAAGTGAAATAATTATACGAAAACAGAAATAAATAAATAAAAAATCTGTAAAAAAAAAGAAAAACAAAGCTAGATTGGTGGTTTCACCGAATCTTAGCGCCCCCGGCTCTGATACCAATTGTTGGATCGAAAGTGTCGCTAGAGGGGGGGGGTGAATAGCGATACGGTGTCGTTAAAAACTTTTGCAATAAGTAAAAAGCAAGTAGAGAATGCACAGCGGAAATATAAAGTAGACAAGATATTTTACGTGGTTCACAATCTTTCGATTGCTAATCCACGGCCCTAGTGATCCTTGATCACGTACGGAGGGCAATTCACTAAAACCACTCCTCTTCGTTGGAAGTAGGAGCAACGATTACAAAAAGAAATCAAGGCAAAGGACACTCCCTTTCCTTGTTACGATTAAAGCACAAAGACAATTTAAAGAAGTAGAACTTAAATAAATATACCGACAACTCTTATAAGTAGAAGATGTAGCTTTGTTGTCTGACGCTCGTCGTAGCAAATGTGAGTAGTAGTAGCGGCGTTACTGAGCGTGTTGAGAGCTCTTGAATTCTTGTTATTTGCTTGGAGTGAACATGTCTATTTATGGATATTGATCTATGAATTTAGACATAGGTAGTGTCCAAGGTGAGGTTCTTATCCCAACTCAAGGATGAGGTGTTTCATCCAACCACCTTGTGCCACCTCCAACCTTCTTGTGCCAACTCAAGGATGAGGTGTTTCATCCAACCACCTTGTGCCACCTCCAACCTCCTTGGGCGCCAACTTGAGGATGAGGTGTTTCATCCAACCACCTTGTGCCACCTCCAACCTCCTTGGGCGCCTAACTTGAGGATGAGGTGTTTCATCCAACCACCTTGTGCCACCTCCAACCTTCTTGTGCGCCAACTCAAGGATGAGGTGTTTCATCCAACCACCTTGTGCCACCTCCAACCTCCTTGGGCGCCAACTTGTTGGAGCCATTCAACTTGTGCCACATCATGGGAGCCAACCATCTTGTGCCAACTCACCTTATTTTGGGCGCCACCACAAGGAAGCTTGGTGATGGTTTGGATGTCCACCTTGATGCCACATCACCCTTTGTACCAAAACACGAGTCAAGTCCAAATTCACCCCTTGAAATTGAGCTCTTCTCGAGGTTTGGAACTTGACTAGCGATTGACTGTAGTCAAAGGGTTTTGACTATGATACAAGTTAGCTTAAAATATAAAGTACGATGGTTCTAACCATCTGATCTCGACCTAGACCTTCCATTGGAGGTATTGGGTCGGATCTATGCTTAACGACCTTGCTTCGCTTTCACACGAGCTTACCTTGTAGCCTCGCTTCCGGTCTTCACCCGAGTACCTCGGCTTCCTCCGAAGTCCCTCTGGCGTTGCCCGACCACCTCGGTTCCCACACCATGACCTTCCTCAAACTTTAGCATTTCTGCACACTTAATTGAGCTCGTAAGATAACAAATATACCCTTAACTATTGAGCCTTTTGCCATAATCAAAATACCGGTTCGACTTTGGTGCCCACTGCACCAACATGGAGGAGTCACCTCTAGAGTTGACCTAGGAAAGACCCAAAAGACTATGGCTTCAAAGCCTAAAAGGGTCATTAGGAAGGTATCTAGGGAAGTTATCCCTAGGGAATACCTTGTTAACCCAAGGAGCTCCAATAGATATTGGGTTCCTAAGAGCGTGATTGATTCACGCTAAATGGGTTAGGGTGTGTCAACACTAAGTGGATGGGTAGTTAACCTAACCATAGTAGAGTTGACACATTAGGGTGTGCCAATGTTCTTGAGAAGTCTAAAAATGATTAAATTGGCACAATTAGGTCTTAGAGGTATTGGTGTGCCATTTTGGGTTTTTGGCACACTAAGGAAATGAATGGCATTAAGGCAAAATGAATTTAATTCCTAGAAGTGGCAAATTAATTTTAACACTTAGGTATTCTATACCTTAGTATACTTTACTTGGCATGATTTGTTTGCCTTGCCATGTCATGACATCATTCTCATTTTTATTTATAAAAATGTCATGATAATGTTTAGACTTATGTTTGTATGTCATGTATGCTTAATTTTCATTCACATGCCATGACATCATGATTTTAGCATATGTCTTTATCTATATCATAATTATGCCATAATCATCATCATGCATAAATTAAAATGAAATTAAGAACTATGGTATGATTTGATGGGAATCAAATAATATTGCCTTAGAAATATGCATGAGAATTTAAAAGAATAAAAACCCACATCTCACTAGATTAATTGCCTTGAATGTGTTTTACACATCTAGATATTTGTGAGATGTTTAGGAAAAGAAATTAAAGGCTTTGAAAACTTTTTGAAAATATTTTGAAAAACCTTGGTGAAGCCTATCTTTTGATAGCTATCACCATTGAATGGGATGATACAAAGAGGGCTCTTTATTGAAGCTTTTCTAAACTTTTGAACTTTGTATTGTTGGGTTTCCGGCACCGCGGCGTGTGTGTGTTCGATCATGTTTCGTAAACATGAGCACAGCGGAAGCAATTAAAAATAATAAATCTATATTTATTACAACACACACAACACACGCATGCATATTACAACAAGTGTAGACATAACCGTAAATTAAAATTTGCAATAAAAGAAAATTATCTACGTTATACCTTTCGTATGACGTGTAGCGGGAACGGCATCAACCGGAACGATCCTCGTAAGAATCGTCTCTATCCGTATCCACGCCGAGCTCCTCGGGATGACTTCGCTAAGCCACGAGCTTCGTCTTCGTACGGGTTACTAGCCTCGTGTTGAAGACAACGTGATCGAGAGATGATCACGATCCGAATCCAAATTCGGATCCAAAACCGAGTCCTCAAAACTCGATTCTCCGAGAGGTATTCACAACCGTTTGACGAATCGCCTTCGTCCCCACCTCAGAGGATTACCGGAGATCAAATCCCCGGTAAGTTAGCCGCTGTCGGAGCACTAACCGTCGTCCAAACGACGCTCCGACGAGAGGAGGAGAAGCTGTCCAGAAAACTGGACAGCTTGGTGGAGGATATTGGCGCCGGCCAACCAAGGAAAGAAAAGGCTCACCTTGATGCCAAACCTATAGGAGATCACCGGAGGGTCGCCGGAGGATAGCCGGTTGAAGCTTGGACGCCGGCAACAAGTTGGACCGCGGCACAAGGGGTTGGGCGGCGGCACACTAGGGTTGGCGCCGAAAACTCCTTCAAGGGGTGGGCGGCAACTCCAAGGGCTAGGGTTTTGGATTAGGGCTTAATTATCCCTTAAGCCCTCTTTTATAGAGAACTACTTCTCTTAATGGTTATTGGATCATAACCATTAGGCCCGTTAACCCGCTCCATTAGGATAAGTTAAAATAAACCAAACCATGATGGTTTATTTTAAGTTAAAACGAACCGAACCAACTTTTGGTTCATTCGTTTAAAATAAACCAAACCCTTTGGTTTATTCTCATCCATTGGATTAGAACCAAACCATTTTGGTCCATCCATTATGTCTTCATAAGACACGGCCCATCCACGCTTCCATTGCGACTGAAACAATTTCATGCTCGCTTTATGTTTGGTCCAACCAAACATAGTTTCTCTCGATCTGAGAATCCCATTCTCAAGCTCGTTTTAAATCCTTTGGATTACACTCGTTGTGCGTGTGACCAAATAGGTTCTCGGTTTATGTTGGCCGTCTATAATTAACCATTAATTATAGAACGATCATGAGTGGCACCTAGTAGTACATCATGATCCCCAATTAACCAAAAGATCAATGGTTGATCCGTAACTATTTACAAACCCTTCAGCAGCTCGAATGAATCGTGCCCCATTCCCTTCACTCATCTTATACCCACTTGGTTTAGGACATGGTCTATTGTGTCAGTCCCCACTAGGCTGACTACGTCACACCTAGCCCAAGTATCATTTCCTCGTCCTACGGATTCTAGTTACTCCACATGTATCGAAGAGTACCTTACTCTAAACATGTAATGATTTGGCCAAAGACTTTAGTAACAATCCGACGAGAGGCCATGGGTATACATCTCCTCGCAAGGAGTGGTGAATCCTTTATAGGCTATTCAAACACCTTCGATCACTTCGACTTATACCCAATCATCCCGGGTCCACATCTCCTTAGAGATGTTTGCTTAAGATGTCAAAGCATAAGTCTCCATGATCAAGATGACTTGAATACCGCAAGTCAAAGGAACATCGCACTTAAGCCATAGTAAGAACTTCATTGACATATCTATATATGCAGAGAACCATATGAAGTCTTACGGCTGGTCACTCCAATGAACTAGTTACCATAACTAGCATCCACGATTAACTCTGGACATCACAATGTCTCCAGCCAGTGAGAATCAGCTGCTTGGATACACCAAGGAGTATACCTCGTGCTAGTCTCGACAGAATTGATGGTGTCCAAATCCATCAATTCATCGACTAGGGATAATTCCGATACATCACAATTACACATGTAGAGATACTCACTAGTTGTGATCCAATCACAAATTCTCTCATGCTGTGAATCGTATCGTGGACATCCAGTAAATGAGTTTTAGATCCAATCAAATACATGAAACATGTATACTCAAATAGTGAATCTTCATTTATCATATAAATGGTTCATACATAAGGCGATTGCCTTAGGACATCTCTCATATATTACTAACATGTATCAATCTCCTAATTTAGTGGGTAAAATAATTTTCCAATATTTTTCACCCATAGTGTTTAGGATAAGTATTATACGTATGCATTTTCAAGATTTTTAAAATTACGTATATTTACTTATGGATTTCGGAAATCCATTTCTGAAATGCTGAAAATTGCAAATGTATTATCGATCATTGCCATGGATTAGCGATCGATGATGGCAATGGGATTTCTGATTTCCATTGCCGCTTCATGCTGATTCCGGGTAAATCTTGGTTAGGCCCATGTTCAGCTATGTTTTGGTCCCCTAACCACTTCTAACCCTAGGATATGCTTGGGAGAGCATTAGAGAGGGTGAAAATCCATTGGATATGGATTAGGAGTTGGGTTGAGGGTGAGTATCAATTTTAAGGTGGAAGAGAGTTCATTGTTAAACTTTGCCTTAATTTTGATTTGGTTAATGTTCCTATTGGCATAGGGACTCTCCAAGGACATTGTTAGTGCAATGGTCAAGGGGGAGCAAGCCTCTAGGGGGAGGTATCCATTATGGGAAGATGGATGTGTATTTCCTCATGGGAGGAAAATTGGGTTGCCTCTCTTTAAGTGATATGGGATCACTAGACTTGAGATGGTAGTTTTGTCAATCATCAAAAAGGGGGAGATTGTTGGTGCAATCGGCCCAGCAATACCTTGATGGTATTTTGATGATAGACAAAACTCATGATATGGGATTGTCATGGGAAAGTCCAATATGGGTTGGCATGGAAAATCCAAGCATGGAGCTTGGTGTGGAAGTCCAAGGGGGAAGCCTTGGCATGGGAAAGTCCAAAGCATTGCGAAGCCGTGCGCTTGGTGCTTGGCATGGGAAATCCAAAGCATTGCGAAGCCGTGCGCTTGGTGCTTGGTGAGAAATGCATTGCGAAGCCGTGTGCTTGGTGCATGTGGGAAGTCTTAAGGACTTGGTAAGTTCACTAGGCTTGGGGTCCTTGAGTCGGTGAAGGATGACATTGCGAAGCCGTGCGCTTGGTGCATCCGAGGGACCGCCAGACGGGGAGCGATTGGTTTGAGCCCAAAGGGAAGCATACTTCTAGGGCATGAGATGCGAAGGATGGTGTTGCGAAGCCGTGCGCTTGGCGCATCCGAGGGACGTAGGCCGAGGGAAGAGAGCTTTGGTGGGGAACTCCATGAGGGATAAGGTGGACTTGGCCAAGTGGCTAAGATTGAGTGTCGGAGGCTCAAACTTGATGTTTGAGGGTTTACCCGACGGTCGGATGCTCAAACAACTTGGTGTTTGAGGTTTTGCCCGACATCAGTCGACTGGCATAGGTGTCGGTTCGACTGATCCAAGTCGACTAGAGTTCGACTGGTGTAAGGCTAGGGTTTTGTGCTTGGCAGTCGACTGCCATGGACATGCGATCGGCCGAAAGTCGGCGATCGGCGTCGAGGAATGGCGATCGGCGATGGGAGTGTCGCGAGCAGAGCGCTCCGTGGCCGAGGCGTCGACTCGGTTCACGATCAAGCGATGGGCATCATCGATCGGACCGTAGGTGATCCGTTGGAACTTTTCCGACGTGGATCTGGTCGTTGTGAGACAATGGCTACAGGGGCAGTCGACTGGGGCCTTTTGGCAGTCGACTGCTAGGCGCGAAAACAACTCAATGCAGGTTATAAAAGGAGCTCGAGATGGAGGTTTTTGTAATGATCTTTGTGGAGCTATTGGAGGGGAATTGCTGCTGCATTCCAGTCCTTCAAGAGGCAATCAAAGCAAGCAACAAGCAAAGCGATCAAAGCAATCGGTGAAAGATTTCTTTTGTATTGTATTTGTGTATTTGCTTGTGTTTCTATATTACATTGTAATTGCTTGTGAGAGGTTTCTCCACCTCCGACGTGTTGTCGCGAAGGAGTGTTATAGTTAGTGTCGTGCGCAATATAGAGCTCGGTGAGCTCGCTCGTGGAGTAGGAACCATTCGGTTCCGAACCACGTATATGCTTTTGTATTGATTGTGCTTGTGTTGTTGTTATTTCTATTGTTATTCCGCTACGTATATTTACGACAATTGTAGACGAGCACACGAGAACGAACGAATTACGACATCCAACGAAAGAGGGCTATTTACCCCCCTCTAGCCGGTCGTACCGATCCCCTATAGATACGGGAGCCACTGATCATGTCTGCAATACTTTGCAGGGGTTCCAGGAAACTAGACGACTGGCTAAGGGGGAGATTACCGTGTACTTGGGTGATGCCACGAAGGTGGCGGCTGTTGCAGTGGGAGATGTCCATTTATCTTTTGAGAAAAATAAACTTTTGGTTCTTAAGAATTGCCTTTATGTACCCTTATTTAGAAAGAATTTAATCTCGGTTTCTAAATTGTTTATGGATGGATATTCTATTTCTTTTAATGACAGAGTTGTTATAAGAAGGAATAGGGACATTATCTGTTCGGGTGCATTAATAGGAAATTTGTACACACTTGAAACAAAACCTCCAACGATGCAAATTGAAGTTAATAACTCATCTTCTAATTCCAATAAGAGAAAAGAACCTTCGAAGATGAACCAAACATATCTTTGGCATCTTAGGCTTAGTCACATTAACTTAAACAGAATTTAATGGTTGATAGTTGATGGACCTTTAGGTTCATTAGTGGTGGAGGATCTCCCAACCTGTGAATCTTGCTTGGAGGGTAAGATGACCAAGAGGCCTTTTAAGGCCAAAGAGTATAGAGCCAAAGATGTGTTAGAATTGGTTCATTTTGATTTGTGTGGTCCTATGTCTATCCAGGCTAGAGGTGGTTTTGAGTATTTTGTCTCTTTTATAGATGATTACTCAAGATATGGATACATTTACCTGATATGCCGCAAGTCTGAATGCTTTGACAAGTTCAAAGAATTCAAGGCTGATGTGGAGAAACGTCAAGGTAAAAGTATCAAGACACTACGATCTGATCGTGGTGGTAAGTACCTCTTGGGAGAGTTTAGGACCTACTTTTCAGAGGCTGGGATTCAATCCCAATTGACTGCACCTGGCACACCCCAGCAGAACGGTGTAGCAGAGTGAAGGAATAGGACTCTTATGGACATGGTTAGATCGATGATGAGTTATTCTGACTTGCCAGATTCGTTCTGGGGATATGCTCTAGATACAGCGGTGTACATTCTAAACTTGGTTCCATCTAAATCAGTGCCTTCTACTCCCACAGAGTTTTGGACTGGGTGAAAGCCTAGTCTAAGACATATTCAGATATGGGGGAGTCCAACACATGTGCTGAAGGCAGATGCTGGTAAGTTGGATCCTCATACAGAAGTACGCTTGTTCATTGGCTATCCCAGGGGAACGAAGGGTGGATTGTTTTATAGTCCTAGAGATTAGAAGGTGATCATTAGCACAAACGCCAGATTTCTAGAGGAAGACTATGTGATGAGCCACAAGTCCAAGAGTAAAATTATTCTGGAGGTATTAAAAGGGGAAGTCACTTCTTTAGTACCGCCGGTACAAGAGGATATACCACATGTCACTGCACCTTGTGTCACAGAGGATACACAGGTGATACCTCATCGTAGTGGGAGGGTTGTGAGACAGCCTGATAGATTCATGTTCTTTGGAGAATCTTCTGATTTGGACCCTGGCGAACATGAACCTGATCCCTGGACATATGACAAGGCAATCCAAAATAAAGATGCAGTATCTTGGCAAAGTGCAATGAATGCTGAGATTGAATCTATGGATTCAAATCAGGTCTGGGAACTAGTAGAACCACCCATGGTGTAAAAACCATTGGATGCAAGTGGATCTACAAGAGAAAGAGAGGAATAGATGGGAAGGTTGAGAGATTCAAAGCGAGGCTTGTTGCGAAGGAGTATACTCAGAAAGAGGGTATCGATTATGAGGAGACCTTTTCGCCGGTAGCCATGCTTAAGTCTATCCGGATTCTCTTATGCATAGCAACTCATATGGATTATGAGGTGTGGCAGATGGATGTCAAGACAGCTTTCCTTAATGGAAGTCTTGAGGAAAACATCTACATGAAGCAAACAGAGGGATTCATTGCTAAGGGCAAAGAGCATATAGTATGTAAGCTTAATCGATCCATTTATGGATTGAAACAAGCTTCGACGTCTTGGAACATCCGCTTTGATGAGGTGATCCAGTCTTATGGATTTATTTAAAGTCCGGATGAGTCTTGTGTATACAAAAGATGTGATGGAAACATAGTGGTATTTCTTGTACTATACGTAGATAACATTTTGGTGATTGACAACAATATCAAAGTGTTATTGGGCATAAGGGTATGGTTGTCCAAACAGTTTGATATGAAGGACTTGGGAGAGGTGGGACACATCCTTGGGATCAAGGTTATCAGGGATCGCAAGAAAAGGATATTGAGCTTATCCCAAGCTTCATACATAGACACGATAATGGATCGTTTTAGCATGCAAAACTCCAAGAAAGGTTTTCTACCTTTCAGGCATGGAGTTCCTTTATCTAAGGAGGTGTGTCCTAGAACATCTGAGGAGATAGAGGAGATGAAGGCAGTTCCTTATGCTTTGGCGGTAGGAAGCCTCATGTATGTGATGCTATGTACGAGACCAGACATCTACTTTGTCATTGGCATGGTCAGCAGATATCAGAGTAATCCAGGACAGGGACATTAGACTTCAGTAAAGCATATATTGAAGTGACTGAGAAGGACTAGAGATTATATGCTAGTTTACCGGGCAGACCAATTACTCCCTGTGGGTTACACGGATTCCGACTTCCAATCAGAAAGGGATAATAGTAAGTCTACCTCAAGTTTTGTGTTTACCTTGGGAGGTGGAGCCATTGTATGGAGGAGTGTCAAGCAAATATACATGGCGGACTCTACCATGGAAGCTGAGTATGTGGCAGCCTCTGAGGTGGCCAAAGAAGCTGTGTGGCTCAGGAACTTCCTGATGGACTTGGATGTGATTCTTGGTTTGCCCAGAACTATCACAATTTATTGTGATAATAGTGGTGCAGTTGCAAACACGAAGGAACCACGAGCCCATAAGGCTAGTAAACACATAGAGCGCAAGTACCACCTGATATGAGAACTCGTAAAGAGAGGAGAAGTTGCTGTGGCCAAGATTGCATCTGAGGATAACCTGGCAGATCCTTTCACTAAGGCCCTTCCGGTGAGAGCTTTTGATAGGCATGTGGAGGGAATGGGGATCATATTTATGGCACTTTGAGGACAGCATAGTCTTTTAGTATAAGTGGGATATTGTAGGGATGTATACTGAAAAGTCTATCTTTTCTATGAACATCTTTATTTTTGATATAAGAATCACATGATCATTGTTTGCATATTTTTTATGCATATTGTCTAATACGATACATTGTAGATAACATGGTGTGTGGTGTCACATGGGAGATCATGTTATTGGCTCCTTGTAAAGTATAAGCAAAGGCTCACAACCGAGATGACTTTGGACAAACCATCGGAATGGTTGTAGTGTGATTTGGTGTTGGTTTGTCTTGACCATAGAATCACACTAGTGCACTTTGTGTGTATTGAGCAGGACCGACTTAGAGGTGATTCGATTTATTGATGAGTACATAATCGAATCGGACCTCGGATATTATTTAGTACATGCTCTTAATCCCGATATAATAACGGGCACATATACTTAGTACTCATCTCTTTGATTTACCAATTGGCGAGATTTATAGATTAAATCGATAGGCTCGGTAAGTTGGGAGATGATATTATTTATATGGTGTGTCGTTGATTATAGGAGGAAATCGTGTCCTATATATTAGGATGATGATGTCCCCTTGAGGAGCTCTTAAGGTTCATCATGTAAACCCTGCAGGTGGACTTGGTCCGGCATGATGAAAAGGTTGAGTGGTACTACTCAAGGAGTTAGATGTTGATTAATTAATGGTCAGTAAATTAATTAATCGATGGACATTCGAGATCTTAAACACGGGGAGAAAATGTACAAATAATATATGGAGCCCATATTATCATATGGGGGTTGGTGAGGTAGATCAATGATGAACCTTTAGTGGATTGGATCATCATTAGTGCATCGAACTTTATGTGGGCTTGATCCATGGGTGGCCAAGACCCAACACCTCCTCATGGTCCCTAATGTAGCCTATTAACACCTCATGATGCTTAGATCCAATGGATAGAAACAAAACTCTAAGATCCATTGGTAGAGATTAAATCTCTTAGATCCGACGGTAGAGATTAAATCTCTAGATCCGACGGTTGAGATTAAATCCCTAGAACCAATGGATGAGATTAATTCATGACTTATCCCTAACTATATAAAAGGATGGCATGGGAGTTGGCGTGAATGACATTGAAGGAGAGATAGGGTTTGGGCAGCAAGAAGGAATCCTAGTTGAGATAGGATTAGGATTAGGGTTTAGAGGCAAGGGTGACACCAAATAAGGAAGGTATTCTTCTCTTCTTCTTCCTCTTTTGGCCAACGTCCAGCACCTCTCCAGCCTCTTTTCCAGCCTTGGACGGTGCCCAAAAGTCCCCTTTTCCTTCTCTTTAGGTGGTGGAAACAAGATATAGGGCTTCCCTTGGTGTTTTGGTTGTTTTCCACCATCTTCTCCTTCACCTAGTTGGCCGGCGGCAAGGATAGTTTTAGTTCCTTGTTGGTTGTTTCTAGTTAGGAGAAAAATCTTGTTTCTATTCTTCCTCTTGCTTTGGAAGAGCAAGGAAGGAAGATTTGCGATTTAGGAGCTTCGACTTTTGGTGGATCGTCGCCCACACGATGTCCAAAAGGAGGAAGGTCATACATTAGAAGATCGAGAGGTATACCTATTCTACTTTATTCTTTTGTATGTTGCTTGTTTTTGTTTTTCAATTATAATCATGTTATAAATCTGTAAATGGCTAAATAATACTTGGATCCCGAGCATAAACACAAAAACCGGCGATCCGGACATCGTCTATTCCGCGGCTACTCGTAGAATAGAGGATGGTCGCTTGAACAACTAGTTTGTTCAAGTGATCTCTCTAAACGAATAGCACGACGATGACTTGGTGGTTTGGGCAATCCCTTTTGTCTAGGATTAATTTTTTTTTTAATCCGGAGACACTGAAGGGATCGCCATGGTCAAGCTACCGAGGTGAAGTGGGAAGCGAAGTTTCCCCTCACGGACTCGATAAGCAAAACCCTTCAATTGGTATCAGAGCCAAGGTTTTCGATTTTGTGTGTTTAGGATTCAGTTAGTTTTTATGCACTTTTTCATATATTATATGTGCCAAATAATGGTAGGATATGCGTAGTTTAACTCTTTGGTTGCAGGCATAAGATCCGACTATTATGGCCATATAAGTGTATGTGATTGTATGTGTGTAAATATATATTTTGTTGAATACTCGGGGTTGACGAGGCTAGTATTTAGTTTTTTATAAATTATATATGGCATTGTTTAGCCACTCTTTATTTTATTTTACTTTCAATCTAGATTTCATGTACACTTCCTCATGGAGTATAAGATCGATGGATGTAAATTAAAATAGGTTTTGGTCTCGGCTCGGATCTCCGGATGGCTTGTACATGGCGTAGGAGGACGAGATAAGCGTCTGACGGGAGATATATTGAAGACAAAAGCCATAATAGTTGGAAAATAATTTTATTTTTCATATTTATTGCTTTTTGTTTGATATGCATGTCATAGGCTAGGAAAATTCCTCAATTTCAAATTACTAAGTGGGAGAGGAATATTTTTATAAATTCCCTCGACCTCCATTACGATTTGACAAGTGATGCAAACAAACATGCGCATCGGCTCTGAGTGCCTTCCTCCATATTGGATGGGTTTGTTTGCGGATCACTAGGTCGAATATGGTTATAGGAAATTATTAAGGAGCGTGTGTTCTTGCCCATCGTAAGACACATAACCCGAGATAATTACCTTGGTACCGAGTAATGGTGAAGACTTAGATACAAATATAAGTATCCTCCCCATCGCAGTCACTGTTTTTATTTGTAGGGACAAAGAGGAACCAACTATTAATTTTACTTGTCAAAAAGTTAGGTTGACAAGATAGTAAAATTAATGGGTAAAACCTCCTCTTAATAATGTAGAATTCGTATACGTCCACTCTATCATTGCATACGATATTCTCGATGTTATGAGGTGTTGGTTGATTTTAAAATTTTAATGTTTGAGGAATCAATAATTTATTGAAATCTAATGTTTTGATTTATGTGATTCTTAGGTTTTCTTTCAAAATGACTTTCAACCCACTTGCTGTGATACTGAAAGAGAACAAACTTACTGGACCCAACTATGTAGATTGGAAGAGGAATCTAGACATTGTCTTGACTGTTGAGGAATACAAATATGTACTCCTCGAAGACTGCCCTCCTAAGCCTGCAAATAATTATGGGGAAAAGGAGAGAGAGAGCTATAAGAAGTGGATCAAGGCCGATGAGATGGCGCGGTGTTACATTTTGTCATCTATGTCAAATGTACTGCAACATCAGCATCAAGCCATGTCCACTGCTTATGATATGATGCTCAATCTCAAGGAGCTTTTCGGATACCAGAATCGGGCTGCGAGGCAAGAGGCCATGAGAAACTTGATGACGACCACCATGGTCGAGGGAACACCCATGAGGGATCATGTTCTCAAGACGATGGCTCATTTGAATGAGCTGGAGGTCCTAGGAGCTGAGATCGATGGGGAAACCCAGGTCGATATCATACTCCAGTCTCTACCTAGGAGTTTTGAGCAGTTTCGCCTGAACTACAACATGAACAAGAGGTTGTATTCGTTGGTGGAACTTCTGACAGAACTCCAGGCGGCAGAGGGACTATTTCGTCAGAGTGCTCAGGCACATGCCGTGGTGACCCAGAAGGTTTCTACTTCTAAGCCAAAAGGCAAGAAGAAGAAGAAACAAACCAGGGCGATGGCGATGGGAGGTACTCAGGGAGGAGTGAAGA
This sequence comes from Wurfbainia villosa, assembly GCA_025175895.1. NCBI lineage: Eukaryota > Viridiplantae > Streptophyta > Magnoliopsida > Zingiberales > Zingiberaceae > Wurfbainia > Wurfbainia villosa. Next base: position 84,606,889 of record CM045994.1, on the reverse strand, counting down.
AGCCGAAAGGAAAGTTCTTCACTTGTAAGCAGACTGGACACTTGAAGAAGGATTGCCCCAACCGCAAGATCAAAGGTATATCTTTTGGTCTAGTCGTTGAAACTGTTTAGCGGTGTTATCTACCGGCACCTGGTGTGTAGATACGGGAGCCACTGATCATGTCTGCAATACTTTGCAGGGGTTCCAGGAAACTAGACGATTGGCTAAGGGGGAGATTACCGTGTACTTGGGTGATGCCACGAAGGTGGCGGCTGTTGCAGTGGGAGATGTTCATTTATCTTTTGAAAAAAATAAACTTTTGGTTCTTAAGAATTGCCTTTATGTACCCTTATTTAGAAAGAATTTAATTTCGGTTTCTAAATTGTTTATGGATGGATATTCTATTTCTTTTAATGACAGAGTTGTTATAAGAAGGAATAGGGACATTATCTGTTCGGGTGCATTAATAGGAAATTTGTACACACTTGAACCAAAACCTCCCACGATGCAAATTGAAGTTAATAACTCATCTTCTAATTCCAATAAGAGAAAAGAACCTTCGAAGATGAACCAAACATATCTTTGGCATCTTAGGCTTGGTCACATTAACCTAAGCGAATTAAAGGTTGATAGGTGATGGACCTTTGGGTTCATTAGTGGTGGAGGATCTCCCAACTGCGAATCTTGCTTGGAGGGTAAGATGACCAAGAGGCCTTTTAAGGCCAAGGGGTATAGAGCCAAAGATGTGTTAGAATTGGTTCATTCTGATTTGTGTGGTCCTATGTCTATCCAGGCTAGAGGTGGTTTTGAGTATTTAGTCTCTTTTATAGAGCGATTACTCAAGATATGGATACATTTTACGATCGCCATAAGTCTGAGATGCTTTGACAAGTTCAAAGAATTCAAGGCTGATGTGGAGAAACGTCAAGGTAAAAGTATCAAGACACTCTGTGGGGTGGTGAGTACCTCTTGGGAGAGTTTAGGAACTACTTATCAGAGGATGGGATTCAATCCTAATTGACTGCACCTGGCACACCCAGTAGAGCGTGTAGTAGCAGAGCGAAGGAATAGGACTCTTATGGAGATGGTTAGATCGATGATGAGTTATTACGACTTGCAGTTCGTTACAGGGATATGCTCTAGATACGGCGGTGTACATTACGAACTTGGTTCCATCTAAATCAGTGCCTTCTACTCCCCGAGTTGTGGGTGGCGAAAGCCTAGTCTAAGACATATTCGGATATGGGAGTCCGGCACATGTCTTTGAAAGGAGATCTTTGGTAAGTTGGAACCTCGTACAGAAGTATGCTTGTTCGTTGGCTATCCCAGGGGAACGAAGGGTGGATGATTTTATAGTCCTAGAGATCAGAGGGTGATCGTTAACACACATGCCAGATTTCTAGAGGAAGACTATGTGATGAGCCATAAGCCCAAGAGTAAAATTGTTGGAGGAGTTAAAGGGAAGTCACTTCTTTAGTACCACGCAGTACAAGAGGATATACCACATGTCAACGCAGCGTGTCAGAGGATACATGTGATACCTCATCGTAGTGGGAGGGTTGTGAGACGACTGATAGATTCATGTTCTTGGGAGAATCTTACGATTTGGTCCTTGGCGAACATGAACTGATCCTGGACATATGTGGCAATCCAAGATAAAGATGCGATTCTTGGCAAAGTGCAATGAATCGAGATTGAATCTATGGATTGAATCAGTCAGGAGCTAGTAGAACCACCTGATGGTGTAAAAACCATTGGATGCAAGTGGATCTACAAGAGAAAGAGAGGAATAGATGGGAAGGTTGAGTCCTTCAAAGCGAGGCTTGTTGCAAAGGGGTATACTCAGAAAGAAGGTATCGATTATGAGGAGACCTTTTCGCCGGTAGCCATGCTTAAGTCTATCCGGATTCTCTTATGCATAGCAACTCATATGGATTATAAGGTGTGGAAGATGGATGTCAAGATAGCTTTCCTTAATGGAAGTCTTGAGGAAAACATCTACATGAAGCAACCAGAGGGATTCATTGCTAAGGGCAAAGAGCATATAGTATGTAAGCTTAATCGATCCATTTATGGATTGAAACAAGCTTCGAGGTCTTTGAACATCCGCTTTGATGAGGTGATCCAGTCATATGGATTTATTCATAGTCCGGATGAGTCTTGTGTATACAAAAGATGTGATGGAAATGTAGTGGTATTTCTTGTACTATACGTAGATAATATTTTGGTGATTGGCAACAATATCAAAGTGTTATTGGGCATAAGAGTATGGTTGTCCAAACAGTTTGATATGAAGGACTTGGGAGAGGTGGGACACATCCTTGGGATCAAGGTTATAAGGGATCGCAAGAAAAGGATGTTGAGCTTATCCTAAGCTTCATACATAGACACGATAATGGATCGTTTTAGCATGCAAAACTCCAAGAATGGTTTTCTACCTTTTAGGCATGGAGTTCCTTTATCTAAGGAGGTGTGTCCTAGAACATCTAAGGAGATAGAGGAGATGAAGGCAGTTCCTTATGCTTCGGCGATAGGAAGCCTCATGTATTCGATGCTATGTACGAGACCAGACATCTGCTTTGACGTCGGCATGGTCAGATATCGAGTAATCCGGAGAGACATTGGGTGATAAAGCATATATTGAAGTGCCTGAGAAGGACTAGGGATTATATTCTAGTTTACCGGGCAGACCAATTACTCCCTGTAGGTTACACAGATTCCGACTTCCAATCAGATAGGGATAATAGTAAGTCTACCTCAGGTTTTGTGTTTACTTTGGGAGGTGGAGCCATTGTATGGAGGAGTGTCAAGCATAAATGCATGGCGGACTCTACTATGGAAGCTGAGTATGTGGCATCCTCTGACGCGGCCAAAGAAGCTGTGTGGCTCAGGAACTTCCTGATGGACTTGGATGTGATTCCTGGTTTGCCCAGAACTATCACAATTTATTGTTATAATAGTGGTACAGTTGCAAACTCGAAGGAACCACGAACCCATAAGGCTAGTAAACACATAGAGCGCAAGTACCACCTGATACGAGAAATCGTAAAGAGAGGAGAAGTTGTTGTGTCCAAGATTGCATCGGAGGATAACCTGGCAGATCCTTTCACTAAGGCCCTTCCGGCGAGAGCTTTTGATGGGCATGTGGAGGGAATGGGGATCAGATGTATGGCACTTCGAGGACAGCATAGTCTTTTAGTATAAGTGGGAGATTGTAGGGATGTATACTGAAAAGTCTATCTTTTCTATGAACATCTTTATTTTTGAAATAAGAATCACATGATCATTATTTGCATATTTTTTATGCATATTGTCTAATACATTACATTGTAGATAACATGGTGTGTGGTGTCACACGGGAGATCATGTTATCGGCTCCTTGTAAAGTATAAGTAAAGGCTCACAACCGAGATGACTTTGGACAAACCATCGGAATGGTTGTAGTGTGATTTGGTATTAGTTTGTCTTGACCATAGAATCACACTAGTGCACTTTGTGTGTATTGAGCAAGACCGACTTAGAGGTGATTCGATTTATTGCTGACTACATAATCGAATCGGACCTCCGATATTATTTAGTACATGCTCTTAATCCCGATATAATAACGGGCACATATACTTAGTACTCATCTCTTTGATTTACCAATGGGTAGATTTATAGATTAAATCGATAGGCTCGGTAAGTTGGGAGATGATATTATTTATATGGTGTGCCGTTGATTATAGGAGGAAATCGTGTCCTATATATTAGGATGATGATGCCCCCTTGAGGAGCTCTTAAGGTTCATCTTGTAAACCCTACTGGTGGACTTAGTCCGGCATGATGAAAAGGTTGAGTGGTACTACTCAAGGAGTTAGATGTGGATTAAATAATTGTCAGTAAATTAATTAATCGATGGACATTGGAGATCTTAAACACGGGGATAAAATGTACAAATAATATATGGAGCTCATATTATCATTTGGGGGTTGGTGAGGTAGATCAATGATGAACCTTTAGTGGATTGGATCATCATTAGTGGATCGGACTTTATGTGGGCTTGATCCAGGGGTGGCCAAGACCCAACTCCTCCTCATGGTTCTTATTGTATCCTATTAACACCTCATGATGCTTTGATCCAATGGATAGAAACAAAACTCTAAGATCCATTGGTAGAGATTAAATCTCTTAGATCCGACTGTAGAGATTAAATCTCTAGATCCGACGGTTGAGATTAAATCCCTATAACCAATGGATGAGATTTATTCATGACTTATCCCTAACTCTATAAAAGGATGGCATGGGAGTTGGCGTGAATGACATTGAAGGAGAGCTAGGGTTTGGGCGGCAAGAAGGAATCCTAGTTGAGATAGGATTAGGATTAGGGTTTGGAGGCAACGGTGTCACCAAATAAGGAAGGTATTCTTCTCTTCTTCTTCCTCTTTTGGCCAACGTCCAGCACCTCTCTGTTAGTGCTTATAAGCTCCACATATCTCCACAATGGCATGATATTGTCCACTTTGGGTCTAAGCCCTCATGGTTTTATTTTTGGGCTTTACCCAAAAGGCCTCATACCAATGGAGATATCTTTTTTCTTATAAGCACATGATCTTTTCCATGTCTTACCAATGTGGGACTTTGATTGTATTCCCCATACTCCCAACAATCCCCACCTCAAACGAAGGACCACATTGGGCCCCCCCTCAAGCCTATCCCTCCTCGAAGGATTTTCTCTGCTTGATGTCCGATCTTCAACCCACCAGGACTTCCTGCCAGTTGTTCGGTCCCCCGACCCAACTAGACTTCCTTCCTGATGTCTGGTTCTCTTGATCCGGACGTGGGAGCTCAACTTCCTTCGTTCAAGGTTCATGGCTTGACATGGACCATGGCTCTGATACCAATTGTTAGTGCTTATAAGCTCCACATATCTCCACAATGTCATGATATTGTCCACTTTGGGTCTAAGCCCTCATGGTTTTATTTTTGGGCTTTACCCAAAAGGCCTCATACCAATGGAGATATCTTTTTTCTTATAAGCACATGATCTTTTCCATGTCTTACCAATGTGGGACTTTGATTGTATTCCCCATACTCCCAACACTCTCCAGCCTCTTTTCCAGTCTTGGTCTATGCCCAAAAGTCCCCTTCTCCTTCTCCTTAGGTGGTGGAAACAAGATATAGGGCTTCCCTTGGTGTTTTGGTTGTTTTCCACCATCTTCTCCTTCACCTAGTTGGCCGGCGGCAATGATAGTTTTAGTTCCTTGTTAGTTGTTTCTAGTGAGGAGAAAAATCTTGTTTCTATTCTTCCTCTTCCTTTGGAAGAGAAAGGAAGGAAGATTTGCGATCTAGGAGCTTCGACTTTTGGTGGATCGTCGCCCACACAACATCCAAAAGGAGGAAGGTCATACATTAGAAGATCGAGAGGTATACCTATTCTAGTTTCTTCTTTTGTTTGTTTCTTGTTTTTGTTTTTCAATTATAAGCATGTTATAAATCTGTAAATGGCTAAATAATACTTGGATCCCGAGCATAAACACAAAAACCGGCGATCCGTACATCGTCTATTCCGCGGCTACTCGTAGAATAGAGGATGGTCGCTTGAACAACTAGTTTGTTCAAGTGACCTCTCTAAACGAATAGCACGATGATGACTTGGTGGTTTGGGCAATCCCTTTTGTCTAGGATTAATTTTTTTTTAATCCGGAGACACTGAAGGGATCGCCATGGTCAAGCTACCGAGGTGAAGTGGGAAGCGAAGTTTCCCCTCACAGACTCGATAAGCAAAACCTTTCAAGGATGACCTGGTAGATCCTTTCACTAAGGCCCTTCAATCGAGATCTTTGGATAGGCATGTGGAGGGAATGGAAATTAGATGTATGGCAGTATGAGGACAGCATAGTCTTTTAATATAAGTGGGAGATTGTTGGGATGTATACTTAAAAGTCTATCTTTTGTATGAACATCTTTATTTTTGAAATAAGAATCATATGATCATTGTTTGCATATTTATGATTATGCATATTGTCTGATACATTACATTGTAGATAACATGGTATGTGGTGTCACACGGAAGATCATGTTATCAGTTCCTTGTAGAGTATAAGTAGAGGCTCACAACTGAGATGGTTTTGGACAAACCATTGGTATGATTGTAGTGTAATTTGGTATTGGTTTGTCTTGACCATAGAATTACACTAGTACACTTTGTGTGTATTGAGCAGGACCAAATTAGAGGTGATTCAGTTTATTGTTGACTACATAATTGAATCAGACCTCAGATATTATAGTGTACATTCTCTTAATCCCGATATAATAATGGGCACATGTACTTAGTATTTATTTCTTTGATTTACCAATGGGCGAGATTTATAGATTAAATCGATAAGCTCGATAAGTTGGGAAATGATATTATTTACATGGTGTGTCATTGATTATAGGAGGAAATCGTGTCCAATATATTAGGATGATGATGTCCCCTTGAGGAGCTCATAAGGATCATCATGTAAACCCTGCAGGTGGACTTGGTCCGTCATGATAATAAGGTTGAGTGGTAATACTCATGGAGTTAGATGTTGATTAATTAATTGTCAGTAAATTAATTAATTAACGAACATTCAAGATCTTAAACACGGGGAGATATTTGTACAATTAATATATGGAGCCTATATTTATTTTTGGGGGTTGGTGAGGTAGATCAATGATAATCTTCTAAGGAATGGATTATCATTTATGGATCGGACTTTATGTGGGCTAGATCCATTGGGTGACCAAGAACCAACTCCTCCTCATGGTCCCTATTATAGCCTATTAAAACCCTCTTGGAGCCTAGATCCGACGGTGGAAAATGAAACCCTAAATCTGACAGTGGGAATTGAATCCCTATATCCGACGGTGGAGATTAAAAGGAGGCTTAAGTCTAAATCTATAAATAGGAGTCCATGGCATGGGAGGCAACTAATCTTGAGGAGATTAGGGTTTTGCTTCCAAGGTTTTGGTCGGCTAGGGTTTGGAGTTGGCTTGAGAGAAGAGGTGAAGGTTGGTCTTCTTCCAATTACAAGATTAGGTTTTGGCTCTTCTTGGTCGGCGTGCTCTTTCTCTCTAGATTGGTGAATCCTCCTCTCTCTCTCTCTCTTAGTCGCCTTTCTTCAAGGTTGGTCCTCTCCAGCAAGGTCTAGATAGGAGAAGAAGTTTTGTTTTATTCTTCCCTTTGTTTGGAGCAAGCAAGAAAGGGAAGAACGTGATCTAGGAGGTTTCGACTTTTGGAAAATCATCGCCCACACGACATCCAAAAGGAAGAAGGACATAAAATAGAAGACCTTGAGGTAAACAAGAGGTATAATTCTTGTTTTGGTTTACTTTTGTTTCTTTGTATTATGTATGTAATTCCATGTGGCTAATTTACTTGGACCCCGAAGATAAACACAAAAATTTGCGATCCGTACATCATCTATTCCGCGGCTAGTCGAGGAGAAGAGTTAGGTTGCTTGAACAACTAGTTTGTTCAAGAGACCATTCTAATCGAATAGCATGTTGATGGATCAATTGCTTGGGTAATCCGTCATCGTCTTGGATTAATTTTTAATCCAGGGACGTAGAGAGGATCGCCATGCACAAGTGACTGAGGTGAAGTTAGAAGCGAAGCTTCGGCTCCGCAAAACCCTTCACCTTCTTCTCCTATCTAGTGCCGACCACCAAGCTCCAAGCTAGGTTGTCGCCGCCAACCAAGGAGAGGAAGAAGATGTTGCCGGCCAAGAGAAAAGGATCACCCTCAACCCTTGACGTCGCCGGCCCTTAGAGAAGGAGAGAATGTGCTGGCCAAGAGAAAAGGATCACCCTCAACCCTTGATGCCGCCGGCCCTTAGAGAAGGAGAGAATGTGCTGGCCAAGAAAAAAGGATGAGAAGAAGCCAAACCCTAACTCAAGGTGAGAGGCACCAAAGGAAGGATAGGAGTCTAAACCCTAATTCCTTTAAGGAAGCAAAACCCTAGCCTCACCCTTACCGCCCAAGCCAACTCAAACCCTAATCAGCAAAAGATTATCCACGCCCAAGCCCTTAGCCCTCCTTTTATAGAGTTAGGCTTAAGCCAATTTTCAATCTCCACCGTCGGATCTAGGGTTTCATTTTCCACCGTCGGATCTAGGCTTCAAGAGGGTTTTAATAGGTTACAATAGGGACCATGAGGAGGAGTTGGATCTTGGCCACTCAATGGATCTAGCCCAAATAAAGTCCGATCCATTAATGATAATCCATTCCACTAGAGGATTATCATTGATCTACCTCACCAACCCCCATAAATAAATATGGGCTTCATATATTAATTGTACAAATATCTCTCCGTGTTTAAGATCTCTAATGTCCGTCAATTAATTAATTTACTGACAATTAATTAATCAACATCTAACTCTATGAGTAGTACCACTCAACCTTATCATCATGCCGGACCAAATCCTTCATATCAAACTGTTTGGACCACCATACCCTTACGTCCAATAACACCTTGACATTGTTGTCAATTAACAAAATGTCATCTACATAAAGTACAAGAAGTACCACTATATATCCATCACATCTTTTATATACACAAGACTCATACGGACTTTGAATGAATCCATAAGACTAGATTAACTCATCAAAGCGGATGTTCCAAGATCTTGAAGCTTGCTTCAATCCATAAATGGATCAATTAAGCTTGCACACAAGATGCTCCTTGCCCTTTGCAATTAATCCTTCTGGTTGCTTCATATAGATGTTTTTCTCAAGACTTTCATTAAGGAAAGTTGTCTTGACATCCATCTGCCATACCTCATAATCCATATGAGCAGCAATACATAAGAGAATCCGGATAGACTTAAGAATGACTACCGGCGAAAAGGTCTCCTCATAATCGATACCCTCTTTATGAGTATACCCCTTCGCAACAAGCCTCGCTTTGAAGGTCTCAACCTTTCCGTCTATTCCTCTCTTTCTTTTGTAGATCCACTTGCATCCAATGGCTTTTATACCATTGGGTGGTTCTACTAGCTCTCAGACCTGATTTGAATCCATAGATTTTATCTCAAAATTCATAGCACTTTGCCAAGATACCGCATCTTTATCTTGGATTGTCTCGTCATATGTCTAGCGATCAGGTTCATGTTCGCAAGGGACCAAATCAGAAGATTCTCCCAAGAACATGAATCTATCAAGCTATCTCACAACCCTCCCACTACGATGAGGTATCACCTGTGTATCCTCTGTGACACGCGGTGCAGTGACTTGTGGTATATTCTTTTGTACCGGTGGTACTGAAGAAGTGACTTCCCCTTTCAATTCCTCCAGAATAATCTTACTCATGGGCTTGTGGTTCATCACATATTCTTCCTCTAGAAATCTGGCGTTCGTGCTAACGATCACCCTCTGATCTATAGGACTATAAAATAAACCTCCTTTCGTTCCTCTAGAATAACCAACGAAGATGCGTACTTCTGTACGAGGTTCCAACATACCAGCATCTTTCTTTAGCACATGTGCTAGACTCCCCCAAATCCGAATATGTCTTAGACTATGCTTTCACCCAGTCCACAATTCTGTAGGATTAGAAGGTATTGATTTAGATGATACCAAGTTCAGAATATACATTGTCGTATCCAGAGCATATCCCCAGAACGAATCTGGAAACTCATAATAACTCATCATCGATCTAACCATCTTCATAAGAGTCCTATTCCTTCGCTCTGCTACACCATTCTGCAGGGTGTGCAGAATTGGGATTGAATCTTTCTAAACTCTCCCAAGAGGTACTCACCACCACGATCAGATCATAGTGTCTTGATACTTTTACCTTGATGTTTCTCCACATCAGCCTTGAATTCTTTGAACATGTCAAAGCATTCAGACTTGCGGCGCATCAAGTAAATGTATCCATATCTTGAATAATTGTCTATGAAAGAGACGAAATACTCAAAACCACCTCTAGCCTGGATAGACATAGGACCACACAAATCAGAATGAACCAATTCTAACACATATTTGGCTTTATCCCCCTTGGCCTTAAAAGGCCTCTTGGTCATTTTACCCTCCAAGCAAGATTCGCAGGTTGGGAAATCTTCCACCACTAATGAACCCAGAGGTCCATCAGTTATCAACCTTTGAATTCTGCTTAAGTTAATATGACCAAGTCTTCGATGCCAAAGATATGTTTGGTTCATCTTCGAAGGTTCTTTTATCTTATTGGAATTAGAAGAAGAGTTATTAACTTCTATTTGCATCGTGGGAGCTTTTGGGTCAAGTGTGTATAAATTTCCTATCAATGCACCAGAACAGATAATCTCCCTATTCCTTTTTATAACAACTCTGTCATTAAAAGAAATAGAATATCCATCCATAAACAATTTAGAAACCGAAATCAAATTCTTTCTAAATAAAGGTACATAAAGGCAATTCTTAAGAACCAACATTTTATTTTTCTCAAAAGACAAATTAACATCTCCCACTGCAACAGCCACCACCTTTGTGGCATCGCCCAAGTATATGGTAATCTCCCCCTCAGTCAGTCATCTGGTTTCCTAGAACCCCTGGAAAGTATTGCCGACATGATCAGTGGCTCCCGTATCTACACACCAGGTGCCGGTAGATAACACTGCTAAACATGTTTCAATGACTAGACCAAAAGATATACCTTTGTTCTGCTTCCGGTTGGGGCAGTCCTTCTTTTAGTGTCCAGTCTGCTTACAAGTGAAGAACTTGCCTTTTGGCTTCTTCACTCCTACCTGAGTCCCTCCCACCGCCTTTGCCCCAGCTTGTTTCTTCTACTTCTTGCCTTTCGGCTTAGAAGTAGAAACCTTTTGGGAAACCATGGCTTGCGCCTGAGCACTCTGACGAAAAAGCCCCACTGCTGCCTGGAGTTCTGTCAGAAGCTCCGACAACAAATACAACCTCTTGTTCATGTTGTAGTTCAGGCAAAACTACTCAAAACTCCTACGTAGAGACTGGAGAATGATATCGACCTGGGTTTCCCCATCGATCTCAGTTCCAAGGACTTCCAGCTCATTTAAATGAGCCAACATCTTGAGAACATGATACCTCACGGGTGTTCCCTCGATCATGGTTGTCATCATCAAGTTCCTCATGGCTTCCTGCCTAGCAACCTGATTCTGGTGTCCGAAAATCTCTTTGAGATTGAGCATCATGTCATAGCGAGTGGGCATGGCTCGATCGATGTTCACATTTGACATAGATGCTAAAATGTAACACCGCGCCATCTCATCGTCCTTAATCCACTTCTTATAACTCTCCTTCTCCTTTTCCCCAGAATCATCCGTAGGCTTAGGAGGGAACTCTTGAGAGTACATATTTGTATTCCTCTGCGATAAGATTCCTCTTCTAATCAACATAGTTGGGTCTAGTAAGTTTATTTTCTTTCAATATCACAACAAGCGGGTTAAAAGACATTTTGAAAGAAAACCTAAGAATCACATAGATCAAAAACATTATATGTCAAAAAATTATTGATTCCTCAAATAATAAAATTTTAAAATCAACCAATACCTCAAAATACCGAGAATATCGTATGTCATGATAGTGTGGACATATACGAATTCTACATTTGTAAGAGGAGGTTTTACCCATTAATTTTACTATCTTGTCAACCTAACTTTTTAACAAATAAAATTAATAGTTGGTTCCTCTTCGGCCCTACAAACAAAAGCAGTGACTCCGATGGGGAGGATACTTATATTTGTATCTAAGTGTTCACCATTACTCGGTACCAAGGTAATTATCTCGGGTTATGTGCCTTCTGATGGGTAAGTACACACACTCCTTAATAATCTCCTATAACCATATTCGACCTTGTGATCCACAAACAAACTCATTCGATGGGGAGGAAGGTACTCAGAGCTGACGCGCAAGTTTGTTTGCATCACATGTCAAATCGTAATGGAGGCCGTGGGAATTTATAGAAATATCCCTCTCCCACTTAGTAATTTAAAATTGAGAAATTTTTTAGCCTACGACATGCATATCAAACAATAAGTAATAAATATGAAAAATAAATATTTTCCAACTATTATGGCTTTTGTCTTCAATATGTCTCCCGTCGTATCGCTATCTCGTCCGCTCCTCCCTAAGCCATTTATAAGCCATCCGGAGATCCGAGCCTTGAAATACTATTTTAATTTACATCCATCGATCCTATACTCCACAAGGGAGTGTACATGAAATCTAGATCGAAAGTAAACTAAAATAAAAAGAGTGGCTAAACAATGTCATATCTAATTATAAAAATTAAATACTAGCCTCGTCAACCCCGAGGATTCAACAAAATATACAATTACACACATACAATCACATACACACATATGGCCATAATAGTTGGATCCTATGCCTACAACCAAAAAGTTAACCTATGTACATCCTACTATTATCCGACACATATAATATATGAAAAGTGCATAAAAGTAACCGAATTCTAAACACACAAAATCGTAAAGCGTGGCTCGATACCAACTTGAATGTAGGAAACTTGGCTTCCCACTTCAACTCGGTCCTTGTTCATGGCTATCTGTTTCGTCCCAGATTAAAAAAATTAATCCTTGAAAATGAGGGATTACCAAAGAAATCGTTCCATCATCACGCTATCCGATTAGAGTGGTCACTTGAACAAACTTGTTGTTCAAGCAACCAACCTCTATTCTTCGAATAGCTGCGGAATAGACGATGGGATCAACTTTTTGTGTTTGTATTTGGGGTCCAAGTTAATTTAACCACAAAACAAAACATACAACATGTCTATAATTGAAAACAATTATAGATATGATACAAAAGAATATAAACAAACATTATACTTCTTGTTCTTCTATTGTATGTCCTTCCTCCTTATGGACATCGTGTGGGCGACGGTCTTCCAAAAGTAGAAGCCTCCTAGATCACGATCTTCCTTTCCTTGCTCACTCTGAATAAGAGGAAGTATAGAAACAAAACCCTTCTCCTTCCTTTAGCCAAACACCAAGCACCAACCTTGATGCTTGCTGCCGGCCAACAAGAAGAAGAGATGAGAAAGTGGGCGTCGGCCAAGAGCTCCAATGAATTACCCTAACCCTTGTTTCCACCTGGCCAAGGAGAAGAGGATGAAGGGCTTTGAACACTGACAATGGAGAGGAGAGGAGAAGATGGGCGCCGGTCACCTAAGGAAGAAGAAGGAAAAAATTTCCTTATTTGTGGCTGCCCAACCTCCAAGCCCCTTGCCGCCCAAAACCCTAATCCCTCCTTGCCTTCAATTGCCTTGCCACCCACCCTAATCCCTCCTTTTAGAGAGTTAGCCTTAAGGCTTATTTTAATCTCCACCATTGGTTCTAGGGATTTAATCTTAACCGTCGGATCTAGAGATTTAATCTCAACCGTCGGATCTAGAGATTTAATCTCTACCATTGGATCTAGAGTTTTGTTTTGCATCATTGGATCTAGTCTCCATGAGGTTTTAATAGGCTACAATAGGGACCATGAGGAGGAGTTGGATCTTGGCCATCCAATGGATCAAGCCCACATAAAGTCCGATCCATTAATGATAATGCATTCCACTAGAGGATTATCATTGATCTACCTCACCAACCCCCATATGTTAATATGGGCTCCATATATTATTTGGACATTTATCTCCCCATGTTTAAGATCTCGAATGTACGTGGATTAATTAATTTACTGACAATTAATAAATCAACATCTAACTCTATGAGTAGTACTACTCAACCTTATCATCATGCCGGACCAAGTCCACCTGCAGGGTTTACATGATGAACCTTATGAGCTCCTCAAGGGGACATCATCATCCTAATATATAGGACACGGTTTCCTCTTATAATCAATGACACACCATATAAATAATTTCATTTTCTAACTTACCGAGCCTATCGATTTACTCTATAAATCTTGCCCATTGGTAAATCAAAGAAATGAATACTAAGTATATGTGTCTAGTATTATATCGTGATTAAGAGCATGTACAATATAATATCTGAGGTCCGATTTGATTATGTAGTCAGCAATGAATCGAATCACCTCTAAGTCGGTCCTGCTCAATACACACAAAGTGTACTAGTGTGATTCTATGGTCAAGGCAAACCAATACCAAATCACACTACAACCATACCAATAGTTTGTCCAAAGCCATCTCAGTTGTGAGCCTTTACTTATACTCTACAAGGAGCTGATAACATGATCTACCGTGTGACACTACACACTATGTTATCTACAATGTAATGTATTAGACAATATGCATCACCATAAATATGCAAACAATGATCATGTGATTCTTATTTCAAAAATAAAGATGTTCATAAAAAAAAGATAGACTTTTCAGTGTACATCCCATCAAACACTTCGCACTCTGAGCCATATTTCTACATTCAAAAGAAGTGTCGGTATATTTATTTTGGTGTACTTAATTGTTTCTTATTGTACTTAAATTGTAGAGGGAATGTAGTTTGTTACCTTACCCTCATTCTTGTAAAAGTGACACACTCCGAGTTCAAGAATTTCGAATTGGAGGGCACTTTAGTGCATTGCCCACGAGGTAGCTTTGGGAGAGCTACGGGTCATGGAGTAGCAACCCGACTGGGGTTGTGAACCAAGTAAAAGACTTGTATTCTTGTCCATTTAATTTCTGCTGTAATAACTCTTAATTGTTTAAAAATATAAAATAATTTTTTTATAAATAAAATTTCATATTCCAAGATTCACCCCCTCTCTCGGATAACATCGATCCTACAATAAGTATTATACATATGAATTTTCATGATTTTTCAAATTATGTATAATTACTTATGATTTTCTGAATCTGATTTCTGCACATTGCAAAAATCAATCGACCGCCGCTTTGGGTAGTCGACTAGTTACTGATCGAGTCAACTGCCAAGGATGATTTCGAGCAAACAAGGTTGTTTAGCACATGTTTTAGCCATTTTGGGCTACCCTAACTGCTCCTAACCCTAGGATATGCTTTGGAAAGCAATAGAAGGGTGAAAATCCATTGGACATAGATTAGGAGAGTTGTTTAGGGTGAGACTCAAATTTTAAGGTGTGTGAAAGTTCAAGTTTGAATTTTTGCCCTTATTTTTGATGGTTTAGTGTTCCTATAGGCTTAGGGACTCTCCAAGGACATTGTTGGTCCAATGGTCAAGAGGGAGCGAGCCTTTAGGGGGAGGTTATCCATAATGGGATGATAGATGTGTATTCCTCAAAGGGGGAGACATGAAGAGTTTTGGAAACCCTCATTGTGCTAACCAAAGGGAGAGAATTGGAGAAGTGAGGATTGCCTCTCATTTAGTGATATGGGACTTATCACTAGGAAGAGTGAAGGCATCCTAGATGTTTTAGGACCAAGGGGGAGATTGTAAGATCTCATTGGTATATGAGACATTAATACCCTTGGGGAGTCTTTTTAATGTATGCCAAAGAAGGAGAAGTGAGGTTTAAGTTAGGTAAACCTTCACTATGCTTTGGCATTGGAATTATTAAGTTTAGGTTATTGTTAGCCTAACTTAAAGGTATTGTCAAACATCAAGAATGGAGATATTGTTGGTGCAATTGGCCTAGGTCACGATTGACCAAACTCGAATTTGACTCGAGTAGTATTTTGATGTTTGATAATGGGTTGAACATTGTTTGACAATGGGTTGACTATATGGTTGACATAGGGTTGGCCATATTATGGAGAAGTCCAAGTGGGACACTTGGCATGGAAAGTCCAAGTCTTGAGTACTTGACATGGAAAGTCCAAGAATGGGTCTTGGCAATGGGAAGGTCCAAGTCATGGGTCTTGGCAATTAGAAAGTCCAAGCATGGGTCTTGGCAATTGGAAGGACCAAGCATAGGTCTTGGCATTTGGAAAGTCCAAGCATGGATCATTGCAATGGTAAAGTCCATGTCATGGGTACTTGGCAATTGGAAAGTCCAAGCATGGGTCTCAGCATTTGAAAAGTCCAACATGGAGTTAGCAAGAAAAGTCCAAGGGTGTGATATTGGCGGTGTAAAGCCCAAGTTGTAGTCTTGGCAGCATAAGTCCAATAGTTGGCAGCGTAAAGTCCAAGCATGTGTATTGGCAGTGTAAGTCCAAATGTACCTTGGCGGTGTAGACCCGGTTCTCATGACAATAGCTGATGGAAGCACCTGAAGGGTAGCGTATGGATAAAAATGTCATGGATGACTTGGAGGGATCCGATGGCGAGATGATGGAGGTGGCTAGAAGGCTTAGGTCTAGGATATGGGTGGTCTAGCAATTATGAGGATCATATTTGGGGTTAAACCTCATGTATGAGGTTTATCAATCGATCGAGTTATGGATCACGATTGGTTAATGTTTTAACACTTGGCGCCTAGTCGACCACTCGAGCAAATAACTAGGATTATGATCAATGCGGGTCGAGTCGTCGAGATCAATCAATGGCCGTGTGGCCTAAGCAGTCAACTGCCAGCTTTGGGCAATTGACTAGCCAAGTAGTCGACTGGCATGGAGGGCAGTCGACTATTTTTTGTGGTTGCGAGCACAGAAAGTTTTGTAGTCGACTGGGTAGTTGATTGACGAGGCAACAGTCAACTGCTAGGGTTTGGCAGTGGACTGATGAGCTATCCATTGAAGTTTCTCCAGTGTGGATTAAGGCATTATGAGCCAATGGCTACAGGAGTAGTCGACTGCTAGGTATGGGCAGTCAACTGTTAGACAAAAATCAGCCCGAGTTGCAGCTTTATAAGGAGCTCAAAGAGAAGGATTTTGGCTATGGTTCTTGGGGCAATTTGAAGGGGAAGTGTTGTTGCATTCTAGACTTTCAAGAGTAAACCAAAGCAATCAATAAGCAAGCAATCCAAAATTCTTTGTGTAAAGTTTTCTTTACTTATATTTGTGTATTTCTTAGTATACTAGTTGTATTTCATTCTTATTGTTGTAAGAGTTTTTTAAGAGGTTTCTCCACCTTCTATGTGTCACCAAGAAGGAGTGGTTTGATTAGTGGTGGTTTGCATCACTGGAGCTCATTTGAGCTCGACTTGTGGAGTAGGAACCCTAAGGTTCCGAATCATGTTATATCGTCTTGTCTTTTGAGTGTTTATTTTGTGATTGTTTGTCTAGTGTTATGTTTATTTCTATTTGTATTCTGCTGTGCACATTAACATCTTGTAGACAAACATGAACAAATTCCATCACAAACGTATAATCGCTATTCACCTCCCCTCTAGCGCGACCATCGATTCTCAACATTCTCTAGATATCTTGTAAGCATCAACCATGGATGCCCAAAAGGTAGTCCTAGGAAAGGCTCTTAGAGCATACTTCATGATATCGCAGTTTTCTACCTTTTCTCTAATGGAGTGGAGGTCCCTGATGATGTCTTAGATTCGAGAGTGAAGCTGAGTAGTCGTTTCATTGTCCTATATTTTTAAATTATACAACTTATTGACTAAACGATCTCTTTTACATACCTTCATGTCAGACGTTTCTTCATGGAGTTCGATGAGTTTATTCCAAAGATCCTTGGCACTGATGAATGGACCTATGCGGTTGAGTTCCTCCTTGGATAAGCCGCATTGCAAGATTTTGGTCACTTTTGCGTCAACTTTTATTTTCCACTTCATTGCATTAGTCCATTTGTCATATTCCAATGGTTCTCCTTGGTCTTTGGTAGGTAAAGCAAAGCTGGTTTAGATGATAATCCATATATCGACTTGTGTTTTTAAAAAACACTCCATTCGGCCCTTCCAATATTGGAAGGCATCTCCGTTAATGACCGAAGGTCGGGCAGTGCTATACCCCTCAAGGTGAGCCATTGAAGTACCTCACAAAAACACGAACAAAAAGAATATTCCATGACTTGGTCTTGGATTAGTAGTGCGGGAAAAATATTGAAAAATAAATAACAAAAATAACATTGCTCAAATGATGGTTGCATCGAGTTTGAGCACCCCCGCTCTGATACCAATTGTTGGATCGAAAAATGCTAGAGGGGGGTGAATAGCGTATTTAAAATTTCTCTCATCCGCAAAAACTTCATAATTTGTAGCGGAAACAAAAACACAAAAATGAAGACAAAATCACACAAAGACATAAAGTTTTTTATTTGGTTCACAATCGAAAGGTTGTGTTGGTACAAGGGCACCAGATAATTGAACCTAGGTTTTGATTATGGCAAAGATCCAAAGTTAAGGTCATATTGTTATCTCATGAGCTAAATTAAGTGTGCAGAAAATGGTTAAGCTAAGTCGAAGGTCAGCGACACCTAAAGAACTTTGTGGGAGTCGAAGAACCTAGGTGGAAGACCGGAAGCAAAGTGACAGGTCATAAAGAACTAGAGGTAAGCACGAGTGTGAAGAGAGATGGTAAGGTTGTGTCCTCTGTACAAGGTCGACCGTAGGCGACGATCCTATTAAGACTTCCAGTGGAAGGTCTAGGTCAAGATCGGACGGTAAGGAACCATCATATTTACCATTTTCCATGTTAACCTCTTACTGCAGGGAAGTGGCCAAGCTGGCAGTCGACTGCTGGCTATTAGCAGTCAACTACTGCACATCAGTCGACTGATGAAGTGCATCAGTGGACTGATGGTGATGAATCAGTCTTGTGCGCTAGGTCAAAATGGATAATATTTGACGTGACCACTTCACGATAAGATAAGGTGTCACCTCACGATAAGTTCCAAAAGTTGAGGATCATCATCTAGACTTATTCCAAGGTACAAATCTATAAAAAGAGGGGACTCCAACCCAAAGATCATCCATCTTGCTCTTAAAGTGCTCTCACAATGCTAAAGCTCTAATGTCGTCATAACGCCGACGCAATGCCAAGTTCAAAATATCTTCATCGGTAGCAACAAGTATTAGTTTTTATTTATTGTATTTTTGGTTTTAATCGTAACGAGGTGAGGTAGGCTTGTTGCCTCATCCTCGTGTTTTCGATTTTTGTGATCATTGTCTCCTACCTCCAATGAGGAGGAGACTCTATAGTGGATTGCCCCTTCACATGCAGTCAAGGATCGCGAGGCCATGGATTAGCAGCCGGTGAGCTATGAACCAAGTAAAAATAAATTATGTTATTTATTTTCCCACTGTGCTTGCACTTATTTTTAACGTCGAAAAGAAATATTTTACGCTCGCTATTCACTCCCCCCCTCTAGCGACGCTTCTCGATCCAACAGGTTGCTAGTCCAAGGCCTTGCGATCCTTGATCGCTTTCGAAGGGCAATCACTAAAAGGGTCTCTTCCTCATTGGAGGTAAGAGACAAGGTGATTACAAATAGAGATGGCCCGGTAACAACCTTATTAGTCCCAACAAATTAAGTACAAATAACAAAAGTAACTTTAAACAATTACCGACACAAGTAAATGTTGGTGCAAGGGCACTAGATAATCAAACATGATTTTTTATTATGGCAAAGGTTTAAAGTTAAGTTATATTGTGATCTAATGTTTTGTGTCAAGCTTGCAGGTCTTAGTAAGTTTGCAGGATCAGAAGTTAAGCAGATAAGTCCAACTGGTTAGAGGACTAGGGGTTTGGCAAAGGTAAGCTCCGAGTGGGGAGCGATGGTAAGGATGCATCCTTGGTAAGGGGACAATCCTAGGCGTCGATCCTACCAAGGCTTCTGGAGGAATGCCGAAGTTGAGATCAGACAGTCAACGGACTGCCACCATTAATATGCTTGAATATTACAAGCTAATCTTGTAATGCAGGTGAAATACTGAAGAAACATCAAGCAAGTACCTTACAACTGTCGACTGATAGGAATTACCAGTTGACTTGTGCAGTCGACTGATGATGAATGCAGTCGACTGATGTCGACGAATCAGCCCAAAGTACAAGGTCAAAGAGTTATTGATCAAAGCTGTCACCTTAAGATAAGATAAGCTGTCACCTTAAGATAAGATCCATGAGATTTAGATCTAGATCAAGACTTATTCCAAAACACTAGTCTATAAAAGGAGGGGAGGACACAAACCCTAGATATCTATGAACTCCTAAGTTCTCTTTCTCTCCGATCGTGATTCTTCATGCTACAATGCTACTCTGACCGTGCGTCATCTACTATTTATTATTGGTATATTATTATTATTATTTTCTACTTAATTTTGTATAAGGACCGGTAAGATTGTTACCGACCTTATAATCATTGTAATCGTCTTGTCTCTTACCACCAACAAGGAAGAGACTTTTAGTGATCGCTCTTCGAAGGCGATCAAGGAACGTAGGGCCTTGGACTAGAAGCCGATAGGCTGTGAACCAAGTGAATCCCTTTTTTGTCTTATGTCGTGTGTTTTTTATTTTCTACAGCAAGCTTTGGTTTTAACAACGAAAATATAAAGTAAACTTTTGCAATAAGTAAAAAGCAAGTAGAGAATGCACAGCGGAAATATAAAGTAGACAAGATATTTTTACGTGGTTCACAATCTTTCGATTGCTAATCCACGGCCCTAGTGATCCTTGATCACGTACGGAGGGCAATTCACTAAAACCACTCCTCTTCGTTGGAAGTAGGAGCAACGATTACAAAAAGAAATCAAGGCAAAGGGACACTCCCCCTTTCCTTGTTACGATTAAAGCACAAAGACAATTTAAAGAAGTAGAACTTAAATAAATATACCGACAACTCTTATAAGTAGAAGATGTAGCTTTCGTTGTCGGCGGCACTTCGTCGTAGCAAATGTGAGTAGTAGTAGCGGCGTTACGACGGCGTGTTGAGAGCTCTTGAATTCTTGTTATTTGCTTGGAGTGAACATGTCTATTTATGGATATTGATCTATGAATTTAGACATAGGTAGTGTCCAAGGTGAGGTTCTTATCCCAACTCAAGGATGAGGTGTTTCATCCAACCACCTTGTGCCACCTCCAACCTTCTTGTGCCAACTCAAGGATGAGGTGTTTCATCCAACCACCTTGTGCCACCTCCAACCTCCTTGGGCGCCAACTTGAGGATGAGGTGTTTCATCCAACCACCTTGTGCCACCTCCAACCTCCTTGGGCGCCAACTTGAGGATGAGGTGTTTCATCCAACCACCTTGTGCCACCTCCAACCTTCTTGTGCGCCAACTCAAGGATGAGGTGTTTCATCCAACCACCTTGTGCCACCTCCAACCTCCTTGGGCGCCAACTTGTTGGAGCCATTCAACTGTGCCACATCATGGGAGCCAACCATCTTGTGCCAACTCACCTTATTTTGGGCGTCCACCACAAGGAAGCTTGGTGATGGTTTGGATGTCCACCTTGATGCCACATCACCCTTTGTACCAAAACACGAGTCAAGTCCAAATTCACCCCTTGAAATTCGAGCTCTTCTCGAGGTCGAACTTGACTAGCGATTAGTCAAAGGGTTTTGGACCGCAGCATACAAGTTAGCTTAAAATATAAAGTACGATGGTTCTAACCATCGATCTCGACCTAGACCTTCCATTGGAGGTATTGGGTGGGATCTACGCTAACGACCTTGCTTCGCTTTCACACGAGCTTACCTTGTAGCCTCGCTTCGGTCTTCACCCGAGTACCTTGGCTTCCTCCAAGTCCCTCGGCGTTGCCCGACCACCTCGGTTCCCCCCGGGTGTCGCAGACCTTCCGCTCAACTTTAGCATTTCTGCACACTTAATTGAGCTCGTAAGATAACAAATATACCCTTAACTATTGAGCCTTTTGCCATAATCAAAATACCGGTTCGACTTTGGTGCCCACCGCACCAACAATCTCCCCCTTTTGATTCATGGCAAACCGCACAAAAGTTAAGGAAAAATTAAACATAACAGATAAGCTAGCATAATGATTAAGTATGAATGAGCTAGCATAAAGATTAAATATGAATGAGCTAGCATAATGATTAAATATGAATGAGCTAGCATAATGATTAAGCATGAATGAGCTAGCATAAAGATTAAATATGAATGAGCTAGCATAAAGATTAAATATGAATGAGCTAGCATAATGATTAAATATGAATGAGCTAGCATAAAGATTAAATATGAATGAGCTAGCATAAAGATTAAATATGAGTGAGAAAAATTATTGTTTCAAGTTCTCCCCTTTGAGGTAACCTCCCCCTTGACCAAGGTGAGTTCTTGAAAAATAATTTTACTCCCCTTAATAGTTGCTTAAGTAAACGGAATTACTTAATATAAAAGGTAATAATTTTGTTTACTTTCTTCCCCTTTAATTTTGGTTAATTTTGGTTACTTTTGTGACTTTCTCCCCCTTTTGCCTTAACTCAAAAAGTTTGTAAATATATTTTAGGGTTTGTAAGTCCAAGCAAGTTCCCAATATGATTTCTAAGGTAAGACTTAGGCTAATTTCATAAAAAGAAGCAAAAATAGAGTACATATATAGAAAAATTTAAATCCTACTCTATTACGCACATACCTAACTTTTAATGTTGTTAAAGATTAAGCTAAAGTCTTGGAGAGTGTGCTTCATCCACAGAAGTGAGACACACTCACCCATCGCAACGTATTGAGCTTCGGTGGTAGATAAGGCAACGCAATGCTGCTTCCTACTGCACCAACTCACTAGACTCGAGCCGAGGATTTGACAACAACCACTCGTGCTCTTTCTATCGAGTTTACTACCGGCATAGTCGGAGTCGGAGTAGCCGATTAGATTAAACTCGGTAGATCTAGGGTACCAAATACCTACGTTTAGCGTGCCCTTTAGATATCTAAGGATACGCTTGACTAGGGTTAGGTGAGACTCCTTGGCACAGGTTTGTAACCTTGCGCACATACTTACCGCGAATAAAATGTCGGGTCGGCTCGCGGTTAAGTATAGGAGACTTCCTATTGCGCTCCTATAGTATTTTAGGTCACCGGGTTTTCCTTCTACATCTTCGTTTATATTAACATTAGTTGCTATAGGTGTATTAATTATTTTAGCATCTTGCATTCCAAATCGATTTATTAAGTCCTTAGTATATTTTTGTTGATGTAAATATATTCCATCTTTAGTTTGTTTAATTTGTAAACCTAAGAAGAAACTTAACTCTCCTACTAAATTCATTTCAAATTCACTTTCCATAAGTGAGATGAATTCGTTTAGCAGGATCGAGTTGGTAGTTCCAAAAATTATATCATCTACATAGATTTGGGCTATAAAGATTTCTTTTCCTACGGTTTTAACGAATAAGGTTGGGTCGACTAAACCTTGGTTGAATCCTTTGGACTTAAGATAGATCGAAAGCCTTTCGTACTAAGCTCTTGGGGCTTGTTTGAGTCCATATAGGGCTTTCTTAAGTCTAAGGACATGGTCAGGTTTATCTAGATTTTCGAATCCGGGAGGTTGGTAGCGTAAACTTCTTCCTTAATGTATCCATTCAAAAATGCTGACTTGACATCCATTTGAAACAATTTAAAACCTCGATGTGCAGCATATGCTAACAACATTCGGATGGACTCTAGTCTTGCTACGGGGGCGTAGGTCTCATCGTAATCTAAACCTTCGACTTGACTAAACCCTTTTGCGACTAACCTGGCTTTATTTCTAACTACTTCACCTTTATCATCAAGTTTATTTCGAAATACCCACCAATAATTGATTTTTCTTTAGGTGGTGGTACTAATTCCCAGACTTCATTTCTAGTGAATTGAGCTAGCTCTTCTTGCATAGCAATAATCCAGTCGGGATCAAGAAGTGCTTGTTCAATAGTTTTGGGTTCGATTTTGGAAATTAACGAGATTTGACTAAGGTTTCGATATGAAGCTCTAGTTCGAACCCCTAAATTTGGATCACCTATAACTTGATTGATAGGATGACTTGGGTGAGTTCTAGTTTGACTTGGGTTAGAGTCATCTATCACTTGGTCGATAGGATGACTTGGGTTAGGACGAGATTCAAGTTCAAGATCAGAGTCGGGTTCGCTATAAGTTGATTTGCTAGTTGGTTTTGTTAAGGATTGAACAGGTTCGTGTCCTTCGTCGAAAACTATATTAATGGTTTCTTCGACTCTTATGTGTAGGATCAATGGAATTACTAAAGGGTTGTTTGTAAGTTTTTAAACCAAAATCATCTCACCAATATCTACATGATCAAAACATGTTATTCCTATGTGTTCTTGTGAGATGACTTTCAATTTTACTTGATTAATTTTAATGAATTTAAATTAACCAACATTAGGTTAGATTCGGATTTAGTCTAAGCTCATCAAGTAATCTTTTCAAGAGATTAGCTTTCAGGTCGTGGCGAGGCACAGAGGCCTTCTTTGATCGGAACAACGACCACTTCCTTAGACAAAGCTAATTTCAAGAAATTGATAACTCGACTTACTTGAGACTACATCTTGGTCTAACTAGTTATTTTTGAAAAGAGGCTCCCCGAGGCTCAATCTTTTCGTAGGATTTTAGTTGATTTATTTTTGAAAAGAGGCTCCCCGAGGCTCAATCTTTTCGCAGGATTTTAGTTGGTTATGAGTCCTATCTAACCATTCTAAAAATAAAGGAAAAACTAAGCATGCAATTTCTAAGACTTAACAAAAA
The DNA here is from genome assembly GCA_025175895.1 of Wurfbainia villosa. NCBI lineage: Eukaryota > Viridiplantae > Streptophyta > Magnoliopsida > Zingiberales > Zingiberaceae > Wurfbainia > Wurfbainia villosa. The sequence continues at coordinate 84,582,471 of CM045994.1, read as the reverse complement.
TACATTTTGTATTGGCTCCCCCTGGACCATTGAATCGAGTGGGTCTATTCACATAGTGAATTTGGTCCTTGGGAACCCAATACATGTTAGATCCTAAAGTTGAAATAAAAGTGATCTTAGGGACCCATGCTTGGACATTTTTCTTATGTTGGTTTACTATAGACATATATGACTTATTGGTTGTATTTGAGTTAAACCCGAGTCCGGCCTTGTTGTACACGTCCCTTTGTGATCCAAGTAAGAGGTCAAGTCCCTTGGATCCCAAAGTGAACCTTTCCAACGTGTTCCTAAGGTCTTCGACTTGTGTTTTCAAAAGCGAGTTCTCAACTTCAAGCTTTTCAACTTGAGTTGAGTCCTCCTCTTGAATACGAGTAGTCGAAGAGGTTAGGGAGACCTCATGTTTGAGAAGGTTAACCTCCTCAATTAGGGTCTCGACCTTGGACTCGGACTTAGCTAGTTTCTTATTTAAAAATTTAATTGCACCATACAAAGTATTAAGTAACGACCGACTTACCCTTAATGATTCTTTTGAACCGGATACGGATCCGTGGCTTGTCTTGAATGGAAGCTCATCATCGGATTCGGACTCGGACTCTTCTTCGGTTTCGGAGTCGTGCTCGGTCGGCTTGGCCATTAGAGCTTGGATATCGTCTTCTTCCTCCGACAACTCCTCCCAAGTAGCGTTTAGCGCTTTCTTGGTCTTTGATGCGTTATTCTTTAGCTTTGGGCACTTGACTTGATGTGACCGAACTCAAGTTGCACTCATAGCATCTAAAATTAGAAGTATTTGAATTAGGTTTAGGCTTACCTTGAGTTGTTGGTCGTTTTCGTCTCTTGATCATCTTAGAACTAGATTGACTAGCTCGGATTCTAGTTCGGAGTCTACGTCCGATTCGGACTCGTCTTCTTCCTTCGGGGGTGGCTTGCTTGCGGGCTTCTTCTTCTTGGAACCTGCAACTAACGCAATACACTTCTCGGCTTTGGACCACGTTAGTTTGCTCATGTAATTCAAGTTCAAAACAATTCGTCTAACCTAATTTTAGAAAGGTCCTTGGAGACCTTGTAGGCATCGACCATGGATGCCCACAAGGTGGTCCTATGAAACGAGTTAAGAGAATACCTGATAAGGTCGCGATTCTCGACATTTTGTCCGATGGCATGGAGTTGGTTGACGATGTCTTGGATACGAGCATGTAGTTGAGTTGCGGTCTCGTTTTCCTGCATTTTCAAGTTATACAATTTATTTAAAAGTAAATCTCTTTTACATACCTTCGTGTCTTCGGTGCCTTCGTGTAGTTCCACTAGCTTGGTCCATAAGTCCTTTGCACTAATGAAGGGGCCGACGCGGTTGAGCTCTTCCTTGGACAACCCACATTGCAAGATTTGAGTTGCCTTGGCATCGGCTTCTACTTGTTTTTTCATGGAATTTGACCATTGATCGTAACCCAAAGATTCACCATCTTCATTAATAGGAAGTGTGAAACCGGTTTGGATTACGATCCACATCTCGATTTGGGTTTTAAGAAAGCATTCCATCCGACCCTTCCAATAACGAAAGTCATTACCGTTGTAAAACGGGGGTCGGGCGGTGCTAAACCCTTCGAGATGGGCCATTTAAAAACAAGAAGGAGAACGACGAAAAGAATCTTGCAAAACACACACGGAAAGAATATTCCAAGACTTTCGTCTTGGATTAGTAGTGCGGGAAGTAAAAAAAGATATATAAAATGTAACTTGCAAAAAGAAATAAACAATCAAATGCGAATGTCGTTGAAGTTCCGGAGGACAACCTTACTCGGGATCTAACCCGAAGGACAACCTTATCCGGATCCTAAAGCCTCTAATGCAATTCTATATGTAGGAGAAGATAAGCAAGTGAAATAATTATACGAAAACAGAAATAAATAAATAAAAAATCTGTAAAAAAAGAAAAACAAAGCTAGATTGGTGGTTTCACCGAATCTTAGCGCCCCCGGCTCTGATACCAATTGTTGGATCGAAAGTGTCGCTAGAGGGGGGGGTGAATAGCGATACGGTGTCGTTAAAAACTTTTGCAATAAGTAAAAAGCAAGTAGAGAATGCACAGCGGAAATATAAAGTAGACAAGATATTTTTACGTGGTTCACAATCTTTCGATTGCTAATCCACGACCCTAGTGATCCTTGATCACGTACGGAGGGCAATTCACTAAAACCACTCCTCTTCGTTGGAAGTAGGAGCAACGATTACAAAAAGAAATCAAGGCAAAGGGACACTCCCCCTTTCCTTGTTACGATTAAAGCACAAAGACAATTTAAAGAAGTAGAACTTAAATAAATATACCGACAACTCTTATAAGTAGAAGATGTAGCTTTCGTTGTCGGCGGCACTTCGTAGTAGCAAATGTGAGTAGTAGTAGCGACGTTACGGAGCGTGTTGAGAGCTCTTGAATTCTTGTTATTTGCTTGGGTGAACATGTCTATTTATGGATATTGATCTATGAATTTAGACATAGGTAGTGTCAAGGTGAGGTTCTTATCCCAACTCAAGGATGAGGTGTTTCATCCAACCACCTTGTGCCACCTCCAACCTTCTTGTGCGCCAACTCAAGGATGAGGTGTTTCATCCAACCACCTTGTGCCACCTCCAACCTCCTTGGGCGCCAACTTGAGGATGAGGTGTTTCATCCAACCACCTTGTGCCACCTCCAACCTCCTTGGGCGCCAACTTGAGGATGAGGTGTTTCATCCAACCACCTTGTGCCACCTCCAACCTTCTTGTGCGCCAACTCAAGGATGAGGTGTTTCATCCAACCACCTTGTGCCACCTCCAACCTCCTTGGGCGCCAACTTGTTGGAGCCATTCAACAAGTGCCACATCATGGGAGCCAACCATCTTGTGCCAACTCACCTTATTTTGGGCGTCCACCACAAGGAAGCTTGGTGATGGTTTGGATGTCCACCTTGATGCCACATCACCCTTTGTACCAAAACACGAGTCAAGTCCAAATTCACCCCCTTGAAATTCGAGCTCTTCTCGAAATTTGGAACTTGACTAGCGGTTGGTATAGTCAAAGGGTTTTGGGACTGATACAAGTTAGCTTAAAATATAAAAATGCGATGGTTCTAACCATCTGATCTCGACCTAGACCTTCCATTGGAGGTATTGGGTCGGATCTACGCTTAACGACCTTGCTTCGCTTTCACACGAGCTTACCTTGTAGCCTCGCTTCCGGTCTTCACCCGAGTACCTCGGCTTCCTCCGAAGTCCCTCCGGCGTTGCCCGACCACCTCGGTTCCCACCGGGTGTCGCAGACCTTCCGCTCAACTTTAGCATTTCTGCACACTTAATTGAGCTCGTAAGATAACAAATATACCCTTAACTATTGAGCCTTTTGCCATAATCAAAATACCGGTTCGACTTTGGTGCCCACTGCACCAACATGGAGGAGTCACCTCTAGAGTTGACCTAGGAAAGACCCAAAAGACTATGGCTTCAAAGCCTAAAAGGGTCATTAGGAAGGTATCTAGGGAAGTTATCCCTAGGGAATACCTTGTTAACCCAAGGAGCTCCAATAGATATTGGGTTCCTAAGAGCGTGATTGATTCACGCTAAATGGGTTAGGGTGTGTCAACACTAAGTGGATGGGTAGTTAACCTAACCATAGTAGAGTTGACACATTAGGGTGTGCCAATGTTCTTGAGAAGTCTAAAAATGATTAAATTGGCACAATTAGGTCTTAGAGGTATTGGTGTGCCATTTTGGGTTTTTGGCACACTAAGGAAATGAATGGCATTAAGGCAAAATGAATTTAATTCCTAGAAGTGGCAAATTAATTTTAACACTTAGGTATTCTATACCTTAGTATACTTTACTTGGCATGATTTGTTTGCCTTGCCATGTCATGACATCATTCTCATTTTTATTTATAAAAATGTCATGATAATGTTTAGACTTATGTTTGTATGTCATGTATGCTTAATTTTCATTCACATGCCATGACATCATGATTTTAGCATATGTCTTTATCTATATCATAATTATGCCATAATCATCATCATGCATAAATTAAAATGAAATTAAGAACTATGGTATGATTTGATGGGAATCAAATAATATTGCCTTAGAAATATGCATGAGAATTTAAAAGAATAAAAACCCACATCTCACTAGATTAATTGCCTTGAATGTGTTTTACACATCTAGATATTTGTGAGATGTTTAGGAAAAGAAATTAAAGGCTTTGAAAACTTTTTGAAAATATTTTGAAAAACCTTGGTGAAGCCTATCTTTTGATAGCTATCACCATTGAATGGGATGATACAAAGAGGGCTCTTTATTGAAGCTTTTCTAAACTTTTGAACTTTGTATTGTTGGGTTTCCGGCACCGCGGCGTGTGTGTGTTCGATCATGTTTCGTAAACATGAGCACAGCGGAAGCAATTAAAAATAATAAATCTATATTTATTACAACACACACAACACACGCATGCATATTACAACAAGTGTAGACATAACCGTAAATTAAAATTTGCAATAAAAGAAAATTATCTACGTTATACCTTTCGTATGACGTGTAGCGGGAACGACATCAACCGGGAACGATCCTCGTAAGAATCGTCTCTATCCGTATCCACGCCGAGCTCCTCGGGATGACTTCGCTAAGCCACGAGCTTCGTCTTCGTACGGGTTACTAGCCTCGTGTTGAAGACAACGTGATCGAGAGATGATCACGATCCGAATCCAAATTCGGATCCAAAACCGAGTCCTCAAAACTCGATTCTCCGGAGAGGTATTCGTCAACCGTTTGACGAATCCTTCGTCCCCCACCTCAGAGGATTACCGGAGATCAAATCCCCGGTAAGTTAGCCGCTGTCGGAGCACTAACTGTCGTCCAAACGACGATCCGATGAGAGGAGGAGAAGCTGTCCAGAAAACTGGACAGCTTGGTGGAGGATATTGGCGCCGGCCAACCAAGGAAAGAAAAGGCTCACCTTGATGCCAAACCTATAGGAGATCACCGGAGGGTCGCCGGAGGATAGCCGGTTGAAGCTTGGACGCCGGCAACAAGTTGGACCGCGGCACAAGGGGTTGGGCGGCGGCACACTAGGGTTGGCGCCAAAACTCCTTCAAGGGTTGGCGGCAACTCCAAGGGCTAGGGTTTTGGATTAGGGCTTAATTATCCCTTAAGCCCTCTTTTATAGAGAACTACTTCTCTTAATGGTTATTGGATCATAACCATTAGGCCCGTTAACCCGCTCCATTAGGATAAGTTAAAATAAACCAAACCATGATGGTTTATTTTAAGTTAAAACGAACCGAACCAACTTTTGGTTCATTCGTTTAAAATAAACCAAACCCTTTGGTTTATTCTCATCCATTGATTAGAACCAAACCATTTTGGTCCATCCATTATGTCTTCATAAGACACGGCCCATCCACGCTTCCATTGCGACTGAAACAATTTCATGCTCGCTTTATGTTTGGTCCAACCAAACATAGTTTCTCTCGGTCTGAGAATCCCATTCTCAAGCTCGTTTTAAATCCTTTGGATTACACTCGTTGTGCGTGTGACGAAATAGGTTCTCGGTTTATGTTGGCCGTCTATAATTAACCATTAATTATAGAACGATCATGAGTGGCACCTAGTAGTACATCATGATCCCCAATTAACCGAAAAGATCAATGGTTGATCCAGAACTATTTCTGAAACCCTTCAGTAGCTCGAATGAATCGTGCCCCATTCCCTTCACTCATCTTATACCCACTTGGTTTAGGACATGGTCTATTGTGTCAGTCCCCACTAGGCTGACTACGTCACACCTAGCCCAAGTATCATTTCCTCGTCCTACAGTTCTAGTTACTCCACATGTATCGAAGAGTACCTTACTCTAAACATGTAATGCTTTGGCCAAAGACTTTAGTAACAATCCGACGAGAGGCCATGGGTATACATCTCCTGCAGGAGTGGTGAATCCTTTATAGGCTATTCAAACACCTTCGATCACTTCGACTTATACCCAATCATCCCGGGTCCACATCTCCTTAGAGATGTTTGCTTAAGATGTCAAAGCATAAGTCTCCATGATCAAGATGACTTGAATACCGCAAGTCAAAGGAACATCGCACTTAAGCCATAGTAAGAACTTCATTGACATATCTATATATGCAGAGAACCATATGAAGTCTTACGGCTGGTCACTCCAATGAACTAGTTACCATAACTAGCATCCACGATTAACTCTGGACATCACAATGTCTCCAGCCAGTGAGAATCAGCTGCTTGGATACACCAAGGAGTATACCTCGTGCTAGTCTCGACAGAATTGATGGTGTCCAAATCCATCAATTCATCGACTAGGGATAATTCCGATACATCACAATTACACATGTAGAGATACTCACTAGTTGTGATCCAATCACAAATTCTCTCATGCTGTGAATCGTATCGTGGACATCCAGTAAATGAGTTTTAGATCCAATCAAATACATGAAACATGTATACTCAAATAGTGAATCTTCATTTATCATATAAATGGTTCATACATAAGGCGATTGCCTTAGGACATCTCTCATATATTACTAACATGTATCAATCTCCTAATTTAGTGGGTAAAATAATTTTCCAATATTTTTCACCCATAGTGTTTAGGATAAGTATTATACGTATGCATTTTCAAGATTTTTAAAATTACGTATATTTACTTATGGATTTGAAATCCATTTACGAAATCTTGAAAATTGCAAATCGATTATCGATCATTGCCATGGATTAGCGATCGAGGGTGGCAAAATGATTTCGATTTCTTGATTTCATTGCCCATCTTGTAAATCTTGGTTAGGCCCATGTTCAGCTATGTTTTGGTCCCCTAACCACTTCTAACCCTAGGATATGCTTGGGAGAGCATTAGAGAGGGTGGAAATCCATTGGATATGGATTAGGAGTTGGGTTGAGGGTGAGTATCAATTTTAAGGTGGAAGAGAGTTCATTGTTAAACTTTGCCTTAATTTTGATTTGGTTAATGTTCCTATTGGCATAGGGACTCTCCAAGGACATTGTTAGTGCAATGGTCAAGGGGGAGCAAGCCTCTAGGGGGAGGTATCCATTATGGGAAGATGGATGTGTATTTCGTCATTGGAGGAAAATTGGGTTGCCTCTCTTTAAGTGATATGGGATCACTAGACTTGAGATGGTAGTTTTGTCAATCATCAAAAAGGGGGAGATTGTTGGTGCAATCGGCCCAGCAATACCTTGATGGTATTTTGATGATAGACAAAACTCATGATATGGGATTGTCATGGGAAAGTCCAATATGGGTTGGCATGGAAAATCCAAGCATGGAGCTTGGTGTGGAAGTCCAAGGGGGGAAGCCTTGGCATGGGAAAGTCCAAAGCATTGCGAAGTCGTGCGCTTGGTGCTTGGCATGGGAAATCCAAAGCATTGCGAAGCCGTGCGCTTGGTGCTTGGTGAGAAATGCATTGCGAAGCCGTGTGCTTGGTGCATATGGGAAGTCTTAAGGACTTGGTAAGTTCACTAGGCTTGGGGTCCTTGAGTCGGTGAAGGATGACATTGCGAAGCCGTGCGCTTGGTGCATCCGAGGGACTGCCGGAAGTGGAGCGATTGGTGTGAGCCCAAAGGGAAGCATACTTCTAGGGCATGAGATGTGAAGGATGGTGTTGCGAAGCCGTGCGCTTGGCGCATCCGAGGGACGTAGGCCGAGGGAAGAGAGCTTTGGTGGGGAACTCCATGAGAGATAAGGTGGACTTGGCCTAGTGGCTAAGATTGAGTGTCGGAGGCTCAAACTTGATGTTTGAGGGTTTACCCGACGGTCGGATGCTCAAACAACTTGGTGTTTGAGGTTTTGCCCGACATCAGTCGACTGGCATAGGTGTCGGTTCGACTGATCCAAGTCGACTAGAGTTCGACTGGTGTAAGGCTAGGGTTTTGTGCTTGGCAGTCGACTGCCATGGACATGCGATCGGCCCGAAATCGGCGATCGGCTTGTCGAGGAATGGCGGATCGGTGATGGGAGTGTCGCGAGCAGAGCGCTCCGTGGCCGAGGCGATCGACTCTTGGTTCACGATCAAGCGATGGGCATCATCGATCAGTAGGTGATCCGTTGGAACTTTTCCAACGTGGATCTGGTCGTTGTGAGACAATGGCTACAGGGGCAGTCGACTGGGGCCTTTTGGCAGTCGACTGCTAGGCACGAAAACAACTCAATGCAGGTTATAAAAGGAGCTCGAGATGGAGGTTTTTGTAATGATCTTTGTGGAGCTATTGGAGGGGAATTGCTGCTGCATTCCTGTCCTTCAAGAGCCAATCAAAGCAAGCAACAAGCAAAGCGATCAAAGCAATCGGTGAAAGTTTACTTTTGTATTGTATTTGTGTATTTGCTTGTGTTTCTATATTACATTGTAATTGCTTGTGAGAGGTTTCTCCACCTCCGACGTGTTGTCGAGAAGGAGTGTTATAGTTAGTGTCGTGCGCATAACTAGAGCTCGGTGAGCTCGCCCGTGGAGTAGGAACCATTCGGTTCAGAACCACGTATATGCTTTTGTATTGATTGTGCTTGTGTTGTTGTTATTTCTATTGTTATTCCGCTACGTATATTTACGACAATTGTAGACGAGCACCCGAGCGAGCAATTCACGACATCCAAGCGAAGAGGGCTATTTACCCCCTCTGGCCCGGTCGTCTGGATCCCCTATGAATCTGACGGAGCCATCGATCATGTCTGCAATACTTTGCAGGGGTTCCAGGAAACTAGACGACTGGCTAAGGGGGAGATTACTGTGTACTTGGGTGATGCCACGAAGGTGGCGGCTGTTGCAGTGGGAGATGTCCATTTATCTTTTGAGAAAAATAAACTTTTGGTTCTTAAGAATTGCCTTTATGTACCCTTATTTAGAAAGAATTTAATCTCGGTTTCTAAATTGTTTATGGATGGATATTCTATTTCTTTTAATGACAGAGTTGTTATAAGAAGGAATAGGGACATTATCTGTTCGGGTGCATTAATAGGAAATTTGTACACACTTGAACCAAAACCTCCAACGATGCAAATTGAAGTTAATAACTCATCTTCAAATTCCAATAAGGGAAAAGAACCTTCGAAGATGAACCAAACATATCTTTGGCATCTTAGGCTTAGTCACATTAACTTAAACAAAATTTAAAGGTTGATAGTTGATGGACCTTTAGGTTCATTAGTGGTGGAGGATCTCCCAACCTGTGAATCTTGCTTGGAGGGTAAGATGACCAAGAGGCCTTTTAAGGCCAAGGGGTATAGAGCCAAAGATGTGTTAGAATTGGTTCATTTTGATTTGTGCGGTCCTATGTCTATCCAGGCTAGAGGTGGTTTTGAATATTTTGTCTCTTTTATAGATGATTACTCAAGATATGGATACATTTACCTGATACGCCGCAAGTCTGAATGCTTTGACAAGTTCAAAGAATTCAAGGCTGATGTGGAGAAACGTCAAGGTAAAAGTATCAAGACCCTACGATCTGATCATGGTGGTGAGTACCTCTTGGGAGAGTTTAGAACCTACTTTTCAGAGGCTGGGATTCAATCCCAATTGACTGCACCTGGCACACCCCAACAGAACGGTGTAGCAGAGTGAAGGAATAGGACTCTTATGGAGATGGTTTGATCGATGATGAGTTATTCTGACTTGCCAGATTCATTCTGGGGATATGCTCTAGATACAGCGGTGTACATTCTGAACTTGGTTCCATCTAAATCAGTGACTTCTACTCCCACAGAGTTTTGGACTGGGTGAAAGCCTAGTCTAAGACATATTCAGATATGGGGGAGTCCAACACAAGTGCTGAAGGCAGATGCTGGTAAGTTGGATCCTCATACAGAAGTACGCTTGTTCGTTGGCTATCCCAGGGGAACGAAGGGTAGATTGTTTTATAGTCCTAGAGATCAGAAGGTGATCATTAGCACAAATGCCAGATTTCTAGAGGAAGACTATGTGATGAGCCACAAGTCCAAGAGTAAAATTATTCTGGAGGTATTAAAAGGGGAAGTCACTTCTTTAGTACCGCCGGTACAAGAGGATATACCACATGTCACTGCACCTTGTGTCACAGAGGATACACAGGTGATACCTCATCGTAGTGGGAGGGTTGTGAGACAGCCTGATAGATTCATGTTCTTTGGAGAATCTTCTGATTTGGACCCTGGCGAACATGAACCTGATCCCTGGACATATGACGAGGCAATCCAAAATAAAGATGCAGTATCTTGGCAAAGTGCAATGAATGCTGAGATTGAATCTATGGATTCAAATCAGGTTTGGGAACTAGTAGAACCACCCGATGGTGTAAAAACCATTGGATGCAAGTGGATCTACAAGAGAAAGAGAGGAATAGATGGGAAGGTTGAGAGATTCAAAGCGAGGCTTGTTGCAAAGGAGTATACTCAGAAAGAGGGTATCGATTATGAGGAGACCTTTTCGCCGGTAGCCATGCTTAAGTCTATCCGGATTCTCTTATGCATAGCAACTCATATGGATTATGAGGTGTGGCAGATGGATGTACAGACAGCTTTCCTTAATGGAAGTCTTGAGGAAAACATCTACATGAAGCAAACAGAGGGATTCATTGCTAAGGGCAAAGAGCATATAGTATGTAAGCTTAATTGATCCATTTATGGATTGAAACAAGCTTCGACGTCTTGGAACATCCGCTTTGATGAGGTGATCCAGTCTTATGGATTTATTTAAAGTCCGGATGAGTCTTGTGTATACAAAAGATGTGATGGAAACATAGTGGTATTTCTTGTACTATACGTAGATAACATTTTGGTGATTGACAACAATATCAAAGTGTTATTGGGCATAAGGGTATGGTTGTCCAAACAGTTTGATATGAAGGACTTGGGAGAGGTGGGACACATCCTTGGGATCAAGGTTATCTGGGATCGCAAGAAAAGGATATTGAGCTTATCCCAAGCTTCATACATAGACACGATAATGGATCGTTTTAGCATGCAAAACTCCAAGAAAGGTTTTCTACCTTTCAGGCATGGAATTCCTTTATCTAAGGAGGTGTGTCCTAGAACATCTGAGGAGATAGAGGAGATGAAGGCAGTTCCTTATGCTTTGGCGGTAGGAAGCCTCATGTATGTGATGCTATGTACGAGACCAGACATCTACTTTGCCGTTGGCATGGTCAGCAGATATTAGAGTAATCCAGGACAGGGACATTGGACTGCGGTAAAGCATATATTGAAGTGACTGAGAAGGACTAGAGATTATATGCTAGTTTACCGGGCAGACCAATTACTCCCTGTGGGTTACACGGATTCCGACTTCCAATCAGAAAGGGATAATAGTAAGTCTACCTCAAGTTTTGTGTTTACCTTGGGAGGTGGAGCCATTGTATGGAGGAGTGTCAAGCAAATATACATGGCGGACTCTACCATGGAAGCTGAGTATGTGGCAGCCTCTGAGGCGGCCAAAGAAGTTGTGTGGCTCAGGAACTTCCTGATGGACTTGGATGTGATTCTTGGTTTGCCCAGAACTATCACAATTTATTGTGATAATAGTGGTGCAGTTGCAAACACGAAGGAACCACGAGCCCATAAGGCTAGTAAACACATAGAGCGCAAGTACCACCTGATATGAGAACTCGTAAAGAGAGGAGAAGTTGCTGTGGCCAAGATTGCATCTGAGGATAACCTGGCAGATCCTTTCACTAAGGCCCTTCCGGTGAGAGCTTTTGATAGGCATGTGGAGGGAATGGGGATCATATTTATGGCACTTTGAGGACAGCATAGTCTTTTAGTATAAGTGGGATATTGTAGGGATGTATACTGAAAAGTCTATCTTTTCTATGAACATCTTTATTTTTGATATAAGAATCACATGATCATTGTTTGCATATTTTTTATGCATATTGTCTAATACGATACATTGTAGATAACATGGTGTGTGGTGTCACATGGGAGATCATGTTATTGGCTCCTTGTAAAGTATAAGCAAAGGCTCACAACCGAGATGACTTTGGACAAACCATCGGAATGGTTGTAGTGTGATTTGGTGTTGGTTTGTCTTGACCATAGAATCACACTAGTGCACTTTGTGTGTATTGAGCAGGACCGACTTAGAGGTGATTCGATTTATTGATGAGTACATAATCGAATCGGACCTCGGATATTATTTAGTACATGCTCTTAATCCCGATATAATAACGGGCACATATACTTAGTACTCATCTCTTTGATTTACCAATGGGCGAGATTTATAGATTAAATCGATAGGATCGGTAAGTTGGGAGATGATATTATTTATATGGTGTGTCGTTGATTATAGGAGGAAACCGTGTCCTATATATTAGGATGATGATGTCCCCTTGAGGAGCTCTTAAGGTTCATCATGTAAACCCTGCAGGTGGACTTGGTCCGGCATGATGAAAAGGTTGAGTGGTACTACTCAAGGAGTTAGATGTTGATTAATTAATGGTCAGTAAATTAATTAATCGATGGACATTCGAGATCTTAAACACGGGGAGAAATGTACAAATAATATATGGAGCCCATATTATCATATGGGGGTTGGTGAGGTAGATCAATGATGAACCTTTAGTGGATTGGATCATTATTAGTGGATCGAACTTTATGTGGGCTTGATCCATGGGTGGCCAAGACCCAACACCTCCTCATGGTCCCTAATGTATCCTATTAACACCTCATGATGCTTAGATCCAATGGATAGAAACAAAACTCTAAGATCCATTGGTAGAGATTAAATCTCTTAGATCCGACGGTAGAGATTAAATCTCTAGATCCGACGGTTGAGATTAAATCCCTAGAACCAATGGATGAGATTAATTCATGACTTATCCCTAACTATATAAAAGGATGGCATGGGAGTTGGCGTGAATGACATTGAAGGAGAGATAGGGTTTGGGCGGCAAGAAGGAATCCTAGTTGAGATAGGATTAGGATTAGGGTTTAGAGGCAAGGGTGACACCAAATAAGGAAGGTATTCTTCTCTTCTTCTTCCTCTTTTGGCCAACGTCCAGCACCTCTTCAGCCTCTTTTCCAGCCTTGGACGGTGCCCAAAAGTCCCCTTTTCCTTCTCTTTAGGTGGTGGAAACAAGATATAGGGCTTCCCTTGGTGTTTTGGTTGTTTTCCACCATCTTCTCCTTCACCTAGTTGGCCGGCGGCAAGGATTGTTTTAGTTCCTTGTTGGTTGTTTCTAGTTAGGAGAAAAATCTTATTTCTATTCTTCCTCTTGCTTTGGAAGAGCAAGGAAGGAAGATTTGCGATTTAGGAGCTTCGACTTTTGGTGGATCGTCGCCCACACGATGTCCAAAAGGAGGAAGGTCATACATTATAAGATCGAGAGGTATACCTATTCTACTTTATTCTTTTGTATGTTGCTTGTTTTTGTTTTTCAATTATAATCATGTTATAAATCTGTAAATGGCTAAATAATACTTGGATCCCGAGCATAAACACAAAAACCGGCGATCCGGACATCGTCTATTCCGCGGCTACTCGTAGAATAGAGGATGGTCGCTTGAACAACTAGTTTGTTCAAGTGATCTCTCTAAACGAATAGCACGACGATGACTTGGTGGTTTGGGCAATCCCTTTTGTCTAGGATTAATTTTTTTTTAATCCGGAGACACTGAAGGGATCGCCATGGTCAAGTTACCGAGGTGAAGTGGGAAGCGAAGTTTCCCCTCACGGACTCGATAAGCAAAACCCTTCAATTGGTATCAGAGCCAAGGTTTTCGATTTTGTGTGTTTAGGATTCAGTTAGTTTTTATGCACTTTTTCATATATTATATGTGCCAAATAATGGTAGGATATGCGTAGTTTAACTCTTTGGTTGCAGGCATAAGATCCGACTATTATGGCCATATTAGTGTATGTGATTGTATGTGTGTAAATATTTATTTTGTTGAATACTCGGGGTTGACGATGCTAGTATTTAGTTTTTTATAAATTATATATGGCATTGTTTAGCCACTCTTTATTTTATTTTACTTTCGATCTAGATTTCATGTACACTCCCTCATGGAGTATAAGATCGATGGATGTAAATTAAAATAGGTTTTGGTCTCGGCTCGGATCTCCGGATGGCTTGTACATGGCGTAGGAGGAGCGGACGAGATGGCGATGCGACGGGAGATATATTGAAGACAAAAGCCATAATAGTTGGAAAATAATTTTATTTTTCATATTTATTGCTTTTTGTTTGATATGCATGTCGTAGGCTAGGAAAATTCCTCAATTTCAAATTACTAAGTGGGAGAGGAATATTTTTATAAATTCCCGCGACCTCCATTACGATTTGACAAGTGATGCAAACAAACATGCGCATCGGCTCTCAGTGCCTTACTCCATATTGGATGGGTTTGTTTGCGGATCACTAGGTCGAATATGGTTATAGGAAATTATTAAGGAGCGTGTGTACTTGCCCATCGTAAGACACATAACCCGAGATAATTACCTTGGTACCGAGTAATGGTGAAGACTTAGATACAAATATAAGTATCCTCCCCATCGCAGTCACTGTTTTTATTTGTAGGGACAAAGAGGAACCAACTATTAATTTTACTTGTCAAAAAGTTAGGTTGACAAGATAGTAAAATTAATGGGTAAAACCTCCTCTTACAAATGTAGAATTCGTATACGTCCACACTATCATTGCATACGATATTCTCGATGTTATGAGGTGTTGGTTGATTTTAAAATTTTAATGTTTGAGGAATCAATAATTTATTGAAATCTAATGTTTTGATTTATGTGATTCTTAGGTTTTCTTTCAAAATGACTTTCAACCCACTTACTGTGATACTGAAAGAGAACAAACTTACTGGACCCAACTATGTAGATTGGAAGAGGAATCTAGACATTGTCTTGACTGTTGAAGAATACAAATATGTACTCCTCGAAGAGTACCCTCCTAAGCCTGCAAATAATTATGGGGAAAAGGAGAGAGAGAGCTATAAGAAGTGGATCAAGGCCGATGAGATGACGCGGTGTTACATTTTGTCATCTATGTCAAATGTACTGCAACATCAGCATCAAGCCATGTCCACTGCTTATGATATGATGCTCAATCTCAAGGAGCTTTTCGGATACCAGAATCGGGCTGCGAGGCAAGAGGCCATGAGAAACTTGATGACGACCACCATGATCGAGGAACACCGTGAGGATCATGTTCTCAAGAGATGGCTCATTTGAATGAGTTGGAGGTCCTAGGAGTTTGAGATCGATGGGAAACCAGTCGATATCATACTCGATCTCTACCTAGGAGTTTTGGCGGTTTACTGAACTACAACATGAACAAGAGGTTGTATTCGTTGGTGGAACTTGAACTCAGGTGGCGAGAGGGACTATTTCGTCAGAGTGCTCAGGCACATGCCGTGGTGACCCAGAAGGTTTCTACTTCTAAGCCAAAAGGCAAGAAGAAGAAGAAACAAACCAGGGCGAAGGCGATGGGAGGTACTCAGGGAGGAGTGAAGAAGCCGAAAGGAAAGTGCTTCACTTGTAAGCAGACTGGACACTTGAAGAAGGACTGCCCCAACCGCAAGATCAAAGGTATATCTTTTGGTCTAGTCGTTGAAACATGTTTAGCGGTGTTATCTACCGGCACCTGGTGTGTAGATACGGGAGCCACTGATCATGTCTGCAATACTTTGCAGGGGTTCCAGGAAACTAGACGACTGGCTAAGGGGGAGATTACCGTGTACTTGGGTGATGCCACGAAGGTGGCGGCTGTTGCAGTGGGAGATGTTCATTTATCTTTTGAAAAAAATAAACTTTTGGTTCTTAAGAATTGCCTTTATGTACCCTTATTTAGAAAGAATTTAATTTCGGTTTCTAAATTGTTTATGGATGGATATTCTATTTCTTTTAATGACAGAGTTGTTATAAGAAGGAATAGGGACATTATCTGTTCGGGTGCATTAATAGGAAATTTGTACACACTTGAACCAAAACCTCCCACGATGCAAATTGAAGTTAATAACTCATCTTCTAATTCCAATAAGAGAAAAGAACCTTCGAAGATGAACCAAACATATCTTTGGCATCTTAGGCTTGGTCACATTAATTTAAGCAGAATTTAATGGTTGATAGCTGATGGACCTTTAGGTTCATTAGTGGTGGAGGATCTCCCAACCTGTGAATCTTACTTGGAGGGTAAGATGACCAAGAGGCCTTTTAAGGCCAAGGGGTATAGAGCTAAAGATGTGTTAGAATTGGTTCATTCTGATTTGTGTGGTCCTATGTCTCTCCAGGCTAGAGGTGGTTTTGAGTATTTCGTCTCTTTTATAGACGATTACTCAAGATATGGATACATTTTCCTGATGCGCCGCAAGTCTGAATGTTTTGACAAGTTCAAAGAATTCAAGGCTGATGTGGAGAAACATCAAGCTAAAAGTATCAAGACACTACGATCTGATCGTGGTGGTGAGTACCTCTTGGGAGAGTTTAGGAATTACTTATCAGAGGCTGAGATTCAATCCCAATTGACTACACATGGCACACCCTAGTAGAACGGTGTAGTAGAGCGAAAGAATAGGACTCTTATGAAGATGGTTAGATCAATGATGAGTTATTCTGACTTGCCAGATTCGTTCTGGGGATATTCTCTAGATACGGCGGTGTACATTCTGAACTTGGTTCCATCTAAATCAGTGCCTTCTACTCCCACAGAGTTGTGGACTGGGCGAAAGCCTAGTCTAAGACATATTCGGATATGGGGGAGTCCAGCACATGTGCTGAAGGCAGATGCTGGTAAGTTGGAACCTCATACAGAAGTATGCTTGTTCGTTGGCTATCCCAGGGGAACGAAGGGTGGATTATTTTATAGTCCTAGAGATCAGAGGGTGATCGTTAACACGAACGCCAGATTTCTAGAGGAAGACTATGTGATGAGCCATAAGCCCAAGAGTAAAATTGTTCTGGAGGAGTTAAAAGGGGAAGTCACTTCTTTAGTACCGCCGGTACAAGAGGATATACCACATGTCACTGCACCGCGTGTCAGAGAGGATACACAGGTGATACCTCATCGTAGTGGGAGGGTTGTGAGACAGCCTGATAGATTCATGTTCTTGGGAGAATCTTCTGATTTGGTCCCTGGCAAACATAAACCTGATCCCTGGACATATGACGTGGCAATCCAAGATAAAGATGCAGTATCTTGGCAAAGTACAATGAATGCTGAGATTGAATCTATGGATTTGAATCAGGTCTGGGAGCTAGTAGAACCACCTGATGGTGTAAAAACCATTGGATGCAAGTGGATCTACAAGAGAAAGAGAGGAATAGATGGGAAGGTTGAGTCCTTCAAAGCGAGGCTTGTTGCGAAGGGGTATACTCAGAAAGAAGGTATCGATTATGAGGAGACCTTTTCGCCGGTAGCCATGCTTAAGTCTATCCGGATTCTCTTATGCATAGCAACTCATATGGATTATGAGGTGTGGAAGATGGATGTCAAGATAGCTTTCCTTAATGAAAGTCTTGAGGAAAACATCTACATGAAGCAACCAGAGGGATTCATTGCTAAGGTCAAAGAGCATATAGTATGTAAGCTTAATCGATCCATTTATGGATTGAAACAAGCTTCGAGGTCTTTGAACATCCGCTTTGATGAGGTGATCCAGTCATATGGATTTATTCATAGTCCGGATGAGTCTTGTGTATACAAAAGATGTGATGGAAATGCAGTGGTATTTCTTGTACTATACGTAGATAATATTTTGGTGATTGGCAATAATATCAAAGTGTTATTGGGCATAAGAGTATGGTTGTCCAAACAGTTTGATATGAAGGACTTGGGAGAGGTGGGACACATCCTTGGGATCAAGGTTATAAGGGATCGCAAGAAAAGGATGTTGAGCTTATCCCAAGCTTCATACATAGACATGATAATGGATCGTTTTAGCATGCAAAACTCCAAGAAAGGTTTTCTACCTTTCAGGCATGGAGTTCCTTTATCTAAGGAGGTGTGTCCTAGAACATCTAAGGAGATAGAGGAGATGAAGGCAGTTCCTTATGCTTCGCCGATAGGAAGCCTCATGTATTCAATGCTATGTACGAGACCAGACATCTGCTTTGACGTCGGCATGGTCAGCCGATATCAGAGTAATCCAGGACAGGGACATTGGACTGCAGTAAAGCATATATTGAAGTGCCTGAGAAGGACTAGGGATTATATGCTAGTTTACCGGGCAGACCAATTACTCCCTGTAGGTTACACAGATTCCGACTTCCAATCAGATAGGGATAATAGTAAGTCTACCTCAGGTTTTGTGTTTACTCTGGGAGGTGGAGCCATTGTATGGAGGAGTGTCAAGCATAAATGCATGGCAGACTCTACTATGGAAGCTGAGTATGTGGCAGCCTCTGAGGCGGCCAAAGAAGCTGTGTGGCTCAGGAACTTCCTGATTGACTTGGATGTGATTCCTGGTTTGCCCAGAACTATCACAATTTATTGTTATAATAGTGGTACAGTTGCAAACTCGAAGGAACCACGAACCCATAAGGCTAGTAAACACATAGAGCGCAAGTACCACCTGATACGAGAAATCGTAAAGAGAGGAGAAGTTGTTGTGTCCAAGATTGCATCGGAGGATAACCTGGCAGATCCTTTCACTAAGGCCCTTCTAGCGAGAGCTTTTGATGGGCATGTGGAGGGAATGGGGATCAGATGTATGGCACTTCGAGGACAGCATAGTCTTTTAGTATAAGTGGGAGATTGTAGGGATGTATACTGAAAAGTCTATCTTTTCTATGAACATTTTTATTTTTGAAATAAGAATCACATGATCATTATTTGCATATTTTTTATGCATATTGTCTAATACATTACATTGTAGATAACATGGTGTGTGGTGTCACACGGGAGATCATGTTATCGGCTCCTTGTAAAGTATAAGTAAAGGCTCACAACCGAGATGACTTTGGACAAACCATCGGAATGGTTGTAGTGTGATTTGGTGTTAGTTTGTCTTGATCATAGAATCACACTAGTGCACTTTGTGTGTATTGAGCAAGACCGACTTAGAGGTGATTCGATTTATTGCTGACTACATAATCGAATCGGACCTCCGATATTATTTAGTACATGCTCTTAATCCCGATATAATAACGGGCACATATACTTAGTACTCATCTCTTTGTTTTACCAATGGGTAGATTTATAGATTAAATCGATAGGCTCGGTAAGTTGGGAGATGATATTATTTATATGGTGTGTCGTTGATTATAGGAGGAAACCGTGTCCTATATATTAGGATGATGATGCCCCCTTGAGGAGCTCTTAAGGTTCATCTTGTAAACCCTACTGGTGGACTTAGTCCGGCATGATGAAAAGGTTGAGTGGTACTACTCAAGGAGTTAGATGTGGATTAAATAATTGTCAGTAAATTAATTAATCGATGGACATTGGAGATCTTAAACACGGGGAGAAAATGTACAAATAATATATGGAGCTCATATTATCATTTGGGGGTTGGTGAGGTAGATCAATGATGAACCTTTAGTGGATTGGATCATCATTAGTGGATCGGACTTTATGTGGGCTTGATCCAGGGGTGGCCAAGACCCAACTCCTCCTCATGGTTCTTATTGTATCCTATTAACACCTCATGATGCTTTGATCCAATGGATAGAAACAAAACTCTAAGATCCATTGGTAGAGATTAAATCTCTTAGATCCGACTGTAGAGATTAAATCTCTAGATCCGACGGTTGAGATTAAATCCCTATAACCAATGGATGAGATTTATTCATGACTTATCCCTAACTCTATAAAAGGATGGCATGGGAGTTGGCGTGAATGACATTGAAGGAGAGCTAGGGTTTGGGCGGCAAGAAGGAATCCTAGTTGAGATAGGATTAGGATTAGGGTTTGGAGGCAACGGTGTCACCAAATAAGGAAGGTATTCTTCTCTTCTTCTTCCTCTTTTGGCCAACGTCCAGCACCTCTCTGTTAGTGCTTATAAGCTCCACATATCTCCACAATGGCATGATATTGTCCACTTTGGGTCTAAGCCCTCATGGTTTTATTTTTGGGCTTTACCCAAAAGGCCTCATACCAATGGAGATATCTTTTTTCTTATAAGCACATGATCTTTTCCATGTCTTACCAATGTGGGACTTTGATTGTATTCCCCATACTCCCAACAATCCCCCCCTCAAACGAAGGACCACATTGGGCCCCCCCTCAAGCCTATCCCTCCTCGAAGGATTTTCTCTGCTTGATGTCCGATCTTCAACCCACCAGGACTTCCTGCCAGTTGTTCGGTCCCCCCGACCCAACTAGACTTCCTTCCTGATGTCTGGTTCTCTTGATCCGGACGTGGGAGCTCAACTTCCTTCGTTCGAGGTTCATGGCTTGACATGGACCATGGCTCTGATACCAATTGTTAGTGCTTATAAGCTCCACATATCTCCACAATGTCATGATATTGTCCACTTTGGGTCTAAGCCCTCATGGTTTTATTTTTGGGCTTTACCCAAAAGGCCTCATACCAATGGAGATATCTTTTTTCTTATAAGCACATGATCTTTTCCATGTCTTACCAATGTGGGACTTTGATTGTATTCCCCATACTCCCAACACTCTCCAGCCTCTTTTCCAGTCTTGGTCTATGCCCAAAAGTCCCCTTCTCCTTCTCCTTAGGTGGTGGAAACAAGATATAGGGCTTCCCTTGGTGTTTTGGTTGTTTTCCACCATCTTCTCCTTCACCTAGTTGGCCGGCGGCAATGATAGTTTTAGTTCCTTGTTGGTTGTTTCTAGTGAGGAGAAAAATCTTGTTTCTATTCTTCCTCTTCCTTTGGAAGAGAAAGGAAGAAAGATTTGCGATCTAGGAGCTTCGACTTTTGGTGGATCGTCGCCCACACAACGTCCAAAAGGAGGAAGGTCATACATTAGAAGATCGAGAGGTATACCTATTCTACTTTCTTCTTTTGTTTGTTTCTTGTTTTTGTTTTTCAATTATAAGCATGTTATAAATCTGTAAATGGCTAAATAATACTTGGATCTAGAGCATAAACATAAAAACCGGCGATCCGGACATCGTCTATTCCGCGGCTACTCGTAGAATAGAGGATGGTCGCTTGAACAACTAGTTTGTTCAAGTGACCTCTCTAAACGAATAGCACGATGATGACTTGGTGGTTTGGGCAATCCCTTTTGTCTAGGATTAAATTTTTTTTAATCCGGAGACACTGAAGGGATCGCCATGGTCAAGCTACTGAGGTGATGTGGGAAGCGAAGTTTCCCCTCACAGACTCGATAAACAAAACCTTTCAAGGATGACCTGGTAGATCCTTTCACTAAGGCCCTTCAATCGAGATCTTTGGATAGGCATGTGGAGGGAATGGAAATTAGATGTATGGTAGTATGAGGACAGCATAGTCTTTTAATATAAGTGGGAGATTGTTGGGATGTATACTTAAAAGTCTATCTTTTGTATGAACATCTTTATTTTTGAAATAAGAATCATATGATCATTGTTTGCATATTTATGATTATGCATATTGTCTGATACATTACATTGTAGATAACATGGTATGTGGTGTCACACGGAAGATCATGTTATCAGTTCCTTGTAGAGTATAAGTAGAGGCTCACAACTGAGATGGTTTTGGACAAACCATTGGTATGATTGTAGTGTAATTTGGTATTGGTTTGTCTTGACCATAGAATTACACTAGTACACTTTGTGTGTATTGAGCAGGACCAAATTAGAGGTGATTCAGTTTATTGTTGACTACATAATTGAATCAGACCTCAGATATTATGGTGTACATTCTCTTAATCCCGATATAATAACGGGCACATGTACTTAGTATTTATTTCTTTGATTTACCAATGGGCGAGATTTATAGATTAAATCGATAAGCTCGATAAGTTGGGAAATGATATTATTTAGATGGTGTGTCATTGATTATAGGAGGAAATCGTGTCCAATATATTAGGATGATGATGTCCCCTTGAGGAGCTCATAAGGATCATCATGTAAACCCTGCAGGTGGACTTGGTCCGTCATGATAATAAGGTTGAGTGGTAATACTCATGGAGTTAGATGTTGATTAATTAATTGTCAGTAAATTAATTAATTAACGAACATTCAAGATCTTAAACACGGGGAGATATTTGTACAATTAATATATGGAGCCTATATTTATTTTTGGGGGTTGGTGAGGTAGATCAATGATAATCTTCTAAGGAATGGATTATCATTTATGGATCGGACTTTATGTGGGCTAGATCCATTGGGTGACCAAGAACCAACTCCTCCTCATGGTCCCTATTATAGCCTATTAAAACCCTCTTGGAGCCTAGATCCGACGGTGGAAAATGAAACCCTAAATCTGACAGTGGGAATTGAATCCCTATATCCGACGGTGGAGATTAAAAGGAGGCTTAAGTCTAAATCTATAAATAGGAGTCCATGGCATGGGAGGCAACTAATCTTGAGGAGATTAGGGTTTTGCTTCCAAGGTTTTGGTCGGCTAGGGTTTGGAGTTGGCTTGAGAGAAGAGGTGGGCGGCAACCTAAGGTTGGTCTTCTTCCAATTGGGCGGCGTCAAGATTAGGTTTTGGCTCTTCTTGGTCGGCAGTGCCTCACCCTCTTTCTCTCTAGATTGGTCGGTGAATCCTCCCTCTCTCTCTCTCTCTTTTAGTCGACAGCAACCTTTCTTCAAGGTTGGCTGGCGCTCCTTATTCCTCTCCTTGTCTGGTGGCAACCACCAAGCAAGGTGGCTTGGTGGTCGGTTCTAGATAGGAGAAGAAGTTTTGTTTTATTCTTCCCTTTGTTTGGAGCAAGCAAGAAAGGGAAGAACGTGATCTAGGAGGTTTTGACTTTTGGAAAATCATCGCCCACACGACATCCAAAAGGAAGAAGGACATAAAATAGAAGACCTTGAGGTAAACAAGAGGTATAATTCTTGTTTTGGTTTACTTTTGTTTCTTTGTATTATGTATGTAATTCCATGTGGCTAATTTACTTGGACCCCGAAGATAAACACAAAAATTTGTGATCCGTACATCATCTATTCCGCGGCTAGTCGAGGAGAAGAGTTAGGTTGCTTGAACAACTAGTTTGTTCAAGAGACCATTCTAATCGAATAGCATGTTGATGGATCAATTGCTTGGGTAATCCGTCATCGTCTTGGATTAATTTTTAATCCAGGGACGTAGAGAGGATCGCCATGCACAAGCGACTGAGGTGAAGTTAGAAGCGAAGCTTCGGCTCCGCAAAACCCTTCACCTTCTTCTCCTATCTAGTGCCAACCACCAAGCTCCAAGCTAGGTTGTCGCCGCCAGCCAAGGAGAAGAAGAAGATGTTGCCGGCCAAGAGAAAAGGATCACCCTCAACCCTTGACGCCGCCGGCCCTTAGAGAAGGAGAGAATGTGCTGGCCAAGAGAAAAGGATCACCCTCAACCCTTGATGCCGCCGGCCCTTAGAGAAGGAGAGAATGTGCTGGCCAAGAAAAAAGGATGAGAAGAAGCCAAACCCTAACTCAAGCTGCCGACCCTTGGACAAGGTGAGGGAGGCACCGACCAAAAGGAAGGATAGGAGTCTAAACCCTAATTCCTTACCGCCGGCCTAAGGAAGCAAAACCCTAGCCTCACCCTTACCGCCCAAGCCAACTCAAACCCTAATCAGCAAAAGATTATCCACGCCCAAGCCCTTAGCCCTCCTTTTATAGAGTTAGGCTTAAGCCAATTTTCAATCTCCACCGTCGAATCTAGGGTTTCATTTTCCACCGTCGGATCTAGGCTTCAAGAGGGTTTTAATAGGTTACAATAGGGACCATGAGGAGGAGTTGGATCTTGGCCACCCAATGGATCTAGCCCAAATAAAGTCCGATCCATTAATGATAATCCATTCCACTAGAGGATTATCATTGATCTACCTCACCAACCCCCATAAATAAATATGGGCTTCATATATTAATTATACAAATATCTCTCCGTGTTTAAGATCTCTAATGTCCGTCAATTAATTAATTTACTGACAATTAATTAATCAACATCTAACTCTATGAGTAGTACCACTCAACCTTATCATCATGCCAGACCAAATCCTTCATATCAAACTGTTTGGACAACCATACCCTTACGTCCAATAACACCTTGACATTGTTGTCAATTAACAAAATGTCATCTACATAAAGTACAAGAAGTACCACTATATATCCATCACATCTTTTATATACACAAGACTCATACGGACTTTGAATGAATCCATAAGACTAGATTAACTCATCAAAGCGGATGTTCCAAGATCTTGAAGCTTGCTTCAATCCATAAATGGATCGATTAAGCTTGCACACAAGATGCTCCTTTCCCTTTGCAATTAATCCTTCTGGTTGCTTCATATAGATGTTTTTCTCAAGACTTTCATTAAGGAAAGCTGTCTTGACATCCATCTGTCATACCTCATAATCCATATGAGCAGCAATACATAAGAGAATCCGGATAGACTTAAGAATGACTACCGGCGAAAAGGTCTCCTCATAATCGATACCCTCTTTATGAGTATACCCCTTCGCAACAAGCCTCGCTTTGAAGGTCTCAACCTTTCCGTCTATTCCTCTCTTTCTTTTGTAGATCCACTTGCATCCAATGACTTTTATACCATTGGGTGGTTCTACTAGCTCTCAGACCTGATTTGAATCCATAGATTTTATCTCAAAATTCATAGCACTTTGCCAAGATACCGCATCTTTATCTTGGATTGTCTCGTCATATGTCCAGCGATCAGGTTCATGTTCGCCAGGGACCAAATCAGAAGATTCTCCCAAGAACATGAATCTATTAAGCTATCTCACAACCCTCCCACTACGATGAGGTATCACCTGTGTATCCTCTGTGACACGCGGTGCAGTGACTTGTGGTATATTCTTTTCTACCGGTGGTACTGAAGAAGTGACTTCCCCTTTCAATTCCTCCAGAACAATCTTACTCATGGGCTTGTGGTTCATCACATATTCTTCCTCTAGAAATCTGGCGTTCGTGCTAACGATCACCCTCTGATCTATAGGACTATAAAATAAACCTCCTTTCGTTCCTCTAGAATAACCAACGAAGATGCGTACTTCTGTACGAGGTTCCAACATACCAGCATCTTTCTTTAGCACATGTGCTAGACTCCCCCAAATCCGAATATGTCTTAGACTATGCTTTCACCCAGTCCACAATTCTGTAGGAGTAGAAGGTATTGATTTAGATGATACCAAGTTCAGAATATACATTGTCGTATCTAGAGCATATCCCCAGAACGAATCTGGAAACTCATAATAACTCATCATCGATCTAACCATCTTCATAAGAGTCCTATTCCTTCGCTCTGCTACACCATTCTGCAGGGGTGTGCCAGGTGCAGAGAATTGGGATTGAATCCCAGCCTCTGATAATTAATTTCTAAACTCTCCCAAGAGGTACTCACCACCACGATCAGATCATAGTGTCTTGATACTTTTACCTTGATGTTTCTCCACATCAGCCTTGAATTCTTTGAACATGTCAAAGCATTCAGACTTGCGGCGCATCAAGTAAATGTATCCATATCTTGAATAATTGTCTATGAAAGAGACGAAATACTCAAAACCACCTCTAGCCTGGATAGACATAGGACCACACAAATCAGAATGAACCAATTCTAACACATATTTGGCTTTATACCCCTTGGCCTTAAAAGGCCTCTTGGTCATTTTACCCTCCAAGCAAGATTCGCAGGTTGGGAAATCTTCCACCACTAATGAACCCAGAGGTCCATCAGTTATCAACCTTTGAATTCTGCTTAAGTTAATATGACCAAGTCTTCGATGCCAAAGATATGTTTGGTTCATCTTCGAAGGTTCTTTTATCTTATTGGAATTAGAAGAAGAGTTATTAACTTCTATTTGCATCATGGGAGCTTTTGGGTCAAGTGTGTATAAATTTCCTATCAATGCACCAGAACAGATAATCTCCCTATTCATTTTTATAACAACTCTGTCATTAAAAGAAATAGAATATCCATCCATAAACAATTTAGAAACCGAAATCAAATTCTTTCTAAATAAAGGTACATAAAGGCAATTCTTAAGAACCAACATTTTATTTTTCTCAAAAGACAAATTAACATCTCCCACTGCAACAGCCACCACCTTCGTGGCATCGCCCAAGTATATGGTAATCTCCCCCTCAGTCAGTCATCTAGTTTCCTGGAACCCCTGGAAAGTATTGCCGACATGATCAGTGGCTCCCGTATCTACACACCAGGTGCCGATAGATAACACTGCTAAACATGTTTCAATGACTAGACCAAAAGATATACCTTTGTTCTGCTTCCAGTTGGGGCAGTCCTTCTTTTAGTGTCCAGTCTGCTTACAAGTGAAGAACTTGCCTTTTGGCTTCTTCACTCCTCCCTGAGTCCCTCCCACCGCCTTTGCCCCAGCTTGTTTCTTCTACTTCTTGCCTTTCGGCTTAGAAGTAGAAACCTTTTTGGAAACCATGGCTTGCGCCTGAGCACTCTGACGAAAAAGCCCCTCTGCTGCCTGGAGTTCTGTCAGAAGCTCCGACAACAAATACAACCTCTTGTTCATGTTGTAGTTCAGGCGAAACTACTCAAAACTCCTACGTAGAGACTGGAGAATGATATCGACCTGGGTTTCCCCATCGATCTCAGCTCCAAGGACTTCCAGCTCATTTAAATGAGCCAACATCTTGAGAACATGATACCTCACGGGTGTTCCCTCGATCATGGTTGTCGTCATCAAGTTCCTCATGGCTTCCTGCCTAGCAACCTGATTCTGGTGTCCGAAAATCTCTTTGAGATTGAGCATCATGTCATAAGCAGTGGGCATGGCTTGATGCTGATGTTGCTGTACATTTGACATAGATGCTAAAATGTAACACCGCGCCATCTCATCGTCCTTAATCCACTTCTTATAACTCTCCTTCTCCTTTTCCCCAGAATCATCCGTAGGCTTAGGAGGGAACTCTTCGAGGAGTACATATTTGTATTCCTCTGCAGTCAAGATTCCTCTTCTAATCAACATAGTTGGGTCTAGTAAGTTTATTTTCTTTCAATATCACAACAAGCGGGTTAAAAGACATTTTGAAAGAAAACCTAAGAATCACATAGATCAAAAACATTATATGTCAAAAAATTATTGATTCCTCAAATAATAAAATTTTAAAATCAACCAATACCTCAAAATACCGAGAATAACGTATGTCATGATAGTGTGGACATATACGAATTCTACATTTGTAAGAGGAGGTTTTACCCATTAATTTTACTATCTTGTCAACCTAACTTTTTAACAAATAAAATTAATAGTTGGTTCCTCTTCGGCCCTACAAACAAAAGCAGTGACTCCGATGGGGAGGATACTTATATTTGTATCTAAGTGTTCACCATTACTCAGTACCAAGGTAATTATCTCGGGTTATGTGCCTTATGATGGGTAAGTACACACACTCCTTAATAATCTCCTATAACCATATTCGACCTTGTGATCCGCAAACAAACTCATTCGATGGGGAGGAAGGTACTCAGAGCTGACGCGCAAGTTTGTTTGCATCACATGTCAAATCGTAATGGAGGCCGTGGGAATTTATAGAAATATCCCTCTCCCACTTAGTAATTTAAAATTGAGAAATTTTTTAGCATACGACATGCATATCAAACAATAAGTAATAAATATGAAAAATAAATATTTTCCAACTATTATGGCTTTTGTCTTCAATATGTCTCCCATCGTATCGCTATCTCGTCCGCTCCTCCCTAAGCCATTTACAAGCCATCCGGAGATCCGAGCCTTGAAATACTATTTTAATTTACATCCATCGATTCTATACTCCACAAGGGAGTGTACATGAAATCTAGATCGAAAGTAAACTAAAATAAAAAGAGTGGCTAAACAATGTCATATCTAATTACAAAAATTAAATACTAGCCTCGTCAACCCCGAGGATTCAACAAAATATACAATTACACACATACAATCACATACACACATATGGCCATAATAGTTGGATCCTATGCCTACAACCAAAAAGTTAACCTATGTACATCCTACTATTATCCGACACATATAATATATGAAAAGTGCATAAAAGTAACCGAATTCTAAACACACAAAATCAGAAACTGTGGCTCTGATACCACTTGAATGTAGGAAACTTCGCTTCCCACTTCAACTCGGTCGCTTGTTCATGGCTATCCTGTATTCGTCCCCAGATTAAAAAAATTAATCCTTGAAAATGAGGGATTACCAAAGAAATCGTTCCATCATCACGCTATCCGATTAGAGTGGTCACTTGAACAAACTTGTTGTTCAAGCAACCAACCTCTATTCTTCGAATAGCTGCGGAATAGACGATGTACGGATCGCCGACTTTTGTGTTTGTATTTGGGGTCCAAGTTAATTTAACCACAAAACAAAACATACAACATGTCTATAATTGAAAACAATTATAGATATGATACAAAAGAATATAAACAAACATTATACTTCTTGTTCTTCTATTGTATGTCCTTCCTCCTTATGGACATCGTGTGGGCGACGGTCTTCCAAAAGTAGAAGCCTCCTAGATCACGATCTTCCTTTCCTTGCTCGCTCTGAATAAGAGGAAGTATAGAAACAAAACCCTTCTCCTTCCTTTAGCCAAACACCAAGCACCAACCTTGATGCTTGCCGCCGGCCAACAAGAAGAAGAGATGAGAAAGTGGGCGTCGGCCAAGAGCTCCAATGAATTACCCTAACCCTTGTTTCCACCGGCCAAGGAGAAGAGGATGAAGGGCTTTGAACATTGACAATGGAGAGGAGAGGAGAAGATGGGCACCGGTCACCTAAGGAAGAAGAAGGAAAAAATTTCCTTATTTGTGGCTGCCCAACCTCCAAGCCCCTTGCCACCCAAAACCCTAATCCCTCCTTGCCTTCAATTGCCTTGCCACCCACCCTAATCCCTCCTTTTATAGAGTTAGCCTTAAGGCTTATTTTAATCTCCACCATTGGTTCTAGGGATTTAATCTTAACCGTCGGATCTAGAGATTTAATCTCAACCGTCGGATCTAGAGATTTAATCTCTACCATTGGATCTAGAGTTTTGTTTTGCATCATTGGATCTAGGCTCCATGAGGTTTTAATAGGCTACAATAGGGACCATGAGGAGGAGTTGGATCTTGGCCATCCAATGGATCAAGCCCACATAAAGTCCGATCCATTAATGATAATGCATTCCACTAGAGGATTATCATTGATCTACCTCACCAACCCCCATATGTTAATATGGGCTCCATATATTATTTGGACATTTATCTCCCCATGTTTAAGATCTCGAATGTACGTGGATTAATTAATTTACTGACAATTAATAAATCAACATCTAACTCTATGAGTAGTACTACTCAACCTTATCATCATGCCGGACCAAGTCCACCTGCAGGGTTTACATGATGAACCTTATGAGCTCCTCAAGGGGACATCATCATCCTAATATATAGAACACAGTTTCCTCTTATAATCAACGACACACCATATAAATAATATCATTTTCTAACTTACCGAGCCTATCGATTTACTCTATAAATCTTGCCCATTGGTAAATCAAAGAAATGAATACTAAGTATATGTGTCTAGTATTATATCGTGATTAAGAGCATGTACAATATAATATCTGAGGTCCGATTTGATTATGTAGTCAGCAATGAATCGAATCACCTCTAAGTCGGTCCTGCTCAATACACACAAAGTGTACTAGTGTGATTCTATGGTCAAGGCAAACCAATACCAAATCACACTACAACCATACCAATAGTTTGTCCAAAGCCATCTCGGTTGTGAGCCTTTACTTATACTCTACAAGGAGCTGATAACATGATCTACCGTGTTACACTACACACTATGTTATCTACAATGTAATGTATTAGACAATATGCATCACCATAAATATGCAAACAATGATCATGTGATTCTTATTTCAAAAATAAAGATGTTCATAAAAAAAAGATAGACTTTTCAGTGTACATCCCATCAAACACTTCGCACTCTGAGCCATATTTCTACATTCAAAAGAAGTGTCGGTATATTTATTTTGGTGTACTTAATTGTTTCTTATTGTACTTAAATTGTAGAGGGAATGTAGTTTGTTACCTTACCCTCATTCTTGTAAAAGTGACACACTCCGAGTTCAAGAATTTCGAATTGGAGGGCACTTTAGTGCATTGCCCACGAGGTAGCTTTGGGAGAGCTACGGGTCATGGAGTAGCAACCTGACTGGGGTTGTGAACCAAGTAAAAGACTTGTATTCTTGTCCATTTAATTTCTGCTGTAATAACTCTTAATTGTTTAAAAATATAAAATAATTTTTTTATAAATAAAATTTCATATTCCAAGATTCACCCCCTCTCTCGGATAACATCGATCCTACAATAAGTATTATACATATGAATTTTCATGATTTTTCAAATTATGTATAATTACTTATGATTTTCTGAATCTGATTTCTGCACATTGCAAAAATCAATCGACCGCCGCTTTGGGTAGTCGACTAGTTACTGATCGAGTCAACTGCCAAGGATGATTTCGAGCAAACAAGGTTGTTTAGCACATGTTTTAGCCATTTTGGGCTACCCTAACTGCTCCTAACCCTAGGATATGCTTTGGAAAGCAATAGAAGGGTGAAAATCCATTGGACATAGATTAGGAGAGTTGTTTAGGGTGAGACTCAAATTTTAAGGTGTGTGAAAGTTCAAGTTTGAATTTTTGCCCTTATTTTTGATGGTTTAGTGTTCCTATAGGCTTAGGGACTCTCCAAGGACATTGTTGGTGCAATGGTCAAGAGGGAGCGAGCCTTTAGGGGGAGGTTATCCATAATGGGATGATAGATGTGTATTCCTCAAAGGGGGAGACATGAAGAGTTTTTGAAACCCTCATTGTGCTAACCAAAGGGAGAGAATTGGAGAAGTGAGGATTGCCTCTCATTTAGTGATATGGGACTTATCACTAGGAAGAGTGAAGGCATCCTAGATGTTTTAGGACCAAGGAGGAGATTGTAAGATCTCATTGGTATATGAGACATTAATACCCTTGGGGAGTCTTTTTAATGTATGCCAAAGAAGGAGAAGTGAGGTTTAAGTTAGGTAAACCTTCACTATGCTTTGGCATTGGAATTATTAAGTTTAGGTTATTTTTAGCCTAACTTAAAGGTATTGTCAAACATCAAGAATGGGGATATTGTTGGTGCAATTGGCCTAGGTCACGATTGACCAAACTCGAATTTGACTCGAGTAGTATTTTGATGTTTGATAATGGGTTGACCATTGTTTGACAATGGGTTGACTATATGGTTGACATAGGGTTGGCCATATTATGGAGAAGTCCAAGTGGGACACTTGGCATGGAAAGTCCAAGTCTTGAGTACTTGACATGGAAAGTCCAAGAATGGGTCTTGGCAATGGGAAGGTCCAAGTCATGGGTCTTGGCAATTAGAAAGTCCAAGCATGGGTCTTGGCAATTGGAAGGACCAAGCATAGGTCTTGGCATTTGGAAAGTCCAAGCATGGATCATTGCAATGGTAAAGTCCAAGTCATGGGTACTTGGCAATTGGAAAGTCCAAGCATGGGTCTCAGCATTTGAAAAGTCCAACATGGAGTTAGCAAGAAAAGTCCAAGGGTGTGATATTGGCGGTGTAAAGCCCAAGTTGTAGTCTTGGCAGCATAAGTCCAATAGTTGGCAGCGTAAAGTCCAAGCATGTGTATTGGCAGTGTAAGTCCAAATGTACCTTGGCGGTGTAGACCCGGTTCTCATGACAATAGCTGATGGAAGCACCTGAAGGGTAGCGTATGGATAAAAATGTCATGGATGACTTGGAGGGATCCGATAGGCGTGAGACTGATGGAGGTGGCTAGAAGGCTTAGGTCTAGGATATGGGTGGTCTAGCAATTATGAGGGGATCATATTTGGGTTAAACCTCATGTATGAGGTTTATCAATCGACTGGAGTTATGGATCAGTCGATTGGTTAAGTGTTTTAACACTTGGCAGCCTAGTCGACCCTGAGCAGTCAACTAGGATTATGATCAGTCGACTGGTCAGGAGTCGACTGGAGATCAACTGTGGCCGTGTGGCCTAAGCAGTCAACTGCCAGCTTTGGGCAATTGACTAGCCAAGTAGTCGACTAGCATGGAGGGTAGTCGACTATTTTTGTGGTTGCGAGCACAGAAAGTTTTGTAGTCGACTGGGTAGTTGACTGACGAGGCAACAGTCAACTGCTAGGGTTTGGCAGTGGACTGATGAGCTATCCATTGAAGTTTCTCCAGTGTGGATTAAGGCATTATGAGCCAATGGCTACAGGAGTAGTCGACTGCAAGGTATGGGCAGTCAACTGTTAGACAAAAATCAGCCCGAGTTGCAGCTTTATAAGGAGCTCAAAGAGAAGGATTTTGGCTATGGTTCTTGGGGCGATTTGAAGGGGAAGTGTTGTTGCATTATAGACTTTCAAGAGTAAACCAAAGCAATCAATAAGCAAGCAATCCAAAATTCTTTGTGTAAAGTTTTCTTTACTTATATTTGTGTATTTTTTAGTATACTAGTTGTATTTCATTCTTATTGTTGTAAGAGTTTTTTAAGAGGTTTCTCCACCTTCTATGTGTCACCAAGAAGGAGTGGTTTGATTAGTGGTGGTTTGCATCACTGGAGCTCATTTGAGCTCGACCTGTGGAGTAGGAACCCTAAGGTTCCGAATCATGTTATATCGTCTTGTCTTTTGAGTGTTTATTTTGTGATTGTTTGTCTAGTGTTATGTTTATTTCTATTTGTATTCTGCTGTGCACATTAACATCTTGTAGACAAACATGAATAAATTCCATCACAAACGTATAATCGCTATTCACCTCCCCTCTAGCGCGACCATCGATTCTCAACATTCTCTAGATATCTTGTAAGCATCAACCATGGATGCTCAAAAGGTAGTCCTAGGAAAGGCTCTTAGAGCATACTTCATGATATCGCAGTTTTCTACCTTTTCTCTAATGGAGTGGAGGTCCCTGATGATGTCTTAGATTCGAGAGTGAAGCTGAGTAGTCGTTTCATTGTCCTATATTTTTAAATTATACAACTTATTGACTAAACGATCACATACCTTCATGTCAGACGTTTCTTCATGGAGTTCGATGAGTTTATTCCAAAGATCCTTGGCACTGATGAATGGACCTATGCGGTTGAGTTCCTCCTTGGATAAGCCGCATTGCAAGATTTTGGTCACTTTTGCGTCAACTTTTATTTTCCACTTCATTGCATTAGTCCATTTGTCATATTCCAATGGTTCTCCTTGGTCTTTGGTAGGTAAAGCAAAGCTGGTTTAGATGATAATCCATATATCGACTTGTGTTTTTAAAAAACACTCCATTCGGCCCTTCCAATATTGGAAGGCATCTCCGTTAATGACCGAAGGTCGGGCAGTGCTATACCCCTCAAGGTGAGCCATTGAAGTACCTCACAAAAACACGAACAAAAAGAATATTCCATGACTTGGTCTTGGATTAGTAGTGCGGGAAAAATATTGAAAAATAAATAACAAAAATAACATTGCTCAAATGATGGTTGCATCGAGTTTGAGCACCCCCGCTCTGATACCAATTGTTGGATCGAAAAATGCTAGAGGGGGGTGAATAGTGTATTTAAAATTTCTCTCATCCGCAAAAACTTCATAATTTGCAGCGGAAACAAAAACACAAAAATGAAGACAAAATCACACAAAGACACAAAGTTTTTTATTTGGTTCACAACCGAAAGGTTGTGTTGGTACAAGGGCACCAGATAATTGAACCTAGGTTTTGATTATGGCAAAGATCCAAAGTTAAGGTCATATTGTTATCTCATGAGCTAAATTAAGTGTGCAGAAAATGGTTAAGCTAAGTCGAAGGTCAGCGACACCTAAAGAACTTTGTGGGAGTCGAAGAACCTAGGTGGAAGATGGGAAGCAAAGTGACAGGTCATAAAGAACTAGAGGTAAGCACGAGTGTGAAGAGAGATGGTAAGGTCGTGTCCTCTGTACAAGGTCGACCGTAGGCGACGATCCTATTAAGACTTCCAGTGGAAGGTCTAGGTCAAGATCGGACGGTAAGGAACCGTCATATTTACCATTTTCCATGGCCGGCAAATGATCAGGCGCTATTAGTGATCAACTATCGCACATCACGATCGATGAAGTGCATCAGTCGACTGATGGTGATGAATCAGTCTTGTGCGCTAGGTCAAAATGGATAATATTTGACGTGACCACTTCACGATAAGATAAGGTGTCACCTCATGATAAGTTCCAAAAGTTGAGGATCATCATCTAGACTTATTCCAAGGTACAAATCTATAAAAAGAGGGGACTCCAACCCAAAGATCATCCATCTTGCTCTTAAAGTGCTCTCACAATGCTAAAGCTCTAATGTCGTCATAACGCCGACGCAATGCCAAGTTCAAAATATCTTCATCGGTAGCAACAAGTATTAGTTTTTATTTATTGTATTTTTGGTTTTAATAGTAACGAGGTGAGGTAGGCTTGTTGCCTCATCCTCGTGTTTTCGATTTTTGTGATCATTGTCTCCTACCTCCAACGAGGAGGAGACTCTATAGTGGATTGCCCCTTCACATGCGGTCAAGGATCGCGAGGCCATGGATTAGCAGCCGGTGAGTTGTGAACCAAGTAAAAATAAATTATGTTATTTATTTTCCCACTGTGCTTGCACTTATTTTTAACATCGAAAAGAAATATTTTATGCTCGCTATTCACTCCCCCCCTCTAGCGACGCTTCTCGATCCAACAGGTTGCTAGTCCAAGGCCTTGCGATCCTTGATTGCTTTCGAAGGGCAATCACTAAAAGGGTCTCTTCCTCATTGGAGGTAAAAGACAAGGTGATTACAAATAGAGATGGCCCGGTAACAACCTTATTAGTCCCAACAAATTAAGTACAAATAACAAAAGTAACTTTAAACAATTACCGACACAAGCAAATGTTGGTGCAAGGGCACTAGATAATCAAACATGATTTTTGATTATGGAAAAGGTTTAAAGTTAAGTTATATTGTGATCTAATGTTTTGTGTCAAGCTTGCAGGTCTTAGTAAGTTTGCAGGATCAGAAGTTAAGCAGATAAGTCCAACTGGTTAGAGGACTAGGGGTTTGGCAAAGGTAAACTCCGAGTGGGGAGCGATGGTAAGGATGCATCCTTGGTAAGGGGACAATCCTAGGCGTCGATCCTACCAAGGCTTCCGGAGGAATGCCGAAGTTGAGATCAGACAGTCAACGGACTGCCACCATTAATATGCTTGAATATTACAAGCTAATCTTGTAATGCAGGTGAAATACTGAAGAAACATCAAGCAAGTACCTTACTTGTCGATCGATAGGAATTACAGGTTGACTTATGCGATCGGATGATGAATGATCGATCGTGATGTATAATCAGCCCAAAGTACAAGGTCAAAGAGTTATTGATCAAAGCTGTCACCTTAAGATAAGATAAGCTGTCACCTCAAGATAAGATCCATGAGATTTAGATCTATATCAAGACTTATTCCAAAACACTAGTCTATAAAAGGAGGGGAGGACACAAACCCTAGATATCTATGAACTCCTAAGTGCTCTTTCTCTCCGATCGTGATTCTTCATGCTACAATGCTACTCTGACCGTGCGTCCTCTACTATTTATTATTGGTATATTATTATTATTTTTTTCTACTTAATTTTGTATAAGGACCGGTAAGATTGTTACCGACCTTATAATCATTGTAATCGTCTTGTCTCTTACCACCAACAAGGAAGAGACTTTTAGTGATCGCTCTTCGAAGGCGATCAAGGATCGTAGGGCCTTGGACTAGAAGTCGATAGGTTGTGAACCAAGTGAATCCCTTTTTTGTCTTATGTCGTGTGTTTTTTATTTTCTACAGCAAGCTTTGGTTTTAACAACGAAAATAAAATATTTTCGAACACTATTCACCCCCCTCTAGTATTTTTCAATCCTACAATTGATATCAGAGCGGGGGAACTCAAATTTGATGCAACCATCGATCAAGCATTTTTCTTTTTTTTCCATTTTTTTATTGTATTTATTATCTCCCGCACTACTAATCTAAGACAAAGACTTGGGACATTTTTTTTGTGTAACTAACATTGCAGGAAGATAAATCTATCATATCAAGGATTCACGGGGAGAGTGTAGATCAGGATTCACAAGGTAACAAATTAAATTTAAAATTTAAATTTCATATTATTTATTTCAAGTGTAGGGAGAGAGGATATTATAAAAATAAGTGTCCTACTCGTAAGACTCGAACAGTGTAATCGACGGCAAAGGAGGCACCAATGGCAAAAGTCCGGACGAACAAGGAGCACATCAAGTGCTTCAGGTGCAGAAGATTCGATCACTATAAAAATCGGTGCTCAGAGATAAAGAAGGTTAGTAAAATTAAAAGTTTTGAAAATTTAAGTTTTAAAAAACTTGATAATTTAGATAAATTGTGTGTTAAAGCTAGAAAATAAGTTGATTGTTGTTAATTTATTAACAAAATTAATAAATAAACTGATAAAAAATTAAATAATTCACATTTAATTATTTTAAATAATAATATTATTATTGAAAAAAAATGATCAAATTAATCTAATCTTTGATAAAATTAATCAAGAGCTTAATCAAATTTTTAGTTTAATCAACATAGTGTAGGGAATCCATGCACGTTCGGAATCAATTTTACAAGCACTAAGCAGTGGAAAATAAGATCCCTCCTGAGATCCATGCGAAAACACCATACTCGTTTGATCGATTCTATCATATGATAATC
This sequence comes from Wurfbainia villosa, assembly GCA_025175895.1. Taxonomy (NCBI): domain Eukaryota; kingdom Viridiplantae; phylum Streptophyta; class Magnoliopsida; order Zingiberales; family Zingiberaceae; genus Wurfbainia; species Wurfbainia villosa. The sequence continues at coordinate 84,545,671 of CM045994.1, read as the reverse complement.
GTAGTTACCTTCGATGCGTTCCCTTTGCAATCCCATCAGCAACACTTTGTGTTCGGATCTCAGCGTGGTCAGTATGTCCGTGCCTCCACGGTATCCACACGAACCGTGAGATGGAGGGGAACCAAACTATGGTGCTAGCCACAAGGTTGGTTTTCCCAAGAAGTTAGAAGAAGAAGAAGAGGAAGATCATAATCAAGCCCACATTCAAAAACCCACAAAAATCTTTTATATTCAACCATTGAATATGAAAGGTTTTGACTCTTGGTTTCCATGGAATTAATAACCCATTAATTCCATCTTAATGATTATACAACCCCTTCTTAATGGTGGGTCTCACTCAATCTGAATTTGACTTGAGTCTAACTCGAGTCAGATTCATTGGGTATACCTTGAGTCCTACTCAATCCGAATTTTACTTGAGTCTAACTCAAGTCAGATTCATTGGGTATACCTTGAGTCTCACTCATTGAGTTAAATCTAAATTAGACTCAACCTGATTGAGTCTAATCTACATTAGACTCAACCCGATGGCCCAATGGCTCATCACATGAGCCATCTCCAACTCACATGTCCTAAGTGTGTGACCCAATAGGTTCTCGTAACGTTGGCAATATTTCTAAACCCCTTTCAGAGATATAAGCAATGAGCGGCATCTAACAATACATCATTGCTATCCAAGTGATGAGAATGTCGAGATCCGATATAACCTTTTTGTGACTACTATCGTGTATGACTCAGTCCTTTTATCCTTGATATCTCGATTGATCAATGAGGCATAGACTGTGTCATCCTCTTATCAATCATGAGCTTCTTGATCTCCAAGTAGACTACTCAACCAAATAAGCTCAATATCTCATATTGACTTATTCGAGAATGACCATGCATTTTAGCTGTCCTACTCTATCAAGGGGCCCATAGATATCACTTCCGATATATGGAAGGGATATATCCCATCTACATCACTCACATCCCTCCGCATAACTTATTGCATACCCAGTGATCGCCTTTATAGTCACCCTGTTACGGGTGACGTTTGACAAAGCTAAAGTATACAACTCATTATGTAAGGAACCGCAGTGACTTTAGATCTAAGGATTATTCATACCAATAGTCATATTAGAATGTTTATGACACTCATATAACGATCCATGAAACATTCTCATGGTGGGTCAATTCAGTACATAGTCTTTAATATGTACCCATGTGTCAACTTGATATCACATATCCATGACTTGTGAGATTAAGTCATCAATTAACCTACATGCTAGTCTCTGCGCATTAATATTGTCCTTGCATATTAATACTCGACTACGAATAGTTAAGAGTAGTGTTCTATATGTGTGTGTGTGTGTGTGTGTGTGTCTACAGACTCTCACTATCAATTCAACCAATTGATATGCTGTAAACCCGAACCTACTATTCAAGGACACTATTATATTATTCATATAGCACATATAAGAAATAATATAATAAGCAAATCCTTCCTGTTATTAATGAAATATGTTACATATGATCTCTAATCAATTATCTCATGATTGACACTAAGAGTTGAGACTAACACATAGATCTAGATCAAATCAAGAATAAAACCAACCTAAGACTTAATCAAAATAATCAAAGACTAGATCAGAATAATCAAAACCTAGGACATAATTATCAAATACTAGATCTGATTAATCAAGATAATTTCAAATTAAAAAATTCAACCTTAAAAAATTCCAAATCTAATCTAGAAATTTTGAAATCTAATCCTAATAACTCTACTTTGAAAAATTCTAATGATCCTTCCTTGAAAAATTCTAATAATCCTATCTTGAAAAATTCTAATAATTCTACTTTGAAAAATTCTTATAATCCTATCTTGAAAAATTCTAATAATTCTACTTTGAAAAATTCTAATAATCTTATCTTGAAAAATTCTAAGAATTCTATTGATTCTACTTTGAAAAATTCTAATAATCCTATTTTGAAAAATTCTAATAATCCTATTTTGAAAATTCTAATAATCCTATTAAATCTATTTTAAATAATTTAAAATCTAACTTAATTGAGGATTCAATATTAAATAATCAAACTAATAAAATTAGTTATAATAAAGTATCATTTAATTATACACAAATTAATAATTCAGTAATTAAACCTTCAACTTTTAGAAATTCAACAAATAAATATATAGACTTGGGTTACAAGTCTAAGTTAATCAAAAATCAAGACCCTAAAATTTGTAAACCTAATTATCATAGAGTACCTTATAACTATAGAACAAATAAAAGTCTACCCAAGAGATCAACTAATTTAAATTGATTGAATTAATCGAATATCACATAGTCATTCATACATATCTTGTTTATTCATCATAATTATTCAAGTCATGTCATACATATTAGCCTTAAATTAATAGAATAGTTAGATAGGAAATGATTAATTAATCTTAACAGCATAGTATCAGGACGCGGTGAGATGATAGTACGTTAGGAAAATAAAGTCAAGTGTATCGGAGTTGGGTAAGGTGTATCTGGCTTGGTGCATTTAACTAAGTGGAACTAAATGAAGCTACCTCACCACATCCTAAACTAGTTAGACCAGGATTTGACCCTAAGTAAATTAAGTGTGTAATTTCCTAAGTTGGCTTTATCTAAGGAAGTTGTCATTATTCCGATCAAAGAAGGTCTCTGTGCCTTGCCATGACTTGGAAGCCCTCTTTTGAAATGTTCACTTAACTAACTAAAGGTTAAATCCGAATCTAACCCAAGGTTAATTAATTTCTATGACATTAAACTTGACTAAGTAAAATTAAATTCATCTCACAACACCTATAAGGATAACTTGGTTGATCATGTAGAATGGGTGAGATGTTAAGGACAATAAATTGAAAATAGTTTTGAAAACGATTTCAAAATTTACATATAAATATATTTTTAAAACTATTTTTATTGGTTGTCATGATTGTTGTGTGTAGTTATACTTAGTGTTTGAAAAACTATGTTTCTTAAAATGGTGATTAGTTGACTAATACTAAACTTCTAGATCCTTAGGTCAACTTTAGACACCTAGACCCTCTAGACACTTAGGTAAGCCTTCCTTGTGGCCAACAAGGATGTCCTAAGAATTTTTCAGACAAAGGGGGAGGTTTTGATTTATTGAGACCTCTAGATAAGCCTTCCTTATGGTTAACAAAGATGTCAGATTAAGGGGGAGGTTCTAATTGAAAGACACGTATTTGTAGGGGTTTTAAAATATATTTGAAAAAATATTACAATTTTTACTTTGAAAATTTCATTTGTTATTAAAAAAACAAATTTATGTCAAGGGGGAGAGAAGACTTAAGTTAGACAAACTTAATATCTCTAGCTACCTCTAGTTTTGCGTAAAATCTAATAAATTTAATATCTTATAAAATTAAACATGTCTTTAATTCCTTAAAAAATTATATATTAATGTTAACCTTATGTTTTGAAGTTCTTTCTTAAAATTTTATAACAATGTTAAAGGTTGGAAGGTAACATCTTAACCTAGGTTAAACAATATTGGTGCAGAATTTAAAAGAACTTAATATTCATTCTTTTTGATATATGTCAAAGGGGTAGAGGGTAAAGTTAAGAAAATTACTAGGGAATTTTGAAAAATATTATTTAAATGATTTTATGCTTTTATTTCCTTAACTTTGAATAATATTGTCATAAATCAAAAAGGGGGAGATTGTTGGTGCAGGGGCACTAGATAATCGAACCTAAGTTTTGATTATGACAAAGGTTTAGAGTTAAGTTATATTGTGATCTAATGTTATGTCTCAAGCTTGCAGGTCTTAGTAAGATTGCAGGATTAGAAGCTAAGCAGATAAGTCCAACTAGTCAGAGGACTAGGGGTTTGGAAAAGGTAAGCTCCGGGTGGGGAGTGATGGTAAGGACACATCCTCAGTAAGGGGACAATCCTAGGTGTTGATATGACCAAAGCTTTTGGAGGAATACCGAAGTCAAGATCGGATAGTCAAAGGACTGTCACTATTAATATGCTTGAATATTATATGCTAATCTTGTAATGCAGGTAAAATACTGAAGAAACATCAAGCAAGTACCTTACAACAGTCGACTGATAGGAATTACCAGTCGACTGACATGGTTCTTGCTTGATGTTTCTTCAGTATTTCACTTGCATTACAAGATTAGCATAGAATATTCAAGCATATTAATAGTGATAGTCCTTTGACTGTCCGATCTTGACTTTGACATTCCTACGGAAGTCTTGGTCGGATCGACGCCTAGGATTATCTCCTTATCGAGGATTCTTCCTTACCATCACTCCCCACCCAGAGCTTACCTTTGCAAAACCCCTAGTCCTCTGACCAGTTGGACTTATTTGCTTAGCTTTTGATCCTACAAACTTACTAAGACCTGTAGGCTTGACACAGAACATTGGATCACAATATAACTTAACTTTGAACCTTTGCCATAATGAAAATTCAGGTTCGATTATCTAGTGTCCCTGCACCAACAATCTCCCCCTTTTTGATTTATGACAATATTGTTCAAAGTTAAGGGTTTAGAGTTTAGGGTTAGTGCCCCTGCACCAATAATATCCCCCTTTTTGATTCATGGTGCAGTCAAATGATGATGAGCACAGTCGACTGATGTTGACGAATCAACCAAAAGCACAAGGTCAAAGAGTTATCGATCAAAGCTGCCACCTCAAGATAAGATAAGCTACCACCTCAAGATAAGATCCACGAGATTTGGATCTAGATCAAGACTTATTTCAAGGCACTATTCTATAAAAGGAGGGGAGGACACAAACCATAGATATCTATGAACTCCTAAGTGCTCTTGCTCTCCAACCGTGCATCCTCTACTATTTTTTATCGGTATATTATTATTATTTTTCTGTACTTAATTTGTATAAGTATCGGTAAGGTTGTTAACGGCCTTATAATCTTTATAATCATCTTGTCTCTTACCTCCAATGAGGAAGAGACTTTTAGTGACTGCCCTTAGAAGGCAAGGATTGCAGGGCCTTGGACTAGTAGCCAATAGGTTGTGAACCATGTAAATCCTTTTGTGTCTTGTGTCGTGTGATTTTTATTTTTTGCTACAAGATTTGGTTTTAACAACAATAATAAAATATTTTCGAATGCTATTCATCCCCTCTCTAGCGTGTCTCGATCCTACAATAAATAAAAGATTAGGCTTCATCGGAATTTAGAAGATACATGGGACAGTTGCTTGAGAACTTGTGAAGGTTTGAGAGTTGGAAGAGCAAGAGCACTTAGAATTCTTAACTTCTAGGGTTTGCCATAGGACCTTCTTTTATAGACTTGAACCTTGGAATGAGTCCAGATCTAGATCCCAAATTCGTGGGTCTTATCCATTGTGTAGGAATGTTCGTAACCGCTAGAGGGGGGTGAATAGCGCATTTTCGTCATGGATGGAAATTGATCGTTTGTTTCTACAAATTATTTTAGCGTAGCGGAATATATATAATAGAAATAAAAAAAATGAAGAAAAACACAAATACATCAATACACAAGTATGTAACGTGGTTTGGAACCAAATGGTTCCTACTCCACGAATTGGGCTCGTAAGAGCCCTGGCGATGCCAATACCACACCACTATAACAATAACTCCTTCTGGGAATAATCTGGAGGTGGAGAAACCTCGTACAATAGTTCTTACAATAATAAGAATGAAATACAAGCAAAATACAGTAAAATGCAAGTAAAGAGAACTTTACAAAGAGATTTTGGATGTTTGCTTGTTTGGTTGCTTGAGTTGCACTTGGAGACCCTGATTTGCAGCAACAAATCGCCCCAAACACGTCCAAGAACCGATGCCAAATCCCTCCTCCACGAGCACCCTTTAAAGCTTCTCCTTGGGTTGGATTTCACCTAGTAGTCGACTGATCGGGACCATCAGTCGACTGCTCCTGTAGCTGTTGCCTCACAACGGTATAAGCCACATCGGATAAGTCCAACGGATAGACCATCAGTCGACTGATTATACCCATCAATCGACTGATGGCTCAATCAGTCGTGTGTTCGAGTTGATCACTTGACTGGAAAACTCACTGTGCCTGAATTCTCGACCAACAATGATCGATCTCAAATCCGATCGCTTAGGCAAATCACGATCGCCAAATCCTTCCCATAGTCAAACCCTAGTTGACTCCCATCAGTCGACTAACCATAGTCTCAGTTGACTGATACACCTCAAACATGAGGTTTTAACCCAAGTATGGTGCCCCCATACTTGCTAGACCACCCTTAGCCTAGACCTAAGCCTTATAGTCACCTCCGTCAGCCTCACGCCTATCAGATCCCTCCAAGTCATCCATGACTTGTTCATCCATACGCTAGCCTTTAGGTGCTTCCATCAGCTATTGTCATGCTAACGTGGTCTATACTGCCAAGGCACATTGGGCTTACGCTGCCAAGACTCCGCTTGGACTTAATGCCGCCAACCATTGGACTTATGTTGCCAAGACTCCACCCTTGGATTTTACGCCGCCAATATTCCCCTTGGACTTCTCAATTGCAAAGTACCCATGACTTGGACTTTCACCGCCAAGACTACACCCTTGAACTTACGTGGCCAAGACTACACGCTTGGACTTCTCAATTGCCAAGACTCAAGCTTGGACTTTCCCTTGTCAATCTATGTTGGACTTTCCATGCCATGACCCATGCTTGGACTTTTCCTTGCCACGACCCATGCTTGGACTTTCCTTGCCAACCCATGTTGGACTTTCCATGTCAAGACTTAAGCTTAGACTTTTCATGCCAAGTACACAAGACTTGGACTTCTCCCATGACAATGGTCAAACCATCGTCAAAACATCAAGTATGACCTAGGTCGATTGCATCAGCAATCTTCCCAACACATGTCAGACATCAATGTCAAACATCAAAACACTACTCGAGTCAAATTCGAGTCTGGTCAATCGTGACCTGGGTCGATTGCACCAATAATCTCCCCCTTTTTGATGTTTGACAAAAACACCCTTGAGTTAGGCCCCTAACTTGAATTTCCTTACCAATTTTTCCAAATTGGTAATTTTACTTTCTTCCCCTTTTTGACATACATCAAAAAAGGTTCTCCTAAGGACGTTAATGTCTCATATCCAATGAGATCTTACAATCTCCCCCTTGGTCAAAAAATACCTAGGATGCCTATAATCTTCCTAGTGATAAGTTCCATATCACTTAAGAGAGGCAATCCTACAAACTCTCCCAATTTTCAAATTGGGCATCTTAAATTCCCATTTCTCCCCCTCATGATAAAAAAATACCATCTATCATCCCATGATGGATACCTCCCCCTAAAGGCTTGCTCCCCCTTGACCATTGCATCAACAATGTCCTTGGGAAGTCCCTAAGCCAATAAGAACTCTAAACCATCAAAATTAAGGTCCAAAGTTCAACATTGAACTTTCCCACTCCTTAAAATTGATAAATTGCCCTAACAACCCTCCTAATCCATATCTAATGGATTTTCACTCTTTCTAATACTTTTCAAAGCATATCCTAGGGTTAGGAGTGGTTAGAGAACCTTACCATAGCTGAAATTGGGCTAAACATACCTTGTTTAACTGAAATCAGCCTGTCAGTCGACTATATCAGGCAACAGTCGACTTCCTTGCTCATCAGTCGACTGCTATCAAGCGGCAATCTACTGATAAGTGAAATTTCGAATTTCAGTTATCAGAAATGAATTTCAGAAATACATAAGTAATTATACGTAACTCGAAAAATTGTGAAAATTCATACGTACATTACTTATAAGCAATACAATGTGTGAAAAATATTGGAAAAATAATTTACCAATAAATTAGTGAAATTGACACTAAGTTCAAAAGTGAAGAAAAACTTCAATGTTTTAGCTCACTTTGTATCAACTTCATCAATAGTAATTGCTATCAAAAGATAGACTTCACCATGGTTTTTCAAAATAATGTTAAAATAGTTTTATAACCTTATATCGGATCATATTCTTTAGGATTAATGTACATGGCTTGAACATAAGTTTTCCCAATGATCCATCACTAATATAAGATGAGTTTGAGTTTATCTAGATGCAAAAACTATGCACCTTGAACTTAACTCATATCCTAGCATCTCATATGTATCTAGGGTGTATCAATACAGATACATATCAATGTAATGTGAGATATGAGTTTTGTTCATCCTAATCTAGGGTTTCATGCATTTTCCTAAGGCAACACTACTTGATTCCCTTATACATGGGACTTCAAGTCATGTCATATGTCCTTAATTCAATTTTTATTAATGCATGAAATGATCATGGCATAAATGATGATATACATAAAGCATGGCCAATGATCATGATGTCATGGCATATGATTAAATTTAATTCTACATGACACTAAAAGACAAGCCCTAAACATAATCCCTAAACATAATCATGACATTTATATGATTTAAATGAATATGATGTCATGACATGTTATATGGAAAAGCAACCATGGCAAATAAAATGTAAAGGTATATAATACCTAAATTTTGATAAGTTTCCATTTGTCATTATTAAACCCATTTTTCCATATTATTAGTTTATCTCCCAAGTAAAAACCCAAAATGTTACACATAGACCTCTAAACATAAGTTGTGCCAATTTGATCAATTTTTCATAGTTCCATTTGAAGGGAGTTGCTTCGGAGGCTCATTGGCTCCCATGTCCCCGGATTAAAATTTTCACTAATGAAAGAACTAATCCGGATGGGATGAGTTTCCTTAGCACAACCAATTCATTATCGTGCTAACAACTTGAGTGATCGCTTGAACAAACTAGTTGTTCAAGCAACACAACTCTTCTAGTTGGTTAGTCGCGGAAGAGACGACGGACGGATCGCCGGTTTTTGTGTTTGTCTTCGGGGTCCATGATTATACAAAATATATACAAATGAACACTTGTATAATCAACACATAAAAGAACATGCTAAGATCAGAAAATAAAGTTGTAAAACTTTTATACCTCACGATCTTCTACCGTATGTCCTATCCTCCTCGTGGACGTCGTGTGGGCGAAGATCCTCCACGAGTAGAAGCCTCCTAGATCGCGTTCTTCCCTTCCTTATTCGCTGTGAACAAAGAGAAGAACCAAGCAAAACTCCTTCTCCTTTCTAGAACCGGCCACCAAGCCAAGGAGCTCAATGTAACCGCTGGCCAAGGAGTGAATGGTTGAGCGCCGGCCAACCTTGTGACAATGTTGCCGCCGACCACCTAGAAGTTGGAGAAGCGCCGGCCACCAAGAAGTTGGAGAACCGCCGGCCACCAAGGAGCAAAGGAGGAGGAAGAGAGCCGGCCAAAGCAAGGAAGAAGAGGGAGTGAGCGCCGGCCACCAAGGAGAAAAGAAGGAAACCCTAATCTCCTTTCTTGTTGCCGACCAAACCACTTCCAAAACCCTAGCCGCCTAAATCACTTGAGAGGTAAAACCCTAATCCAAGAGAACCATCATTGTCGCCCAAGCCTTAGCCCTCTATTTATAGAATTGGGCTTAAGCCTCCTTTAATCTTCACCGTCGGATCTAGGGATTTAATCTCCACCGTCGGATCTAGGGTTTTATCCCAACCGTCGGATCTAGGGTTTCATCCCAACCGTCGGATCTAGGGTTTCATCCCAACCGTCGGATCTAGGGTTTCATCCCAACCGTCGGATCTAGGGATTTAATCCCAACCGTTGGTTTTAGAGTTTTGTTTTACATCCTTGGATCTAGGCTTCTTGAGGATAATATTAGGCTACGATAGGGACCATAAGGAGGAGTTGGATCTTGGCCACCCGATGGATCGGAACCACAAAAACTTGATCCATCAATGATGTTCCATTCCACTAGAGGATCATCATTGAACTACCTCACCAACCCCCATAAATCAATATGGGCTCCATATATTATTTGTACATCCATCTCCCCGTGTTTAAGATATCGAATGTCCATCAATTAATTGATTTACTGACTATCAATTAATTAACATCTAACTTCTCGAGTAGTACCACTCAACCTTATCATCATGTTGACTAAGTCAACCAACTGGGTTTACATGATGAACCTTATGAGCTCTTCAAGGGGACATCATCAACCTAATATATAGGACACGGTTTCCTCCTATAATCAACGGCACACCATGTAAATAATATCATTTCCCAACTTACCGGGCATATTGATTTAATCCATTTAAATCTCACCCTTTGGTAAATCAAAGAAATAAATACTAAGTACATGTGCCCGTTATTATATCGGGATTAAGAGCATGTACAACATAATATCCGAGGTCCGATTCAATTATGTAGTCAGCAATAAATTGAATCACCTCTATGTCGGTCTTGCTCAATACACCTAAGTGTACTAGTGTAACTCTATGTTCAAGACAAAACAATACCAAGCTACACTACAACCTTGCCAATGGTTTGTCCAAAACCATCTTGGTTGTGAGCCTCTACTTATATTCTACAAGATTATGATAACATGATCTTCTGTGCCACACCAAGCACCTTATTATTTACAATGTAAAATATTAGACAATATGCACACATATAATAAATATATAAAGTGCAAACAATGATCATGTGATTCTTATTTCAAAATAAAAATGTTCATACAAAAAGAGCTAGGCTTTCAGTATACATTCCAACAATCTCCCACTTATACTAAAAGACTATGCTGTCATCACACTGCCATACATCTGATCCCCATGTCCTCCACATGCCTATCAAACGCTTTCGCTAGAAGGGCCTTAGTGAATGGATCTGCCAGGTTATCCTCTGATGAAATCTTGGCGACAGCTACTTGTCCTCGCTTTACGATCTCTCGTATCAGGTGGTACTTGCACTCTATGTGTTTACTCGCCTTATGGGCTCGTGGTTCCTTCGAGTTTGCAACTGCACCACTGTTATCACAATAAATTGTGATAGTTCTGGGAAAACCAGGAATCACATCCAAGTCCATCAAGAAGTTCCTGAGCCATACAGCTTCCTTGGCTGCCTCAGAGGCTGCCACATACTCAGCTTCCATGGTAGAGTCCGCCATGCATTTCTGCTTGACACTCCTCCATACTATGGCTCCACCTCCAAAAGTAAACACAAACCCCGAGGTAGACTTACTCTTGTCCTTATCTGATTGGAAATCCGAATCCATGTAACCCACAGGGACTAATTGATCTGCCCGATAAACCAGCATATAATCCCTAGTCCTTCTCAGGTACTTCAATATATGATTTACCACAATCCAATGTCCCTGTCCAGGATTACTATGATATCTGCTAACCATGGCCATGGCAAAACAGATATCTGGTTTCGTACATAGCATAGCATACATGAGGCTTCCTACTGCCGAAGCATAAGGAACCGCCTTCATGTCCTCTATCTCCTTTGATGTTTTGGGACACATCTCTTTAGATAAAGGTACTCCATGCCTAAAAGGTAGAAAACCTTTCTTGGAGTTCTGCATGCTAAAACGATCAAGGATAGTGTCAATGTATGAAGCTTGAGATAAGCACAACATTCTTTTCTTGTGATCCCTTATAACTTTGATCCCAAGGATGTGTCTCACTTCTCCCAAGTCCTTCATGTCAAACTGTTTGGACAACCATACCCTTACGTATGATAACACTTTGATATTGTTGCCAACTAACAAAATGTCATCTACGTATAGTACAAGAAACACCACTACGTTTCCGTCACATCTCTTGTATACACAAGGCTCATCCGGACTTTGAATAAATCCATATGACTGGATTACCTCATCAAAGCGGATGTTCCAAGATCTAGAAGCTTGCTTCAATCCATAAATGGACCGATTAAGCTTACATACAAGATGCTCTTTGCCTTTAGCAATGAATCCCTTTGGTTTCCGCATATAGATGTTCTCCTCAAGACTTCCATTAAGGAAAGTTGTCTTGACATCCATCTGCCAAATCTCATAATCCATATGAGCAGCTATAGATAAGAGAATCCGGATAGACTTAAGCATAGCTACCGGCGAAAAGGTCTCCTCATAATTGATGCCCTCTTTCTGAGTATACCCTTTCGTAACAAGCCTAGCTTTGAAGGTCTCAACCTTCTCGTCTACCCCTCTCTTTCTCTTGTAGATCCACTTGCATCCAATGGATTTTACACCATCGGGTGGCTCTACTAGCTCCCAGACCTGATTAGAATCCATAGATTCTATCTCTGAATTCATCGCTCTTTGCCAAGATACCGCATCTCTATCTTGGAGTGTCTCGTCATATGTCCAGGGATCAGGTTCATGTTCACCAGGGACTAAGTCCGAAGACTCGCCCAAAAACATGAATCTCTCGGGTTGTCTGACAACCCTCCTGTTGGTTTTCCGGCACCGCGGCGTGTGTGTGTTCGATCATGTTTCGTAAACATGAGCACAGCGGAAGCAATAAAAATAATAAATACTCCTATTTATTACAACACACACAACACACGCATGCTATTACAACAAGTGTAGACATAACCGTAAATTAAAATTGCAATAAAAGAAATTTAAACTACGTTATACCTTCCGTATGACGTGTAGCGGGAACGGCATCAACCGGAACGATTCTCGTAAGAATCGTCTCTATCCGTATCCACGCCGAGCTCCTCGGGATGACTTCGCCAAGCCACGAGCTTCGTCTTCGTACGGGTTACTAGACTCGTGTTGAAGACGACGTGATCGAGAGATGATCACGGTCCGAATCCAAATTCGGACCTAAAACAAGTCCTCAAGACTTGCTTCTCCGGAGAGGTATTCGTCAACCGATTGACGAATCCTTCGTCCTCCACCTCAGAGGATTACCGGAGATCAAATCCCCGGTATGATATCCGCTGTCGAGCACTAACCGTCGTCAAACGACGCTCCGGAGAGAAGAAGCTGTCCAGAAAACTGGACAGCTTTGGTGGAGGAAATAGGCGCCGGCTAAAGAAGAGATGGAGGCTCACCTTTACACGAACCCAAGGAGATCACGGAGGTCGCCGGAGGTTCACCGGCCGAAACTTGACGCCGACAAGGAGATGGCAGCAGCTCAATCAAGTTGGGCGGCACTTGTTGTTGACGCCAACAACAAGGAGGATGGGTTGGCGGCCACTATTTGGATTAGGGTTTGGGATTAGGGTTTAAGCCCTATTTTATAGAGAACTAATTCTCTTAATGGTTAATGGATCATATCCATAAAGCCCGTTAACCCGCTCCATTAAGATAAGTTAAAATAAACCAAACCATGATGGTTTATTTTAAGTTAAAACGAACCGAACCAACCTTTGGTTCATTCGTTTAATATAAACCAAACCCTTTGGTTTATTCTCATCCATTGGATTAGGACCAAACCATTTTGGTCCATCCATTATGTCTTCATAAGACACGGCCCATCCACGCTTCCATTGTGAAACAATTTCATGCTCGCTTTATGTTTTGGTCGACCAAACATAGTTTCTCTCGATGCGAGAATCCCATTCTCAAGCTCGTTTTAAATCCTTTGGATTACACTCGTTGTGCGTGTGACCAAATAGGTTCTCGGTTTATGTTGGCCGTCTATAATTAACCATTAATTATAGAGCGATCATGAGTGGCACCTAGTAGTACATCATGATCCCCAATTAAGAAAAAGATCAACAGTTGATCGAACTATTTACGAAACCCTTGATGGCTTGAATGATTCGTGCCCCATTCCCTTCACTCATCTTATACCCACTTGGTTCAGACATGGTCTATCGTGTGTCCCCACTAGGTGACTACGTCACACCTAGCCCAAGTATCATTTCCTCGTCCTACGGATTCTAGTTACTCCACATGTATCGAAGAGTACCTTACTCTAAACATGTAATGCTTTGGCCAAAGACTTTAGTAACAATCCGACGAGAGGCCATAGGTATACATCTCCTGCAAGGAGTGGTGAATCCTTTATAGGCTATTCAAACACCTTCGATCACTTGATTTATACCCAATCATCCGGGTCCACATCTCCTTAGAGATGTTTGCTTAAGATGTCAAAGCATAAGTCTCCATGATCAAGATGACTTGAATACCGCAAGTCAAAGGAACATCGCACTTAAGCCACAGTAAGAACTTCATTGACATATCTATATATGTAAAAACCATATGAAGTCTTACGGCTGGTCACTCCAATGAACTAGTAACCATAACTAGCATCCACGATTAACTCCGGACATCACAATGTCTCCAGCCAGTGAGAATCAGCTGCTTGGATACACCAAGGAGTATACCTCGTGCTAGTCTCGACAGAATTGATGGTGTCCAAATCCATCAATTCATCGACTAGGGATAATTCGATACATCACAATTACACATGTAGAGATACTCACTAGTTGTGATCCAATCACAAATTCTCTCATCTTTGTGAATCGTATCGTGGACATTCGATAAATGAGTTTAAGATCAATCAAATACATTAAACATGTATACTCAAATAGTGAATCTTCATTTATCATATAAATGGTTCATACATAAGGCGATTGCCTTAGGACATCTCTCATATATTACTAACAGACTCCCACTTGGCCTAATGCCAATCGCTACGGTATCCAATACCATAAGCACCAACATGACCCTCAAACTTACTTTGAGGTAATGCTTTAGTCAAAGGATCCGCTAAGTTCCTTTCAGTGGAAATTTTCTCGATTTGTATTTCATTCCTACTGATGATCTCTCTGATAAGATGATAGCGGCGAAGCACATGTTTGGATCATTGATGAGACCACATCAAGTTCAGAGATGAACTTCTTGATCCAAACCGCTTCCTTTCTTCGCCTAAAGGCTGCAATGTATTCTGCCTTAGTGGCAGAATCCGCTATAGTGTCAAGCTTGGAACCTTTCCAACTTATTGCGCCTCCATTCCAGGTGAATACATACCCAGACAAAGACATGGAGTCATCCTTGTCTGTCTGGAGTCGGCATCCGTATACCCACGTATCACCATGTACCCTTCTCCATATATTAGGAACACATCCTTAGTTCTTCTCAAGTACTTAAGGATTGTCTTAACAGCCGCCCAATGATCCATTCCTGGATCAGATTGGTATCTGCTCGTGACACTCAGAGAGTACGATACATCGGGCCTCGTACATAACATAGCATACATGATAGATCCTATTGCGGATGCATAGGGAATCTTACTCATGCAAATCCTCTCGTCTTCTGTGCGCGGACACATAGACTTCGAAAGGTGTACCCCATGCCTGATGGGTAAGAAACCTTTCTTGGATTCCGACATGCTAAACCTCTTTAGCACTCGGTCTATATATGTAGACTGCGAAAGACCAAGCAACCGTTTCGATCTATCTCTCTAGATCTTAATCCCGAGGATGTAGGTTGCTTCTCCCAGGTCTTTCATGGAGAATGTCTTGGATAACCAAACCTTCACTGACTGTAAGATTGAAACATCATTTCCTATAAGTAGTATGTCATCGACATACAATACTAGGAATACGACTGCACTCCCACTAACCTTCTTGTACACACAAGGTTCGTCTGGATTTTGTGAGAAATCAAACTTTTTGATTGTCTCATCAAAACGGATATTCCAGCTCCTGGATGCTTGCTTCAATCCATAAATGGATCGTCGCAACTTGCATACCTTGGTTTTATCAACCGATGTGAAACCCTCAGGCTGTATCATATACACGTCCTCGAGCAGGTTTCCATTAAGGAAAGTGTTTTCACATCCATCGCCATATCTCATAATCATAATGAGTCGCTATGGCCAGAGCATCCGAATGGATTTAAGCATAGCTACGTGAATAGGTTTTCATAATCAACACCTTGTTTTTGGCGATATCCTTTGCCACCAATCTAGCCTTATAGGTAATCACATTACCATCCATGTCGGTTTTCTTCTTGAAAACCCACTTGCACCCTATAGGCTTTATGCCTTGGTGGGTCAACCAAGTTCCAAACTTGGTTTTCATACATGGAATCCATTTCCGACTTCATGGCACCAAGCCACTTATCCCTTTCTGAACTTGTCAGCACTTCTTCATAACTGGTAGGCTCCTCATCATCAATGAGCAACACGTCGTTCGATTCACTTACGAGAAATCCATATCTCTCAGGAATATTGCGTGTTCTACCAGATCTACGAAGATGTGGTGTTACAATAGGTCCAGCCAATTGCTCATCACTATGAGTTGTCGGCTGTTGTGCTTCACCAGGTATCTCATCAATGTCTATTTGAGTCTCTCGAGCCTCCTCAAGCTCGACGATACTCCCACTATTTTCTTCCAAGAGAAACTCTTTCTCTAGAAACACAGCATGCCTTGAAACAAACACCTTTTGTTCCCCAGGATGATAGAATTGGTAACCCCTTGTTTCCTTAGGGTATCCAATAAATAGACATTTATCAGACTTAGCATCCGGTTTATGCGTCTGATCAGCTTCACATAAGCGAGGACAGCCCCATATCTTCAAGTAAGATACATGAGGTTTCTTACCATTCCATATCTCATATGGAGTAGTTGAGACTACCTTGGTAGGCATTCTGTTTAACAAGTAAACAGCTGTCTGAAGTGCATAACCCCTAAAGGACTTGGGAAGAGTCGCATGATTCATCATTGACCTGACCATGTCCAACAAGGTCCGGTTACGCCTCTCAGATACACCATTATGCTGTGGTGTATAGGGCGGAGTCCATTGAGACAATATGCCATTGTCTCTTAGATAATCAGAAACTCTTGACTTAAGTATTCACCACCTCGATCCGATCAGTATTTTAATACTCTTGTCATGTTGTTTCTCTACTTCATTTCTGAATTCTTTGAACCTTTCAAAGGCTTGGACTTGTGTTTCATCAAGAACACATACCCAAACCGTGAGTGATCATCGGTGAAGGTAATGAAGTAGCTATAGCCTCCTAATGCTTGAGTTGACATAGGTCCACATACATCAGTATGTACTAAACCTAGTAACTCTCCCACTCGTTCACCTTTTCCAGTAAAAGGTAACTTAGTCATCTTGCCTTTTAAGCATGATTTGCATGTATCGTATGAATCCAATTCAAACGATTCCAGAATTCCACATCGGTGTAATTCGGACATGTGTTTCTTGCTTACATGGCCAAGACGACAATGCCACATGTAGGAGTCTATTTGATTATCCTTTCGAGCACTCTTGTTGCTCACTTCGATATTGCAAATGTCACTGGATACGTCCAACGTATAAACACCATTGCTTAAAGTTCCAGTCCCATAAAGAACCACATACAAACATATGTAACAACAATTGTTACTAAAGCGTCGAATGGAAACCATTTCTATTTAAACAAGAAATAGAAATGATGTTCTTTATCAACAAAGGAATATAAAAGCAATTGTCGGTTCTAAGACAAGTCCTGCAGGAGTTTCAACAAATACGTTAGATGGCGAGTCGTGACCTTTGCTTCATTCCCAACACGTAAATTTGACTCTCCCTTGACGAGTCTTCTTCTATTCCTTAGCCCATGTATGTCATTACATATATGTGAGTCACACCCAGTATCCAATACCCAAGTGTCTAAGGAAATAGAATGACAATCAATAAAGAAGATTTCTGAAGAAGATGGGGCATCCGATGCCTTATCCTTCTTCATGGACTCAAGATAAATCTTGCACTTTCTTCGCAAATGTGTCTCCTTGCCATAATGATGGCAAGTTTCCTTTTGTGCTAGTTCTACCTTCTTAGCCCTTCTTCTTCTTTCCTTCTCTGTTCCTTTTCTCTCTTAGAACCTTTCTTCGAGGAATCAACTAACAACACTGCCCCTCGCCATGCTTCTCAAGACTCCACACTTCAAAGATATCGAGCAAGACTACGTATGAACCTCCTAGCATCTCGTAGGTGAAGAGGAGCTTGAGACTTCAACCTTCAATCTCACTTGCTCATCAACCAACTCACAAAGATGAAGGACTACGATATGAGCATCCATATGCTCATGCTGCTTTCGTAGCTTGGGTTCCATCTGGCTAGCATGATGCAACTCATTTGTTCAGAATCACTCACATGTTTCTGATAGGCCAACAATTGGTCCAAAGTTGCATCGTCACTAGGACGGGCGGGAAGAGGCGCTTCGAGGACATACACAAGCTTTTCAACCTTGAGAACAATTCTCAAGTTTCTAAGCTAGTCCAAGAAGCTCTACTACTAATTTATTTGAATCCAAAATGGAACGCAAATTCAAACACATCATGATCAATATATTAACTTAGAAATACAAAACGAGCATATATGAGAAAATGATTTTAAAATGCATCAATATACATTTATAAATCCCATTCATTTTTCGAATTTTAAAAACCCCAAAATCACTTCGGGAGATTGTAGGTCCATCTCCGAATGGGCTGATATCCATCATAGTTATGAACAACCTTGGAGAGAGTCCAACAAGCCATTCATAACTACGATGGTAGGTATCATCTATACCGATTGCATATCCCGTATATGCAACTATCACAATGTGCTATCAACTAATTGAATGTTCACACATACATCGGGTTGTTAACACATTAACAAGTATGCATCATATGCATAGCACCCAACTTCACCTCCCTTTACATCGACCTTGGAGAGAGTCCAACAAACCGATGCTCCAGGTTAAAGCCAACCCATTAATCAGGACATAGTTTTAATATGGTTAGAGCGCATTCAACCAATTAGCCCAGCTTGGAGAGAGTCCAACAACCAAAGCTAACGATTGACCTCTGACTCTTACCATATTAGTATTAAACTATTCCATGGTTTGAACATATTCAGGTTCGAGCCGGGCTTGGAGAGAGTCCAACAACCCAAACAAGAAACAGAACTCTGGTTCTAACCATATTAATGGAAGGTGTAGGCTTTAATATTGATTAAGGGTTTTTTTATGTCTCATCCTCTTTGCATGCAAATAACTATTATCTACATGGCATGGCATACATGGCATACATCTACATGTCACGACACGCATGGCATTATGTTATGCATCTAATGCAATTACATGGCATACAATTATGTCATGTATATATTTCCTTATATGTCATAACTATTTATGGAAATAAAATATGTTTAAGATTTGATTCTCCAAATCAAATCATAATTTAATTAGGAAACAAATTTCCAAATCTAATCACATATTTTATTCATGGAATTATTTGATTAAGGAAAATCTATTTAGGAAACCAATTTCCTAAATCTTAAAACTACTTATGGAAATAAAATATTTTAAGATTTGATTTCAAATCAAATCATGATTAAATTAGGAAACAAATTTCCAGAATCTAATCAAATATTTTATTTATGGAAAATATCAATTTCCATAAATACTTCCAACTTTCCAAAAGTGGAAGATTTCCAT
Organism: Wurfbainia villosa; assembly: GCA_025175895.1. Lineage (NCBI taxonomy): Eukaryota > Viridiplantae > Streptophyta > Magnoliopsida > Zingiberales > Zingiberaceae > Wurfbainia > Wurfbainia villosa. The sequence goes on along the minus strand of CM045994.1, from coordinate 84,526,365 downwards.
AAATACTTCTAGACTTTCCAAAATTGAAAAATTTACATAAATACTTCTAAATTTCCAAAATTTAGAAAATTTCCAGAAATACATTATGACTATCGAAAAACCAATTTTAAGATTATGTCTAAACACAACCTCGGGCTGATATCAAGTTGGTTTTCAGACCACAAGGCAGGTGTGTGTTCGATCATGTTTCAGAAACATGAGCACAGCGGAAGCAATAAAAATAATAAATACTCCTATTTATTACAACACACACAACACACGCATGCTATTACAACAAGTGTAGACATAACCGTAAATTAAAATTGCAATAAAAGAAATTTAAACTACGTTATACCTTCCGTATGACGTGTAGCGGGAACGGCATCAACCGAACGATCCTCGTAAGAATCGCCTCTATCCGTATCCACGCCGAGCTCCTCGGGATGACTTCGCAAGCCACGAGCTTCGCCTTCAGACGGGTTACTAGCCTCGTGTTGAAGACGACGTGATCGAGAGATGATCACGATCCGAATCCAAATTCGGATCCTAAAACAAGTCCTCAAAACTTGCTTCTCCGAGAGGTATTCACAACCGCTTGACGAATCTTCGCCCTCCACCAGAGGATTACCGGAGATCAAATCTCGTATGATATCCGCTGTCGGAGCACCAACCGCCGCCCAAACGACGCCCGACGAGAGAGAAGAAGCTGTCCAGAAAACTGGACAGCTTTGGTGGAGGAAATAGGCGCCGCCAAAGAAGGAGAGATGGAGGCTCACCTTACCGAACCCAAGGGAGATCACCGGAGGGTCGCCGAGGTTCACCGGCTGAAGCTTGACGCCGACAAGGAGATGACGCAGCTCAATAGTCTGGGCGGCACTTGTTGGACGCCAACAACAAGGAGGATGGGTTGGGCTACCACTATTTGGATTAGGTTTAGGTTAGGTTTAAGCCCTATTTTATAGAGAACTAATTCTTCAATGGTTAATGGATCATATCCATAAAGCCCGCTAACCCGCCTCCATTAAGATAAGTTAAAATAAACCAAACCATGATGGTTTATTTTAAGTTAAAACGAACCAACCAACCTTTGGTTCATTCGCTTAATATAAACCAAACCTTTGGTTTATTCTCATCCATTGGATTAGACCAAACCATTTTGGTCCATCCATTATGTCTTCATAAGACACGCCCATCCACGCCTCCATTGCGATCAAACAATTTCATGCTCGCTTATGTTTGGTCCAACCAAACATAGTTTCTCCTTGGCCCGAGAATCCCATTCTCAAGCTCGCTTTAAATCCTTTGGATTACACTCAGCGGTGACCAAATAGGTTCTCGGTTTATGTTGGCCGCCTATAATTAACCATTAATTATAGAACGCATCATGAGTGGCACCTAGTAGTACATCATGATCCCCAATTAACCAAAAGATCAACTGCTGATCCCGAACTATTTCTCAAACCCTTCAAGAGCTGAATGAATCCGTGCCCCATTCCTTCACTCATCTTATACCCACTTGGTTCGTGACATGGTCTATTGTGTCACCCCTCACTAGGTCGACTCACGCCACACCTAGCCCAAGTATCATTTCCTCGCCCCACGGATTCTAGTTACTCCACATGTATCAAGAGTACCTTACTCTAAACATGTAATGCTTTGGCCAAAGACTTTAGTAACAATCCGACGAGAGGCCATGGGTATACATCTCCTCGCAAGGAGTGGTGAATCCTTTATAGGCTATTCAAACACCTTCGATCACTTCGACTTATACCCAATCATCCCGGGTCCACATCTCCTTAGAGATGCTTGCTTAAGATGTCAAAGCATAAGTCTCATGATCAAGATGACTTGAATACCGCAAGTCAAAGGAACATCGACTTAAGCCAAGAAGAACTTCATTGACATATCTATATATGCAGAAAAACCATATGAAGTCTTACGGTTGGTCACTCCAATGAACTAGTTACCATAACTAGCATCCACGATTAACTCAGGACATCACCATGTCTCGGCCCGGTGAGAATCATTGCTTGGATACACCAAGGAGTATACCTGCGTGCTAGTCTCGTGAATTGATGGTGTCCAAATCCATCAATTCATCGACTAGGGATAATTCCGATACATCACAATTACACATGTAGAGATACTCACTAGTTGTGATCCAATCACAAATTCTCTCATGTTGTGAATCGTATCGTGGACATTCAGTAAATGAGTTTAAGATCCAATCAAATACATTAAACATGTATACTCAAATAGTGAATCTTCATTTATCATATAAATGGTTCATACATAAGGCGATTGCCTTAGGACATCTCTCATATATTATTAACACCTCCCACTACGACGAGGTGCCTCCTGTGTATGCTCTGTGACACGCGGTGCAGTGACTTGTGGTATCTCCTCTTGTACCGGTGGTACTGAAGTTGGGACTTCCCTTGTCAACTTCTCAAGAACAATCCTACTCTTGGGCTTGTGGTTCATTACATAATCCTCCTCTAGAAATCTGGTGTTCGTGCTAACGATCACCCTCTAATCTCTAGGATTATAAAACAAACCACCTTTCGTTCCCTTAGGGTATCCAACAAACATGCACACTTCTGTACGAGGTTCCAACTTACCAGCATCAGCCTTCAGCACATGTGTTGGACTCCCCCATATCCGAATATGTCTCAGACTAGGCTTTCGCCCAGTCCACAATTCTACAGGGGTAGAAGGTACTGATTTAGATGGAACCAAGTTCAGAATAAACATTGTCGTATCTAGCGCATCCCCCCAGAATGAAACAGGTAACTCAGAATAACTAATCATCAATCTGACCATCTCCATAAGAGTCCTATTCCTTCGCTCTGCTACACCATTCTGCTAGGGTGTGCCAGGTGCAGACAATTGGGATTGAATCCCAGCCTCTGATAAGTAATTCCTAAACTCTTTCAAGAGGAACTCACCACCATGATCAGATCATAGGGTCTTGATACTCTTACTTTGACGGTTCTCCACATCAACCTTGAATTCTTTGAACCTGTCAAAGCATTCAGACTTGCAGCGCATCAAGTAAATGTATCCATATCTTGAATAATCATCTATAAAAGAGACGAAATATTCAAAACCACCTCTTGCCTGGATAGACATAAGACCGCATAAATCAGAATGAACCAATTCTAACACATCTTTGGCTCTATACCCCTTGGCCTTGAAAGGCCTCTTAGTCATTTTACCTTCCAAGCAAGATTCGCAGGTTGGGAGATCCTCCACCACTAATGAACCCAAAGGTCCATCAGGTATCAACCTTTGAATTCTGCTTAGGTTAATATGACCAAGCCTTAGATGCCAAAGATATGTCTGGTTCATTTGCGAAGGTTCTTTTCTCTTATTAGACTTAGAAGATGAGTTATTGACTTCTATATGCATCGTGGGAGTTTTCGGTTCAAGAGTATATAAATTGCCAACCAATGTACCAGAACAGATAATCTCCCTATTCCTTTTTATAACCACTTTGTCATTAAAAGAAACAGAATATCCATCCATAAACAATTTAGAAACTGAAATTAAATTTTTCTAAAAGTAGGTACATAAAGACAATTTCTCAAAACCAAAACTTTATTCCTATCAAAAGATAAATAAATGTCTCCCACTGCAATAGCCGCCACCTTTGAAGCATTGCCCATGAAGACTAAATCTCTCCTCATAGTCGTCGGGTTTCGGAACCCCGCAAAGTATTGCAGACATGATCGCTGGATCCTCAGATTCTACACACCGTGCAATCGGTAGATAACACCGCTAAACATATTTCAACAACTAAACAAGAAGATATACCTTTGTTCTTTCTGAGGACACCGCTTCCAATGTCCAGTCTGCTTGCAAGTGAAGCACTTGCCTTTCGGCTTCTTCACTCCTGCCTGAGGTCCCACTTCCACTTTCTTCGCTCCACCTTACTTCTTCTTCTTCTTACCTTTCAGTTTAGAGGAAGAAACCTTCTGAGCGACCATGGCTTGAGCGCTTTGACGAAAAAGCCTCTCTGTCGCCTGGAGTTCTGTTAGAAGCTCCGCCAACGAATACAACCTCTTGTTCATGTTGTAGGCGAATCGCCAAAACTCCTAGGCAGAGATCTGAGAATGATATCGACTGGTTTCCCATCGATCTCAGCTCTGAGGACTTCCATCTCATTAAGATGAGTCATCATCTTGAGAACATGATCCCTAACGGGTGTTCCCTCGATCATGGTGGTCGTCATCAAGTTTCTCATCGCCTCCTGTCTAGCCACCCTACTTTGATGTCCGAAAAGTTCCTTGAGATTGAACATCATGTCATAAGCTGTGGCCATGGCCTGATGCTGATGTTGCAGCACATTTGACATAGATGCCAAAATATAACACCGCGCCATCTCATCTGCCTTGATCCATTTCTTATAACTTTCTTTCTCCTTTTCATCAGAGTCATCGGTGGGCTTAGGAGGATAGACCTCGAAGAGTACAAATTTGTACTCCTCCGCAGTTAAGACAATATCTAGATTTCTTTTCCAATCAATGTAGTTTGTTCCAGTAAGTTTATTTTCTTTTAATATGACAGCAAGTGGGTTGAAAGCCATTTGAAAAACCTAAGAATCACAATGATCAAAACATTAGATTTCAAATATTATTGATTCCTCAAAACAATAAAATTCCGAAATCAACCAACACCTCAAATCACCGAGAATGTCGCATGCCACGTTGTGTGGACGTATACGAATTCTACATTTGTAAGAGGAGGTTTTATCCATTAATTTTATTATCTTGTCAACCTTACTTTTTGACAAATAAAATTAATAGTTGTTTCCTCTTTGGTCCTACAAATAAAAGCAGTGACTCCGATGGGGAGGATACTTTTATTTGCATCTAAGTGTGTACCATTACACGATACTAAGGGAATTATTTCGGATTATGTGCCTTACTATTGTGGAAGTACACATGCTCCTAGATAATTTCCTATAACCATTATTTGACCTAGTGATCCGCAAACAAACCCGTCCACAGGGAGGAAGGCACTCAGAGCCGACATACAAGTTTGTTGCATCACACGTCAAATTGTAATGGAGGCCGCGGGAATTAATTAAAATATCCCTCTCCCACTTAGTAAATTGAAATTTAGGAATTTTAAAGCATACACAACATGCATATAAAACAAATAAGCAATAAATATGGAAAAAACATAATTTTTCCAACTATTATGGCATTGTTCTCCAATACGCATCCCGTCGTGTCGCCACCTCATCCACTCCATCTTTTCCCGTGCACAAGTCACCAAAGAGATCCGAGTCGAGATATATCATTTTAATTTACATCCATCGATCCTATACTCCACGAAGGAGTGTACAAATAATCTAGATCGAAAGTAAACTAAAATGAGCGGCTAAACAATGTCGTATTTAATTACAAAAATTAAATACTAATCTAGCATCGTCAACCCCGACGATTCAAATAATATACATACAATCACACACAAAACAATCACATACAACCAAATAGCCATAATAGTCGGATCTTATGCCTACAACAAAAAAGTTAGCCTACGCACATCCTACTATTATCCGGCATACTCAATATATGATATGTGCATGAAAGTAACCAAATCCAAAACACACAAAACCGAAAACCGTGGCTCTGATACCACTTGAAGGGAGTTGCTTCGGAGGCTCATTGGCTCCCATGTCCCCGGATTAAAATTTTCACTAATGAAAGAACTAATCCGGATGGGATGAGTTTCCTTAGCACAACCAATTCGTCGTCGTGCTAACAACTTGAGTGATCGCTTGAACAAACTAGTTGTTCAAGCAACACAACTCTTCTAGTTGGTTAGCCGCGGAAGAGACGACGGACGGATCGCCGGTTTTTGTGTTTGTCTTTGGGGTCCATGATTATACAAAATATATACAAATGCACACTTATATAATCAACACATAAAAGAACATGCTAAGATCAGAAAATAAAGTTGCAAAAATTTTATACCTCACGATCTTCTACCGTATGTCCTATCCTCCTCATGGACGTCGTGTGGGCGAAGATCCTCCACGAGTAGAAGCCTCCTAGATCGTGTTCTTCCCTTCCTTGTTCGCTGCGAACAAAAAGAAGAACCAAGAAAAACTCCTTCTCCTTTCTAGAACCGGCCACCAAGCCAAGGAGCTCGATGTAACCGCCGGCCAAGGAGTGAATGGTTGAGCGCCGGCCACCAACTGAAGTTGGAGAACCGACGGCCACCAAGGAGCAAAGGAGGAGGAAGAGAGCCGGCCAAAGCAAGGAAGAAGAGGGAGTGAGCGCCGGCCACCAAGGAGAAAAGAAGGAAACCCTAATCTCCTTTCTTGTTGCCGCCCAAACCACTTCCAAAACCCTAGCCACCTAAATCACTTGAGAGGTAAAACCCTAATCCAAGAGAACCATCATTGCCACCCAAGCCTTAGCCCTCTATTTATAGAGTTGGGCTTAAGCCTCCTTTAATCTCCACCGTCGGATCTAGGGATTTAATCTCCACCGTCGGATCTAGGGTTTTATCCCAATCGTTGGATCTAGGGTTTCATCCCAACCGTCGGATCTAGGGTTTCATCCCAACCGTCGGATCGAGGGTTTCATCCCAACCATCGGATCTAGGGTTTCATCCCAACCGTCGGATCTAGGGTTTCATCCCAACCGTCGGATCTAGGGTTTCATCCCAACCATCGGATCTAGGGATTTAATCCCAACCGTTGGTTTTAGAGTTTTGTTTTACATCCTTGGATCTAGGCTTCTTGAGGATTATATTCGGCTACGATAGGGACCATAAGGAGGAGTTGGATCTTGGCCACCCGATGGATCGGAACCACACAAACTTGATCCATCAATGATGTTCCATTCCACTAGAGGATCATTATTGAACTACCTCACCAACCCCCATAAATCAATATGGGCTCCATATATTATTTGTACATCCATCTCCCCGTGTTTAAGATATCGAATGTCCGTCAATTAATTTATTTACTGACCATCAATTAATTAACATCTAACTCCTCGAGTAGTACCACTCAACCTTATCATCATGTTGACTAAGTCAACCAGCTGGGTTTACATGATGAACCTTATGAGCTCCTCAAGGGGACATCATTAACCTAATATATAGAACATGGTTTCCTCCTATAATCAATGGCACACCATGTAAATAATATCATTTCCCAACTTACCGGGCATATTGATTTAATCCATTTAAATCTCACCCTTTGGTAAATCAAAGAAATAAATACTAAGTACATGTGCCCGTTATTATATCGGGATTAAGAGCATGTACAACATAATATCCGAGGTCCGATTAAATTATGTAGTCAGCAATAAATTGAATCACCTATATGTCGGTCTTGCTCAATACACCTAAGTGTACTAGTGTAACTCTATGTTCAAGACAAAACAATACCAAGCTACACTACAACCATGCCAATGGTTTGTACAAAACCATCTTGGTTGTGAGCCTCTACTTATATTCTACAAGATACTGATAACATGATCTTCTATGCCACACCAAGCACCATGTTATCTACAATGTAAAATATTAGACAATATGCACACATATAATAAATATATAAAGTGCAAATAATGATCATGTGATTCTTATTTCAAAATAAAAATGTTCATACAAAAAGAGCTAGGCTTTCAGTATACATTCCAACAATCTCCCACTTATACTAAAAGACTATGCTGTCATCACACTGCCATACATCTGATCCCCATGTCCTCCACATGCCTATCAAACACTTTCAATGGAAGGGCCTTTGTGAATTGATCCGCCAGGTTATCCTCTGATGCAATCTTGGTGACAACTACTTCTCCTCGCTTTACGATCTCTCGTATCAGGTGGTACTTGCGCTCTATGTGTTTACTCGCCTTATGGGCTTGTGGTTCCTTCGAGTTTGCAATCGCACCATCAAGTATCACAATAAATTGTGATAGTTCGGGAAAACCAGAATCACATCCAAGTCCATCAAGAAGTTCCCGAGCCATAACTTCCTTGGCTCGCCTGAGGTCGCCATACTCACCTTCCATGGTAGAGTCCGCCACGCATTTCGCTGACACTCCTCCATACTATGGCTCCACCTCCAAAAGTAAACACAAACCCCGAGGTAGACTTACTCTTGTCCCTATCTGATTGGAAATCAATCTGTAACCCACAGTGGACTAATTGATCCGCCTTGAAACCAAAGATATAATCCCTAGTCCTTCTGTACTTCAATATATGCTTTACTGCAGTCCAATGTCCTCGCCCAGATTACTCGATATATGCTAACCATGCCTACGCAAAGCAGATATCCGTCTCGCATATAGCATAGCATACATGAGGCTTCCATGCCAAGCATAAGGAACCTCCTTCATGTCCTCTATCTCCTTTGATGTTTTGGGACACATCTCTTTAGATAAAGGAACTCCATGCCTAAAAGGTAGAAAACCTTTCTTGGAGTTCTGCATGCTAAAACGAGCAAGGATAGTGTCAATGTATGAAGCTTGAGATAAGCACAACATCCTTTTCGCGATCCCTTATAACTTTGATCCCAAGGATGTGTCCCACTTCTCCCAAGTCCTTCATGTCAAACTGCTTGACAACCATACCCTTACGCCTCGATAACACTTTGATATTGTTTCCAACTAACAAAATGTCATCTACGATAGTACAAGAAACACCACTACGCTCACACATCTCTTGTATACACAAGGCTCATCCGACTTTGAATAAATCCATATGACCGATTACCTCATCAAAGCGGATGTTCCAAGATCTAGAAGCTTGCTTCAATCCATAAATGGACCGATTGCTTACATACAAGATGCTCTTTGCCTTTAGCAATGAATCCTCCGTTGCCGCATATAGATGTTCTCCTCAAGACTTCCGTTAAGGAAAGCTGTCTTGACATCCATCTGCCAAATCTCATAATCCATATGAGCAGCTATAGATAAGAGAATCCGGATAGACTTAAGCATAGCTACCGGCGAAAAGGTCTCCTCATAATCGATGCCCTCTTTCTGAGTATACCCTTTCGTAACAAGCCTAGCTTTGAAGATCTCAACCTTCCCGTCTACCCCTCTCTCTCTTGTAGATCTACTTGCATCCAATGGCTTTTACACCATCGGGTGGCTCTACTAGCTCCCAGACCTAATTAGAATCCATAGATTCTATCTCTGAATTCATCGCTCTTTGCCAAGATACTACATCTCTATCTTGGAGTGCCTCGTCATATGTCCAGGGATCAGGTTCATGTTCACCAGGGACTATGTCCGAAGACTCTCCCAAAAACATGAATCTCACGGGTTGTCTAACAACCCTCCCACTACGACGAGGTGCCTCCTATGTATGCTCTGTGACACGCGGTGCAGTGACTTGTGGTATCTCCTCTTGTACCGGTGGTACAAGTCGACTTCGCCAACTCTCAAGAACAATCCTACTCTTGGGCTTGTGGTTCATTACATAATCCTCCTCTAGAAATCTGGCGTTCGTGCTAACGATCACCCTCTGATCTCTAGGATTATAAAACAAACCACCTTTCGTTCCCTTAGGGTAGCCAACAAACATGCACACTTCTGTACGAGGTTCCAACTTACCAGCATCAGCCTTCAGCACATGTGCTGGACTCCCCCATATCCGAATATGTCTCAGACTAGGCTTTCGCCCAGTCCACAATTCTACAGGGGTAGAAGGTACTGATTTAGATGGAACCAAGTTCAGAGTATACATTGCCGTATCCAGCGCATACCCCCAGAACAAAACAGGTAACTCAGAATAACTCATCATCGATCTGACCATCTCCATAAGAGTCCTATTCCTTCGCTCCGCTACACCATTCTGTTGGGGTGTGCCAGGTGCAGACAATTGGGATTGAATCCCAGCCTCTGATAAGTAATTCCTAAACTCTCCTAAGAGTTACTCACCACCACGATCAGATCGTAGGGTCTTGATACACTTACCTTGACGGTTCTCCACATCAGCCTTGAATTCTTTGAACTTGTCAAAACATTCAGACTTGCGGCGCATCAAGTAAATGTATCCATACCTTGAATAACCGTCTATAAAAGAGACGAAATATTCAAAACCACCTCTTGCCTGGATAGACATAGGACCGTACAAATCAGAAAGAACCAATTCTAACACATCTATGACTCTATACCCCTTGGCCTTGAAAGGCCTCTTGGTCATTTTACCTTCCAAGCAAGATTCGCAGGTTGGGAGATCCTCCACCACTAATGAACCCAAAGGTCCATCAGGTATCAACCTTTGAATTCTGCTTAGGTTAATATGACCAAGCCTTAGATGCCAAAGATATGTATGGTTCATTTGCGAAGGTTCTTTTCTCTTATTAAACTTAGAAGATGAGTTATTGACTTCTATATGCATCGTGGGAGTTTTCGGTTCAAGTGTATATAAATTGCCAACCAATGTACCAGAACAGATAATCTCCCTATTTCTTTTTATAACCACTTTATCCTTAAAAGAAATAGAATATCCATCCATAAACAATTTAGAAACTGAAATTAAATTCTTTCTAAAAGTAGGTACATAAAGACAATTTCTCAAAACCAAAACTTTATTTCTATCAAAAGATAAATAAATGTCTCCCACTGCAATAGCCGCCACCTTTGAAGCATTGCCCATGAAGACCGTATTCTCTCCCTCACCTAGTCGTCGGGTTTCCTGGAACCCCTGCAAAGTATTGCAGACATGATCAGTGGCTCCTGTATCTATACACCAGGTACTGGTAGATAACATCGCTAAACATGTTTCAACAACTAAACAAGAAGATATACCTTTGTTCTTTCGGCAAGGACAGTCCACCTTCCAATGTCCAGTCTGCTTGCAAGTGAAGCACTTGCCTTTCGGCTTCTTCACTCCTGCCTGAGGTCCCACTTCCACTTTCTTCGCTCCACCTTGCTTCTTCTTCTTCTTACCTTTCGGTTTAGAGGAAGAAACCTTCTGAGCGACCATGGCTTGAGCGCTTTGACGAAAAAGGCCCTCTGCCGCATGGAGTTCTGTCAGAAGCTCCGCCAATGAATACAACCTCTTGTTCATGATGTAGTTGAGGCAGAACTGCTCAAAACTCCTAGGCAGAGACTGGAGAATGATATCAACCTGGGTTTCCCCATTGATCTCAACTCCGAGGACTTCCATCTCATTAAGATGAGCCATCATCTTGAGAACATGATCCCTAACGGGTGTTCCCTCGATCATGGTGGTCGTCATCAAGTTTCTCATCATCTCCTGTCTAGCCGCCCTACTCTGATGTTCGAAAAGTTCCATGAGATTGAACATCATGTCATAAGTTGTGGCCATGGCCTGATGCTGATGTTGCAGCACATTTGACATAGATGCCAAAATGTAACACCGCGCCATCTCATCTGCCTTGATCCATTTCTTATAACTTTCTTTCTCCTTTTCATCAGAGTCATCGGTGGGCTTAGGAGGACAGACCTCGAAGAGTACAAATTTGTACTCCTCCGCAGTTAAGACAATATCCAGATTTCTTTTCCAATCAATGTAGTTTGTTCCAGTAAGTTTATTTTCATTTAATATGATAGCAAGTGGGTTGAAAGCCATTTGAAAAACCTAAGAATCACAATTATCAAAACATTAGATTTCAAATATTATTGATTCCTCAAAACAATAAAATTACGAAATCAACCAACACCTCAAATCACCGAGAATGTCACATGCCACGCTGTGTGGACGTATACGAATTCTACATTTGTAAGAGGAGGTTTTACCCATTAATTTTATTATCTTGTCAACCTTACTTTTTGACAAATAAAATTAATAGTTGCTTCCTCTTTGGCCCTACAAATAAAAGCAGTGACTCTGATGGGGAGGATACTTTTATTTGCATCTAAGTGTGCACCATTACACGATACTAAGGGAATTATTTTGGATTATGTGCCTTACCGTTGTGGAAGTACACATGCTCCTAGATAATTTCCTATAACCATTATTTGACCTAGTGATCCACAAACAAACCCGTCCGCAGGGAGGAAGGCACTCAGAGCCGACACACAAGTTTGTTGCATCACACGTCAAATTGTAATGGAGGCCGCGGGAATTAATTAAAATATCCCTCTCCCACTTAGTAAATTGAAATTTAGGAATTTTAAAGCATACACAACATGCATATAAAACAAATAAGCAATAAATATAAAAAAAATAGAATTTTTCCAACTATTATGGCATTGTTCTCCAATACGCATCCCGTCATGTCGCCACCTCGTCCGCTCCATCTTTTCCCGTGCGCAAGTCACCAAAGAGATCCGAGTCGAGATATATCATTTTAATTTACATCCATCGATCCTATACTCCACGAAGGAGTGTACGAATAATCTAGATCGAAAGTAAACTAAAATGAGCGGCTAAACAATGTCGTATTTAATTACAAAAATTAAATACTAATCTAGCCTCGTCAACCCCGAGGATTCAAATAATATACTTACAATCACACACAAAACAATCACATACAACCAAATAGCCATAATAGTCGGATCTTATGCCTGCAACCAAAAAGTTAGCCTACGTACATCCTACTATTATCTGGCATACTCAATATATCATATGTGCATGAAAGTAACCGAATCCAAAACACACAAAACCGGAAACCGTGGCTCTGATACCACTTGAAGGGAGTTGCTTCGGAGGCTCATTGGCTCCCATGTCCCCGGATTAAAATTTTCACTAATGAAAGAACTAATCCGGATGGGATGAGTTTCCTTAGCACAACCAATTCATCGTCGTGCTAACAACTTGAGTGATCGCTTGAACAAACTAGTTATTCAAGCAACACAACTCTTCTAGTTGGTTAGCCACAGAAGAGACGACGGACGGATCGCCGGATTTTGTGTTTGTCTTCGGGGTCCATGATTATACAAAATATATACAAATGCACACTTGTATAATCAACACATAAAAGAACATGCTAAGATCAGAAAATAAAGTTGTAAAACTTTTATACCTCACGATCTTCTACCGTATGTCCTATCCTCCTCGTGGACGTCGTGTGGGAGAAGATCCTCCACGAGTAGAAGCCTCCTAGATCTCGTTCTTCCCTTCCTTGTTCGCTGCGAACAAAGAGAAGAACCAAGCACAACTTCTTCTCCTTTCTAGAACCGACCACCAAGACAAGGAGCTCGATGTTACCGCCGGTCAAGGAGTGAATGGTTGAGCGTCGGCCAACCTTTTGACAATGTTGCCACCGGTCACCTAGAAGTTGGAGAAGCGCCGGCCACCTAGAAGTTGGAGAACCACCGGCCACCAAGGAGCAAAGGAAGAGGAAGAGGGCCGGCCAAAGCAAGGAAGAAGAGGGAGTGAGCGCCGTCCACCAAGGAGAAAAGAAGGAAACCCTAATATCCTTTCTTGTTGCCGCCCAAACCACTTCCAAAACCCTAGCCGCCTAAATCACTTGAGAGGTAAAACCCTAATCCAAGAGAACCATCATTGCCGCCCAAGCCTTAGCCCTCTATTTATAGAATTGGGCTTAAGTCTCCTTTAATCTCCATCGTCGAATCTAGGGATTTAATCTCCACTGTCGGATCTAGGGTTTTATCCCAACCGTCGGATCTTGGGTTTCATCCCAACCGTCGGATCTAGGGTTTCATCCCAACCGTCGGATCTAGGGTTTCATCCCAACCATCGGATCTAGGGTTTCATCCCAACCGTCTGATCTAGGGTTTCATCCCAACCGTCGGATCTAGGGTTTCATCCCAACCGTCGGATCTAGGGATTTAATCCCAACCGTTGGTTTTAGAGTTTTGTTTTACATCCTTGGATCTAGGCTTCTTGAGGATTATATTAGGCTACAATAGGGACCATAAGGAGGAGTTGGATCTTGGCCACCCGATGGATCGGAACCACACAAACTTGATCCATCAATGATGTTCCATTCCACTAGAGGATCATCATTGAACTACCTCACCAACCCCTATAAATCAATATGGGCTCCATATATTATTTGTACATCCGTCTCCCCGTGTTTAAGATATCGAATGTACGTCAATTAAATGATTTACTGACCATCAATTAATTAACATCTAACTCCTCGAGTAGTACCACTCAACCTTATCATCATGTTGAATAAGTCAACCAGCTGGGTTTACATGATGAACCTTATGAGCTCCTCAAGGGGACATCATCAGCCTAATATATAGGACACGGTTTCCTCCTATAGTCAACGACACACCATGTAAATAATATCATTTCCTAACTTATCAGGCATATTGATTTAATCAATTTAAATCTCACCCTTTGGTAAATCAAATAAATAAATACTAAGTACATGTGCCTGTTATTATATCGGGATTAAGAGCATGTACAACATAATATCCGAGGTCCGATTCAATTATGTAGTCAGCAATAAATTGAATCACCTCTATTTCGGTCCTGCTCAATACACCTAAGTGTACTAGTGTAACTCTATGTTCAAGACAAAACAATACTAAGCTACACTACAACCATGCCAATGGTTTGTCCAAAACCATCTTGCTTGTGAGCCTCTACTTATATTCTACAAGATATTGATAACATGATCTTCTGTGCCACACCAAGCACCATGTTATCTACAATGTAAAATATTAGACAATATGCACACATATAATAAATATATAAAGTGCAAACAATGATCATGTGATTCTTATTTCAAAATAAAAATGTTAAAACAAAAAGAGCTAGGCTTTCAGTATACATTCCAACACCATTAATTATATTGGCACATCCTAAAATATTTTAGGATTATAATCAACACACATTTCCAAGGTACCCATGACCTTGAAAATGACCTAAGGTGCCACCTTTACCATGGTTAGGTTAACTACCCATCCATTTAAGGTTGGGACACCTAAACCCATTTAGCATGAATCAATCACGCTTCTAGGAACCCCATACCTATTGGAGCACCTTGGGTTTACTAAGTATTCACTAGGGATAACTTTCCTAGATACTCTTCTAATGACCCTCTTAGGCTTTGAAGCCTTGGTCATTGTGGTCTTACCTAGGTTAACTCTAGGGGTAACTACCCTTGTAACCTTCTTAGTGGCTTCCCTAGGTTTCCTTGAAACCCTAGCCACTAGGCACACACCTTGGTTACCCTTAGGGATGACTTCCCTAGTAACCTTGGTCTTCCTAGACCTAGGTTGTGTTCCATAATCGAATGGAACACTATGGTAGGTCTTTTTGGGCTTAGGCTTGCCCGATGATGGTTCTTGTTTCCTAGGACTTTGATTTTGACTCTTACACATAGATTTTTGATCACTTGACCCTATAATTGATTTTTGCATCTTTGCAAGGGTCTTTTCAAGTTTTTCAAGCCTTGACCTCAAGGCATGATTTTCTAACTCTAATTGTCCAATTTTTAATTTTTCATCTATTGTTTGGACATGAGCCTTCCTAGGCATATGCCTAGTCCATTTAGGGTTAAAACCTAGGTGGTCCTCAATTTTCCTAATACTTGCCTTAGGTA
Source organism: Wurfbainia villosa (assembly GCA_025175895.1). Lineage (NCBI taxonomy): Eukaryota > Viridiplantae > Streptophyta > Magnoliopsida > Zingiberales > Zingiberaceae > Wurfbainia > Wurfbainia villosa. The sequence goes on along the minus strand of CM045994.1, from coordinate 84,510,917 downwards.
AAATATTTTTAGGGACATTAGTCCCAAATTTATCCTTATTCCTAAAGTTGACATTCTTAGCTCCTAAGCAATACTCCCTATTTTCTAGCATGCTCTTTATGATAAATAGCAAGATTACTCCTAACATGCTTTTGCCTATTAATTAAGTAAGGAGTGAAATTAGAAGTTACCTTAGGGTTTGCCTTAGCTCCCCTTACATGTGTAGCTCTTCCATCATGAGTCTTCTTCCCTCCCTTTGGGCATTGACTCCTATAGTGCCCCTTTTGATGGCACTTGAAGCACACCACGTGCTCCTTGCTCTTCTTGGTGGGGACTTCAACTTCATTAGTCTATTCGTTGACTTTTAGTGTCGGTGGAGTCTTCTTGACCCTTTTAGGACACTTACTCTTGTAGTGTCCTTGCTCCCTACACTCAAAATTATATGATTTTTAATATTAACCAAAATGCTTGAGTTACCTAGGGTGGTGATCGGTGTCCGAGTTGGTTCTTCTTCATCTCGATTGAAGGTAGAAGGTTCCTCTTGAGTTGGCTCTGGTATTGAAGATGATCTCTCCTCCCCCTCAATCCTAGAGGTGGAGGCCTCTTCCACTTCTTCCACCTCTTCCGATCCGGAAATTGATTCTTTATCAACTTTCGAATCCTCACTTTCTTGTGAAGATGAGGGTTCTTCTTCTTCAGGCTCACTTTCTACTTGATCCATGGAGGGTTCTTCATGGAGCTTGGCCAATTTTTCCCATAGCTCCTTGGCATCTAGAAATTCACCTAACCTAGATACAATATCGTTAGGTAATGAATTTAATATTAATTGTGTTACCTTATCATTTCTTTTGAAGGCTTGGATTTGCTCTTTGGTCCATCTTTGCCTCTTGAGGTATCCACCTTTTGGACCTCTTCAAAGTTTGAATCCATCTTGTATGATGAACCATTGCTCGATGTCCATCATCAAGAAAATCTCTATTCGTGCCCTGCATTGCTCAAATCCTTCTTGTCCATAGAGGGTAAACGGGATTGGAGTGTTGATGTCCCATAATAGTCTTTCTTCAAATTCCATCTTCTTGCCCTCTAGCGATGCTCTCTTGGTTGTTAATCCGTAGAAGAGCGGCCTCGCTTTGATAACAATTGTAGGAACGTTCATGACCACTAGAGGGGGGTGAATAGTGCATTTTCATCGTGGATGGAAATTGATCGTTTGTTTCTATGAATTGTGTTAGCACAGTGGAATATATATAATAGCAATAACACAAATGAAGTCAAACACAAATACACCAATACGCAAGTATGTAACGTGGTTCAGAATCGAATGGTTCCTACTCCACGGATTGGGCTCGTAAGAGGCCTAGCGATGACAATCACCCACCACTATAATAATAACTCCTTCTCGGAAAAATCTGGAGGTGGAGAAATCTCTTACAATAGTTATTACAACAATAAGAATGAAATACAAGCAAAATAGACTAAAATGCAAGTAAAGAAAACTTTACAAATAGCTTATGGATGCTTGCTTGTTTGGTTGCTTGAGTTTCACTTGGAGACCCTGATTTGCAGATATAAATCGCCCCAAACACGTCCAAGAATCGATGCCAAATCCATCCTCCACGAGCTCCCTTTAAACTTCTCCTTGGGCTAGATTTCACATAGCAGTCGACTGATCGAGACCATCAGTTAACTGCCCCTGTTGCCGTTGTCTCATAATGGCATGAGCCACGTCAGATAAGTCCAATGGTTAAACCATCAGTCGACTGATTATAACCATTAGTCGACTAATGGATCAATCAGTCAAGTGTTCAGGCTGATCACTCGACTGGAGAACTTACTGTGCTTGAATTCTCGACCAACAGTCGATTGATCTCCAGATCAGTCGACTTCTTAGGCTACAATCACCGATCGCTTAGGCCATCTTCCCAGCTAAACCATCTTTAGTTAACTCCCAACATGAGGTTTTAACCCAAGTATGGTGCCCCTATACTTTCTAGACCACCCTTAGCCTAGACCTAAGCCTTCTAGTCACCTCCGTAAACCTCACGCCTATCGGATCCCTCCAAGTCATCCATGACTTGTTCATCCATACGCTAGCCTTCAGGTGCTTCCATCAGCTATTGTCATGCTAATGTGATCTATACCGCCAAGGCACATTGGGATTATGCTGCCAACACTCCACTTGGACTTTACGCCGCCAACTATTGGACTTATGCTCCCAAGACTCCACCCTTGGACTTTACGCCGCCAATATTCCCCTTGGACTTCTCAATTGCCAAGTTCCCATGACTTGGACTTTCAACGCCAAAACTACACCCTTGGACTTACGTGGCCAAGACTACACCCTTGGACTTCTCAATTTCCAATACTCAAACTTGGACTTTCCCTTGCCAACCCATGTTGGACTTTCCATGCCAAGACCCATTCTTGGACTTTTCGTTGCCAAGTCCCATGCTTGGACTTTCCTTGCCAACCCATGTTGGACTTTCCATGCCAAGACTCAAGCTTGGACTTTTCATGCCAAGTACACAAGACATGGACTTCTCCCATGACAATGGTCAAACCATCGTCAAAACATCAAGTATGACATGGGTCAATTGCATCATCAATCTTCCCAACACATGTCAGACATCAATGTCAAACATCAAAATACTACTCGAGTTAAACTCGAGTCTGGTCAATCATGTCCTGGGTCGATTGCACCAACACATAGGTGGCAGCTTAGATCGATCCAAATAATGACTTGGCATTTTGGCTTATTCACAGGCATCCATCTACTATTTTCTCCCCCAATCAACTGGTAATTTCTATCAGTCAATTTCTATAAGGTACTTGCTTGGTGTTTCTTCAGTCTTTCACCAACATTATAAAATTAGCATAGAATATTCAAGTATATTAATAGTGACAATCCTTTTGACTGTCCGATCTCGACTTCAGCATTCCTCTGAAAGCCTTGGTCGAATCGACACCTATAGTTGTCCCCATACCAAAGACACGTCCTTATCATCGTTCCTCTCTCAGAGCTTACCTTGGCCTATTTACCTGTTGCTTAGCATCTAATTCTCTTGACATCTTTGATCTTAGCTAAGGCTTACTCAGTTATTGCACACTTAGCACAACACATCATATAACAACATGACTTAACTTGGAGCCTTTGCCATAGTCAAAACTAAGGTTTAATAACATGGTGCCCCTACACCAACAACAAATACTCCATCCATGCTGAAATCTGCCTAACAATACCCCAGTAGTCGACTACCCTTTCCAACAGTTGATAGTTGGCTTGTAGTGGACTGGTCAGTTGACTACGCAACAATATGTGGACTTCTACAGTGCCATCAATCGACTGCTCAAGGCTGATGTGAGAAAAACATATAAGGTTTTAGGAGTAGTTTTTGCTCACATCTCATTACATTTCACACTTGTTTCATGCATTTTCCTAAGGCAAAACTACTTGATTCCCTTATACATGGGACTTCAAGTCATGTCATGTGTCCTTAATTCAATTTTTATTAATGCATGAAATGATCATGGCATAAATGAAGATATACATAAAGCATGGCCAATGATCATGATGTCATGGCATATGATTAAATTTAATTCTACATGACACTAAAAGATAAGCCCTAAACATAATCATGACATTTATATGATTTAAATGAATATGATGTCATGACATGTTATATGGAAAAGCAAGCATGACAAATAAAATGTAAAGGTATATAATACCTAAATTTTGATAAGTTTCCATTTGTCATTATTAAACCCATTTTTACATATTATTAGTTTATCTCCCAAGTAAAAACCCAAAATGGTACACTTAGACCTCTAAACCTAAGTTGTGCCAATTTGATCAATTTTTCATAGTTCCATTAATTATATTGGCACATCCAAAAATCTTTTAGGATTATAATCAACACACATTTCCAAGGTACCCATGACCTTGAAAATGACCTAAGGTGTCACCTTTACCATGGTTAGGTTAACTACCCATCCATTTAAGGTTGGCACACCTAAACCCATTTAGCATGAATCAATCACGCTTCTAGGAACCCAATACCTATTGGAGCGCCTTGGGTTTACTAAGTATTCACTAGGGATAACTTTCCTAGGTACTCTTCTAATGGCCCTCTTAGGCTTTGAAGCCTTGGTCATTGTGGTCTTACCTAGGTTAACTCTAGGGGTAACTACCCTTGTAACCTTCTTAGTGGCTTCCCTAGGTTTCCTTGAAACCCTAGCCACTAGGCACACACCTTGGTTACCCTTAGGGATGACTTCCCTAGTAACCTTGGTCTTCCTAGACCTAGGTTGTGTTCCATAATCGAATGGAACACTATGGTAGGTCTTTTTGGGCTTAGGCTTGCCCGATGATGGTTCTTGTTTCCTAGGACTTTGATTTTGACTCTTAGACCTAGATTTTTGATCACTTGACCCTATAATTGATTTTTGCATCTTTGCAAGGGTCTTTTCAAGTTTTTCAAGCCTTGACCTCAAGGCATGATTTTCTAACTCTAATTGTCCAATTTTTAATTTTTCATCTATTCTTTGGACATGAGCCTTCCTAGGCATATGCCTAGTCCATTTAGAGTTAAAACCTAGGTGGTCCTCAATTTTCCTAATACTTGCCTTAGGTAAAATATTTTTAGGGACATTAGTCCCAAATTTATCCTTATTCCTAAAGTTGACATTCTTAGCTCCTAAGCAATACTCCCTATTTTCTAGCATGCTCTTTATGATAAATAGCAAGATTACTCCTAACATGCTTTTGCCTATTAATTAAGTAAGGAGTGAAATTAGAAGTTACCTTAGGGTTTGCCTTAGCTCCCCTTACATGTGTAGCTCTTCCATCATGAGTCTTCTTCCCTCCCTTTGGGCATTGACTCCTATAGTGCCCCTTTTGATGGCACTTGAAGCACACCACGTGCTCCTTGTTCTTCTTGGTGGGGACTTCAACTTCATTAGTCTGTTCGTTGACTTTTAGTGTCGATGGAGTCTTCTTGACCCTTTTAGGATACTTACTCTTGTAGTGTCCTTGCTCCCTACACTAAAAATTATATGATTTTTAATATTAACCAAAATGCTTGAGTTACCTAGGGTGGTGATCGGTGTCCGAGTTGGTTCTTCTTCATCTCGATTGAAGGTAGAAGGTTCCTCTTGAGTTGGCTCTGGTATTGAAGATGATCTCTCCTCCCCCTCAATCCTAGAGGTGGAGGCCTCTTCCACCTCTTCAACCTCTTCCGATCCGGAAATTGATTCCCTATCAACTTTCGAATCCTCACTTTCTTGTGAATATGAGGGTTCTTCTTCTTTGGGATCTCTTTCTACTTGAGCCATGGAGGGTTCTTCATGGAGCTTGGCCAATTTTTCCCATAGCTCTTTGGCATCTAGAAATTCACCTAACCTAGATACAATATAATTAGGTAATGAATTTAATATTAATTGTGTTACCTTATCATTTCTTTTGAAGGCTTGGATTTGCTCTTCGGTCCATCTTTGCCTCTTGAGGTATCCACCTTTTGGACCTCTTCGAAGTTTGAATCCATCTTGTATGATGAACCATTGCTCGATGTCCATCATTAATAAAATCTCCATCCGTGCCCTCCATTGCTCAAATCCTTCTTGTCCATAGAGGGTAAACGGGATTGGAGTGTTGATGTCCCATCATAGTCTTTCTTCAAATTCCATCTTCTTGCCCTCTAGTGATGCTCTCTTGGTTGTTAATCCGTAGAAGAGTGGCCTCTCTTTGATAACAATTGTAGGAACGTTCGTGACCACTAAAGGGGGGTGAATAGTGCATTTTCATCGTGGATGGAAATTGATCGTTTGTTTCTATGAATTGTGTTAGCACAGTGGAATATATATAATAGCAATAACACAAATGAAGTCAAACACAAATACACCAATACGCAAGTATGTAACGTGGTTCAGAATCGAATGGTTCCTACTCCACGGATTGGGCTCGTAAGAGGCCTAGCGATGCCAATCACCCACCACTATAACAATAACTCCTTCTCAGAACAATCCGAAGGTGGAAAAATCTCTTACAATAGTTCTTACAACAATAAGAATGAAATACAAGCAAAATAGACTAAAATTCAAGTAAAGAAAACTTTACAAATAGCTTTTGGATGTTTGCTTGTTTGGTTGCTTGAGTTTCACTTGGAGACCCTGATTTACAGATATAAATCGCCCCAAACACGTCCAAGAACCGATGCCAAATCCATCCTCCACGATCTCCCTTTAAACTTCTCCTTGTGCTAGATTTCACTTAGCAGTCGACTGATCGAGACCATCAGTCCACTGCCCCTGTTGCCGTTGTCTCATAATGGCATGAGCCACGTCGGATAAGTCCAACGGTTAAACCATCAGTCGACTGATTATAACCATTAGTCGACTAATGGCTCAATCGGTCAAGTGTTCGGGCTGATCACTCGATTGGAGAACTTACTGTGCTTGAATTCTCGACAATGATTATCTCCAGATCGGGCCGACTTCTTAGGCCATCACGATCGCCTAATATCGCTTGATCGCTAGGCCATCTTCCCACAAAACCCTAGTTAACTCCCTTCACCATCGATACACCTCAAACATGAGGTTTTAACCCATGTATGGTGCCCCTATACTTTCTAGACCACCCTTAGCCTAGACCTAAGCCTTCTAGTCACCTCCGTAAACCTCACGCCTATCGGATCCCTCCAAGTCATCCATGACTTGTTCATCCATACGCTAGCCTTCAGGTGCTTCCATCAGCTATTGTCATGCTAACGTGATCTATACCGCCAAGGCACATTGGGATTATGCTGCCAACACTCCACTTGGACTTTACGTCGCCAACCATTGGACTTATGCTGCCAAGACTCCACCCTTGGACTTTACGCCGCCAATATTCCCCTTGGACTTCTCAATTGCCAAGTACCCATGACTTGGACTTTCAACGCCAAAACTATACCCTTGGACTTACGTGGCCAAGACTACACCCTTGGACTTCTCAATTACCAATACTCAAACTTGGACTTTCCCTTGCCAACCCATGTTGGACTTTCCATGCCAAGACCCATTCTTGGACTTTTCCTTGCCAAGACCCATGCTTGGACTTTCCTTGCCAACCCATGTTAGACTTTCCATGCCAAGACACAAGCTTGGACTTTTCATGCCAAGTACACAAGACATGGACTTCTCCCATGACAATGGTCAAATCATCGTCAAAACATCAAGTATGACCTGAGTTGATTGCATCATCAATCTTCCCAACACATGTCAGACATCAATGTCAAACATCAAAATACTACTCGAGTTAAACTCGAGTCTAGTCAATCATGACTTGGGTCGATTGCACCAACACATTGGTGGCAGCTTAGATCGATCCAAATAATGACTTGGCATTTTGGCTTATTCACAGGCAACTGTCTACTATTTTCTCCCTCAATCAACTGGTAATTTCTATCAGTCAATTTCTATAAGGTACTTGCTTGGTGTTTCTTCAGTCTTTCACCTACATTATAAAATTAGCATAGAATATTCAAGTATATTAATAGTGACAATCCTTTTGACTGTCCGATCTCGACTTCAGCATTCCTCCGAAAGCCTTGGTCGAATCGACACCTATAGTTGTCCTCATACCAAAGACACGTCCTTATCATCGCTCCTCTCTCAGAGCTTACCTTGGCCTATTTACCTATTGCTTAGCATCTAATTCTCTTGACATCTTTGATCTTAGCTAAGGCTTACTCAGTTCTTGCACACTTAGCACAACACATCATATAACAACATGACTTAACTTGGAGCCTTTGCCATAATCAAAACTAAGGTTTAATAACATGGTGCCCCTACACCAACAACAAAGACTCCATCCATGCTGAAATCTGCATAACAATACCCCAGTAGTCGACTACCCTTACCAACAGTTGATAGTTGGCTTGTAGTGGACTGGTCAGTCGACTACGCAACAATATGTGGACTTCTACAGTGCCATCAATCGACTGCTCAAGGCTAATGTGAGAAAAACATATAAGGTTTTAGGAGTAGTTTTTTCTCACATCTCATTACATTTCACACTTGTTTCATGCATATTTCACTTTGTTTTGCATGCATTTCCTATTTTCTGGTTCAAAGATATGCTCTTTGTGCTTTTGTGCGCAAGATAGCATTTACAGGAAAAATGGCACAGTTTTGGAGAAAAAGAAAGACATTTGGTAGGCGGAACGGAGGGAGACACGGCCTGGTCATGTGGATTCACACGGTCTTGCCCAAATCACGCAGATAGCCAACCCAGCGCCACACACGGCCTAGCCATGTGGATCCACACGGTCATGTGGTGCTGGGTTATTTTGACGTGACTAGGGTTCTTTCGTGGATTAGGGCAGTGTCGGCTTCAAGTCTATAAAAGGAAAGTCATGCCCAAACCCTAGGGGGAGGCAGGATAGCTGGGACAGCACACCAGTGCCCTAAAAAGCATCGGAAACTCACAACGGAGAGGAAGGAGACGACTAGAGGATCGTAACCTGCGCTCCGACGTCGAAGAGAAGGACTAAGAGTACTGTAATTCAATTCCTATTCATCTTCTGCATTGTAATGATTGACTCTATTATGTCTTGTGTCAGTTCTTTTCCATCTATGGAGTAGAAATCTTTGATTCTAAGATTAGGGAGTAACTTGTGTATGTAGAACATGCTAGTTCGAATGTTAATTCTGTTTATGAATTTTTATTCATAGTTGGTGTTTGTTTGATTTGATGAAGATTGTGTTTTGGTTTTCTATCTATTGTGCATGGCCAATACAAGGGGTGACAACCCTTGTATCAAAGATCTAGGAGAACTAAGGAGGAACCCAGTGGTTGTCCTCATCTCCGGTAATCGTAGGTAGAAGAGTATGATGGAGTAGGGAACAGGACACATTTCGACTCTTCATAGGGATTGATTTGGCATCCTCGTATCGTCTATCCTATCTTAATGAAAGGGCGGCCTGGTTAGGAATAGGTAGTTTCCGGTAGAAGAGAAAGCTCATCGGAAAAGTGTATGATGTCCCTTCCGTAAGGTCATAATTAGAGAACCAGACAACATTTATTTGATAGCATATTCCATGTCATACAAGTGAAATCGAAGTCCTAGAATCCCTTTTGAACCTCGAACCAACCTTCCCTTACTCCGTGAGACATCGTACTTGAGTTAGAACCACCGTCAACCTCGCAACCACAACCCTTAGAATTTAACTCCAAACAACAACATCCACTTAACAATCGATACTCGAATCTTAGTCTTTGTGGGATTGATAATCTATTTATTACTTGATGACATCCATGCACTTGCAGGCATTGAGCACGAGCACGTGCTTCGAGTCCTTGACGATTCCCGTCATAAGATTTGAGGTCGCGTTTGCGTGCATCAAAGGCCATTGGATTGCCCAGAAATGGTAGTTGACTGCCACAACCTCAGTCGAGCAGTCAAGCCTCAGTCAACTTCTCGATCAGTCAACTAGTCTATTGGTGTAGTAGGCACTAGATAATCGAACCTAGGTTTTGATTATGGAAAAAACCCAAAGCTAATGTCATATTGTTGTCTAATGAGATGAACCAAGTGTGTAGGAATGATTAAGCTGAGCTGAAGGTCAGTGACACCCGGAGAATCTGGTGTTGAGAAACTGTGGTGGTCAGGTGACACCAGGAGAACTTCGGTTCGAGTCGAAGAACCTAGGTGGAGACCGGAAGCCAAGCTACAAGGACCAGAGGTAAGCTCGAGTGTGAGTAAAGGTGAGGTCGGGTCCTCCGTACGGGGATATCTTTAGGCGGCGATCCGACTAAGACTTCCAGTGGAAGGTCTAGGTTGAGATCGGACAATAAGTGGCCGTCAAATTTACCTTTACTTTCATGTTTCGAACTAACTTTGTGTTGTAGTTGAGTATACAAGCTGGCAATCGACTCCTAGCTGTTGGCAGTCGAGTGCTGGTGTCATCAGTCAACTAATTAGGGAAATCAGTCGACTGCCATTTAAATTTCCCACCTCGAGGAAAGTCAAGATAAGCTCTACTTATCTTGGGGAGATGAGGTTCTTTGACCCTTAGCTCGAACTGAACGTGGGGGACTTCCAAGGCTATAAAAGAAGGGGGGTTTCACCCCTTTAGTTGATCAATGAAGCTTCTGAAATGCTCTTGCAACACCACTTCTCTACGACAATGCTACGACACTGAAACACTGTCGGAACACCGACAACATGACCTCAAGCTAAAAGATCCATTCATCATCGATATATGTTCTCAAAATTTCCATTTCTATTTAGTGTGTTAAATTTCCTTTCAATTGTTACACTCGAAGTTTTCATTGTAAAATGAGGTGAGGTATGTTTGTTTCCTCATCCTCTGGCTTTCTGTGTTTTCATGTATCCATTATCTCCTACCTCCAACAAGGAGGAGATCTTTTACTGAATTACCCTCCGTATGCGGTCTAGGATCGCAAGGGCCTTGGATTAGCAACCGTTAGATTGTGAACCAAGTAAAAATAAATTTTTCATTTACTTTTCCGCTATCCAATTTTTTACTTTGTTTTAATCGAATGAATAGAAAAGAAAAGAATTTGTTGCATGCTATTCACCCTCCCCCCCCCCCCCTCTAGCACTTTTTGATCTTACAATTAGTATCAGAGCGAGGGTGCTACGATTTGGTGCAACCACAATTCTAGCATTATTTTCGGCTTTCTTTTCGTATTCATTTTAAATCGCATTTCATGGTGTTTTTCATCTCATTAAATTCGCTTTTTCCCGCACTACTAATCCAAGATGAGAGTCTTGGTAACTTGTTTTTTTTTTGTCATTTGTGTTTTTGCGAGGTTTTTTTTAATGGCCCATCTCAAAGGGTTTAGCACCGCCCGACCTCCATTTTACAATGGAGATGACTTCCGTTACTAGAAGGGTTAGATGGATTGCTACTTGAAACCCCAAGTAAAGATGTGGATCGTGATACAAATCGAATTCACACTTCCAACAAATGGAGATGGTATATTCTTGGACTGCGATCAGTGGACAAGTTCCATGAAATGCCAAGTGGAAGCTGACGCCAAGGCCAAACAAATCCTACAATGCGAGCTATCCAAAGAGGAGCTCAACTACGTCAGCCCATTCATAAGCGCAAAGGGCTTGTGGAACAAGCTCATCGAGCTTCACGAAGGAACCGCCGGCACCAAGGTATGTAAGAGGGATCTACTTTTAAATAAATTGATTAACTTAAAAATGCAGGAACATGAGTCGACCACTAAACTCAATGCTCGCATACAAGACATCATGAATGGGCTACATTAGATTGGACAAAAGGTCAAAAACCGAGACATAATCAGGTATGCACTAAACGTGTTCCCTAGGACCACCTTGTGGGCATCCATGGTTGATTCCTACAAGGTTTCTAATGATCTTTCAAAAATTAGGTTAGACTAATTGTTCTCTAAATTCGAATTACATGAGTAGTCTAATTCAGCCCCCGCCGAGAAAAGTATCGCTTTGTTTGCAGGTCCGAAGAAAAAGCCGAAGAACAAACCACCACCGGAGGAAGAAGATGAGTACGAATCGGAGGTGGACAATGAGATGGAGACCTAACTAGTAAATCTAGTTCGAAAAATGATCAAGAGAAGAAGATGACAAATCAATCAATCCAAGGAGGGTAAGTCAAAACAAAGTTCTAACTATAGATGCTATGAGTGCAACAGGTTAGGTCATATCAAATCGGAGGGCACAAGACTCAAGAACAAATCACCACAATCCAAGAAGGCACTCAACGCAACATGGGAGGAATCATCGAAGGAGGAAGACAAGCTCAACAACCTCACCTTCATGGCCAAGCCAATCGAACCTGAGGAAGAGTCTGAACCCGAAGATGAGTTCGACTCCGGATCTGACGACGAGTTTGTAATTCAAGACAAGTCACGGATCCATATCCGATTCAAAAGATTCACTCAAGGTGAGTCGTTCTTTAATTGATACATTGTATAGTGCAATTAGATTTTTAACTAGAAAGTTAGCTAAGTCCAAGTCCAAGGTAGAGACCTTAGTTGAGGAGGTTAAACTTCTTAAACACGAGGTCTCCCTAACCTCTTCGACTAGTCAAGTTTAAGAGGAGAACTCAACTCGAGTTGAAAAACTCGAAGAAGAGAACTCTCTCTTGAAAGGACAAGTCCAAGATCTTAGGCAAACGTTGGAAAGATTCACTTTGGGATCCAAGGGACTTGACCTACTACTTGGATCACAAAGGGTCGTGTACAACAAGGCCGAACTAGGATTTAGATCAACAACAACTACTAAATCATACATGTCAATCGTAAACCGAAATAGAAAACAAGTCCAAGCATGGGTCCCTAAGACTGCTTTAATTTCTCACTTAGGATCCAACAAGTACTGGGTTCCCAAGGACCAAATCAACTACGTGGATAGACCGAATCGATTCAATGGTCCAGGGGGAGTAGTACTAAATTTGTTTGTTCTATTACATGAAATTAGTCTTTGCATGCTTAGTTATTTTGTTTCAATTTTTAGAATGGCTAGATAGGGTTAATAACTCGTCAATCATGACAACATAGTATCAAGACGCAGCGAGATGATAGTACGTTAGGAAAACAAAGTCCTGTGTGTCCAAGTTAGATAAGGCGTATCTAGCTCTGTGCACTCGACTAAGTAGAACTAGCAGAAGCTACCTCACAGTATCCTAAACTAGTTAGACCAGGAAGTAATCTTAAGTGACTCAAGTAATCATTTTCGTGAACTTAGCTTTATCTAAGGAAGTGGTCATTGTTCCGATCAAAGAAGGCCTTTGTGCCTCACCACAACTTGGAAGCCAATTTCTCGAAAAGTTTACTTGTCGAGCTAAGGGTTAAATCCTAATCTAACCCAAGGTTGATTAGTTTCAATTCACTAAATCTAAACAAGTAAAATTGAAGTCATCTCAAAAACATTTAAGATTAACATATTTGGTCATGTAGAAAAGGTGAAATTACTATTAGGCTAAAATATTCAACCAACTTAAAATTCCAATATCCGATCCAACTACTATATGTGTAGGATCAATGTATGTTGGATAGTGGGTGCTCCTGACATATGACCGGAGACCGACTAAAATTTTTGAAGCTCAGATTCAAAAATCAAGGATTGGTAGCATTCAAAAATAACAGGAAGCTCAAAATCATCGGTTCATGTGATGTTGAGCTAAACTCTAATTTTATAATTTGCAACGTTCTTTTAGTCGAAAATTTTGATTTTAATTTACTTACTGTAAGCCAATTGTGTGATAACAACTATAATGTTACATTCTTCGAAAATGAATGTTTAATTAAAACTAATTATACCTCTAAAACAATACTTAATGGAACTAGGAATAGCAACATATACACAATTAATTTATCCAACTCCTCATCCAAATGTCTAATGACACAGCAAGAGGAATCTTGGTTGTGGCATCGATGACTCGGACACTCTCATCCAAGACTCGTACACAAAATGAGTCAGAGTGGCCTAGTCAGAGGTTTACCCAACCTTAACAACTTAAACAATAAAATTTGTAATGCGTGTCAACAAGGTAAACAAACTAGGGCACAACATCAACTAACTAACCAAGAAAGAACCAAAAGTGTACTTGAGCTCCTACACTTAGACCTATTTGATTCTCATGGAGACAAGTAACTAAACGGAAGTCAATTCTTCTTAGTCATAGTTGACGACTACTCTAGGTTTACCTGGGCCAGGTTCCTAAAACACAAAAGTTAAACCCTAGAACAACTCACCAACTTATGCAAGTTAATAGAAAATGAAAAGAACCTTAAGGTTAAGAGACTTAGAAGTGATCATGGTGGTGAATTCGAAAACCATAGGTTCACCGACTTCTGTAACCTAAACGGAGTTCTTCTACTCTAGAACCCCATAACAAAATGGTATAGTCGAGCGAAAGAATAGAACCCTACAAGAAGCCGTTAGAACCATGTTAAATGAATACAACCTTCCTAATAGGTTTTGGGCAAAAGCCGTTAGTACGACATGCTATGTCCAAAATAGAATCCTACTAGCCAAAAGACACCTTAAAACCTCATACGAAATCTACTATGAAAAATTACCTAACATTAAATATTTTAGGGTATTTGGATGTAGGGTACACATCTTAAATACTAAAGACTACCTAGGGAAATTCACGTCTAAAACAACCACCGGAATATTCCTAGGATACTCAACCACAAGTAAATCCTATAGGGTCTATAACAATGAAACTCTAAAAATTGAAGAAACAATTAATGTAGTATTCGATGAAGGAGATAAACCCACAAAACCCGAAGTAGAACTAGTTAATGAACAAATTGATACTAGACCTGAATCTGACCATGAAAATGATTCTAGTATAAATCCTAACTCGAGTCAATCTAAGATACAATCAAATCATCCCATAAATCAAGTAATAGGTGATCCCAACCTAGGAGTTTGAACTAGACCGTCATATAGAAACCTTCGTCAAATCTCATTAATCTCGAAAATCAAACCCAAATCAATTGAACAAGCTCTTCTTGATCCCAATTGGATTATAGCTATGAAAGAAGAGCTAGCTCAATTGACTAGGAGTGAAGTCTAGGAATTAGTACCCCCACCTAAAGACAAATTGATCATTGGAACAAAATGGGTATTCCAGAACAAACTCGATGATAAAGGAGAAGTAGTTAGGAATAAGGCAAGATTAGTCGCTAAAGGATTTAGTCAAGTAGAAGGGTTAGATTATGATGAAACCTATGCCCCCTTAGCTAGACTAGAATCAATTAGAATGTTGTTGGCCTACGCTGCACATCGAGGATTCAAATTATTTCAAATGGATGTGAAGTCAATATTTTTAAATGGTTTTATTAAAGAAGAGGTCTACGTTAGCCAACCCCTAGGATTTGAAAGCTTAGACAAACCCGACCATGTTTTCAAACATAAGAAAGCTTTATATGGACTAAACAAGCTCCCAGAGCTTGGTATGAAAGGCTTTCCATTTATCTCAAGTCAAAAGGGTTTAGTCAAGGCTTAGTAGACCCAACTCTCTTCGTAAAATCCATAAGTAAAGAAATTTTCATTGCCCAAATATACGTAGATGATATAATCTATGGAACAACCAATTCAATATTACTAAATGAATTCATTTCACTAATGGAAAGTGAATTCGAAATGAACTTAGTAGGAGAATTAACATTTTTCCTAGGCTTACAAATAAAACAAACTAGGGAAGGAATTTACCTACATCAACATAAATATGCTAAGGAATTAATTAATAGATTTTGAATGCAAAATGCTAAGGTAATTAATACACCAATGACTACAAATGTTAATATAGGAGAAGACTTAGATGGAAAACCAATAGACTTAAAATACTATAGGAGCGCGATAGGTAGTCTCCTGTACTTAACTGCGAGTCGACCCGATATACTATTCACAGTGAGTATGTGTGCAAGATTTCAAACTTATGCTATGGAATCACACCTAACATTAGTCAAATGCATCCTTAGATATCTAAAGGGTACACTAAACATAGGAATTTGGTACCCTAGATCTAACGAGTTCGAACTAATCAGCTACTCCGACTCGGATTATGCCGATAGTAAACTCGATAGAAAGAGCACGAGTGGGTGTTGCAAACTTCTCGGCTCGAGTCTAGTGAGCTAGTGTAGTAGAAAGCAACACTGTGTTGCCTTATCTACTACCGAAGCCGAATACATCGCGATGGGTGAGTGTGTAGCTCAACTCCTTTGGATGAAGCACACTCTCCAAGACTTTAAGTTAAACTTTAACAACACTAAAATTTACATCGGCAACATTAGTTCGATTAATTTAACCAAAAACCCAATCTGTCATTCTAGAACCAAACATATAGAGGTCAAACACCACTTTATTCGAGAACATGTAGCAAGTGGGACCATACAACTCGAATATGTGGAGTCCAAATCGAACCTAGCAGACCTATTTACCAAGCCCTTACTTGAAGCAGAGTTTAGTCTGCTTAGATGAAAATTAGGTATGTGTGAAATACAATAGGACTCAAAAGTTATATTTTCTTTTATACTCTATTTTTATTTTTCATGCAAAATTGAACTAGCCTAGGGCTTATGCTAGAAAGCATGCACCTATAGATTTAAGGAGCCAATACATCTCACAACACATAGGACTAATGAGTTTGTGTACTTAGCCACGTAGATGAGAGTGAGATGTTAGGACCTTACTCTTGTTTCTAGATGTAGGTCTAGTCCATCGATATAAACCATGGAGTATAATTATCTAAATTAACCAACTCTAATCAAGACTTATTGATCATTTTATATCAATCAAGTCTAATAGAGTTGAAAATATTATTAGTTGAGCTTATGTTTAAAGTATTATTTTCATAATCTAATAGGAACATGCTTGGACTTATGAAACATAATTGTTGGATCGAGCGGATCGCTAGAGGGGGGGGTGAATAGTGATAGAAATTTTTCGTTCAAAATCGTTCGTTAAAATGCGAGTAGACACAGTGGAAGATAAAAACAAAACAAGCGAGACAATAGACACAAGGGTTTTACTTGGTTCATAGCCGAAGGCTACTAATCCAAGGCCCTAGTGGTCCTTGACCACGTACGGAGGGCAAACTACTAAAAAACTCCTCCTCGTTGGAGGTAGGAGTTAGACGGATACCAAAAATGACAAAAGCTCGAGGTAGAGGAACACTCCCCCTCTCCTCGTTATAATGAAAGGTTTACTAAAAAATAAATTGAAATACAATTTAAACTTTCGTTACCGACGACTTCAAAGGTTAGAGGTTGAAGCTCTAGTCGTCATCTCGGCAGCGCTTCATCGTAGGGATGTCGGAGAGTCGGAGCATATCGGAAGCACTTGGAAGCCTTTTTAATTGATGAAAAACCCTAAGACAAGCCCTCCTTTTATAGCCTTTGAGCCCCTCATCGAATGGGTCTTCAACCAATCACAAATGGACACAAAACCTCTTTGAAATGGGGTGATAAGCCTTGACTCCTCGAAGCTGATCATTGACCATCAGTCGACTGATGGCCATCATCAGTCGCCTGATGGTAGCATCAGTCGAGTGGTGACAGAGACAATGATCGATGAAGGGCGAGTCCTCCAAGCTAGTAGTCGACTGATGCTAGCTGCAAGGCAAAGTTAGCTCAAAGAAAACATTATTTCGATGGCCTTCGACCGTCCCATCTCGACCTAGACCATCGATGCGATGTCTTTGGTCGGATCTACGCTTAAGACCATCCCCGTAAGGAGGATACGACCTCACTTACGCTCGCACACACGAGCTTACCTCGATACTTACCATGTCGCTTTTGCTTCCGGCCTTCCACTCGATTCCTTCGGCTCCCTCCGAAGTCACTCGAGTGTCGCCCGACCACCCAGCTTCCTCCGGGTGTCGCTAGCCTTCAGCTCCAGCTTTAGCAATCTTTTGCACACTCGATTCAGCTCATGAGATAACGACATAAGTTTATCTTTGTATCGTTTGCTATAATCAAAACTCAGGTTCGACTTAGGTGGCTACTGCACCAACAATAATCACTATGTTTCAGAAAAGTTTTTTTCTATAAAACACCACACTTTTCGATTTATGGCAAAAGTGGGAGAAAAAGGCCAAAGTTAAGGGAGAAAAATGCCAAAGTTAAGGGATCATTTTTTTTTTTTGATAACTTAACTTAAATCTAAACTTAAAACCATTGGGCCAAAGTTAAGTAAGTGATTACTTAACTTAACCTTTTTAATGGCAACAGGGGGAGAAAAAGACCAAAGTTAAGAGATCAAAAATTAATTTTTGATAACATAACTTAAACTTAGCTTATACATTTAGGCCAATGTTAAGTAATCTTGATTGCTTAACTTTTTAAGTTGCAAACGTTAAGGGGGAGAGCTAAGATTCTTTTTTTTTCAAGTACTCACCTAAGGTCAAGGGGGAGGTTACCTCAAGGGGGAGGACTTGAAAAAGAGTTTTACTCATACTCCTACTTATGCTAACTTACTAAGTTAATAACACTAACTTACTAAGTTATACATTTAATCTTTTTCAAATTTATGATTATTTCATATTCATAATAATCATTTCACTTACTTAATGCACTATTATGCGTTAATTTTTCCCTTAACTTTGTGTTGGTTTGCCATAGATCAAAAAGGGGGAGATTATTGGTGAAGTAGGCACCAGATAATCGAACCTAGGATTGAATTATGGAAAAGACCCAAAGCTAAGGTCATATTGTTGTCTAATGAGCTGAACCAAGTGTGCAGAAATGATTAAGATGAGCTGAAGGTCTCGGAGAATCTCGTGTTGAGAAACCGTGATGGTCAGGCGATACCGGGAGAACTTCAGATGGAGTCGAAGAACCCAGGTGAAGACCGGAAGCCAAGCTACAAGGACCAGAGGTAAGCTCGAGTGTGAGTAAAGGTGAGTTCGAGTCCTCCATATGGGGACGTCTTTAGGTGGCGATCCGACTAAGACTTCCAGTGGAAGGTCTAGGTCAAGATCAGACGGTAAGTGGTCATCAAATTTACCTTTACTTTTATATTTCGAACTAACTTTGTGTTGCAGTTGAGTAAACAAGTTGGCAGTCGACTCCTGGCTATTGGTAGTCGACTCTGGTGTCATCAGTCGACTGATTAGGGCAATCAGTCGATTGCCATTCAAACTGCCCAGCTCAAGGAAAGTCAAGATAAGCTCTACTTATCTTGGGGAGATGAGGTTTTTTGACCCTTGGTTGGAACTGAACATTGGGGGACTTCCATGGCTATAAAAGTGAAGGCGGGAAACTTCCCTTCCCACTTCAACTTGGTCACTTGTTCATGGCAATCCCATCTATGTCCCCGGATAAAAAATTTTTATCTTTGACAAAGATGGATTACCCAAGCAACTGTTCCATCATTGTTATATTCGATTAGAGTGGTCACTTGAACAAACTTGTTGTTCAAGCAACCTACCTCTATTCTTCGAATAGCCGCGGAAGAGACGATGTACGAATCATCGATTTTTGTGTTTGTGTCCGGGGTGCAAGTAAATTAGTCACATACAATTGTAAACAACCATATACATAATACAAAAGAACAATAATCAAAATAAACAAGATTATACCTCTTGATCTTCTATTGTATGTCCTATCCTCCTCTTGGAGGTTGTGTGGGCAACGATCCTCCAAGAGTTGAAGCCTCCTAGATCACTATCTTCCCTTCCTTGCTCTCTCCGAACAAAGGGAAGACACACGCTCCCTTCTTCTCCTATCTAGTGCCGACCAACAATCCTTCAAGAATTGTTGCCGCCGGCCAAGGAGAGGGAGAGGAAGAAGTGGGCATCGGCCATGAAGAGGAGTTCTTGTTGCCGCCGACCAAGGAAAAATAGGATAAGGAGCAAGCAATGAATATGGAGAAGATGAAGGTGGTGCCGGTCAAGGAGAACCAAGAGACAAACCCTAATCTCCGAGTAGTCGCCGGCCAAGGAGAAGCACTCCTTAGGTTTGGCGCCCAAGAGAAGCCAAACCCTAATCTTCTTATGTTGCCGCCCACTCTTAAACCCTAGTCACCAAAGGATGATCTTACCACCCAAGCCTCTTCCTTATTTATAGAGTTAGGCTTAAGCCGCCTTTCAATCTCCACCGTCAGATCTAGGGATTTAATCTCCACCGTCAGATCTAGAGATTTAATCTCCATCGTCGGATCTAGGGATTTAATCTCCACCGTCGGAACTAGAGATTTAATCTCCACCATTGGATATAAGCTTCATGAGGGTTTTAATAGGCTACAATAGGGACCATGAGGAGGAGTTGGATCTTGGCTACCCAATGGATCAAGCCCACATAAAGTCCGATCCATTAATGATAATCCATTCCACTAGAGGATTATCATTGATCTACCTCACCAACCCCATAAATAAAAATGGGCTCCATATATTATTTGTACAAATGTCTCCCCGTGTTTAAGATCTTGAATGTTCGTCAATTAATTAATTTACTGACAATTAATTAATCAACATCTAACTCCATGAGTTGTACCACTCAACCTTATCATCATGCCGGACCAAGTCCACCTGCAGGTTTTACATGATGAATCTTATGAGCTCCTCAAGGGGACATCATCAACCTAATATATAGGACACGGTTTCCTCCTAAAATCAACGGCACACCATATAAATAATATCATTTCCTAACTTACCGAGTCTATCGATTTACTCTATAAATCTCGCCCATTAGTAAATCAAAGAAATAAATACTAAGTATATGTGCCCGTTATTTTATCGGGATTAAGAGCATGTACACCATAATATTCGAGGTCCGATTCAATTATATAGTCAGGAATAAATCGAATCACCTCTAAGTCGGTCCTGCTCAATACACTAAAAGTGTACTAGTGTATTTCTATGGTCAAGACAAACCAATACCAAATTACACTACAACCATACCAATGGTTTGTCCAAAACCATCTCGGTTGTGAGCCTTTACTTATACTCTACAAGGAACTGATAATATGATCTCCCGTGTGACACTACACACTATGTTATCTACAATGTAATGTATTAGACAATATGCAAACAATGATCATGTGATTCTTATTTCAAAATAAATATGTTCATACAAAAGATAGACTTTTCAGTATACATCCCAACAATCTCCCACTTATACTAAAAGACTATGCTATCCTCATACTGACATACATCTGGTTCTCATTCCCTCTACATGCCTATCACAAGCTCTCGCTTGAGGTGCCTTAGTGAAAGGATCTATCAGGTCATCCTCTGATGCAATCTAGGCGACAGCAACTTCTACCCACTTTACGATCTCTCGTATCATGTGGTACTTGCGCTCTATGTGTTTACTTGCCTTATGGGCTCGTGGTTCCTTCGAGTTTACAACTGTACCACTGTTATCAAAATAAATTGTGATAGTTTTAAGCAAACCAGGAATCACATCCAAGTCCATCAAGAAGTTCCTTAGCCATACAACTTCTTTGGCTGCCTCAGAGGCTGCCACATACTCAGCTTCCATGGTGGAGTCCGCCACGCATTTCTTCTTGACACTCCTCCATACAATGCCTCCACCTCCCAAAGTAAACACAAAATCTGAGGTAGACCTACTATTATCCCTATCTGATTGGAAGTCAGAATCTGTGTAATCCACAGGGAGTAATTGATCTGCCTGGTAAACTAGCATATAATCTCTAGTCCTTCTCAGGCACTTCAATATATGCTTTACCGTAGTCCAATGTCCCTGTCATGGATTACTCTGATATCAAACTATTTAGACAACCATACCCTTATGTCTGATAACACCTTGACATTGTTGTCAATTAACAAAATGTCATCTACATATAGTACAAGAAATACCACTATGTTTCCGTCACATCTCTTGTATACACAAGACTCATCCGGACATTGAATAAATCCATAAGACTGGATTACCTCATCAAAGCGGATGTTCCAATATCTCGAAGCTTCTTTCAATCCATAAATGGATCGATTAAGCTTGCACACAAGATGTTCTTTGCCCTTTGCAATGAATCCCTTTGGTTGCTTCATATAGATGTTTTCCTCAAGACTTCCATTAAGGAAAGTTGTCTTGACATCCATCTACCATACCTCATAATCAATATGAGCAGCAATACATAAGAGAATCCGGATAGACTTAAGCATGGATACCAGTGAAAAGGTCTCCTCATAATCGATACCCTCTTTCTGAGTATACCTCTTCGCAACAAGCCTAGCTTTAAAGGTCTCTACCTTCCCGTCTATTCCTCTTTTCCTTTTGTAGATCCACTTGCATCCAATGGCTTTTACACCATTGGGTGGTTCTACTAGCCCCCAGGCTCGATTTGAATCCATAGATTCTATCTCATAATTTATCACACTTTGCTAAGATACTGCATCTTTATCTTGGATCGCCTCGTCATATGTCCAGGGATTAGGTTCATGTTCACTAGGGACCAAATCAAAAGATTCTCCCATGAACATGAATCTATCAGGCTGTCTAACAACCCTCCCACTATGACATGGTATCACCTGTGTATCCTCTGTGACACACGGTGCAGTGACTTGTGGTATATCCTCTTGTACCGGTGGTACTGGAGTAGTGACTTCCCCTCTTAATTCCTCCAGAACAATCTTACTCATGGGTTTATAGTTCATCACATAGTATTCCTCTAAAAATCTGGCGTTTGTTCTAACAATCACCCTCTGATCTCTAGGACTATAAAACAAACCACCTTTCGTTCCTCTAGGATAGCCAACGAACATGCGCACTTCTGTACGAGGTTCAAATTTACCAGCATCTGCCTTCAGCACATGTGCTGGACTCCCCCAAATTCGAATATGTATCAGACTAGGCTTTTGCCAAGTCTACAATTCTGTGGGAGTAGAAGGCACTGATTTAGATGGTACCAAGTTCAGAATATACACTGCCATATCTAGAGCATATCCCCAGAATGAATATGGGAACTCAGAATAACTCATCATCGATCTAACCATCTCCATAAGAGTCCTATTCCTTCGGTCTGCTACACCATTCTGCTAGGGTGTGCCAGGTGCAGACAATTGGGATTGAATCCCAGCCTCTGATAAGTAATTCCTAAACTCTCCCAAGAGGTACTCACCACCACGATCAGATCGTAGTGTCTTGATACTTTTACCATAACGTTTCTCCACATCAGCCTTGAATTCTTTGAACCTGACAAAGCATTCAGACTTGCGGCGCATCAAGTAAATGTATCCATATCTTGAATAATCGTTTATAAAAGAGACAAAATACTCAAAACCACCTCTTGCCTAGATAGACATAGGACCACACAAATCAGAATGAACCAATTCCAACACATCTTTGGCTCTATACCCCTTAGCCTTAAAAGGCCTCTTGGTCATTTTACCTTCAAAGCAAGACTCGCAGGTTGGGAAGTCTTCCACCACTAATGAACTCAGAGGTCCATTAGCTATCAACCTTTGAATTCTACTTAGGTTAATATGACCTAGCCTTAGATGCCAAAGATATGTTTGGTTCATCTTCGAAGGTTCTTTTCTCTTATTTGAATTCGAAGATGAGTTATTAACTTATATTTTCATCGTGGGAGGTTTTGGTTCAAGTGTATATAAATTTCCTATCAATGCACTAGAACAGATAATCTCCCTATTCCTTTTTATAACAACTCTGTCATTAAAAGAATTAGAATATCCATCCATAAACAATTTAGAAACCGAAATCAAATTCTTTCTAAATAAAGGTACATAAAGACAATTTTTCATAACCAAAATTTTATTTCTCTCAAAAGACAAATAAATATCTCCCACTACAACAGCCGCCACCTTCGTGGCATCTCCCAAGTAAACGGTAATCTCTCCCTCAGCTAGTCGTCGGGTTTCCTAGAACTCCTGCAAAGTATTGCAGACATGATCAGTGGCTCCAGTATCTAGACACCAGGTGCTGGTAGGTAACACCGCTAAACACGTTTCAACGACTAAACCAAAGGATATACCTTTGTTCTGCTTCCGATTGGGATAGTCCTTCTTCCAATGTCTAGTCTGCTTGCAAGTGAAGCGCTTGCCTTTCGACATCTTCACTCCTCCCTGAGATCCTCCCACCACCTTTACCCCACCTTGTTTTTTTTTCTTCTTGCCTTTCGGCTTAGAAGTAGAAACCTTTTGAGCAACCATGGCCTGAGCTTGAGCACTCTGATGAAAAAGCTCCTTTGCCGCCTGGAGTTTGTTCAGAAGCTCCACCAACAAATACAACCTCTTATTCATGTTGTAATTCAGACGAAACTGCTCAAAACTCCTAGGTAGAGACTAGAGAATGATATCGACTTGGGTTTCCCCATTGATCTCAGCTTCAAGGACTTCCAGCTCATTCTCAAGCTTAGGAGGACACTCTTCGAAGAGTACATACTTGTACTCCTCAGTAGTTAAGACAATATCAAGATTCCTTTTCCAATTAACATAATTGGGTCCAGTAAGTTTATTCTCTTTTAGTATCACAACAAGTGGATTGAAAGTCATTTCTTAAAACCCTAAGAATCACGTAGATCATTGCTTTAGATTTTAAAAAATTATTGATTCCTCAAACAATAAAATTTTAAAATCAACCAACACCTCAAAACATTGAGAATATCGTATGCCACGATCGTGTGGACGTATACGAATTCTTCAATTATAAGAGGTTTTACCCATTAATTTTACTATCTTGTCAACCTAACTTTTTGACAAATAAAATTAATAGTTGGTTTCTCTTCGGCCCTACAAATAAAAGTAGTGACTCCGATGGGGAGGATACTCCTATTTGCATCTAAGTGTTCACTATTACTCGATACCAAGGCAATTATCTCGGGTTATGTGCCTTCCAATGGTGAAGTACACACACTCCTTAATAATTCCTATAACCATATTCGACCTTGTGATCCGCAAACAAACTCATCCAATGGGGAGGAAGGCACTCAAAGCCGACGCACAAGTTTGTTTGCATCATATGTCAAATCGTAATGGAGGTTGTGGGAATTTATACAAATATCCCTCTCCCACTTAGTAATTTAAAATTGAGGAATTTTCCTAGCCTACGACATGCATATCAAACAATAAGCAATAAATATGAAAAAAAATATTTTCCAACTATTATGGCTTTTGTTCTCCAATATGCCTCCTGTCGTATCGCCATCTCGTCTGCTCCTCCCTACGCCATGTACAAGTCATCCGGAGATCCGAGTTGAGAAAAACTATTTTAATTTACATCCATTGATCCTATACTCCACGAAGGAGTGTACATGCAATCTAGATCGAAAGTAAACTAAAATAAAAAAAGTGGCTAAACAATGTTGTACTTAATTACAAAAATTAAATACTAGCCTCGTCAACCCCGAGGATTCAAATAATATTACAAACATGCAATCACATACACACACATATGGCCATAATAGTTGGATCTTATGCCTGCAACCAAAAAGTTAGCCTACGCACATCCTACTATCATCCGGCACATACTATATATGAAAAGTGCATAAAATTAACCAAATCCTAAACACACAAAATCGAAAATCGTGGCTCTGATACCAATTGAAGGCTGGAAACTTCTCTTCCCACTTCAACTCGATCGCTTGTTCATGGCAATCCCGTCTACGTCCCAAGATAAACAAATTTTATCCTTGACAAAGATGGATTACCCAAGCAACCGTTCCATCTTTGTGCTATTCGATTAGAGTGGTCACTTGAACAAATTTGTTGTTCAAGCAACCTACCTCTATTCATCGAATAGTCGCGGAATAGATGATGTACAGATCATCGATTTTTGTGTTTGTGTTTGGGGTCCAAGTAAATTAGCCACATACAATTGTAAACAACCATATACATAATACAAAAGAACAATAATCAAAATAAACAAGATTATACCTCTTGTTATACCTCTTGATCTTCTATTGTATGTCCTATCTTCCTCTTGGACGTTGTGTGGGCAACGATCCTCCAAGAGTTGAAGCCTCCTAGATCACTAGCTTCCCTTCCTTTCTCGCTCCGAACAAAGGGAAGACTCACGCTCCCTTCTTCTCCTATCTAGTGTCGACCAACAATCCTTCAAGAATTATTGCCGCAGGCCAAGGTGAGGGAGAGGAAGAAGTGGGCGTCGGGCAACAAGAGGAGTTCTTGTTGTCGCCGGCCAAGGAAAAATAGGAGAAGGAGCCAGCAATGAATATGGAGAAGATGAGGGTGGTGCCGGCAAAGGAGAACCAAGAGACAAACCCTAATCTCTAGGTAGCCGTCGGCCAAGGAGAAGCACTCCTTAGGTTTGCCGCCCAAGAGAAGCCAAACCCTAATCTTCTTATGTTGCCACCCACTCCTAAACCCTAGTCACCAAAGGATGATCTTGCTGCCCAAGCCTCTTCCTTATTTATAGAGTTAGGCTTAAGCCTCCTTTCAATCTCCACTGTCGGATCTAGGGATTTAATCTCCACCATCAGATCTAGAGATTTAATCTCCACCGTCGGATCTAGGGATTTAATCTCCACCATCGGATCTAGAGATTTAATCTCCACCATTCGATCTAAGCTTCATGAGGGTTTTAATAGGCTACAATAGGGACCATGAGGAGGAGTTGGATCTTGGCCACCCAATGGATCAAGCCCACATAAAGTTCGATCCATTAATGATAATCTGTTCCGCTAGAGGATTATCATTGATCTACCTCACCAACCCCATAAATAAATATGGGCTCCATATATTATGTCTACAAATGTCTCCCCATGTTTAAGATCTCGAATGTCCATCAATTAATTAATTTACTGACAATTAATTAATCATCATCTAACTCCATGAGTTGTACCACTCAACCTTATCATCATGTTGGACCAAGTCCACCTGCAGGGTTTACATGATGAACCTTATGAGCTCCTCAAGGGGACATCATCAACCAAATATATAGGACACGGTTTCCTCGTATAATCAACGGCACACCATATAAATAATATCATTTCCTAACTTACCGAGCCTATCGATTTACTCTATAAATCTCGCCCATTGGTAAATCAAAGAAATAAATACTAAGTATATTTGCCCATTATTATATCGGGATTAAGAGCATGTACACCATAATATTCGAGGTCCGATTCAATTATGTAGTCAGCAATAAATCAAATCACCTCTAAGTCAATCCTGCTCAATACACTCAAAGTGTACTAGTGTAATTCTATGGTCAAGATAAACTAATACCAAATTACACTAAAACCATACCAATGGTTTGTCCAAAACCATCTCGGTTGTGATCCTTTACTTATACTCTACAAGGAACTGATAACATGATCTCCTGTGTGACACTACACACCATGTTATCTACAATGTAATGTATTAGACAATATACATAACCATAAATATGCAAACAATGATCATGTGATTCTTATTTCAAAATAAAGATGTTCATACAAAAGATAGACTTTTCAGTATACAACCCAACAAAAAGAAGGGGGGTTTCACCCCTTTAGGTTATTGGATCGTTTAGAGTCGCTAGAGGGGGGGTGAATAGCGATCGGGAAAGCTTTTCGATTTGTTTTTTAAAAACACAAGTAAAAAGAATAATGTGGTGGAAAATAAAAATAACAACTTTGTTTTTACTTGGTTCACAGCCTTCGGCTGCTAATCCAAGGCCCTAACAGTCCTAGAATGCGCACGGAGGTAAAAGAACGAAAACCACTCCTCCTCGTTGAAGGTAGGAGTAAGCGAGTACAAGAATTATCAATAAGTAAAGATAGAGGGACACTCCCCCTCTTCCCATTGCAAATAAAGCTCCAAAAAATAAGAAGATTACCCAATTTGAAACAAACTTTAAGTAAACATTTTATCGACAACTAAAAGAATAGAAGGTTGAGCACGAGTTATCGTTGTTTCAGCATCGCTTTGTCATAAGGAGGTCGTAGTAGAAGAACGGCATTGCATAAGCAATTTGAAGCACTTAGAATTGATGAAAAGGGGTGGAGAACTCCTTATTTTATAGCCTTGTGAAACCATAATCGTTGAGATGAGGTTTCATGAGAAGATGCCACCTAGCCCTTGAGAAATAGAGATAAGATTAGACTATCCTTGAGGGTGATCTTTGACCATCAGTCGACTGCTACCCTTACCAGTCGACTGCTGGAGGCATCAGTCGACTGATACAAACCATCATTCAACTGATGGATGAGTTTCCAGCTGCAATGAAAAGTTAGCTCGAGAAATAAGTAAGTACGATGGTCATTTACCATCCGATCTCGACTTAGACCTTCCATGGGAGGTCTTGGTTGGATCATCGCCTAAGGATGTCCCCGTACGGAGGACACGACCTCACTTACACTCACTCACACGAGCTTACCTCAACCTTTTACCTTTGAAGCTTCTCTTTCAATCTTCGCCTGAGTTCTTTGGCTCCCTCCCAAATTCTCCCGGTGTCGCCCGACCACCACGGCTATCCTCCGTGTGTCATTGACCTTCAACTTTAGCTTAGCAATTCTTCACACTTGATTCAGCTCGTGAGATAATAAAATGAGCTTAACTTTGTATCGTTTTCAATAATCAAAACTCAAGTTCAACTTAGGTGCTCACTGCACCAACAATCTCCCGCTTTTTGATCTATGGCAAACTCATACAAAGTTAAGGATAATAGATTAAGTGCATTAAGCAAAATGAGTATAAAATATGCATGAATGAGCAGGAGTATAAAAACTCTTTTTCAAGTGCTCCCCCTTGAGGAATCTTCCACCTTGACCGAGGGTGAGTACTTGAGAAAGGATTTTAACTCTCCCCCTTGCTACTTAAAAAGAGTTAAGTAACCAAAATTACTTAATATTGGCCTTAGTGTTTAACTCTCCCCCTTACTACTTAAAAAGAGTTAAGTAACCGAAATTACTTAATATTGGCCTTAGTGTTTAAAATAAGTTTTAAGTTAAGAAAGCAAAAAATTGATTTCTTAACCTTAGCCTTTCTCCCCTTATTTAAAAAATTAAGTTAAGTAAACATTTACTTAACTTGTCATTAGAATGATATAGAATAAAGTATGTACTAAGTTAAGTTACCAAAAAAGGATCCCTTAACTTTGGCTTTTTCTCCCCCTTTTGCCATAAATCAGAAAGAGCACGGGGGGTGGGGGGAGGGGGGGTTGAAAAGCATGTTCCAAATAAATTTTGAAAATAGTAATTTAAACATAAGCTCATCTATTTAAATGTTCAACTCTATTTGACTTGATTGATATGAAAGATCAATAAGTCTTGGTAAGAGTTGGTTAATTTATGTAATTATACTCTGTGGTTCATGTCGATGCACTGAATCTACATCTGGAACCAGGAGTAAGGTTCTAACATCTCACGTACACAAACATATTAGTCCTATGTTTTGTAAGATGTATTGGCTCCTTAAATCTATAGGTGCATGATATCTAGGGTAAGCCCTAAGCTAATTCCATTAACAAGAAAAGTAAATAATAGAATTATAATAAGCTATGATTTGTAAATCCTACTCTATTACGCACATGCCCAATTTTCGTTTGAGTAGACTAAATTCAGCTTCGGGTAGCGGCTTGGTAAAGAGATCGGCTAGGTTTGACTTGGATTCCACATATTCGAGTTGAATAGTCCCATTAGCTACATGTTCTCGAATGAAGTGGTGTTTAACTTCTATTTGTTTGGTCCTAGAGTGGCATATGGGATTCTTGGTTAAGTTAATTGAGCTAATATTATCTATATGAGTTTTAATATTGTTGAAGTTTAGGTTAAAGTCTTGGAGAGTGTGCTTCATCCAAATAAGTTGAGCTACACACTCACCCATTGTGACGTATTCGGCTTCGGTGGTAGACAAGGCAATGCAGTGTTGCTTCCTACTGCACTAACTCACTAGACTCGAGCCGAGAAGTTGACAACAACCACTCGTGTTGTTTCTATCGAGTTTACTTCCGACATATTCCGAGTTGGAGTAGTCGATTAGTTCGAACTCAGTAGATCTAGGGTACCAAATACCTACGCTTAGTGTGCCCTTTAGATATCTAAGAATACGCTTGACTAAGGTTAGGTGAGACTCCTTGGCAAAGGTTTGAAACCTGGTGCACATACTTACTGCAAATAAAATGTCGGGTCGACTCGCAGTTAAGTATAGAAGACTCCCTATTGCACTTCTATAGTATTTTAGGTCGATGGGCTTTCCTTCTAAGTCCTCTCCTATGTTGACATTAGTTGCCATGGGTGTATTTATGGTTTTAGCATCTTGCATTCCAAAACATTTAATTAGTTCCCTAGTGTTGATGTAAATATATTCCATCCTTAGTTTGTTTAATTTGTAGTCCTAGAAAAAAACTCAATTCACCTACTAAATTTATTTCAAATTCACTTTCCATAAGTGAAATGAATTCATTTAGTAGGATCGAATTGGTTTTTCTGAAAATGATGTCATCTACGTAGACTTGGGCTATAAAGATTTCCTTACTTACGGTTTTTACGAAAAGAGTCGGATCCACTAGGCCTTGGTTAAACCCTTTTGACTTAAGATATATTGAGAGCCTCTCGTACCAAGCTCGAGGAGCTTGTTTGAGTTCATAAAGAGCTCTCTTTAGTTTAAGGGCATGGTCGGGTTTATCTAGGCTTTCAAATCCTGGGGGTTGACTAACGTACACCTCTTCCTTAATAAGTCCATTCAAAAATGCTGACTTGACATCCATTTGAAATAATTTAAAACCTTGATGTGCAGCGTATGCTAACAACATTCGGATGGATTCTAGTCTAGCTATGGGGGCATAGGTTTCATCGTAATCTAATCCTTTGACTTGACTAAAACCTTTGGCGACTAACCTTGCTTTATTTCTAACTACTTCACCTTTGTCATCATGTTTGTTTCGGAAGACCCACCTTGTTCCAATAACTGATTTATCTTTTGGTGGTGGTACTAATTCCCAAACCTCATTCCTAGTAAATTGAGCTAGCTCTTCTTACATTGCAATAATCCAATCGGGATCAAGAAGAGCTTGTTCAATGGTTTTGGGTTCGATTTTCGAAATCAAGAAGATTTGACTAAGGTTTCTATAAGATGATCTAGTTCGAACCCCTAAGCTAGGATCACCTATCACTTGGTCGATAGGATGATTCGTTTGAATCCTAATTTGACTTGGGTTAGGATCACCTATCACTTGGTCGACAGGATGACTTGTTGGACTTGGGTTAGGATTAATACTAGACTCGATCTCGTGGTCGAGTCCAGTTGGCTAGTTGGTGTTGCTACGGGTTTTGTAGGTTCGTGTCCTTCATCGAACACTACATTAATGGTCTCTTCAACTCTAAGGGTGTCATGGTTGTATACCCTATAAGCTCTACTTGTAGTTGAGTATCCTAAGAAGATTCCGGTAGAGGTTTTGGAGATGAACTTTCCTAGGTAATCCTTAGTGTTCAGGATATGTACCTTACATCCAAATTCCCTAAAGTACTTGATGTTCGGTACTTTGTCGTGATAGATTTTGTACGAGGTCTTAAGGTGCCTCTTTACCAAAAGGATCCTATTTTGGACATAGCAAGCCGTACTAACGGCTTCTGCCCAAAACCTATCAGGGAGGTTATATTCGTTTAGCATTGTCCTAGCGGCTTCTTGTAGGGTTCTATTTTTACGTTTGACTAAGCCATTTTGTTGTGGGTTCTAGGACATGAGAATTCATGGTGATATCTGTTTAGATTACAGAAATATGTAAACCTGTGGTTTTCGAATTCATTACCATGATCGCTCCTAAGTCTTTTAATTTTAAGGTTCTTTTGATTTTCGATTAGTTTAAACAAGTTGATGAGTTGATCTAGGGTATCACTTTTATATTTGATGAACCTAGCCCAAGTAAACCTAGAATAGTCATCAATTATGACTAAGCAGAATTGACTACCATTAAGTGACTTAGCTCCATGTGAATCGAATAGAACCATATGTAGGAGCTCAAGAACACTTTTGGTCTGCTCTGATTAGTTAGTCGATGTTGTGTCCTAGATTGTTTACCCTTGTTAGACAACATTACAAATTTTATTGTCTAAGTTGTTAAGGTGGGAAATAAAAGGCGACTAAGACTCATTGTTGGATGTATCAACAAAAAGTCTATCTTTTGTATGAACATCTTTATTTTTGGAATAAGAATCACATGATCATTGTTTGCATATTTTTATGATTATGCAATATTGTCCAATAAGGATTACATTGTAGATAACATGGTGGTGTCAAAGCATGTGAGAGATCATGTTTTCGCCTTGAAAAGTATAAGTAAAGGCTCAAAACCGAGATGGGTAGCGGACAAACTATTGGAATGGTTAGAAGTGTGAAAGCTAGGTGTTAGTTTGTCTGACCAAGAATCACACCAAGTACACTGGAGGTGAGAGTGGCAGACCGAGGAGCTTAGAGGTAATTCGATTAGAAGCTTGGGCACTAAGATAAGGAGAAGAGAGACTCGATATTATGGTTAGTACATGCTCTTAACCCTATTTTATAATAAACAACCTTAGCCTCCATTTATCTTTTGATTTACTAAAATAAACCGAACTTAGGGTCTATTTTAAGTTAAATCAACTATCTTTTCATTCGTTTAGAACAAACCAAACCACTTTGGTTTATCCTTCACCATTGGATTAGAACCAAACCACTTTGGTTCATCCATAATGTCTTCATAAGACACGGCCCATCCATGCTTCCATTGCGACTGAAACAATTTCATGCTCGATCCTAGTTTGGTCCAACCAAACCTAGTTTCTCTCGGTCTGAGAATCTTATTCTCAAGCTCGTTTTAAATCCTTCAGATTACACTCATTGTGCGTGTGACCAAATAGGTTCTCGGTTTATGTTGGCCATCTATAATTAACCATTAATTGTATAACGATCATGAGTGGCAACTAGTAGTACATCATAATCCCTAATTAACCGAAAGATCAACGGTTGATCCAAAACTATTTCTGAAACCCTTCAGCAACTACAATGAATCGTGCCCCATTCCTTTCACTCATCTTATACCCACATGGTTCAGGACATGGTCTATAGTGTCAGTCCCCAGTAGGTTGACTCCGTCACACCTAGCCCAAGTATCATTTCCTCATCCTATAGATTCTAGTTACTGCACATGTATCCAAGAGTACCTTACTCTAAACATGTAATGCTTTGGCCAAAGACTTTAGTAACAATCCGACGAGAGGCCATGGGTATACATCTCCTTGCATGGAGTGGTGAATCCTTTATAGGCTATTCAAATACCTTCGATCACTTCGACTTATACCCAATCATCCCGAGTCCACATCTCCTCAGAGATGCTTGCTTAAGATGTCAAAGCATAAGTCTTCATGACCAAGATGACTTGAATACTGCAAGTCAAAGGAACATCGTACTTAAGCTGCAATAAGAACTTCATTGACATATCCATATATGCAGAGAACCATATGAAGTCTTACAGCTGGTCACTCCAATGAACTAGTTACCATAACTAGCATCCACGATTAACTCCAGACATCACAATGTCTCCAGCCAGTGAGAATCGATTGCTTCGATACACCTAAGGAGTATACCTCGTGCTAGTCTCGACATAATTGATGGTGTCCAAATCCATCAATTTATCGACTAGGGATAATTCTGATACATCACAATGACACATGTAGAGATACTCACTAGTTGTGATCCAATCACAAATTCTCTCATGTTGTGAATCGCATCGTGGACATTCAGTAAATGAGTTTAAGATCTAATCAAATACATGAAAAAATGTATACTCAAATAGTGAATCTTCATTTATCATATAAATGGTTCAAACATAAGGCGATTGTCTTAGGACATCTCTCATATAATACTAACAGGTGCCACAACCAAGATTCCTCTTGATGTGTCATAAGACACTTGGTTGAGGAGTTAGGTAGAATAATAGTATAGATGTTGCTATTCCTAGTTCTTTTAAGGATTGTTTTAAAGGTTTCATTTGTTTTAATTATGCATTCATTTTCTAGAAATATGACCTTATAGTTATTATCACACAACTGACTTACGCTAAGTAAATTATATTCGAAATTTTCAACTAGTAAAATATTTTGAATGATAAAGTTTGAGTTGAGCTCAATATCACCTGATGCGATTATTTTCAGCTTGTTGTTGTTTCCAAAGGCTATCGATCCTTGTTGTTTGAATCGAAGCTTTGAAAACTTAAGTTGATCCCCGATCATGTGTCGGGAGCAACCACTATCCAACATTCATTGATCCTACACACAAGGTAGTTGGATCAAATATTGGAATTTAAGGGTTAGTTGAAAATTATTAGTCCTAGGTCATCTCACCCATTTCTACATGATCAAACATGTTATCCTTATGTGTTCTTGTGAGATGAATTCAATTTTACTTGATTAATTTGAATGAATCGAAATGAGTCAACCTTGCATTAGATTCGGATTTGATCCTAAGCTCATCAAGTCACCTTTTCAATATCTTGGCTTCTAGGTCGTGGCAAGGAACAGAGGCCTTCTTTGATCGGAAAAACAACCACTTCCTTAGACAAAGCCAATTTTGAGAAAATAGTAACTTGACTCACTTAAGACCACTTCCTAGTCTAACTAGTCTAGGATACAACGAGGTAGCGTCAACTAGTTCCACTCAGTCAAGTGAATTGAACTAGATACACCTTATATAGCTCGAGTACCCAAGATTTTGTTAGAATGTATACTGAAAGCCTAGCTCTTTTCTGTATGAACATTTTATTTTGAAATAAGAATCACATGATCATTGTTTGCATTTTATATATTCATTATATATGTGTGCATATTGTCTAATATTCTACATTGTAGATAACATGGTGCTTGGTGTGGCACAGAAGATCATGTTATCAGTCCCTTGTAAAATATAAGTAAAGGCTCACAACCAAGATGGTTTTGGACAAACCATTGGCATGGTTGTAGTGTAGCTTGGTATTGTTTTATCTTGAACATAGAGTTACACTAGTACACTTAGGTGTATTGAGTAGGACCGACATAGAGGTGATTCAATTTAGTACTGACTACATAATTGAATCGGACCTCGGATATTATGTTGTACATGCTCTTAATCCCGATATAATAACGGGCACATGTACTTAGTATTTATTTCTTTAATTTACCAGTGGGTGAGATTTAGATGGATTAAATCAATATGCCCTGTAAGTTGGGAAATAATATTATTTACATGGTGTGCCGTTGATTATAGGAGGAAACCGTGTCCTATATATTAGGTTGATGATGTCCCCTTGAGGAGCTCATAAGGTTCATCATGTAAACCCAGCTGGTTGACTTAGTCAACATGATGATAAGGTTGAGTGGTACTACTCGAGGAGTTAGATGTTAATTAATTGATGGTCAGTAAATCAATTAATTGACAGACATTCGATATCTTAAACACGGGGAGATTAATGTACAAATAATATATGGAGCCCATATTAATTTATGGGGGTTGGTGAGGTAGTTCAATGATGATCCTCTAGTGGAATGAAACATCATTGATGGATCAAGTATGTGTGGTTCCGATCCATCGGGTGGCCAAGACCCAACTCCTCCTTATGGTCCCTATCGTAGCCTAATATAATCCTTGTGAAGTCTAGATCCAAGAATGTAAAACAAAACCTAGAACCAACGGTTGGGATTAAATCCCTAAGATCCGATGGTTAGGATGAAACCCTAGAATCAACGGTTGGGATTAAATCCCTAAGATCCGATGGTTAGGATGAAACCCTAGAATCGACGGTTGAGATTAAATCCCTAGATCCGACGGTTGGGATAAAACCCTAGATCCGACGGTTGGGATGAAATCCTAGATCCGACGATTAGGATGAAATCCTAGATCCGACGGTTGAGATGAAACCCTAGATCCGACGGTTGGGATAAAACCCTAGATCCGACGGTGGAGGTTAAATCCCTAGATCCGACAGATGAGATTAAACGAGGCTTAAGCCCTATTCTATAAATAAGTGCTTAGGGTTGGGCGGAAAGGATAAGATAAGGAGATTGGTTTTCGAATTAGGGTTAGGGTTTGGCTCATCTTCCATTGGGCGGCTAGGGTTTGGCCATGGCTGGCAGCGTGAAGCTAGGGTTTGGCCGGTCATCCCTCTCTTCTCCTCCTTGGTTTTGGGCGGCACTCTTCCCTTGTCCTTGCTCCTTGGCTGGCGGTTCTCCATCCATTGGTGGCTGGCAATCATCTTCCTCCAATCTCTCCAAGGTGGCCGGCGGTTTCCATTCATTTGGTGGCCGGCGCATCATCCACTTGCTCCTTGGCCGGCGGTTGCACCAAATTCCCTAATTTGGTGGTCGGTTCTAGATAGGAAAGGTATTTGTGATTGCTTCTCTTTGTTCGCAGCGGACAAGGTAGAGAAGAAAGTGATCAAGAAGGCTTCAACTCGTGGAGGATCTTCGTCCACACGTCGTCCACGAGAAGGATAGGACATACGATAGAAGATCGTAAGGTATAAAGTTGTTTTTAACTTTATTTACAGATATGAATATGTTCTTTAATATTTTGATTATGCATGTGTATGAATGGATATATATTGTATAGTCATGGACCAAGACAAACACAAAACCGGCGATCCATCCGTCGTCTTTTCCGCGACTAACCAACTAGAAGAGTTGTGTTGCTTGAACAACTAGTTTGTTCAAGCGACCACTCAAGTTGTTAGCACACGACGATAATAGGTTGTGCCAAGGAAGCTCATCCCATCCGGATTAATTCTTGCATTAGTAAAAATTTTAATCCGGGGACATGGGAGCCAATGAGCCTCCGAAGCGACATCCCAACAATTTGGTATCAGAGCCACGGTTTTCGGTTTTGTGTGTTTTGGATTCGGTTAATTTTTTATGCATTTTTCATATATTATATGTGTGGATAATAGTAGGATATGCGTAGTTTAACTTTTTGGTTGCGGCATAAGATCCGACTATTATGGCCATGTGTGTGTATGTGAATGGATGTGTGTAAAAATGTATTATTTGAATCCTGGGGTTGACGAGAGGCTAGATTAGTATTTAATTTTTGTAATTAAATATGGCAGGTATTGTTTAGCCATTTTAGCTTACTTTCGATCTAGATTATTTGTACACCTTCATGGAGTATAGGATCGATGGATGTAAATTAAAATATTTTATAACTCTTTGGTAAGCTTGCGCCACGGGAAAGATGGATAAGACGGGCGAGGTGGCCTACCGGCACGGGATGCATATTGGAGACAATGCCATAATAGTTGGAAAAATTCTGTTTTCCATATTTATTGCTTATTTGTTTTATATGCATGTTGTGTATGATTTAAAATTCCTCATTTCAATTTACTAAGTGGGAGAGGATATTTTAATTAATTCATGGCCTCCATTACAATTTGCGTGTGATGCAAACTTGTGTGTTGGCTCTGAGTGCCTTCCTCCTCGGACGGGTTTGTTTGCGGATCACTAGGTCAAATAATGGTTATAGGAAATTATCTAGGAGCATGTGTACTTCCCAGTGTAAGGCACATAATCGAAATAATTCCCTTAGTATCGTGTAATGGTGCACACTTAGATGCAAATAAAGTATCCTCCCCATCAGTCACTTGCTTTTATTTGTAGGGCCAAGAAGGAACCAACTATTAATTTTATTTGTCAAAAGTAAGGTTGACAAGATAATAAAATTAATGGGTAAAACCTCCTCTTACAAATGTAGAATTAGTATCGTCCACACTATGCGTGGCATGCGATATTCTCGGTGTTTTGAGGTGTTGGTTGATTTGAGATTTTATTGTTTTGAGAATCAATAATATTTGAAATCTAATATTTTGATCATTGTGATTTTTAGGATTTTCAAATGGCTTTCAACCCACTTCTTTGTGATTTTAAAGAAAACAAACTTCTTGGTCAAACTACATTGATTGGAAAAGAAACGGATATTGTCTTAAGCTGCGGAGGAGTACAAATTTGTACTCTTGAGGTCTCATCCTCCTAAGCCCTCGATGACTCGATGAAAGGAGAAAGAACATTATAAGAAATGGGTTAAAGCGGATGAGATGGCGCGGTGTTACATTTTGGCATCTATATCAAATGTCTTTGCAACATCGACATCGAGGCCATAGTAGACTTATGACATGATGTTCAATCTCAAGGAACTTTTGGACATCAGTAGAGGCGGCTAGGCGAGAGGCAATGAGAAACTTGATGGCGACCACCATGATCGAGGAACACCGTTAGGGATCATGTTCTCAAGATGATGGCTCATCTTAATGAGATGGAAGTCCTCGGTGAGATCGATGGGGAAACCAGTCGATATCATTCTCCAGATCTCTGCCTAGGAGTTTTGGCATTCCGCCTCAACTACAACATGAACAAGAGGTTGTATTCGTTGGCGGAGCTTCGGTGAACTCCAGTGTGAGGGCTTTTCAAAGTGCTCAAGCCATGGTCGCTCGGAAGGTTTCTTCCTCTAAACGAAAGGTAAGAAGAAGAAGAAGCAAGGTGGAGCGAAGAAAGTGGCGATGGGACCTCGAGGCGAGAGTGAAGAAGCGAAGGCAAGTGCTTCACTTGCAGGTGGACATTGGAAGGGTGTCCTCGCCGAAAGAACAAAGGTATATCTTCTTGTTTAGTTGTTGAAACATGTTTAGCGGTGTTATCTACGATTACGGTGTGTAGATCTGAGAGCCACGATCATGTCTGCAATACTTTGCGGGGTTCGGAAACCGACGACTAGTGAGGAGAGATTCACCATCTTCATGGGCAATGCTTGAAGGTGGCGGCTATTGCGTTGGGAGGCGTTTATTTATCTTTTGATAGGAATAAATTTTTGGTGTTGAGAAATTGTCTTTATGTACCTACTTTTAGAAAGAATTTAATTTGATTTCTAAATTGTTTTGGATGGATATTACTGTTTCTTTTAATGACAAGGTGGTTATAAAAGGAATAGGGAGATTATCTGATACAGTACATTGGTTGGCAATTTATATACTCTTGAACCAAAAACTCCCACGATGCATATAGAAGTAAATAACTCATCTTCTAAATCTAATAAGAGAAAAGAACCTTCATAAATAGACAAACATATCTTTGGCATCTAAGGCTTGGTCATATTAACCTAAGCAGAATTCAAAGGTTGATAGCTGATGGACCTTTGGGTTCATGAGTGGTGGAGGATCTCCCAACCTGCGAATCTTGCTTGGAAGGTAAAATGACCAAGAGGCCTTTTATGGCCAAGGGGTATAGAGCCAAAGATGTGTTGGAAATGGTTCATTCTGATTTGTGCGATCCTATGTCTATCCAGGCAAGAGGTGGTTTTGAATATTTGTCTCTTTTATAGGCGATTATTCAAGTATGGATACATTTACTTGATGCGTAGTCTGAATGCTTTGACAAGTTCGAAGAATTCAAGGTGATGTGGAGAACCGTCAAGGTAAAAGTATCAAGACATTACGATCGATCGTGGTGGAGTACCTCTTGGGAGAGTTTAGGAGTTACTTATCGGAGGTGGGATTCAATCCCAATTATGCACTGGCACACCCAGTGAATGGTGTAGCGGAGGCGAAGGAATAGGACTCTTATGGAGATGGTCGGATCGATGATGAGTTATTACAGTTACTGTTTAGTTACGGGGTATGCCTTTGGATATGACAATGTATACTCTGAACTTGGTTCCATCTAAATCAGTACCTTCTACCCCTGTAGAATTGTGGACTGGGCAAAAGTCTAGTCTGAGACATATTCGGATATGGGGGAGTCCAGCACATGTCTTTGAAGGTGATCTTTGGTAAGTTGGAACCTCGTGCATGAAGTATGCATGTTTGTTGGCTACCTAAGGAGCGAAGGTGGTTTATTTTATAATCCTAGAGATCGGAGGGTGATCGTTAGCATGAACGCCAGATTTCTAGAGGAGGATTATGTAATGAACCATAAGCCCAAGTAGGATTGTTCTTGAGGAGTTGGCGAGAAGTCACTTGATTACCCGGTACCAAGTACAAGAGGAGATACCACAAGTCAGCACACCGCGTGTCACGAGCATACCGGGAGGCACCTCATCGTAGTGGGAGGGTTGTTAGACAACCCGAGAGATTCATGTTCTTGGGAGAGTCTTCGGACTTAGTCCCTGGTGAACATGAATCTGATCCCTGGACATATGATGAGGCACTCCAAGATAGAGATACGGTATCTTGGCAAAAAGCGATGAATTCAGAGATAGAATCTATGGATTCTAATCAGGTCTGGGAGCTAGTAGAGCCGCCCGATGGTATAAAAACTATTGGATGCAAGTGGATCTACAAGAGAAAGAGAGGAGTAGACGGGAAGGTTGAGACCTTCAAAGCTAGGCTTATTGCGAAAGGGTATACTCGGAAGAGGGTATCGATTATGAGGAGACCTTTTCACCGTAGCTATGCTTAAGTCTATCCGGATTCTCTTATCTATAGGCTCATATGGATTATGAGATTTGGCGGATGGATGTCAAGGCGGCTTTCCTTAACGGAAGTCTTGAGGAGAACATCTATATCACGGCAACGGAGGGATTCATTGCTAAAGGCAAAGAGCATCTTGTATGTAAGCAATCGGTCCATTTATGGATTGAAGCAAGCTTCTAGATCTTGGAACATCCGCTTTGATGAGGTAATCCAGTCATATGGATTTATTCAAAGTCGGATGAACCTTGTGTATACAAGAGATGTGGCGAAGCGTAGTGGTGTTTCTTGTACTATACGTAGATGACATTTTGTTAGTTGGCAACAATATCAAAGTGTTATCAGATGTAAGGGTATGGTTGTCCAAACAGTTTGACATGAAGGACTTGGGAGAAGTGGGACACATCCTTGGGATCAAAGTTATAAGGGATCGCAAGAAAAGGATGTTGTGCTTATCTCAAGCTTCATATATTGACACTATCCTTGCTCGTTTTAGCATGTAGAACTCCAAGAAAGGTTTTCTACCTTTTAGGCATGGAGTTCCTTTATCTAAAGAGATGTGTCCCAAAACATCAAAGGAGATAGAGGACATGAAGGCGGTTCCTTATGCTTCGGCAGTAGGAAGCCTTATGTATGCTATGCTATGTACGAGACCGGATATCTGCTTTGTCGTGGGCATGGTTAGAAGATATCAGAGTAATCCTGGACAGGGACATTGGACTGCGGTAAAGCATATATTGAAGTACCTAAGAAGGACTAGGGATTATATGCTGGTTTACCGGGCAGATCAATTAGTCCCTGTGGGTTACACGGATTCGGATTTCCAATCAGATAGGGACAAGAGTAAGTCTACCTCGGGGTTTGTGTTTACTTTTGGAGGTGGAGCCATAGTATGGAGGAGTGTCAAGCAGAAATGCGTTATCTCACCCATTTCTACATGATCAAACATGTTATCCTTATGTGTTCTTGTGAGATGAATTCAATTTTACTTGATTAATTTGAATGAATCGAAATGAGTCAACCTTGCATTAGATTCGGATTTGATCCTAAGCTCATCAAGTCACCTTTTCAATATCTTGGCTTCTAGGTCGTGGCAAGGAACAGAGGCCTTCTTTGATCGGAAAAACAACCACTTCCTTAGACAAAGCCAATTTTGAGAAAATAGTAACTTGACTCACTTAAGACCACTTCCTAGTCTAACTAGTCTAGGATACAACAAGGTAGCTTCAACTAGTTCCACTCAGTCAAGTGAATTGAACTAGATACACCTTATATAGCTCGAGTGTTAGTGAAAGCCCTAGAGCCGATCATGTGATGATTGTTGTATGGACTTTATTGTATCATATTACTATTTATAAAGGCATGGTTATTATATTTACTTGTATTGGTGCCAAATAACTAAATATAATAATGTCCTTGAGTAGTAGGTTCTTATCTATATCAATCGATTGGTTGAATCGATAATGAGATGATATAGAGAACACTACTCTTAATCATTCCTAGTCGAGTATTAACATTCAGGGACAATGTTAATGCGTAGAGACTAGCATGTAGGTCAACAAGATGACTTGATCTCACAAGTCATGGATATGAGATATCAAGTTGACACATGGGTATGCATTGGAGAATGTATACTGAATGACCCGCCATGAGAAAGTATCATGGATCGTTATATGAGTGTCATATACTTTCTCATGTGGCTATTAGTATGACTATTAGTCCTTAGACCTGAAGTCACCATGGTTCCCTACATAAGGAGTTGCATACTTTGGTTTTAGTCAACGTCACGTAAATGGGTGACTATAAAGCGATTCTTGGTATGTAGCAGATTATGCGGAGGATGTGAGTGATGTAGATGGGATCTATCCCTCCTATATGTGAGGGTGACATCAATATTCTTGATAGAGTGAGACCACGAAGTGCATGGCCATGCCCAAATGAGTCAATATGAGATATTGAGCTCATTTGATTAAGTGAGTCTACTTGGAGTTCAAGATTTAGATTGTACAGGGATGACCGCGGTCTATGTCTCGATTGGTCAATCTAGATGTCAAGGATAGATGGACATTGTCACATATTGTGAGAGTCACAATTAGTAGTCACAAAGGTGATGTTGGAGCTCAACATTCTTGTAACTTGGGTAGCAATGATGTGTTGCTAGATACCGCTCATTGCTTATGTTCCTAAATCGGTTTAGGGACATTGCCAACGTTACAAGAACCTATAGGGTCACACACATAAGAGCAATAAGATGGAGATTAGGTTCATATGATGAACCATGAGGATTAGGTTCATGGGATGAACCAAATTGGATTAAGAGTAATCCAAATTAGACTAATTGAGTTAGACTCAAGTTGATTCAAGTGTTGAATGAGTCTAATTGAGATTTGATTCATCAAATCAATTTAAATTAATGAATAGAGATTCATTATATTAAATTGACTTGAGTCAAGTGGTTAGATTTGATCAACCATGGGAGATTAGAGGTCAAGTTTGACTTGACTTGAGAGGGAAGATGAAAGGTCAAGTTTGACTTGACCAAATGCCATGTCATGATGATGACTAGGCATGGCTGGCCAATGATGGTGCTCCACATCATCATTGACTTGGTCAATTGGTGCCACATCATGAGGGAGACCAAGGGTCATGGGAGTTACATGCATGCATGTAACCCCCCCCCCCTCCATAATGTGGCCGGCCAACACCATTAGGGGTTATGTGGATGAAATTCATTTTGTGGGTAACTCTCCATGACTTCATCTTCAACCTTGGAACCTTTCCTCTCAAGCTCTCCCTCTCCAACCTCATCTTGCCGAGACACCATAGAGGAGTGCTAGCACACTCAAGTGTCTTTTTCTCCACCTATTGCTTGTGTGGATACCATAGAGGAGTGTGCACTTGACACTCTCGAGTTCCGGCGGACTTTTGGACGACCGGGATAAGCGAAGGGCGTCGCTACGAGGGTAACGTTCTAACCTCTTAGATCTAAGGTAGATCTAGGATTTTTGTAAGCACATACATGTAATTATAATTTTTATACTTCGCACGGATCCGTGGCCGGGGCTTCCGAGGTTTCCGCAACGCAAAAAGCGGTTTTTGCGGCTCGGAAAAACCCAACATCGAGTACCCAAGATTTTGTTAGAATGTATACTGAAAGCCTAGCTCTTTTCTGTATGAACATTTTATTTTGAAATAAGAATCACATGATCATTGTTTGCATTTTATATATTCATTATATATGTGTGCATATTTTCTAATATTCTACATTGTAGATAACATGGTGCTTGGTGTGGCACAGAAGATCATGTTATCAGTCCCTTGTAAAATATAAGTAGAGGCTCACAACCAAGATGGTTTTGGACAAACCATTGGCATGGTTGTAGTGTAGCTTGGTATTGTTTTATCTTGAACATAGAGTTACACTAGTACACTTAGGTGTATTGAGTAGGACCGACATAGAGGTGATTCAATTTAGTACTGACTACATAATTGAATCGGACCTCGGATATTATGTTGTACATGCTCTTAATCCCGATATAATAACGGGCACATGTACTTAGTATTTATTTCTTTAATTTACTAGTGGGTGAGATTTAGATGGATTAAATCAATATGCCCGGTAAGTTGGGAAATAATATTATTTACATGGTGTGCCGTTGATTATAGGAGGAAACCGTGTCCTATATATTAGGTTGATGATGTCCCCTTGAGGAGCTCATAAGGTTCATCATGTAAACCCAGTTGGTTGACTTAGTCAACATGATGATAAGGTTGAGTGGTACTACTCGAGGAATTAGATGTTAATTAATTGATGGTCAGTAAATCAATTAATTGACGGACATTCGATATCTTAAACACGGGGAGATTAATGTACAAATAATATATGGAGCCCATATTAATTTATGGGGGTTGGTGAGGTAGTTCAATGATGATCCTCTAGTGGAATGGAACATCATTGATGGATCAAGTATGTGTAGTTCTGATCCATCGGGTGGCCAAGACCCAACTCCTCCTTATGGTCCCTATCGTAGCCTAATATAATCCTTGTGAAGTATAGATCCAAGAATGTAAAACAAAACCTATAACCAACGGTTGGGATTAAATCCCTAAGATCCGATGGTTAGGATGAAATCCTAGAACCAACGGTTGGGATTAAATCCCTAAGATCCGATGGTTAGGATGAAACCCTAGAATCGACGGTTGAGATTAAATCCCTA
Organism: Wurfbainia villosa; assembly: GCA_025175895.1. Classification (NCBI taxonomy): domain Eukaryota; kingdom Viridiplantae; phylum Streptophyta; class Magnoliopsida; order Zingiberales; family Zingiberaceae; genus Wurfbainia; species Wurfbainia villosa. Next base: position 84,466,898 of record CM045994.1, on the reverse strand, counting down.
GATCCGATGGTTGGGATAAAACCCTAGATCTGACGGTTGGGATGAAATCCTAGATCCGACGATTAGGATGAAATCCTAGATCCGACGGTTGAGATGAAACCCTAGATCCGACGGTTGGGATAAAACCCTAGATCCGACGGTGGAGGTTAAATCCCTAGATCCGACGGATGAGATTAAAAGAGGCTTAAGCCCTATTCTATAAATAGGTGCTTAGGGTTGGGCGGCAAGGATAAGATAAGGAGATTGGTTTTCGAATTAGGGTTAGGGTTTGGCTCATCTTCCATTGGGCGGCTAGGGTTTGGGCGGCTACAAGCTTGGGTGACAAGCTAGGGTTTGGCCAGTCATCCCTCTCTTCTCCTCCTTGGTTTTGGGCGGCACTCTTCCCTTGTCCTTGCTCCTTGGCCGGTGGTTCTCCATCCATTGGTGGCCGGCAATCATCTTCCTCCAATCTCTCCAAGGTGGCCGGCGGTTTCCATTCATTTGGTGGCCATGATCATCCACTTGCTCCTTGGCGTGGTTGCACCAAATTCCCTAATTTGGTGGTCGGTTCTAGATAGGAAAGGTATTTGTGATTGCTTCTCTTTGTTCGCAGCGGACAAGGTAGAGAAGAAAGTGATCAAGAAGGCTTCAACTCGTGGAGGATCTTCGTCCACACGTCGTCCACGAGAAGGATAGGACATACGATAGAAGATCGTAAGGTATAAAGTTGTTTTTAACTTTATTTACAGATCTTAATATGTTCTTTAATATTTTGATTATGCATGTGTATGAATGGATATATATTGTATAGTCATGGACCCCGAAGACAAACACAAAAACCGGCGATCCATCCGTCGTCTTTTCCGCGGCTAACCAACTAGAAGAGTTGTGTTGCTTGAACAACTAGTTTGTTCAAGCGACCACTCAAGTTGTTAGCACGACGACGAATAGGTTGTGCCAAGGAAGCTCATCCCATCTGGATTAAGTCTTTCATTAGTGAAAATTTTAATCCGGGGACATGGGAGCCAATGAGCCTCCGAAGCGACATCCCAACAGATTTTGCTTTCCTAGCATACTATCATCTCACCGCGTCCTGGTGCTATGTTATCAAGTATTGACAAGTTATAATCCCTATCTAACCATTCTAAAAAGAAAAGGAAAAAAACATTCAATTTCTAAGTAATAGCACGAACAAGTTTTGTACTAGCTCCCCAAGGACCATTGAATCGGTTCGGTCTTTCCACATAGTGGATTTGGTCCTTGGAAACCCAGTACTAGTTAGATCCTAATTGAGAAATCAAAGTGGTCATAGGGACCCATGCTTGGACATGTATTCTATTTCGACTTACGATTGACATATATGACTTGTTAGTCGTATTTGAGCTAAACCCATGCCCGACCTTGTTATACACGGCCCATTGGGATCCAAGTAAGAGGTCAAGTCCCTTGGATCCCAAAGTTAACCTTTCCAACATGTTCCAAAGATCTTCGACTTGACTTTTCAAAAGTGAGTTCTCAACTTCGAGCTTTTCGACTCGAGTTGAGTCCTCCTCTTGAACTTGACTAGTCGAAGAGGTTAGGGAGACCTCGCGTTTAAGGAGTTTAACCTCCTCGAACAGGATCTCAACCTTGGACTTGGACTTAGCTAACTTCCTAGTTAGAAACATAATTGCATTGTATAAAGTACTAATGAGGGACCGACTTACTTTGAGAGTATCTCTTGAACCGGATGTGTATCCGTGGCTTGTCTTGAATAGACATTCGTAGTCCGACTCGTTCTCGGGTTTAGATTCTTTCTCAAATTTGGACTCCAGCTTTGATTCAGTTGGTTTAGCCATGAAGACGAGGTCATCATCTTCTTCCTTCGATGCCTCTTCCCATGTAGCATTGAGCTCCTTCTTGAACTTCGGTGCTTTGTTTTTGAGCTTCGGACATTCTGACTCGACATGTCTGAACCCGTTGCATTAATAACACCTAATGTTAGAACTAGCTTTAGATTTACCTTCCTTGGGTTGAGTGATGGGTCATTTTCGACTCTTAATCATCCTTCGAACTAGGTTGATTAGTTCGGTCTTCATCTCCAGATCGACCTCCGACTCATACTCGTCTTCTTCTTCCTTCGGGGGTGGCTTACTTGTGGGTTTCTTCTTTTGACCTGCAATAAGAGCTATACCTTTCTCGGGTACTGAATTAGACTGTTCGTGGAGTTCAAATTCTGAAGATAATTCATCTAACCTAATTTTTGATAAGTCCTTAGAGACCTTGTAGGCATCGATCATGGATGCCCACAAGGTAGTCCTATGAAATGAATTCAAAACAAACCTTATTAGGTCCGATTTTCGACCTTTTGTCCGATGGCATGCAAATTGTTGACGATGTCTTGTACACGGGTGTGTAATTGAGTCACCGTCTCATGTTCTTTCATTTTAAAATTATATAATTTATTAAAAAGAAGGTCCCATTTGCATACCTTTTCTTCGTCGGTTCCTTCATGTAGTTCCACTAATTTGGTCCATAAGTCCTTTGCACTGATGAAGGGGTCGATGCAATTGAGCTCCTCCTTGGACAAACCGCATTGGAGGATTTGAGTCGCCTTGCCATCGGCTTCGACTTGTCTTTTTGTAGCATTGGTCCATTGGTCATAATCCAAAGATTCACCCACTTCGTTAGTCAAAAGTGTGAATCCTATTAGGATTATGATCCACATCTCGATTTGGGTCTTAAGGAAGCACTCCATCCGACCCTTCCAATAACGGAAGTCATCTCCGTTGTAAAACGGAGGTCGGATGGTGCTAAAACCCTCGAGATGGGCCATTGACACAAAAAGAGCAAGTAAAAAGAAGAAATCTAGCAACGACAAAAACAAGCAAAATGTACCAAGACTTGCGTCTTGGATTAGTAGTGCGGGAGAGAATTTAAATGAATGAAAGATATTGTAAAAAATAAAAATAAAAAGAAATAAAAATGAAAATAAATCTGTAAAAAAAACTAGATTGGTGGTTTCACCAAATCTTAGCACCCCCAGCTCTGATACCAATTGTTAGATCGTATAGAGTCGCTAGAGAGGGGTGAATACTGATCGGGAAAGCTTTTCTATTTGTTTTTTAAAAACAAAAGTAAAAAGAAGAATGCAGCGAAAAATAAAAATAACAACTTTGTTTTTACTTGGTTCACATCCTTCGACTACTAATCCAAGGCCCTAACGGTCCTTGACCGTGCACGGAGGGAAAAACACTCCTCCTTGTTAGAGGTAGGAGTAAGCGAGTACAAGAATTATCAATAAGTAGAGATAGAGGGACACTCCCCGTCTTCCCGTTGCGAATAAAGCTCCAAAAAATAAAAAGATTACAGAATTTGAAACAAACTTTAAGTAAACTTTTTACCGACAACTAAAAGAATAGAAGGTTGAGCACGAGTTGTCGTCATTTCGGCAGCACTTTGTCATAGGGAGGTCATAGTAGAAGAACGGCGTTGCGGAAGCAATTTGGAGCCCTTAGAACTGATGAAAAGGGGTGGAGAACTCCTTATTTTATAGACTTGTGAAACCCTAATCATTGAGATGAGGTTTCATGAGAAGATGCCACCTAGCCCTTGAGAAATGGAGATAAGATTAGACTATCCTCGAGGCTGATCTTTGACCATCAGTCGGCTGCTACCCTTACTAGTCGACTGCTGGAGGCATCATTCGACTGATACAAGCCATCAGTTGACTGATGGCAGAGTTTCTAGTTGTAATGAAAAGTTAGCTCGAGAAATAAGTAAGTACGATGGTCATTTACCATCCGATCTCGACTTAGACCTTCCATGGGACGTCTTGGTCGGTTCGTCGCCTAAGGATGTCCCCATACAGAGGACACGACCTCACTTACACTCACTCACACGAGCTTACCTCAACCTTTTACCTTTGGAGCTTCGCTTCTAGTCTTCACCTGAGTTCTTCGGCTCCCTCTGAAATTCTCCCGATGTCGCCTGAATACCACGCCTATCCTCCGGGTGTCGCTGACCTTCAACTTTAGCTTAGCAATTCTACACACTTGATTCAGCTCATGAGATAATAAAATGAGCTTAACTTTATATCGTTTGCTATAATCAAAACACAAGTTTGACTTAGATGCCCACTGCACCAACATAGGTGATCAATGATGATTCCAAGATTCTCCTGCAATGCTGCTTCTCTACAATAATGCTACGACATCGAAATGCTATCGGAACGCTGACGACATGACCTCAAGCTCAAAGATCCATTCATCGTTAGTATAAGTTCTCAAAATTTCCATTTCTATTCAATGTGTTAAATTTCCTTTCAATTGTTGTACTCGAAGTTTTCATTGTCAAATGAGGTGAGGTAGGCTTGTTGCCTCATCCTCGGGCTTTCCGTGTTTTCGTGTATCCGTTATCTCCTACCTCCAATGAGGAGGAGATCCTTTAGTGAATTTCCCTCCGAACGTGGTCTAGGATCATAAGGGTCTTGGATTAGCAACCGTTAGATTGTGAACCAAGTAAAAATAAATTTGTCATTTACTTTTCCACTGTGCAATTCTTTACTTTGTTTTAATCGAATGAATCGAAAAGAAAAGAATTTGTCACGCACTATTCACCCCTCCCTCTAGCACTTTTCGATATACATAGCCATAATCCCAGTCGACTGCTCTGAGTCCACTAGGCTCTCGAGTGTTGAACACTCGACCAGTTGACTGATAAACCTTAACCATAATGTTTAACCCATGTATGATCCCCTTATACCTGATTGACCACCCATAGCCTAGACTAAAGCTTTCTAGCCACCTCCATCTGCCTCATGGATCCCTCGAGTCCATGACTCTTCATCCTTTGCATTAGACATCAAATACTTCCATTCACTATGTCATGCTAACCGGATCTTTTTCCAAAGTTCATTTGGACTTATGCTCTCCATACCCTATGCTTGGACTTTACGTTGCCAAAATCTCACCCTTGGATTTCCTTGCCAAGATCTATTTGGACTTACGTCGCCAAGATTACATGCTTTGACTTTATGCTGACAAACCTACGAACTTGGACTTTCCCTTTGCCAAGTACCTATGACTTGGACTTTCAATTACCAAGTACCCATGACTTTGACTTTCCAATTACTAAAGTTCACTTGGACTTTACGCCGCCAAACCTACACATTTGGACTTATGCTTCCAAGAGTTTACCTTTGGACTTTCCTTCCCAAATATCCATATTTGGACTTTCCTTGCCAAGTATCCAAATTTGGACTTCCAAGGTTGATTGCTACAACAATCTCCCCCAAATAATCTCTCCCATATGTCTTTGGATATCCCAATCATCCACTAGTAATATGGTCAACATATGGTCAAATCATATAATTAAACAATGGTCAAACCCATTGTCAACCCATTGTCAAACATCAAAACTCTACTCGAGTCCCACTCGAGTTTGGCCAACATTGACCCGGGGCCTATTGCACCAACAATCTCTCCCTTTTTGATGTTTGACAATACCTTTAAGTTAGGCTAACAATAACCCAACTTAACTCTTCTAATGCCAAAGCCTAGTGACAGTTTAACTAACTTAAACCTCACTTCTCCCCCTTAGCATACATCAAAAAGACTACCAAGGTTTTCAATGCCTCATCTCTCAAAGAGATCCTACATTCTCCTCCTTGGTCCAAAAACATCTTGGATGCCTTCACTATTCCTAGTGATAAGTCTCACATCACTAAATGAGAGGCAATCCATAATGAAGGTTTACCAAACCCTCACTTATCCCCCTTTGGTCAAAATTGCATCCATCATCCCTTCATGGACACACTCCCTCTAAAGGCTTGCTCTCCATTGACCATTGCACTAATAATGTCCTTGGAGAGTTCCTAACTTATAGGAAACTTAAACCATCAGAAATATGAGTAAAAGTTCAAACTTGAACTTTAACCTCCCTTAAAATTTGATATTCCACCCTAAATAACTCTCCTAATAATTTTCAATGATTATTTTACCTTTCCAATGCTTTCCAAAGCATATCCTAGGTTTAAGAGACATTAGGGTAACCTAGGGTAGCTAATACATGGCTAAACATACTTTGTTCAGTCGAAATCATCACCATTAGTCGACTGAAATCATAAATCAATCGACCGGTTTCTGAAAAAGGCAAAAATCATATTTCAGAATCAGATTTTGATAAATCATAAGTAAATATACACATTTTGAAAAATTATGAAACTTCATATGTACATTACTTACATGAAATATAATGGGTTAAAAATAATTTTAAATTAAAATACTCATTAATTTCTAAATTGATATAAAATTCAAAACCATTGAAAACTTCAATGTTTTCGCCTAACTTTGTACCAACTTATTCAATGGTGATTGCTATCAAAAGATAAGCTTCACTAAGATTTTATAAAATGATTTTAATGTCTTATTTTGAACCATGGTCTATGGGCTAGATGTACATGACTTGTACGTTAGCTTTCCTCATGATTCCTCAATGTCATATTATGAGTTTGAATTCATCTAGATGCAAAAACTATACACCTTGAACTTAACTCATTTTCCTAACATCTCACATGTGTCTAAGGTGTACACACACATGTAAATTTAATATTTTTGTGAGATGTAGATTTTTGTTCTTCCTTATCTAAGGCCTCATGCATTTTATCTAGGCAACTCTATTTGATTCCCTTATCATGAGACTTTAAATCATGCCATTGTCTTTAATATCATTTTAATTGTCCTAAATGCATGAATATGATCATGGAATAAAAATGTGAATAATTTAAAATATTTTCCAATAATCATGATGTCATGGCATAAATATAAACCTAAATAGAAACATGACATATATTACCCTAAGCATGATCATAACATTTAAATAATTATATGAAGCATGATGTCATGACATGACATATGGCAAACAAAGCATGTCAAATAAAATATAAAGGTATAAGAATACCTAGATTTCAAGTCTAATTTCCATTTACTAGGATTATATCAATTTTGCCATAATATCTAAATTCCCTCAAGGGTGCCAAAAATCCAAAATGACACACTATAATGATGGTGCAATCGACCCAGGTCATGCTTGACCAAACTCGAGTTTGACTCGAGTAGTGTATTGATTTTTGACATTGATGTTTGACAAAGGAGTTGACCATTGTTTGACAATGGGTTGACTAGATGGTTGACTTGAGGTTGACTATTATGGAAAGTCCAAGTCATGGGTACTTGGCATGGGAAAAGTACAAATCATGGATACTTGGCATGGAAAGTCTAAGCATGGGTCTTGGCAAGGGAAAGTTCAAGCTTGAGTCTTGGCAATTGGGAAGTCCAAGGGTTTATATTGGCGGTGTAAAGTCCAAGCAGGAGTCTTGGCAGCATAAGTCCAATGGTTTGGCGGCGTAAAGTCCAAGCATGTGTCTTGGCGGTGTAGACCAGCTTAGCATGACAATAGTCAATGGAAGCACCTGAAGGCTAGTGTATGGATGAACAAGTCATGGATGACTTGGAGGGATTCGATAGTCGTGAGGTTGACAAAGGTGGCTAGAAGGCTTAGGTCTAGGCTAAGGGTGGTCTAGTAAGTATGAGGGCATCATACTTGGGGATAAACCTCATGGTTGAGGTTATCAGTCGACTAGGACTTTAGACCAATCAATTGGTCAAGTGTTTTGACACTTGGCAGTCGAGTTGACTTGTAGCAGTCAATTGGGATTATGACCAGTCGACTGTCGTGAGTCGACTAGGGTTCGACTATGGCAAAAGGCCTTGGAAGTCGACTGCCAACATTAGGCAGTCGACTGATGGCTTGAGCAGTCGACTGCCATGGATGGCAGTCGACTACTAGTCGAGATTACGAGAGCAGAACGCTCAGTAGTCGATTGGTCAATCGGCTATGACCTCGACAGTCGACTGATGGGTAATGGCAATCAACTTCCAGTGTATCCGTTGGAACTTATCCAATGTGGATCGAGTCGTTGTCTCACAATGGCTACAGGATAAGTCGACTCATGGTCGCGATCAGTCGATTGCTAGGCAAAATCCAACCCGAATGCAGGTTATAAAAGCAGCTCGTGGAAAAGGATTTGACAATGGTTTTTTGAGGCGATTAGGAAGGAATTTTCTATTGTAATCCGGACCTTCAAAGCTCTTCTCAAGCAACTAAAGATCAAGCAATCCAAAGCTTTTTTTAATGTTTTCTTTACATGAATTTTAGTGTATTTTCTTGTATTTGCTTAGTATTACTTTTTTAATCATTGTAAGAGGTTTCTCCGCCTCCGACTTTTGTCGAGAAGTAGTGTTGTGATTAGTGGTGGTGTTTGCATCGCTAGGGCTCATTTGAGCCCAATCCATGGAGTAGAAACCCTAAGGTTCTGAACCACATTATATTTGGTCTTGTGGGTTGTATTTATGTTTGTCTTGTATATTTGTTTGTATCGTTTCTATATTCCACTGCGTACTAAAAATCATAGACAAGCATGCGATCGATTTCCATCTTCGTCAACGACACGCTATTCACCCCCCCTCTAGGGATGATCCAATTCCCAACAAGTGGTATCAGAGCAAGGTCGCTCTTCATTTGGACTAACCGACAAGGAGCAAATACGCTAGAGGGCAAGATGGAGTTTGAAGAAAAATTAGGATGGGACATCAACACCCCAATTCCATACACCTTCTATGGACAAGAAGGCTTCAATCAATGGAAGGCAAGGATTGAAGAATTCATAATGATGAAGGACTTCGAAGATTGGTACGTTTTGATGGAAGGCTTCGAATCCCCAAGGGATAAGAAGGGAGATGTCCTCAAATTAAAGAAGTGGACCCAAGAGCAACGCCTAAAGTTCAAGACCGAAGTCAAGGTAACAAAACTTTTAGAAGATTTGATACCTAATGATAATTTGTCGAGACTAGGTGAATATCAAGATGTCAAGAAGCTTTGGAGTAAATTGGCAAAGCTCCATGAAGGTCCATCACTGGCTGATGAAGTAGAGGAGAAGTCTGGGGAGGAGTTCAGGGAGGAGTCCGAGGAGGAGTGCTCATCCTCTCAAGCTCAAGAAAACTCATAAAAGGAAGAATCATCTATTGGTGCAATCGACCCAGGTCATGATTGACTGGACTCAAGTTTGACTCGAGCGATGTTTTGATGTTTGACATAAAGGTTTGACATTGATGTTTGACATTGATGTCTGATAATATTTTGGGGAGATTGTTGGTGCAATCGACCCGGGTCATGATTTATCGAACTCGAGTTTGACTCGAGGGGGATTTTAATGGTTGGCTAGGATTGACCATGTCATGGAAAGTCAAAGTCTTGAGTACTTGGCATGTAAAGTCCAAGCATTGGTCTTGGCATGGAAAGTCCAACATGGGTTGGCAAGGGAAAATTCAATCTTGAGTCTTGGCATTTGGAAAGACCAAGGGTGTAGTCTTGGTCACGTAAGTCCAAGGGTGTAGTCTTGATGGTGAAAGTCCAAGTCATGAGTACTTGGCATTTGGAAAGTCAAAGGGGTTTGATATTAGCGGTGTAAAGTCCAAGGGTGGAGTCTTGGCAGCATAAGTCCAATGGTTTGTGACGTAAAGTCGAAGCGGGAGTCTTGGCAGCGTAAGTCCAATATGCCTTGGTGGTGTAGACACCGTTAGCATGACATACCCAATGGAAGCACCTGAAGGCTAGCATATGGATGAACAAGTCATGGATGACTTGGAGGGATCCAATAGGCATGAGGCTGACGGAGGTGGCTAGAAGGCTTAGGTCTAGGCTAAGCGTGGTCTAGCAAGTATGGGGGCACCATACTTGGGGTAAAACCTCATGTTTGAGGTGTATCAGTCGACTGGGACCTATGGTCAGTCGACTGGAGTGAGTCAACTAGGATTTGACTGTGGGGAGTGCCCTAGTAGTCGACTGCCATAGGTGGGAAGTTGACTGCTGGCTCAATCAGTTGACTAATCTTGTGATCAGTCGACTGGTACTCGATAATTCTAGCATATAACGGAGTCGGACTCGACTTTTGGGGTTAACAGTCGAGTGAAGGCTCTATCAATCGACTGATGTCCTATCCGTTGGATTTTTCCTGCATGGATCGCACCATTGTCTCACGACAACATTGTCATCAATCGATTGATAGCCGAAATCCAGCCCAGGCAGCAGCTTTAAAGGGAGCTCGTGGAGGAGATTTCGATCACCAGTTCTTGAGGAGTTTTGGGGCGATTTACTACTGCAAATCAGGGTCTCCAAGTGCATTTCAAGCAACCACAAAGCAAGCAATCAAAAGAGCAATTGTAAAGTGTTGTTTTCTTTACTTGTTGTGTATTTCATTTGTATCTTGCTTGTATTTGTTTCTTACTGTTGTAATACCATTTGTACGAGGTTTCTCCACCTCCTGATTGTTCTGAGAAGGAGTTTATTTGACTAGTAGTGCGTGTTTGCATTGCTAGGGCTTTTAGAGCTCAATCTGAGGAGTCAGAACCATTCGGTTCCGAACCACATTATATCATTGTGTTATCATGTTTGTATTCGTGTTATTATTTTTTTGTTATTATTCCGTTGTGCACTAACACGATTTGTAGCAAGCATGCAACGAATTCCATCGACGCATCGAAATGAACTATTCACCCCCCTCTAGCCTTCTAAAGATCCTAACAAGTGGTATCAGAGCCTGGGGTTCTTCTACGGATTAACAACCCGGAGCCATAATGCTAGAGGGTGAAGACGAACAAGATGGAAATTCAAGAGAATTTGGGTTGGGACATCAACACCCCAATCCCATATGCTTTCTATGGATGAGAGGGCTTCAACCAATGGAAGGCAAAGATTGAAGACTTATTGATGATGAGGGACTTTGAAGAATGGTCCATGTTGATGGAGGGATTTAATTATCCAAGAGGATCAAAGGGAGGCTTCCTCAAGAAGAAGAGATGGACCGAGGAGCAACTCCAACAATTCGGTAAAAATAAGAAGGTAGTCAAATTTATTTTTGATCTAATTCCTAATGATATCTTGTGTAGCCTAGGAGATTACATGGATGCCAAGGAGATTTGGAGCGAATTGCCAAAATATCACGAAAATCTCAAACCGATCTAAGAAGACTTGGAAGAGAAGGAGATCGAAGAAGAAGCTTCATCATCCTCACAAGAAAGTGAGGAGTCGGAAGTTGAGAAGGAGTTAACTTCCGAATCGGAGAAAGAAGAAGTAGAAAAGGTGGAAGAAGCCTCCATCTCTAGGATTGAGGGGGAGGAGATTAGGGCATCCTCAATACCGAAGCAACAAGAAGAACCATCTACATCCGGTCGAGAGAAAGAGCAAGCTCAAGAGACCCTCACCACCACCATAGGTAACTCAAACACTTCAATTTCAAATAAAATTCATATAATGTGTTTTGAGTGTAGGGAGTATGGGCACTACAAGAGCAAGTGCCCAAAGAAAGTCAAGAAAAGTCCACCGACACCTAAAAGTCAAGAAAAGTCAAAGGAAGCCGGTCCCCCAATCATCAAAAGCAAGGAGCACATCATATACTTCAAATGTAATCAAAGAGAGCATTATAGGAGTCAATGCCCTAGGGGGAGAAAGAAGGTCAAAGAAGGAGCATCACATGTGGGGGGAGCTAAGGCTAACCCTAAGGTATATTTTAATAATGCATCTTCTAGTTTAAATATCAAAAATCATGCTAGGAATAATTTTAACAATCTTTCTATTGTACATGAAAAGCATGCTAGGAACAATAAATATTTTTGTCTAGGTACTAAGAGTGTCAATTTTTCAAATAAGGAGAAATTTGGGACTAATGTCCCTAAAAAGACTTTACCTAGGGCAAGCATTAAAAAAATTGAGGATCATCTAGGTTTTAACCTCAAATGGACTAGTCATATGCCTAGAAAGAACAATGCCCAAAGATTAAATCAAAATTAAAAAATTGGGCAATTTGAGGTTGAAAATCAAGCCTCGAGGTCAAGGCTTGAGAAACTTGAAAAGACCCTTGCAAAAATGACAAATCAAATGCAAAGGTCAAATGCTCAAACTCTAGGATCTAGAAGTCAAAGTCAAAGACCTAGAAAATAAGAACCATCCAAGGGCAAGCCTAAGCCCAAAAAGACCTACCACAATGTTCCATTCGATTATTGAACACAATCTAGGTTTAGAAAAACCAAGGTCAATAGGGAAGTCATCCCTAAGGTTGACCAAGGTAGGTGCCTAGTGGCTAGGGTTTCAAGGAAACTTAGGGAAGCCACTAAGAAGGTTACAAGGGGAGTCACCCCTAGAATTAACCATGGCAAGACCCAAATGTCCAAGGCTAACAAGCCTAGAAGGGTCATTAGAAAGGTATCTAGGGAGGTCATCCCTAAGGAATACCTAGTAAACCCTAGGAGCTCAAATAGGTTTTGAGTTTCTAAGAGCGTGATCGACTCATGCTAGATGGGTTTAGGTATGTCAACCTTGATTGGAAGGGTAGCTAACCCAACCATAGTAAAGTTGACACTTTAGGATATTTTCAAGGTTATCGGTGCCTTGGAAAAAAGTATGGAGCTAAATCCTAAAAGATTTTAGGATGTGCCAATATACTTTGAAGATTATGAAAAATCAATCCAATTTGCACAATTTAGGTTTAGAGGTCTTAGTGTGTCATTTTGGGTTTTTGGCACACTTTGAGAACAATTGATAATATGGAAAAATGAGATTAATTATAACAAATGGCAAATAATATTAAAATTTACGTATTATTATACCTATACATTTTATTTGCCATGTTTTGTTTGTCATATACCATGTCATGACATCATGTTTATTTTTACCATTTATATGTCATGATCATGCTTAGTATTTAGGTTTTTATGTCATGTGTATTTAGATTTATTCATATGCCATGACATCATGATCATTGGCCATGGTTTACTTATGCTATCATTTATGCCATGATCATTTCATGCATTTAATTTGATTAAAATTGAGTTAAGGACAATGGCATGACTTGAAGTCCCATTTATAAGGGAATCAAGTAGTATTGCCTTAGAAAATGCATGAAACCCTATATTAGGAAAACAAAACCCACATCTCACATCACATTGACATGTATGTGTATTTATATACCCTAGATACATGTGAGATGATAGGATATGAGTTAAGTTCAAGGTGCATAGTTTTTGCATCTAGATGAACTATAACTCATCTTATGTTATTTGTGGATCATTGGGAAGGCTTATGTTCAATCCATGTACATTAAGCCCAAAGAATATGATCCAATATAAGGTTTTAAAACTATTTTAAATTCATTTTGAAAAACCTTGGTGAAGTCTATCTTTTGATAGCAATCACCATTGATGAAGTTGATACAAAGTGAGCTAAAATATTGAAGTTTTTCTTTATTTTTGAACTTTGTATCAATATCACTATTTTATGGGTGAAATATTTTTCTAAAATTTTTTCACCCATTGTATTGCTTATAAGTAATATACGTATGAATTTTCATGATTTTTTGATATACGTAGAATTACTTATGCTTTTTTGAAATTCGATTTTGATAATTAAAAATCAGATTTTTCAGTTATCAATCGACTGCCCTTGGTGCAGTCGACTGATGGGCACGATAGTCGACTGTTGCCTGATAAAGTCGACTGTCAATGCTGATTTGGAGAAAAACAAGGTTGTTTAGCCCGTGTTCAGCTACGGTAAAGGTCCCTAACCACTCCTAACCCTAGGATATGCTTTAAGAAGTACTATAAAGGTTAAAAATCCATTGGATATGGATTAGCAGAGTTGTTAGGGTGATGTATCAAATTTAAGGTATGGGAAAGTTCAATGTTGAACTTTAGACCTTATTTTTGATGGTTTAGAGTTCCTATTGGCTTAGGGACTTCCTAAGTACATTGTTGGTGCAATGGTCAAGGGGGAGCAAGCCTTTAGGGGGAGGTATCCATCATGGAATGATAGATGTTATTTTTCCTCATCAGGGGAAAAATGGGACTTTGAGATACCCAATTTGGAAATTGGGAGAGTGTGTAGGATTGCCTCTCTTGAGTGATATGAGACTTATCACTAGGAAGATTGTAGGCATCCTAGATATTTTTGGACCATGTGGGAGATTGTAAGATCTCATTGGGACATGAGACATTGACCTCCTTGGAGAGAACCTTTTTGATGTTAGTCAAAAAGGGGGAGAATTATTGGGAGAATTTATGGGATTACCAATTTGAGATAATTGATAAGGAGATTTGAGTTAGTGTTCTAACTCAAAGGTATGTAGTTTTGTCAAACATCAAAAAGGGGGAGATTATTGGTGCAATCGACCCAGGTCACGATTGACCGGACTCGAATTTGACTCGAATGATGTTTTGATGTTTGACATGAAGGTTTGACATTGATATTTGACATTGATGTCTGATAATATTTTGAAGAGATTGTTGGTACAATCGACCCGGGTCATGATTGACCTAACTCGAGTTTGACTCGAGGGGGATTTTGATGGTTGACTAGGGTTGACCATGTCATGGAAAGTCCAAGTCTTGAGTACTTGGCATGTAAAGTCCAAGCATGGGTCTTGGCATGGAAAGTCCAACATGGGTTGGAAAGGGAAAGTCCAAGCTTGAGTCTTGGCATTTGGAAAGTTCAAGGGTGTAGTCTTGGCCACGTAAGTCTAAGGGTGTAGTCTTGGCGGTGAAAGTCCAAGTCATGAGTACTTGGCATTTTGAAAGTCCAAGGGATTTGATATTGGCGGCGTAAAGTCCAAGGGTGGAGTCTTGGTAGCATAAGTCCAATGGTTGGCGGCGTAAAGTCCAAGCGAGAATCTTGGTAGCGTAAGTCCAATGTGTCTTGGCGGTATAGACACCGTTAGCATGACATAGCCGATGGAAGCACCTGCAGGCTAGCATATGGATGAACAAGTCATGGATGACTTGGAGGGATTTGATAGGTGCGAGGTTGATGGAGGTGGCTAGAAGGCTTAGGTCTAGGCTAAGGGTGGTCTAGCAAGTATGTGAGCACCATACTTGGGGTAAAACCTCATGTTTGAGGTGTATCAGTCGACTGGGACCTATGGTCAGTCGACTGGAGTGAGTCAACTAGGGTTTGACTATGGGGAGTGACCTAGCGTTCAGCCAAAGGTCGGATTCGGCTTGGCTCGTCGATCAATCTTGTGATTGATCGTGGTGCTCGAATTCGGGCATAGAATCGAACTTTTTGATTATGTGAAGGCTCAGGGTATATTTGTTATCTTTCAGCGTGGATGTGTTGTCTGCGAAACAGCGAAGTCGATCTGGAACACGATCGGTGAGCGAATCCGATGCATGCGGACTTTAAAGGAGCTCGTGGAAGAGATTTGATCACCGATTCTTAAGGCGTTTTACAAGGATTTGCTCGTGTGAAAGCGAAGTCTCAAGTGCATTTAAGCGTAGATCCAACTATAAAATGCAATCAAAAGGTCTAATTGTAGAATGTTAGTTCTTTACTTGTTTTGTATTTCATTTTAAATCTTGCTTGTATTTGTTTCTTCTTGTGTAAGACCATTTGTATGAGGTTTCTCCACCAAGTTTTCGAGAAGGAGCTTTATTTGACTAGTAGTGAATTTGCTTGACTAGGGCTTTAGACAATCAGTGAAGTAGGCATCATTCATCAAACCATCACCAAGCTTCCTTGTGGTGGGCGAAATAAGGTGAGTTGGCACAAGATTTGCTCCCATGATGTGGCACAAGTTGAATGGCTCCAACGATGCATCAAGGAGGTTGGAGGTGGCTAGTCTTGGATGAAACATCATCATCATCCCCAAGGAGCTTGGAGGTGGCAGAAGTTGGAAAGGACATCAACATCTCAAGGAAGAGGAAGGAGGTTGGAGGAAGGTGGCACAAGGTGGTTGGATGAAATCACCTCATCCTAAGCAAGAACAAGAAAAATCATCTACTGGTCATGAAGAAGAGAGTTCAAAACTCCTACCATGGAAACTCAAACATTGAGTTAAGAATCATATAATATGTGGAGTGTCTTGGGGATAAGAACCTCACCTTGGACAAGTGTCCAAAATGAATCAAATTCATAGATCAATATCCAAATAAATAGACATGTCCCCCAACAACTAAAAATAAGGAGCACATCATTTGCTTCAAATGTCAACAAAAAGGGATTTATAGGAGTCAATGCTCTAGGGGGAGGAAGAAAGGCCAAGAATTTGTACGCTGAAGCAAACCCTAAGGTATATTTTCATAATGCTCATTCTTTATGTAAGAATCAAAAGCATGGTTTTAATTCACTTGCAATTTATCATAAAGAGCATGCTAGAAATTGACTTTATTGCTTAGGGGCTAAACATGTTGATTTTAGGTCTAAGGACAAGTCTAAAAATAATGACTCTAGACCTATTTCAACTAAGGAGAAATTTGGGACTAATGTCCCTATAGCAATCCTACCTAAGGAAAGCATTAGGAAGATAGAGGGTCATCTAGGCTTTAACTCCAAGAATTCTAAACATATGCTTAGGAAGGGAAAAAATGCTCAAAGAAATAATGGGCCCACAAAATTTGAGCAATTAGAATTTGAAAATCAAGTTTTGAGGTCAAAACTTGAGAAGATGTAGAAGACCCTTGCAAGGATACAAAATTCAATTAAATGGTCAAATTGTCAAAACCTAGGGTGTAGGAAGCAAGGTCCACCAAAGGGCAAGAAAGGTTTGGGTCACAAACCTAAGACCAAGGAGACCTATCATAGTGTTCCATTCAATTATGGAACACAACCTAGGTCTAGGAGAGCCAAGGTCACTAGGGAAGTCATCCCTATGGTTGACCATGACAAATGCCTAGTGGCTAAGGTTTCGAAGAAACCTAGGGAAGCCACTAAGAAAGTTACAAGGGGAGTCACTCCTAGAGTTAACCTAGGCAAGACCACAATGACCAAGGCTACCAAGCCTAGGAGAGTCATTAGGAGGGTATCTAGGGAGGTCATCGCTAAAGAATACCTAGTAAACCCAAGGAGCTCCAATAGTTTTGGGTTCCTAGGAGCGTGATCGATTCACGCTAAATGGGTTAGGGTATGCCAACATTGAATTGATAGGTAGTTAACCTAACCATGGTAAAGGTGGCACTTTAGGTCATTTCTAATGTAATGGGATACTTGGAAATAAGTATGAATTTTAATCCTAAATGATTTTAGGATGAGATAATATTATTTAAGAAGTTTGATAAATTGATCAAATTGCCACAAATTAGGTCTAGAGGTCTTAGTGTGCCATTTTGGGTTTTGGCACACTTGGGAGGTAAGTGGTAATATGGAAAAAATGAATTTAATCCTAATAAATGGAACCTAATATTAAAATTTTGGTATTCTTATGCCTTATATCTTATTTGTCATGCTTTGATTGCCATACACCATGTCATGACATCATATTTCATCTTTATCATATAAAATGTCGTGATTAATTTCTAGGGCTTAGTTTTGTGTCATGTATGTTTAGTTTTTATTTATATGTCATGACATCATGATTATTGTCACATGCTTAATTATGTTATCATTTATGCCATGATCATATTTCATGCATTAATAAAATTGAGTTAAGGAATATGACATGACTTGAAGTCCCATGTATAAGGGAATCAAGTAGTATTGCCTTAGAAAATGCATGAGGCCTTAGATTAGGATGAACAAAACTTACATCTCACATCAAATTGACATGTGTGTGTTTTCAAATACCCTAGACACATGTGATATGGTAGGAAATGAGTTAAGTTCAAGGTGCATAGTTTTTGCATCTAGATGAACTCATACTCATCTTATACCATGGGTGGATCATGGGGAAAGCTAATGTGCAAGTCATGTGCATTGAGCCCATTGATCATGATCCAATATAGGTTTTCAAAAACATTTTAAAATAATTTTAGAAAACCTTGGTGTAGTCTATCTTTTGATAGGAATCACCATTGAGAGAGTTGAAATAAAGTAGGGCCAAAACATTAAACTTTTCAATAGTTTTGAACTTTGTGTCAATCTCACTATTTTATGGGTATTTTATTTTTCAAATAATTTTCACTCATAATGCTTGATATAAGTATTATACATATGAATATTCGTGATTTTTTGAGTTATTTATAATTACTTATGATTTTTTGAATTCCATTTCTGAAAATAGAATTTCTACATTTGCAGAAATCAGTCGACTACTGCTTATGGCAGTCGACTGGGGTTAAGGGCAGTTGACTAGTGACTGTTAAAGTCAACTTCCATGCCTAATTTTGAGTAAACAAGGATGTATATCCCATGTTTCAGCTGTGTTAGGCTACCCTAACTGCTCCTAACCCTAGGACATGCTTTGGAAAGCATTATAAAGGGTGAGAATCCATTGGATATGGATTAGGAGAGTTGTTTAGGGTGTGTATCAAATTTTAAGGTGTGTGAAAGTTCAAGGTTGAACTTTAAATCTTAATTTTGATGGTTTAGTGCTCCTATAGTCTTAGGGAATCTCCAAGGATATTGTTGGTGCAATGGTCAAGAGGGAGGAAGCCTTTAGGGGGAGATTATCCATCATGGAATAATGGATGTGTTTTTCCTCATGAGGGGAAGAATTTTGAGTTTTTAGAGAAGTGAGGATTGTCTCTCTTTAGTGATATGGGACTTATCACTAGGAAGAGTGAAGGCATCCTAGATGTTATTTTGGACCAAGAAAAGATTGTAAGATCTCATTGGGATATGAGACATTGACACCCTTGGAGAGAACCTTTTTGATGTATGTCAAAAAGGGGGAGAATTGATGGGAAAATGAATGGGAGAATTTGAAATTACCAATTTGGGAGAATTGGTAAGAAGATTTGAGTTAGGTGACCTAACTCAAAGGTGTTTATGGTTTTTGTCAAACATCAAAAAGGGGGAGATTGTTGGTGCAATCGACCCAGGTCACGATTGACCAAACTCAAGTTTAACTCGAGTAGTATTTTGATATTTGACATTGATGTTTGACAAAGGAGTTGACCATTATTTGACAATGGGTTGACTAGATGTTTGACTTGGGGTTGACCATTATGGAAAGTCTAAGTCATGGGTACTTGGCATGGAAAGTCCAAGTGGGACACTTGACATGGGAAAAGTCCAAGTCATGGGTACTTGGCATGGAAAGTTCAAGCATGGGTCTTGGCAAGGGAAAGTCTAAGCTTGAGTCTTGGCAATTGGAAAGTCCAAGTATGGGTACTTGGAAATTGGGAAGTCCAAGGGTTGATATTGGCGGTGTAAAGTCCAAGCGAGAGTCTTGGCAGCATAAGTCCAATGGTTTGGTGGCATAAAGTCCAAGAGTGTGTCTTGGCAGCATAAGCCCAAATGTGCCTTGGCGGTATAGACCAGCTTAGCATGACAATAGCCGATGAAAGCACTTAAAGTCTAGCATATGGATGAACAAGTCACGGATGACTTGGAGGTATCCGATAGGCGTGAGGCTGATGGAGGTGGCTAGAAGGCTTAGGTCTAGGCTAAGGGTGGTCTAGCAAGTATGAGGGCATCATACATGGGGTTAAATCTCATGGCTGAGGTTATCAGTCATCTGGGAATTTGGACCAGTCGATTGGTCAAGTGTTTTGACACTTGGAAAACGAGTTGACTTGTAGCACTCGACTTGGATTATGACCAGTCGACTGTCATTAATCGACTAGGTTACCGCAATAAATGATTTGGCAAATGACTACCAAAGATTGGGTAGTCGATCGATGAGCGATCGGATCGCCATGGATGGCAGTCGACTTCTGGTCAAGGTTATGGGAGCAGAATTCTTAGTAGCCAACTGGTCAGTCGGCTACGACCTCGGCAGTCAACTGATGGGTAATGGAAGTTGACTGCAGTGTATCCGTTGGAACTTATCCAACATGGATCAAGTCATTGTCTCACAATGGCTACAGGAGCAGTTGATTAATGGTCACGATCAGTCGATTGCTAGGTGAAATCCAGCCTGAATGTAGGTTATAAAAGTAGCTCATGGAGGAGGATTTGGCTATTGTTCTTTGAGATAATTTGGAGAGGATTTGTTGCTGAAATCCAGACCTTCAAAGCTCTTCTCAAGAAACCAAAGATCAAGCAATCCAAAGCTCTTTGTAAAGTTTTATTTACTTGTATTTTAGTGTATTTTCTTGTATTTGCTTAGTATTACTTTTGTAATCATTGTAAGAGATTTCTCCGCCTCCGACTTGTTGTCGAGAAGGAGTGTTTGTGATTAGTGGTGTTGTTTGCATCACTAGGGCTCATTCAAGCCCAATCCGTGGAGCAGGAACCCTAAGGTTCCGAACCATGTTATATTTGGTCTTGTGGGTTATATTTGTGTTTGTCTTGTATATTTGTTTGTATCATTTCTATATTCCGCTGTGTACTAACAATCATAGATAAGCGCACGATCGATTTCCATCTTCGTCAATGACACGCTATTCACCCCCCCCCCCTCTAGCGACAATCCAATTCCCAACATATGACTCTAAAACCTAATTGTGCCAATTTTGATCAATTTTTCAACTTCCATAATTTCTATTGGCACATCCTAAAATATTTTAGGATATAATTCTAAACTAATTTCCAAGGTATCACTTAACCTTGAAATTGCCCCAAAGTGTCAACTCTACCATGGTTAGGTTAACAACCCATCCATTTAGGATTGACATGCCCTAAATTCATCTAGCTTGATGGAATCACGCTACTAGGAACCCAATACCTAATGGAGCTCCTTTGGTTTTGTATGTATTCACTTGGGATAACTTGCCTTGTTACCCTTTTAATGACTCTCCTAGGATTTGAAGCATTGGTCATTTGGATCTTCTCAAAGTTATCTCTAGAGATTGCCTCCCTTATAACCTTGCTAGTGGCTTTTCTAGACTTCTTCAAAGTCTTAGTCACTTCAGTCTTCCTAAGGTCAACTCTAGGGATTTCCTCCCTTGTGACCTTGACCTTTCTAGACCTAGACTTAGTTCCATAGTTAAATGGAACATTGTGGTAGGTTGGCATTACCTCCTTGGACTTAGGCTTGTGATCCAAGCCTTTCTTGTCCTTAGGTAATGCTTTCCTTCTAGACTCTAACCTTTGACTACTTGACCCTTGACTTGAATTTGTCATTTTTGTAAGGGTGTTTTCTAATTTCTCAAGCCTTGACTTCAAGGCTTGGTTTTCCTTTTCTAATATGTCATTTTTTTTATTTCTATTATTACTTGAGATATTCTTCTTCCTAGGTATGTGTCTAGATTTCTTGGGAATTATGCCTAGAGTTTTGTTATCCTTAGGTGGGGTCTTGACCTTATCCCTAAGATTACAATGTTTGGCAACTAAACAAAAATACTTATTTCTACTAGCATGCTTCTTATGATCATGAACAATAGCAAGAAAATTATTACATGATAAATTCCTATCATGCTTCTTATCATTAATAATTGGAAGAACATTATTAAATGATACCTTGAAGTTTGCTTTAGCTCCCCCTACATGTGAAGCTCCTCCTTTACCCTTCTTAGGATGTCTTCCCCTTGGGCATTGGCTCCTATAGTGTCCCCTTTTTTGTCACTTGAGGCACACTATGTGCTCCTTGCTCTTGCAAATTGGGGTTCTGACTTCCTTGGCCTTCTCCTTCTCCTTTGGTGCATGTTGAGCTCTCTTGACTCTTTTTCGGCATTTGCTCTTATAATGCCCTACTTCTCTACACCCAAAGCATGTTATGTGATTTTTATTTCTATGAACTATGCTCGAGTTGCCTATAGGGGAATCACTCTCGGATGTAGATAGCTTCTCCTCTTGATCTGGTGTAGATTGTCTCTCTTCCCCCTCAATCTTAGAGGTGGAAGCTTCCTCAATTTCTTCTTCAGATGTTGAACACCTATCAACCTCCGGATCTTCATGAGCTTTAGAGGACAAGCATTCCTTCTCTACTTGAGCTACGAATGGTTCTTCATGAAACTTGGCTAGCTTGCCCCATAAATTTTTGGTGTAATCAAATTCTCCTGTCTTACATAATAGATCATTAAGTATTAGATTAACCAACATTTTTGTTACCTTGTTGTTGGTCTCAAATTTTTGGACTTGCTCCTCCTTCTATTTCTTCTTCTTGAGGAGCCTTCCCTTTTAGTCCATGGGTGCTTTGAAACCTACTTCAATACAAATCCAATTTTCTGTATTACACATAAGAAATTATTTCATTCTATTTTCCCAATATCGAAAATCATCGCGGATTAAGACGGGAGGAACTGAGATGTCATCGCCCAATCTTTCTTGAAACTCCATTTTTTTTCTAGATGCTCTTCTAGCGCTTTTGCTCCCTCAGTTGTTAATTCTTGAAGAGCAACCTTGCTCTGATATCAATCGTAGGGTCTATGATGTCACGCTAGAGGGGGTGAATAGCGATTTCTTTGATTTCATGCTTTGATCATGATGGATTGTTTGTTCGTCTACAAAACTTGTTAATGCATAGTGGAATATATAATAATAGAAATGCACAATAAGATAAAGACAAGCACACACACACACAATAGATTTAACGTGGTTCGGAACTAGGGTTCCTACTCTACGGTGCAATCTCTAATTAAGCTCTAGTGATGAACACCGCCACTATCAAACTTCTCCTTCTCAATATAACACCGGTAGTGAAGAAACCTCGTACAAGTTCTTATACAAATAAGAAATACAACCAACACAATACAAGAATGATATACAAGTAAAGAAAACTTCACAACAGGAACTCTTGAATGTTTTCTTGTTGATTGCTTTAGATTGCTCTTGAAGGTCTAGAATACAACAACATTTCCCCTTCAAAATCGCTCCAAAAATAGCTTGCAAAATCCTCACCAAGCTGTTCCTTTTATAACTTGTATTGAGTTGATTTTGCACCTAGAAATCGACTACCGAAAGACATCAGTCGACTACTAGCCTATCTATTATCCCACAATGACTCCATCCATGCTAGAATATGAACTGATATTCCCAACAAATAATCGCCTCTTATCGCTAGCCGAATGTCGGGTTGTAGTCGACCGCACCGACTATGCAACAATCTGTGGACTGACATAGTGTCATTAATCAACTACTCAAGGCCAGTCGACTGCCCATACATGGCAGTCGACTGCTACAGCCTCAGTCGAGCAGTCAAGCCTCAATCAACTCCTCGAGAAGTCGACTGGTCATAATCCAATCGCCTGCTCAGAGTTGACTAGACTCTCGAGTGCTAAACACTTGACCAATTGACTGATAAACCTCAACCATGAGGTTTAACCCAAGTATGATCCTCTCATACTTGCTTGACCACCCTTAGCTTATACCTAAGCCTTCTAGCCACCTCCATCAGCCTCATGCTTCGTGTTAGCCTTCAGGTGCTTCCATCGGCTATGATATGCTAACTGGGTCTTTTACCAAGGTTCATTTGGATGTATGTTGCCAAGACCACATGCTTGGACTTTACTCTGTCAAAATCTCACCCTTGGACTTTCTTTCCAAGATCCATTTGGGCTTACACCGCGAAGACTACATGCATGGACTTTACGTTGCCAAACCTACAAACATGAATTTTCCCTTTGTCAAGTACCCATGACTTGGACTTTCCAATTGCCAAGACCATGCTTGGACTTTCCTTGCCAACTCCATGTTGGACTTTCCAATTGCCAAAGTTTACTTGGACTTTATGCCACCAAGCCTACACACTTGGACTTATGCTTCCAAGACTTTACCTTTGGACTTCCCTTACCAAATATCCATATTTGGACTTTGCTTGTCAAGTATCTAAACTTGGACTTCTGAGGTTGATTGTTTCAACAATCTCCCCCAAATAATCTCCCCCATATGACTTTGCATATCCCAATCATCCACTAGTCATATGGTCAAACTATATAGTTAAACAATGGTCAAACCCATTGTCAACCCATAGTCTAACATCAAAACCCTACTCGAGTCCCACTCGAGTTTGGTCAACATTGACCTAAGGCCTATGCACCAACACCATCCGCATTTCAACTCCGACAAAATATTTTCCATATTTTTCTTTAATCTAGTCAACCATACTTAGTCTCTCTCAATATGAGAATCTAATTCTCAAACTAATTTTAATTCATTCAAAAAACTCGTAGTGCGTGTGACCCAGTTTATGTTGGTTGTCCATAATTAATCATTAATTATGGAACAATCATGAGTGACATCTAGTAGTACATCATGATCCTCAATTAATCAAAAAATCAATGGTTGATTCCAGAATTGCTTCTAAGCCTTTCAGCAGCTACAGTGAGTCGTGTCTCATTCCTTTCACTCATCTTATACCCTCTTAGTTCAGGACATGGTCTATGTATCTGTCCCCACTAGGCTTACTACATCACATGCAGCCCAAGTATTACTTCCTTACCCTATGGATTAAAATTACTCAGACATGTATCCAAGACTACCATACTCTTGGCATGTGATGATTTGGCCAAAGACTTCGAGTAACAATCCTGAGAAGTGGTCATAGGGTATACATTCTCCTTGTAGGGAGTGGTGAATCCTCTATTGGCTATTCAAACATCTTCAGGCACTTCGACTTATACCCAACCATCTTGGGGCCACACCTCCAAGGGGATGCTTGATTAGGATGTCAAAGTAAAAGTCTATATGACCAAGGTGACTCGAATACCTCAAGTCGAAGGAAACTCACACTTAAATTGTAGTGAAAACATCATATATATATCCATATATGTAGGAAACCATATGAAATCTTACAGCAAGTCACTCCAATGAACTAGTTACCATAACAAGTATCCATGTTTAACTCTCAACATCCTAATTTCTTCATCCAGTGAGGAACAGTTGCTTGGTTACACCGAGTATAACCCATGCTAGTCTCACAAAATCAATGATGTCTGAATGCATCATGCATCAATTTGTTGACTAGAGAATATTTCAATACATTCATAATTATATATGTAGATATTCTCACTAGTTGTGATCCAATCATAAGTTCTCTCATGCTATGAATCATATTGCGGACATTCAGTAAATGAATTTAAGATCCAATCACAAACATTAAACATATACACTCAAATAGTGAATCTTTATTTATGTTTCTCATGAGCACTTGATGCGATTAGTGACCACCATCATTAATGTGGTCCTGCATCAAGGTTCCCAGTCATAGCGGACAAAAATACGACCTTCACCAGCAAATCAACTACAATTCCACCCATGACACTGTTAGTGCATATAAGATCCACATATCTCCACAATGGTATGATATTGTCCACTTTGGGCCCAAGCCCTCATGGTTTTGTTTTTGGGCTTTACCCAAAAGGCCTCAAACCAATGGAGATATCTTTTTTCTTATAAGCACATGATCTTTTCCATGTCTTACCAATGTGGGACTTTGATTGTATTCCCCATACTCCCAACAATCCCCCCCTCAAACGAAGGACCACATTGGGCCCCCCCCTCAAGCCTATCCCTCCTCGAAGGATTTTCTCTGCTTGATGTCCGATCTTCAACCCACCAGGACTTCCTGTCAGTTGTTCGGTCCCCCCGACCCAACTAGACTTCCTTCCTGATGTCTGGTTCTCTTGATCCGGACGTGGGAGCTCAACTTCCTTCGTTCGAGGTTCATGGCTTGACATGGACCATGGCTCTGATACCAATTGTTAGTGCATATAAGATCCACATATCTCCACAATGGTATGATATTGTCCACTTTGGGCCCAAGCCCTCATGGTTTTGTTTTTGGGCTTTACCCAAAAGGCCTCAAACCAATGGAGATATCTTTTTTCTTATAAGCACATGATCTTTTCCATGTCTTACCAATGTGGGACTTTGATTGTATTCCCCATACTCCCAACAGACACAAAGTTTGAAAGAGGATACTTCAACTTCCCATTCCAACTGCCTACCAATTAACGATGAGCCTACTGTTCACTATCTAGGCAAGCTACCCATCCGAGATGAGCTTGAGCGGCCAATCATTATTTGAAGGGTAGTAGTGAGACAGATGCCCTTCATAGAAGATAGGAGTTGGCCTGCATTGTTGGTGCAGAGACCACCACTTCTTAGTTTTGATGTATGAACTATAGTTTAAAGTTAGGAATTACTTATGTTTTAATATGCATGTTAAGTGTGAAGCCTTAACAGAAAGTCCTAATAGGTCAAGTTGACCAGATACTAGGCACATTGAGTAAAAGTCCTAGTAGGTTGTGTTGGTTGGATACTAGGAAGAGGACTTGACAGATCAAGAGGACCAGACATCAGGCAGGAAGTTCAGATGAGTTGTGTGGACCGGACATATGGCAGAAGCTTGGTTGGTTCAAGAGATCAGATAACCGACATGAAGCCCAACTGGGCCAGGGAGACCAGATAGTTGGCGGGAAGCCTTGGTGGGTCAGATCAGAAGGCAAGAATGGTAATTCCGGCTGGACAGTCGGCAGGTAAGCCTCCAGTGAAGAGGTGAGGTTGAATCCTTTGTAGGAGGACAAGGTAGGCGTCGATCTGATGGATAGTCTATGTGGGACTAAGAGTCGAGATCGAGCAGTATTACTACTATTATTCCTTTTCATATATGTATTTTGGCTAATATCATTTTGTAGGTCTCCAGTCGACTGGGTATGGTCCAACCGACTGGATACCCAATTGGCAACACAAGTTGGTGATTGACTAAAGATCTAATGTCTGAGATGGCAAGAATTTCAGTCGACTAGGTAGGTCAGTCAATTGGGATATGAAATTTCCAGAACTACGGAGGAGTAAATCTAGGTGACCTAGAGTCAACTGGACTAGGTCTAGTCGATTGGAGAGGCCAAAATACCAAAATAATAGACTGCTTTGGAGTTGACTGGAGGGTGTTTCGGTCGACTGGAAAGTGCCTATATAAGAAATGGAGAGCCAGCTCAGAACACAACAATTCTACTACCTTAAAGAGTGTTCGCCATCGTCTCTCATCCGCAAAAGCTCTTACACGCTGACCTTTCACAAGTCTGGCACTCCGAGCTACATCGTCATCAACAAAGTGTTGGTATAATAATTATTTAATACTTTCACTTACTTATACTTCATTTCAAAAGGATAGGTAGCTTGTACCTTATCCTCTATTCTTTGTAAAAAGTGAAACATTCCAAAATCAAGAGTTATCGATTAGGAGGGACTTTAGTTGATTGTCCATCGAGGAAGCTCTCGAAGAGCTACGAGCCTTGGAGTAACAACCTGATTCAGGTTGTGAACCAAGTAAAAAACGATTTGTCCAATTTAATTTATTTTAATTCCACTGTAATATCTCTACGTTTTCAAAAGAAAAGGAATAGTTTTCAAAAGTATAAAAAGAAAATTTTTATAATCTCCGAGATTCTCCCCCTCCTACCTCTCTCGGATTCGTGATCCTACAATTGGTATTAGAATGGGGGCGCTCCGATTTTGGTGAAACCACCAAAGAGAGCAAATCAAAAATTTTATTTAGTTTCATTATTTTTGCATTAGTTTTATTTTTCTTTTTCGCTATAATAATTTTTTTAATACTTATCCATCTTTCTTTAGTGTAAGTTTAATCTTTGCAATCTTACTCTAGGAACAATTTTTTATATTTAATATTCTATAAATTTAAAAATAAAAAAAATAATTAAGAAAGTCACACTTAGAGGGTTATAGCACTGTTCACCCTCCTCTCTTTAATAGAGAGGACTTTAGCTATTGGAAGCGGCGAATGGAATGCTTCTTGAAAACTGACTTAGAAGTTTGGTTTTCAATTAGGAAATGATTTACTTCTCCGATAGATGATTCAGGTGAGTTTTTAGATCTGGAGAAATGGACCATGGACATTAGAAAAAAATCTCAAGTCGATTACAAGGCCCTTAACACCTTGCAATGCGGACTAACCAAAGAGGAGCTCAAAAGAGTCAAACCCTTTGAAAACTCTAAGGAACTTTAGGACAAACTAATTGAATTACATGAAGGCACTAATGACACTAGGATAGCTAAAAGAGATATGCTACTTAATAAATTATTTAATTGTAAAATATTAGGATAGTGAGTCAGCTACACACTAGAATCAAAGATATATTAAATGGACTACACTTAATAGGTCATAAAATTGAAAATAGGGACTTAATTAGGAATACTCTTAAAGAATTTCCTCGGAACGCCTTATGGACATCCATCATCGATGCCTATAAGGTTTCCCGGGATCTTTCCTTAATTAGATTAGATGAATTATTTTGCAAACTTGAACTACACGAACAAGCTTACTCAGGTCAAATTGAGAATGGTATAGCTTTAGTGGCAAGTTCGACTAAAAGTGAAAAAATGAAAGAAAACCAAGAGTGAGTCTGAATACGAGTTGGAATCAGACCTAAACGGAGAAGAAGAGATCATGAACATGGTTCGGAAGATATTCAACTAGAAGAAGAGATTCACAAAGAAGGATACCAAAAAGGTAGTTGATAACAAACCGAGACCCAGATCTGAAGTCACATGTTACGAGTGCAATGGGAAGGGTCACTACAAGACAGAGTGCACAAACCTTAAAAAGGAAGAAAGGTCTAAAAGGGAAAAGAAGAAGAAGACCCTCAAGGCGACTTGGGACGAGTCATCTTCGGAGGAGTCGGACACAGAAGAATCGAAGACGAGCTTTGTAGCTTTCATGGCCATAGACAAGTCCAAGGCCGAATCAAGTTCTGAGTCCAAGTCCAGGTCCGAGAGAAGACACAAATCTGCATCCATTTCCGAAGGACGAGATGAGGTAACCTCTCCCTTAGAAGATAAATTGTATAACATAATAGCATGCCTAGGAAGGAAGTTAGCTAAGTCCGAGAATCGAGTAGACTTACTTCTTAAGGAAGTCTAAGTACTTAAGAAGCAAGTCAACTCAAAGACTTCGACTTGCCAAATTAAGAATAGAGACTCAACTCAAGTTGCAAATCTTGAGAAAGAGAACTCAGTCTTAAAAAGGCAAGTTGGAGATCTCATCAGAACATTGTAAAGGTTCACTTCGGGCTCCAAGTATATTGACATGATGCTTGGGTCTCAATGAGTCGTGTACAACAAGTTCGAACTCGGATACAAGGCTAAGTCATCCTACAAATCATAAATGTCTTTACTTGGCCGAAATGCTAAGAGTCGATTCTAAGCATGGATTCCTAAGTCTAGCTTAGCCAACCAAGTTAGATCTAACCAATTTTGGATCCCCAAGAGTCAAATTCACTTAGTGAATAAAACTCAATTGAGCTATGACTTAGGGGGAGCTAGATCTTTACTTGTTACTACTCTTAATTGAACTCTTGCATGGTTAGTCATTTTTACTTGCTTAATTTAGAATGGACTAGATAGAAAACAAAGTAGTTTAAACTTGAACAACCTAGTACTAAGGCGAAGTGAATTGATAGTAAGTTAGGGAAGCTCTTCGAAGTGCATGTCTTAGGAAGTGGTCCACCTAATATCCAAGGAGGTCATATGCCTCGCCACTACCTGGTACACTAAGTTGAGTGGAACTAATCGAAGCTAACTCACTAAGTCTTTAACTAGTTAGACCAAAGTTTAGTCTAAAGCTAGTCAAGTATTTGACTCCTTGATTGACTTTATCTTAGGAAGTGATCCACCTGATATCTAAGAAGGTCATATGCCTCACCACTACCTGGATGTCAATTTTGGAAAAACTTATTTGATTAGCCAAGCTAAACTTGAATCTAACACAAGTTTAAGTACTTTCAATTTTCATTAAAATTAATCAAGATAAGAATGCACCCTCATCTCAAAAAATCCCTAAGATTAACGTGTATTGAAAACCTAGATTGGGTGAGATGATTAAGTTTAATTAATTAATATGTTTTCAAGAACATTTAATGGGGAACCTAAAAATAATTAACTTATTTTGATGAAAACTACTTCACATGTAAAGTTAAAATACAAATCCAAAATCAATAAGGTGTATCACTAGTCCTATTACCAAAGTTCAAACTATTTCCAAGATAATTTAAGTTTATCATGAGTTGAAAAGATTAACAAAACCTTTGAAAATCCAAAAGTTTATTCACTTAAATAAAATTTTAAAAAATATTAATCCAGTCGACTGGACTATATTCAGTTGACTGGACCATATCTAGTTGCTTGAAAAATACAAACTGACTACGAGGGTGAAAAATACAAATTCAGTCGACTAGAATACAACCCCCCCCCCCCTCCGACAACTAAGTGATAAGACTAACCTTGTTGACTTAATCAAATATAGTCGACCGGGAAGTGAGAGCAATAAATGCTAAAACCAGTACATTCGACTGGACTTGGTCCAGTCGACCCAAACCCAGTCGACTAAACTCTTTTTAGTCGACTAGATTCTCATTATAAAGCCAGCGCTAAGGCAACGCCGAATCTATTCAAACAAATCTTTAAGCCTCCAAAAAATCTCATTTTCAGCCTTTTTAAGCGTTTAGGTCGTCAATTCTTGCTCATAAAAATATCCACAATGCTTAGGTAACGATTCTAAACTTCTTTTTCAAATCTTTCTTGAATTAATATTAAACTTGCAATTTAATTAGGGGAAAGAAAAGAGCAGTTGGGGTTGAGACATTCTCTCAACCAAGTTTGGATATTAGGTTTCTCACCAAGGGACATAGGATTAGATTTAATGCAACCACATATACCCCTATGCCTACTATGTATCTTAGTAGGTCATTTTTTAGTAGATCATGCACACTAAGTATAGAAGTTATAAATCATTATGGTTTAGGAAACTTAGTTTATTTCAAAAACTCAATCAACATAGACTTATGTGCTGAGTTTTGCAATAATTTCATTAGGATAGATGACTTTACATACTCTACTAGAGTTCAAGGTAGAGATATTATCTTTACCCCTTCCATGCTGAGAGATCATTTGAGTCTCATGCATTCATCATGTCCAGTAGTTTGTTTCCCTTCTAGAGAATTATCATATGGTGATCCCTACTCTCACATTACATTGGATGCATTTTCTTTTTTTTTTTGGTGAGGAGAGGACTTCATCTGTGAGTATATTCAGTTTCACTAGACTCAGAGTAGAGGACTATGCCCTGTACAGAGTTATAATGAACTGTGTTTTGCCACTCACTACTAAGGATATCGCTATAATGCATTCCTATCATTCATTTTTTACTTTATGCATTCATTCACCGATTAGACATAGACATCAATTTGCAGATGTTCCAGTCTATCATTCATCACTCAAGGGTCGTTACTAAAGGTAGGCCACATTTGCCTTACTTCCATATCATCACATCTTTATTAGCTACACTACAGTTTGACATTACCTCAGGTAACGTTAAACAACTTATAGAGTATGACATGATAGGTTCTAGACAGTTTGCATTATCTAAGATAGGTTTAGATAAAAATAATATCCTTACTTGGAGGAGGGATGGACCACAGCCTCAGTCTCAGTCTCAGTCTCAGCCTCAGCCTGAGCCTGACCCGAAGCATCGCTAGATAGGAGTGAGGAGCCACCAGATTATGAGATTCATGACCTATATCCCTTACCTGGACTTCCTGCTCCTCCTATAGTAGCTGAGAGATTATCCAGATTAGAGAATACGATGCATCATCATGAGCAGCAGTATCTAGAGATGATGCAGATGCTCCAGCAGTAGAGGGATGATCACAAAGAGATGATGGAGATGCTTCGATCTTGGGGCATGTGTCATCCTCATCCACCTCCCTCTTCTTCAGATTAGGACTTTGTAGTTGACTTACTATGGACATATGTAATTAAATTTTAATATCTATTTTATCTTAAGCCTTGATTGTTGAATTAATATAGAATTGAGGATATGCTTGATAGAATAGGTTTGTTACTTTCACACTTAAAACCTATTTTGATATTTAAGCACTAGTATGGTTTATTTTTAAAATTAAAATTGATCTAGCCTAGGTAAAGTTTAGACTTCATGAACCTATAGAACTAGGAAAGCCTTCGCATCTCACAAACACTTAGGATTACATGTTTGTGTATTGAGCCACGAAGATGGGCGTGAGATGCTAGGACTACACCCCTGGTTTTAGATGCAGACTTAGTCCATCGACATGAACCAAAAGGGATTTAAAGAAAAATGATCACTTCGATGACTAACTATTTCCCAAGACTTAATGATAATTTTATATTATTTGAGTTTTCCAAGAGTTAGACATTTGCTTTAAGGACAAATTTTAGATGTATATTTTCAATATTTTTTTTATTTTAATTCTGGATCCATGCTTGGATACTCTTAAGACATTAATTGCATTACATGAATCCAAGATTAGAAATTTAGTTTGAAATAAACTAGTTTGAAAATTTTTAGTACATTTTTGAAAAAATTAAAATATGTTTTGAATTGAGGAGGTGAAAATAATTTTAAATATTATTTTTCCAAGCTATGATTAAGGGGGAGTTTTAAAACTTTTAGCTCTTCTTGAGGGTGAGAAAATTATTTTTCAAGATTTAAGGGGAATTTTGAAAAAAGGGTACCTTTAAACTTTTAAAAATTTTCATGAACTTTAGAAGTTTAAGCTTATGTTCTTTAAAAAATCTTACAAAAAAGCTTAAGTATTTTGAAAAGCTTAAGGCTTATACCTTGAAAAGCTTTGAAAAGTCTAAGTGTTTTTGAAAAACTTATACTTAAAGTTAATGTATTTTGAAAAGCATAAGTACATTGAAGTGCATATGTACTTTGTCAAAATTGGAATGTTTAGGCAATTTTCATAACCTTAGGATTTATCTTAAACTAATCTTGCTTATTTTTAAAGCTAACACTTTGAAATTACTTAATGACTTTCGTGAAATTCTCAAATCTTCAATTTTGACATTTGAAATATAATAGTATTTTTGATGTATGCCAAAGGGGGGGAGAGAATGGTTTAAAGTTAATATCAGAGAGAGAGAGTGATTTTGAGAGTGGTTTAAAGGTAATACATTTACTTGATATCAAGAATGCATTTCATGACTTCATTCATTGCATATAAACTTCAACTCAATACTTGAACTTGATGCATGTGAATATGCTAATATGTGTTGAACTTAATGCATTGCGAATTGATTCTCCTAACTTTAATCGATATGTTGTCATACATCAAAAATGGAGAGATTATTGGTGTAGAGAGCACATCTTTATAGTTTTGATGTATGAACCATAGTTTAAAGTTAGAAATTACTTATGTTTTAATATGTGTGTTAAGTGTGTAGCCTTAACAGGAAGTCCTAGTAGGTCAAGTTGACCAGATACTAGGCATATTGAGTAAAAGTCCTAGTAGGTCGTATTGACCGGATATTAGGCAGAGGACTTGACAGATCAAGAGGACCAAACATCAGGTAGGAAGTCCAAATGGATCATGTGGACCGGACATCTAGTAGAAAATTGATTGGGTCAAGAGATCGGACAATTGGCATGAAGCCTAGCTAGGTTAGGGAGACCGGGCAATTGGCGGGAAGCCTTGGTGGATCAGATCAGAAGTCAAGAATGGTAATTCCGACTGGACAGCCGACATGTAAGACTTGAGTGAAGAAGTGAGGTTGAGTCCTCTATAAGGGGACAAGGTAGGCGTCAATCTGACAGATAGTCCGTGTTAGACTAAGAAGTTGAGATCGAGCAGTATTACTATTATCATTCCTTTTCATACTATGTATTTTGGCTAATCTCATTTTGTAGGTCTCCTATCGACTATGATGTTTCCAGTCGACTCAGATCCAGTGGACTGGGTATGGTCTAGTCGATTTGATACCCAGTTGGTGATCGACTGAAGATTTGATGACCAAGATGGCAAGAATTCCAGTTGACTGGGGAGGTCCAGTCGACTGGGATATGTAATTTCCTAAATTGTAGAGGAGCGGAGCCAGACAACTTAGAGTCAATTAGAGAGGTCAAAATATCAAATCGATAGGGTAATTTGAAGTCGACTAGAGGGTGTTCGAGTCGACTGGAAAGTACCTATATAAGAAATTTAGAGTCAACTCCAAACACAACAATTCTACTACCTCGAAGTGATGTCATCATCATCTCTCATCAGCAAAAGCTCTGACACGGCGACCTTTCACAAGTCTGACACTCCGAGCTACATCGTCATCAACAAAGTGTCGGTATAATAATTATTTATTGCTTTCGCTTACTTGTACATCATTTCAAGAGGATAGGTGGCTTGTACCTTATCCTCTAAAAAGCAAACCCCTCTAAAATCGAGAGTTCTCAATTAGGAGGGACTTTAGTGGATTTCCCATTAAGGTAGCTCTCAAATAGCTACGGGTCTTGAAGTAGCAACCCGATTCGGGTTGTGAACCAAGTAAAAATGATTTGTTCAATTTACTTTATTTAATTATGCTGCAATATCTCTAAGTTTTAAAAATCAAAATAATAGTTTTCAAAAGTACAAAAAAAAATTATAATCTCCTAGATTCACCCACCCCCTCTCTCGGATTTGTGATCCTACATGCATTTCCAACCTCCTCATGTTCCTAAGTACAATTCGTCTTTTGATGCTGAAGACCATTTATGTTAATTTAAGGACATCACTTTATTGCACCAGAATTTCGAGAGCATCAAGTGTCGTGTCTTCCTCAATACCCTAATTGGACCCACTCAGTAGTGGTTCAACATGTTGAAATCAAGATATGTAGCATCTTTTGATGATTTTGCAATATTGTTCTTATGTCACTTCTCTATATCTAAACGATACCCACCCACTCCTTTTAGTTTGTTCAACCCTAAGAAACTCTATGGAAATATATCCAAAGATTCACGTATGTCACACAGGAGATTCCATCAGTTGTACTAGAAATTCTAATAGATGCTTTTACTTAAGGACTGTAAGAGGGGGATTTCTTTTGTTCTCTCTCAAAGAAGTCTCCCATTGACTATGATACTCTTCTCGCCTGAGCTATGAAATATATCAATATAAAGGAAGCTCAAAAAAGCTCGGTAGGAGTCGAGAGTGTCTCGAGTAGCAGAAATGTCAGAATGTTGGGTCGAGCAAATACCTCCATCCCGACCTATTTTGACACGGTATCTTGTATATGCTCCTCCATTGAAATTTTCCAAGGAAAAGGTGATGCAAATCTATGAAAAGAATCAACTTTTGAGAAGATCCATAAGTGTCGAGTGAGGGACACAAAGAGCCCCAGCTCCTACTTTTTACACTTCCCATCAGAAGTATATGATGTAATTGAGAGATGTCCTAGGCAATCTCCTTAGAAGTTATTAATAAAAATTCACTATTTGGATGTATGCTTACTATGTATATGATTGGATCTCAAATCCATTTACTAAAGTCCATAATACGATGCATAGCATGAGAGATATTGTGATTGGATTGTAATAAGTGAGTATCTCATCATGTATAATTATGTAAGTATTGAAACTATCCCTAATCGATGAATTGATGAGACTAGACATTATCAATTCTATGAGACTAGCATATGTTATGATCCTTGGTTTATCCAAGCATTCAATACTAACTGAATGGAAGCATTATAATGCTAAGAGTGAACATGTGGATGCTAGTTAGGGTAACTAGTTCATTAGAGTGACCTGCTATGAAATTTCATATGGTTCTTTATGTCAATAAAGTTTCATTGCTGCTCAAGTGCAAGGTTCCTTAGACTTAAGGTATTCAAGTCACCTTGGGCATGGTGCCTTATACTCTTTTTCATATCCATCTCCATAGGAGGTGTAACTCCGAGAAGATTGGGTATAAGCCAAAGTGATTAAAGATGTTTGAATAGCCCATAGAGGATTCACCACTTATATTAAACGAGATGTATACCTAGGTCTCTTGTCAGAATTGTTACTTAGAAGTGTTTGGCCAAAGCAAGCATGTTAAAATGATGGTCTTCTTGGAAACATGTTAAAAATATGGTCTTCCTAGCAGGACAAGAAACTAACGTCGGCTAGGTGTGACGTAGTCAGCCTAGTGGGGACGAGCATTGTAGACTGTCTTGAACCAAGTGGGTATAGGATGAGTGAAAGGAACATGTCATGAAACAACTGTAGCTACTAAAGAATTTAGAATTATTCTAAAGTCGATGAAGACTTTTCGATCAATTGGGGGCATGATGTACTGCTAGGTGTCACTCATGATCTATTCATAACTAATTGTTAGTTATAAATGATCAACATAACTGGGAACCTATTGGGTCATGCGCACAATGGTGTCTCATGAAATGTAAAGCATGTGAGAATGTGATTCTCAAAGAGATAGGGGATAAATTTTGTTGGACCGGATGATAAATGACACAAAGTGGAGGTTTTTAGAGTGAACATGGGTGTGCCAAAAGTTGGCACGATCGTGCTATGAATTTTCATGGAAACGGAAGCCACATCGTGCAACATGGACAAGTCATGCTACATGGCACGAGCATGGCAGGATGGGTAGAGCTCAGCACACCCTGCCACCAGGCATGGCATGCTAAGTAGCACAGCGGTATCATTGGTCATGCTAGGAACTCGAAATGGACATGCCTGCCATGGTCGTGCCACTAGGCATGGCCAAACTGTGTCGAGCCCCAGGCCACGTAACATGGTCGTGCCACCTAGCACGACCAAGCCATGTTCCATCCCGATACTTCGTTGTCTCCGTTTTTGACAAGTCGTTTCATGACCTAATCACGAAACTATAAATAGGGGTCGAGAGGAAACCCTAGGAGAGCTTTTTGGACATTTTGGAACTCAAAAATTCTTGTGTCATCTCTTCGTCTTCTCGATCTTCTTCTCCATGCATGGCTAGCACTATTCGGAGAGGAAGGCTTGTTAGCCTTTGGAAGGTTATCTCGCGAAGACTCGACATGGATACCGGAAGAGGCAAGACTTGTTTGTCTTGCTCCAAGATTCTACATATCTGAGAAAGATCACGATTGTATAAGATCTACTCTCCTATGTTATCCTATTTCATATGGTTATGTCAAAGCCAAGTGATCTTGGGCAAAGGATCTTTGGGATGAATGCAATTTTTTTATTTTCCATTGAACTTGCATCTCAGAGATTCCAACAGGTGGTGTTAGAGCCAGCTTGATACTTTAACATAGATCCTACAATTTAGGGTTTTGTAGATACATGTATAAACATATATCCTATGAGATAGGTATGCTTATACATTTATTAGATTGTAGATTAAAGATTGCATGTGTAGATATGGCTATATAATATGCATGTTTATACATGGATCTAATTTTATAGTTATGAGAATGCATGTATAATTTAGTTTTTGTATGAGATACACATGATTATACTTGTAGGATAACCATAGGTTCTAATTGTTAGAAATGATGAGACCTAGGAATAATCGAAAATCCCTAGGGCAAAATATTAGGGTTTACACCTTCTATTAATATGGTTGAATCAAAGTTCTTTTCATGTTGTGTACATTTAATTAGTTGATAGCATAAAATAATAGTTATATAATTGATACTATTGATAATTACCGCTAGAACTAAGAATGACTTGTTAGACTCTCTCCAAGGTTCTTCTTAGCAATAGCGGATATCAGCTCGCTAGAAGAAAACCTACCATCTATAGAATTCAAAGGCTCTTGAATTAGAATAAAATAGTGAGATTTATTATTAATGTAAATTGTTTATAGTGTAAAATTCATCTCTCTAATACACACTGTTTGTATGTGTAGGTTATTAAGGTAGAAAACATGTCAACCTTTTTGAACTTAAGATCGATTTTAGATAACAATAAGTTAACTGAGTCAAACTTCTTGGATTGACTTCACAACCTGAGAATAGTTCTTAAGGATAAGAAGCTTGCATATGTCCTTGAAGATGGTCTTCCCCAACCTCCTATAGACAATGCTTTTAGCGACCAAAAGTTGGCTTAACAGAAACATGTTGTTGATTCTGAGATAGCGAGCTGCATTATGGTAGCGTTAATGTCTCCAGAGCTACAAAAGCAACATGAGAATATGGATGCTTTTACTATTGTCTATGATCTTCGTGAGCTATTTGATGAGAAGGCTAGATCTGAAAGGTTTGAGATCACCAAGCTCCTCTTTCGCTTGAAGATGCAGGAGGGTTCATCTACTATGCAGTATGCACTGAAGATGAATGGCTACATTGAGTGGTTAAGTTCATTAGGGTTTATCATAGATCACAAATTAAGTATTTACTTAATTCTTCACAGTCTTATTGATATCTATTCATAATTTTTTATGAACTATTAGATGAATAAGATTGAGTCCACGATTCTTGAACTAATTAACATGCTTAAAGCAGTTGAGTCATATGTTATAAAAGAATAGAAGGTTGTAATGCTAGTTAACTTCTCAAAGAAAGGTTCTAAGAGGAAAACAAAAATAGTAGCCAAGGGGAAGAAGAAAGAGATAACTCTAAAAGGCACTTGCCATTATTATGGAAAAGAGGGACACTGGAAGAGGAACTGCAGGCACTATTTGGAGTCATTGAAGAAGAAGAAGACATCTAATATCCAATCTACTTTTGGTATATTCATGATTGAATGTTTTTCTGTATCTTCTAACACTTATGTATTGGATACCGAGTGTGTCTCACATATATGTATGACATATAGGGGTTAAAGAACAGGTGGTGGCTAGCTATGGGAGAAGCAGACTTAAGAGTTGGCAATGGAGCAAAAGTGGTTGTAGCTATAAGAATTTATGTATTACATCTTCCAAATGGACTAATTATGGAATTAGACAATTGTTATTTTATTCATGTTTTAATAAAGAATATTATTTCTATTTCTTATTTGAATAGAATTGGTTATCATTTAACTTTTAGTAACAATTGTTGTTATATAACATTAAATGGTGTTCTTTATGCAACAGAAATGTTAAATAATGGAATCTACATGTTAGATTTGTCTAATAAAATATTCAATATTGAAAATAATAATAATAAATATGGTAAACTAGATAATCAATTATCTCTCAATTGTGCCATTGAGATAAGAAGGGTGAGAGGGGAGTGCTAGACAAGGGCAGCTCCTAGAGAAGGGGCCTCAACCAAGGGTTCTCCCTCATCTGAATGCTCGGAGGGTGATAGAACGGTGGCAACCTCATTGGGAGCAGTCGCAAAGGACCCTCCTATAGTTGATTTACTCTTTGTGGAATTTTAAAGGGCGATTAGCATAGCTGCCAGCATGATGTCATCTATAAAAGGAAAAGGAAGATAGTATTCCTGAGGGGGAAGTAAAATAGGTATGAAGTGGCTACCTATCTATTGGTGCAGTAGGAACCTAAGTCGAACATGAGTTTTGATTATAGCAAACGATACAAAGTTAAGCTTATATCGTTATCTCACAAGCTGAATCGAGTGTGCAAAAAATTGCTATAGCTAGAGCTGAAGGCTAGCGACACCCGGAGGAAGCTGCGGTGGTCGGGCGACACTCGAGTGACTTCAGAGGGAGCCGAAGGAATCGAGTGGAAGGCCGGAAGCGAAAGTGGCACAGTAAGTATCGAGGTGAGCTCGTGTGTGTGAGTGTAAGTGAGATCGTATCCTCTTTACGAGGATAGACTTAAGCATAGATCCGACCCAAGACATCCCATTGGTGGTCTAGGTCGAGATCGGACGGTCGGCGACCGTCGAAATAATGTTTTTTTTTTAAGCTTACTTTGCCCTACAACTAGTAGATCGCCATTGAGGACTCGACGCCCAATCACCGATCGGTCGCTGCGATCGACAATCGATCGATCGCCATCGAATCGGATGATGGCCATCAGTCGACTGATGGTCAAGGATCAGCCTCGAGGAGTCAAGCCTTATCACCATTTTTCAAGGAGCCATGTGCCTAATTTCCATTGGTTGAAGGTCCTCTCGAAAAGGGGCTCAAAGGCTATAAAAGGAGGGCCTCTCCTAGGGTTTGATCATCAATTCTAAGCTTCCAAAATCCTCCGCCAAGCTACAACTTTCCGACAACAAAGTGCTTCTTCTCCGACGTCTAGGTTTTAATTTCTTTCATTTTGTAATGTCGGTTTAAGTTTTTATTTCAGTTCATTATTGTACTTTCTCGGAGCTTTTATCGTAACGAGGAGAGGGGGGAGTGTCCCTCTACCTCAAGCTTTGTGTTTTATTTGTATCGATTAACTCCTACCTCTAACGAAGAGTTCTTTAGTGTTTTTGCCCTTCGTACGTGGTCAAGGACCACTAGGGCCTTGGAGTAGTAGCCGAGGGCTATGAACCAAGTAAAAAACATTTGTCTCTTTTTATTTATCGCTTATCTTTACGCTGCAATTCATTGTCTACTCGGGTTTTAACGAACGAACGAAAAAAAAAAAAGGTTTTATCTCTATTCACCCCCCCCCCCTCTAGCGATCCGCTTGGATCCAACAATTGGTATAAGAGCCAGGGGTTGCTAAGATTTGGTGAAACCACCGATCTAGCTTTTTACAAATTTTTTTTCTTTTTAATTCTGTTTATTTCAAATTTATTTCATTTGGTTAGTTTTCCTCCTGCACTACTAATCCAAGACGCGAGTCTTGGTACATTTCGTATGTTTTTGTCGTTTCTAAGTTTTTCGTCTTCATCTCCTTGTTTCTTTTGTTTTAATAGCCCATCTCGAGGGTTTTAGCACCGTCCGACCTCCATTTTACAACGGAGATGACTTCCGTTATTGGAAGGGTCGGATGGAATGCTTTCTTAAAACTCAAATCGAGATGTGGATCATAATCCAAATGGGATTCACACTTCCGACTAACGAAGTGGGTGAATCCTTGGATTATGACTAATGGACCATTGCGACAAAAAGACAAGTCGAAGCCGACGCCAAGGCAACTCAAATCCTTCAATGTGGCTTGTCCAAGGAGGAGCTTAATCGCGTCGGCACCTTCATCAGTGCAAAGGACCTTTGGACAAAGCTAGTAGAGCTACACGAAGGGACCGATGAAGCCAAGGTATGTAAGCGCGATCTTTTGTTCAATAAATTGTATAATCTAAAAATGCAAGAACACGAAAAGGCGACTCAACTTCACGCCCACGTTCAAGACATAGTCAATAATCTACACGCGATCGGGCAAAAGGTCAAAAACCGCGACCTTATAAGGTATGTTCTTAACTCCTTTCCGAGGACTATCTTATGGGCATCCATTGTCGATGCCTACAAGGTCTCCAAGGATCTTTCGAAACATAGGTTAGATGAATTATTTTCCGATTTTGAACTTCATGAGTAGTCTAACTCTGAACCCGAGAAGGGTATAACACTTTTTGTAGGTTCGAGGAAGAAAACCGCAAGCAAGCCACCCCCGAAAAAAGAAGAGGATGAGTCTGATTTGGAGGTCGACTCAGAAATGGAGGCCGAACTAGTCAACCTAGTTTGGAGGATAGTCAAGGGCAAAAAATGAACCGTCACTCGACCCAACGAAGGTAAGCCTAAAAGTTCAAATATTAGATGCTACGAATGCAATAGGTTTGGACATATCAAGTCTAAATGCCCAAAACTCAAGAGCAAAGCACCAAAACACAAAATGGCACTCAACGCTACTTGGGAATAAGCATCCGAGGAAGAATATAGTGATCGTGTTCTCATGGCTAAACCGATGGAATCGGAGACGGAGTCGGAACCAGAACATGAATCGGAAATCGAAGATGAGTCGGACTGCGGAGCACTATTCAAGACAAGCCACGGATACGCATCCGGTTCAAAAGATACACTCAAGGTAAGTCGATCCCTCATTAGTACACTTTATAATGCAATTAAATTTTTAACTAGAAAATTAGCTAAGTTCGAGTCCAAGGTCGAGACCCTGGTTGAGGAAGTTAAACTCCTCAAACACGAGGTGTCCCTAACCTCTTCGACTAGTCGAGTTCAAGAGGAGGACTCAACTCGGATTGAAAAACTCGAAGTTGAGAACTCACTCTTGAAGAGTCAAGTCGAAGATCTTAGGAACACGTTGGAAAAGTTTACTTTGGGATCCAAAGGACTTGACCTCCTACTTGGATCGCAAAGGGTCGTGTACAACAAGGTCGGACTAGGGTTTAGCTCAAACACGACCAACAAGTCATATATGTCGATTGTAAGTCAACATAAAAAATGTGTCCAAGCATGAGTCCCTAAGACCACCTTGATTTCAAACTTAGGATTGAACCAGTATTGGGTTCCCAAGGACCAAATCCACTATGTGGAGAGACCGAACCGATTCAACGGTCCAGGGGGAGCTAGTTCAAAACTTGTTTGTATTTTAACTTAGAAAATTGCATGCTTAGGTTCGTTATTTAGTTTGAATTTTCTTTTAAGAATGGCTAGATAGGACTATAACTTGTCAATATTTTATAACATAGTACTAGGACGCGGCGAGATGATAGTACGCTGGGAAAGCGGAGTCTAGTGTATTCGGGCTAGATAAGGCATATCTAGTTCGATGCACTTGACCGAGCAAAACTAGCTGAAGCTACCTCGTCGTATCCTAGACTAGTTAGACCAGGAAGTGGTCTTAGGTGAGTCAAGTCTCTATTTTCTTGAAAATGGCTTTGTCTAACGAAGTGGTCGTTGTTCCGACCAAAGAAGGTCTCTGTGCCTCGCCACGACCTGGAAGCCATGATCTTGAAAAGGTGACTTGATCTTCCTAAGGTCAAATCCGAATCTAATGCAAGGTTGACAAGTTTTAAAGTCATTAAATTTAATTCAAGTAAAATTGGAAGTCATCTCACAAGAACATATAGGGTTAACATGTTTGATCATGTAGACATGGGTGAGATGATTTAGGTTAATAATTTTCAACCAATCTTTAATAAATCCAATATCTGATCCAACTACCTTGCGTGTAGGATCAATGGATGTTGGACAATGGTTGCTCCCGTCACATGATCGGGGATCAACTCAAGTTTTTAAAGCTTCGATTCAAACGACAAGGATCGGTAGCCTTCGGAAACAACGGCAAGCTCAAAATCATCGGATCAGGTGATATTGAGCTCAACTCTAACTTTATTATTCAAAATGTCTTATTAGTAGAAGATTTTAAATATAATTTACTTAGTGTAAGCCAATTGTGTGATTATAATTATAAGGTCATATTTATAGAAAATGAATGCGTAATTAATACAAATGAAACTTCTAAAACAATCCTTAAGGGAACTAGAAATAACAATATTTACACTATTAACTTAACTAACACCTCAACTAAGTGTCTTATGACACGGCAAGAGGAATCATGGTTGTGGCACCGACGACTCGGTCACTCACACCTAAGGCTCATCCACAAGATGAGTCAGAGTGACTTAGTCAGAGGTTTGCCTAACCTAAATAACTTGGATAATAAAATATGTAATGTTTGTCAATAGGGTAAACAATCTAGGACACAACATCAACTAACTAATCAAGAATGAACCAAAAGTGTTCTTGAGCTCCTACACATGGATCTATTTGATTCACACAGAGCTAAGTCACTTAATGGGAGTAAATTCTGCTTAGTCATAATTGATGACTATTCTAGATTTACTTGGGTTAGGTTCATCAAACACAAAAGTGATACCCTAGATCAATTAATTAAACTATTTAAGTTAATAGAAAGTCAACAAAGCATTAAAATCAAGAGACTTAGGTCTGATCATGGTGGTGAATTTGAGAACCATAAGTTTACATAATTCTGTAACCTAAATGGATACCACCATGA
Organism: Wurfbainia villosa; assembly: GCA_025175895.1. NCBI lineage: Eukaryota > Viridiplantae > Streptophyta > Magnoliopsida > Zingiberales > Zingiberaceae > Wurfbainia > Wurfbainia villosa. Next base: position 84,423,480 of record CM045994.1, on the reverse strand, counting down.
GTTATCTTGCCCTAGAACTCCACAACAAAATGGCCTAGTAGAATTCAAAAATAGAACCCTACAAGATGTTGGGTTTCCGGCACCGCGGCGAGTGTGTGTTCGTACATGTTTCGTAAACATGTGCACAGCGGAAGAAATAAAATTAATAAATCTATATTTATTACAACACACACAACACACGCATGCATAGTACAACATGTGTAGACATAACCGTAAATTTAAATATTGCAATAAAGGAAATTTAACTATGTATACCTTTCGTATCACGTGTAGCGGGAACGCATCAACCGGAACGATCCTCGCTAGAATCGTCTTTATCCGTATCCACGCCGAGTATCCTTAGGATGACTTCGCTAAGCCACGAGCTTCGTCTTCGTATGGGTTACTAGCCTCGTGTTGAAGACGACGTGATCGAGAGATGATCATGATCCGAATCCAAATTCGGACCCAAAGATGAGTCCTCAAAACTCGCTTCTCCGGAGAGGTATTCGTCAACCGTTTGACGAATCCTTCATCCTCCACCTCAGAGGATTACCGGAGATCGAATCCCCGGTAAGTTAGGCACTGTCGTAGCTCTAACCATCGTCCAAACGATGCTCCGACGAGAGGAAAACAAGCTGTCCAGAAAACTGGACAGCTTTGGTGGAGGAGTAGGCGTCGGCCAACCAAGGGAAGCCAAGTGCTCACCTTACCGCCACACCCAAGGGAGATCACCGGAGCACCAACCGACAGCAGCTCGACGCCGGCGAGGGGGAAGGAAGGCTCCTTCTGGATGCCGGTTGGAGGAGATGGGCGGCGGCAATGAAGTTGGCGCTGAATTCTCCAAGGAGAGGAGGTGGGCGGCAACTAGGTTTAGGGCTTTTGGATTAGGGCTTAATTATCCCTTAAGCCCTCTTTTATAGAGAACTAATTCTCTTAATGGTTATTGGATCATAACCATTAGGCCCGTTAACCCGCTCCATTAAGATAAGTTAAAATAAACCAAACCATGATGGTTTATTTTAAGTTAAAATGAACCAAACCAACTTTTGGTTTATTCGTTTAAAATAAACCAAACCCTTTGGTTTATTCTCCTCCATTGGATTAGAACCAAACCATTTTGGTTCATCCATTATGTCTTCATAAGACATGGCTCATCCACTCTTCCATTGCGACTGAAACGATTTCATGCTCGCTCCATGTTTGGTCCAACCAAACATAGTTTCTCTCGGTCTGAGAATCTCATTCTCAAGCTCGTTTTAAATTCTTCAGATTACGCTCGTTGTGCGTGTGACCAAATAGGTTCTCGGTTTATGTTGGCCGTCTATAATTAACCATTAATTATAGAACGATCATGAGTGGCACCTAGTAGTACATCATGATCCCCAATTAACCGAAAAAATCAACGGTTGATCCAGAACTATTTCTGAAACCCTTCAGCAGCTCGAATGAATCGTGCCCCATTCCCTTCACTCATCTTATACCCACTTGGTTCAAGACATGGTCTATAGTGTCAGTCCCCACTAGGCTGACTACGTCACACCTAGCCCAAGTATCATTTCCTCGTCCTATGGATTCTAGTTACTCCACATGTATCGAAGAGTACCTTACTCTAAACATGTAATGCTTTGGCCAAAGACTTTAGTAATAATCCGACGAGAGGCCATGGGTATACATCTCCTCGCAAGGAGTGGTGAATCCTTTATAGGCTATTCAAACACCTTCGATCATTTCAATTTATACCCAATCATCCCGGGTCCACATCTCCTTAGAGATGTTTGCTTAAGATGTCAAAGCATAAGTCTCCATGATCAAGATGACTTGAATACCGCAAGTCAAAGGAACATCGCACTTAAGCTACAGTAAGAACTTCATTGACATATCTATATATGCAGAGAACCATATGAAGTCTTACTACTGGTCACTCCAATGAACTAGTTACCATAACTAGCATCCACGATCAACTCGAACATCACAATGTCTCCAGCTGATAACCAAACGCTTGGATACACCAAGGAGTATACCTCGTGCTAGTCTCGACAGAATTGATGGTGTCCAAATCCATCAATTCATCGACTAGGGATAATTCCGATACATCACAATTACACATGTAGAGATACTCACTAGTTGTGATCCAATCGCAAATTCTCTCATGCTGTGAATCGTATCGAGGACATTCAGTAAATGAATTTAAGATCCAATCAAATACATAAAACATGTATACTCAAATAGTGAATCTTCATTTATCATATAAATGGTTTATACATAAGGCGATTGCCTTAGGACATCTCTCATATATTACTAACACAAGAAGCCGCTACGACAATGTTAAACGAGTATAACCTACCCGATAGGTTTTGGGCGGAAGCCGTAAGTACTGCAAGCTATGTCCCAAATATGATCCTTATAGTAAAGAGGCACCTTAAGACCTCATACGAGATTTATCATGATAAAATACCTAACATCAAGTACTTTAGGGTATTTGGGTGTAAGGTACATATCCTAAACACTAAGGATTACCTAGGAAAATTTACATCCAAAACCTCAATCGGAATCTTTCTAGGATACTCGACTAAAAGTAGAGCTTATAGAGTATATAACCATGACATCCTTAGAGTCGAGGAGACTATCAATGTAGTATTTGATGAAGGACACGAACCTACAAAACCCCCGACAACCCCAATTAGCGAGCCGATTCATACCAGACTGAACTCCGATCCGGAGATCAAGTCTAGTATTAATCCCAACATAGGTCAACCAAGTCATTCTATTGACCTAGTGGTAGATGACTCAAACCAAACTAGAACTAAAACGAGTCATCCTATTGACCAAGTGGTAGACTCAAACCCAAACCCAACTAGGACTCAAACGAATCATCCTATTGACCAAGTGATAGGTGATCCAAGTCTAGGAGTTCGAACTAGAGCCTCATACAGAAACCTTAGTCAAATCTCCTTGATTTCCAAAATTGAACCCAAGACTATTGACCAAGCTCTTCTTGATCCCGATTGGATTATTGCAATGCAAGAAGAGCTGGCTAAATTCACTAGGAACGAAGTATGGGAATTAGTACCACCACCTAACGATAAAACAATCATTGGAACAAGGTAGGTGTTTAGAAATAAACTTGATGACAAAGGTGAAGTAGTTAGAAATAAAGCTAGACTAGTCGCTAAAGGGTTTAGTCAAGTCGAAGGTTTAGATTACGACGAGACCTATGCCCCAGTAGCTAGATTAGAGTCCATTCGAATGCTATTAGTGTATGCTGCACATCGAGGATTCAAGTTGTTTCAAATCGATGTGAAATCAGCATTCTTAAATGGATACATTAAAGAAGAGGTTTATGTTAGTCAACCCCCTAGTTTCGAAAGTTTAGACAAACCCGACCATGTCCTTAGGTTAAAGAAAGCTCTCTATGGACTTAAACAAGCTCCTCGTGCTTGGTACGAGAGACTTTCGATTTATCTTAAGTCCAAAGGTTTTAACCAAGGTGTAGTTAACCCAACTCTTTTCGTAAAAACCTTAGGTAAAGACATATTCATAGCCCAAATCTAAGTAAATGATATTATTTTCAGAACCACCAACTTGATCTTACTGAATGAGTTCATTTCACTTATGGAAAGTGAATTTGAAATGAATTTTGTAGGAGAGTTGAGTTTCTTCTTAGGTCTACAAATTAAACAAACTAAAGATGGAATATACCTACATCAACGCAAATATACTAGAGAATTAATTAAACACTTTGGAATGCAAGACGCTAAAATTATTAATACCCCAATGGCAACGAATGTAAATATAGAAGAAGATGTAATCAGAAATTCAATTGATTTAAAATACTATAGGAGCATAATAGGGAGTCTCCTTTACTTAACTGTGAGCCGACATGATATCCTATTTGCAGTAAGTATGTGCGCAAGGTTCCAAACCTGTGCCAAGGAATCTCACCTAACTCTAGTCAAGCGTATCCTTAGATATGTAAAGGGTACACTTAATGTCAGTATTTGGTACCCTAGATCTATCGAGTTCGAACTAACCGGCCACTCCGATTCGGACTATTCAGGTAGTAAGCTCGATAGAAAGAGTACGAGTGGTTGTTGTCAACTTATCGACTCAAGTCTAGTGAGTTGGTGCAGTAGGAAGTAACACTGTGTTGCCTTATCTACTACCGAAGCCAAATACATCGCGATGGGTGAGTGTGTCACTCAGCTTCTTTGGATGAACCACACTCTTCGCGACTTTAAGTTAGACTTTACAAATACTAAACTTCACATAGATAACATTAGTTCAATTAACCTTACTAAGAATCCGATATGTCACTCTATGACCAAACATATAGAGGTCAAACATCATTTCATTCGAGAACATGTGGCCAACGGTGCTATACAACTCGAATACGTCGAATCGAATCTAACATGGCAGACTTATTTACTAAACCCCTACCCGAAGCCAAATTTAGTCTATTAAGGCGAAAATTGGGCATGTGCGTAATAGAATAGGAACTTACAAATTATATTTTCTTACTACTATTTCTTACTTTTCATTTTCATGGAACTAGCATAGGACATACCTTAGATATCATGCACCTATAGATTTAAGGAGCCAATACATCTCACAACACATAGGACTAATGTGTTTGTGTACTTAGCCACGTAGATGGACGTGAGATGTTAGGACCTTACTCTTGATTCCAGATGTAGAGCTAGTACATCGCCATGAACCACGGAGTATAATAATACATATTAACCGACTCTGACCAGGACTCGTTGATCTTTCATATCAATCAAGCCAAATATGAGTCGAACATTTTATAGATGAGCTTATTTTCAGTATATTATTTTCAAAATAATGTGGAACATGCTTGGACTTTAAATTTAATACTTATTTTTGTTTTCCACACACCCTTACTCTTTTCGATATATGGCAAAAGGGGGAGGAAAAGGCCAAAGTTAAGGGGTCAAAATTTTAATTTTTGATAACTTAACTCTTACTTCATATTTATTTACATGACCAAAAGTTAACTTTAAGTTTTGAAAACTTACTTTACTTTTTAACAAAAAGAAGTAAAGGCCAAGTTAAGAGAAATCTTAATTCAAACTTATTTTTAAACACTATGACGTTAATGTTTTACTTAAAGGGGGAGAAAGGGCCAAGTTAAGAAGACCTCTTAACTTAAATGTTTTGCCAAGGCCAACTTTAAGTAATGTTAATTACTTAAACTCTTCCTAGATAGCAACCCTCAAGGAGGAGGATTAAGGTCTTCTTTCAGGACTCACCCTCAGTCAAGGGGGAGGTTTCCTCAAGAGGGAGTACTTGAAGAAAATCCTTACTACTCCTACTAATCTTTATTATTATTGTTTGTTTCTCATGCATATTATTATTCTTCATGCATGCTATTTTCTTAACTTTGTATGTGGGTTTGCCATAAATCAAAAAGGGGGAGATTGTTGGTGCAGTAGACACCTAAGTCGAACCTGAGTTTTGATTATAGCAAATGATACAAAGTTAAGCTCATGTCGTTATCTCATGAGCTAAATCGAGTGTGCAGAAAATTGGTATAGCTAGAGATGAAGGCTAGCGACACCCGGAGGAAGCCACAGTGGTCGGGCGACACTCGAGTGACTTCGGAGGGAGCCGAAGGAATCTAATGGAAGGCCGAAAGTGAAAGCGACACAGGACATCCCATTGGTGGTCTAGGTCGATATCGGATGGTCAGCGACCATCGAAATAATGTTTTTGTTAAGCTAACTTTTCCCTGTAGCTAGCATCAGTCAACTACCAACTTGGAGGACTCGACTGCCATCAATCAATCGACTGTCTCCAGTCAGCATTCGACTGATGCTGCCATCAGTCGACTGATGATGGCCATCAGTCGATTGATGGTCAAGGATCAGCCTCGAGGAGTCAAGCCTTATCACCATTTTTCAAGGAGCCATGTGCCTAATTTCCATTGGTTAAAGGTTCTCTCGAAAAGGGGCTCAAAGGCTATAAAAGGAGAGCCTCTCCTAGGGTTTGATCATCAATTCTAAGCTTCCAAAAGCCTCCGCCAAGCTACAACTTTCCGACAACGAAGTGCTTCTTCTCCGACGTCTAGGTTTTAATTGATTTCATTTTGTAACGTTGTTTAAGTTTTTATTTTAGTTCATTACTGTACTTTCTCGGAGCTTTTATCATAACGAGGAGAGGGGGAGTGTCCCTCTACCTCAAGCTTTTGTATTTTATTTGTATCGATTAACTCCTACCTCTAACGAGGAGGAGTTCTTTAGTATTTTTGCCCTCCGTATGTGGTCAAGGACCACTAGGGCCTTAGAGTAGTAGTCGAAGGCTACGAACCAAGTAAAAAACATTTGTCTCCTTTTATTTATCGCTTATCTTTCTGCTGTAATTCATTTTCTACTCGGGTTTTAACGAACGAACGAAAAAAAAAGGTTTTATCGCTATTCACCCCCCCCCCTCTAGCGATCCACTTCGATCCAACACTATCATGGTGGGGTCATTAAGTATGAAGGGGGAGAGTTGGGAATATTCAAGAAGACGATCATCCAGAAAGACTCGGATGTTGTTGGGGGTGCTCTCGTATGGTATTAAGGATAGAGGCAAAAGGACATGAGTTGTGACACTATTTGAGATCATAAAGCTTAGGAATCTCTATATGCCAAGTAGTAGATTATGGAAGAGGAGTGGGAAGTCAGGCATAGAAATAAAAATTTTTCTAGCCCTTATGATAAGAAAACATATCTTTAAGGAATTGACAATCAGAATGACCTATTAAATAAAACACCTCGAGCTCCGCCATCTTCAATTAGAAGAAATAACAGAACAAGGTAGGTGAAATGAGAAGTTGTAGGTGACGAAAAATGATAACGACCCAGCTAAAATATGGAAGGCATTTGCGGCGAGTTGGTTTAGAGGGATTTGGTAAAAATCAGTGATGATGGGTATACCAGTGGGATGGGCAGTCGTAGGCCACCTTCAAGATGGCTTAGAAAATAACATACATAACCGTGAGGGGCGGTGAGGACGATCCGAGGGGTTAGGAAGTAATAAGGCGATGGCATCTATGACATACTTGTCGTTGTGCCTAATGAAAGGGTGCGAGGGGATAATTTTAGAAGGGGTGACCTCAAACCAAGTAAGACTAGCGGGGTAGGGGGCGCTCTTGAAGAGGAGGCTTTGGAGAAAGAAGCCTTAAAAGAGGAAGCCATGACATTTACTTGGTAGGGAAGGGAGGATGCTGGAAGAAGAAATGTAAGCAGAGTGGAGACAAGCAACAACAACAATGTCATTTTAAAGAGACTTTGATGGCAACTGCTAATGATGGTCGAAGACTCCAAAGCAGAGGGAGAGAGGATAAGGTGGTGCTTGAAGGGCGGAGTGAATGGGTACCCAAAAACGTGTCAGTACAAAACCCTAAGAAGATGGTGGAGTGAGGGGATACTGAAAAAAAAATTGTTCGGACGCTTAACTAGGATGCAATAGCAGTGCGACATTTATGGGTCTTGATCCACTGATGTCAGGCTTAGGAAAATCATTAGACTATTTCAGAAGATGGCTAACGATACTGATGAGATGAGTCTCAGGTTGGATATATGAGGAATAAGCCCATGGAGTTGAATTAGGACCATGAGGAGTGATCCCATGTAAATAAGAGGAGATAAAAGATTGGGAATTTAGGAATCTCTACATTGAGGAATCAGGTCCAAAATACAGAAGTCATTGCCAGCTCTCAATTCTTCTGGTCCAATGGAATACCCAATATTGTTTGTCTTTTTAGCATTTTTAGATAAAATCCTAGGACAAATATAAGATAAATCTTGGCCTTTGAGAAACCTCCGAACAAAAGGCAAAAGAAGTTCTTTCGGTTACTCTCTCCCCTCGGGTTGTTATGTTCCTGTAGTTGGGATTTGTTTGTTATACATGTATCAGACTTCATTCGACTTAACTCTTGACTAAAAGGGAGGCATGTGATGGTATCTAGAATTTTTGGTTAAAGTCTTTGGTCATATACTATTCTCCCAAGCATTATTGGTTTTTCTAAGGAATATTTGATCTCTCGAGCACCATTGATTTTCCTGAGCACTATAGATTTTCCTTAGTACTATTTGATCTCCTAAGCACTATTGGCTTTCCCGAGCACTATTTGATCTATCGACACTATTGGTTTTCCTCGGTGCTATCCACTTCTTCGAGTAATATGGGCTTCCTAAGCATTACTATCTTTCTTGAGTGTTATCGATTTTCTAAGGCATCCATTTCATTTATTATCTATCAGGCACCCTAGGGAACAATCCAACCAAGGTCTCACTCTAATCTTCTCTAGCACTTAATGCATGTTTCATACGTGGTCAATTACCTAGCATGTTTTGTTCCCCTAAATGTACAAAGAAGGAGCATGTCAGAATAGATGGATGTGTCAATTACCTAGAATGTTTTGTTCCCCTAAATGTATAACAAAGAACAGATGGATGTCAAGAGCATGTCAGAACAGATGGATGTCAGGAGCATGTCAGAACTGTTATACGTGGTCAATTACCTAGAATGTTTTGTTCCCCTCAATGTATAACAAAGAAGGAGCATGTCAGAACAGATGGAGATTTCGTATAACGGTTGTCTCCTAACAATCCTCAAAGGAATATGATAAGTGGATAGGCCTGGTTGGCCAACGATGCTGAGCTACTATATAAGAACCATAGAGATAAAGGAGAAGAGGATAGTTCTTTCTCTATTTTGGTACGCGAAGACAACTCTTCTTCCCTGAGTTTTCTCCACTTGTTGTTCTTCTTCTCTTCTCTTGTCACACCCCGAGAGGGGGTACCTGTCTGACGAAAATCGGATAGCACCTCCCATGTACTACAGACAATTGAAACTTGTATACAAGGCTCACACGACCCATTATACATTGGCCAACATGACCAGAACATAATGCCATAATACATATAATATATGGGTCTCAGACCAACAACCAAAGTAAATAAGAGGCATAAAACCTCTAGACTTATCTCTTCTGTCATCTGAGCAGGAATACACAACCACATACATAACCAAAACAAATTGAAACAAAAGTTCATAAGGACATAATCAAGTACCACCAAAACAACCATGAGTATAAATTACTACAAGTTTAAAACATAGAGTACTAGTGATAAAAATGCAGAAAAACTAAAAAGGGAAGAACGGAGTTGTCAGATCAGGGGACTGATAACTAGACCCTCTGGAAGGCTTCATCCTGAAATAAAATAGATATCAACAGAGTGAGAAAACTCAGTGGATATCTAATAGTCATGCATAGTAAACTATAAGTAGCAATAATAATCATGGTGCTACAGTTTCTCGACAATAAACAAACAAATACTTATGCATACCTGACACTGTACATACCATAATCACCTAAGCTGACATAAGATACATCCATACAAGTAGATGTAGAATCACCAAAACAAACTACATAATACCTCCTGTATGTGCATGACAATCATATGCAACAATCAAAAGTGCAACAAGCAATGCATATAGTAAAAGCGTATGCACATGATGCAATGACCTGTGTTACCCCTGACGCCAATCAAGCCACTGACATGTCATGTGTGTCGGCCGAGTGGGTAGGGTTGTGACAACTGTGCACTCTGCCGTCACTACACCTATGTGACCGAGTGGATAGGATGCTGATGGAGTATCACCCTCCTACCCCATGTATGTATATAGGGGACATCACCTCGTCTCATCTCCTCGTCTCACGATAAAAGAGGGATTCCTGTCTACTACCATGTCCCAATACCAATATCCTGAGCGACCACTATGGAACCTTGACAGAGCAACTACACACACCCTCCTGAAATACCACTAACTCACGAGTGATTGTGTGTGTATATAATGTAACTGATGATGAGCTCAACTACCAAGTAGTATCACCTCCTACCTTGGAGTCGATGATCGCCAATCATGCAATAATGCAAGATAGTGCATGTCACTAATGCACGATATACCTGTCAGTCCATGAGTACCTATGGTATATACCAATAGGAGCTCATATCAAATAATCTAAGTACATAAGTCTAGGTACATATGCAAGATATATCCATTATTCATTCAATGCCCAGTATATAAGGTATGTTACTACTCTTAGTGCCAAATAAACAAATGACAAGTATCAAAATGATAGAGCATCAATATAATAAGCATATGAAAAGGCTACAACACATACTAGGTAGTGACATACCAGGGCAGCTAAAAAGCATAGAAAACTATTACTAGCTATAGTAAACGATGCACAACAATATGACAATATCTAAAAAAAGATAAGTCAAAGATACTCGACGGCTTTGAAGAATACCAATTGTATTTACGCCTGAGGACTGGCCTCGTATCCACGTCTTGCAAATATCATCAACTATGATTAATTCAAGCACACGACAACATACTAACTTTCTACTATATAGTTCCTATATTCGCATCCTTTTATCGAATACGAATTAGAAACCCCCACTTGTATATTTTAACACCATAATTAAACTCAAACAGCTATTTAACCATTTACATCCCCCCAATATCAAGGCACGAACCAAATATCCCCATACCCATACATCCACTATATCAACCTCCGATTGCCAATTTCCCGAGGTTGATCTCTCAAACCCACCGTTACAAGTAGCAAATACGCTAACCTACACATTCAACTAGATACACCAAATTCACCATCCACAGGACGGATCCAAAACCCAAATAGCTACCTCACACATCAAAACACATTCTAAACCATTCATAGCTATTACAACACACAACAATCCCTTCTCACTCAGCCATAGTCGAGCAACACCAACACCAGCCCACAACCGACCAAAACCCCTTGACCCACCGCAAGGATCAACACCGAATTTGAAGAAGAAAAACTAACAAACGAGGTATACCTGCACTTGGAATCCCCTCAGTTGTATTTCCTCCCCTAACTCTGTTTGTCGGAAAAACTAAATGCCCAAACACCACTGCCTTTGCTCCGGTAGAACTCACGAAGGGAGACTCCCGCTCAGAACATGGGGAAGTTACTGGCAACGCCGACTCCCAGCCACGCACGTACCCTCACTGCTGCCACGACCGTGGGACGACCGCCGATTGCAGAAGGGAAAGGAGAGTTATCCGAGGGTTGGATCACGCGAAGGGGAGCGGCGACGAACTCGGTTGCAGGCGCTCGACGCACATGGATGTGACTGTTGGCTGCGGTACGACGATGTGCACGCGACGACAGTGCTTGCAGGAGAAGGCGGCAACAAAGAAACGGCTGCACGTGGGTCGGCGACACAGTCGAGAATGAAGAAGAAAGAAGGTTTCGGCGTGAGAAATCGAGAGAGTGGGGGGGGAAAAGTTACGGCATGAAGGGAAACAGGAAACGAAATAAAAACCAAGAAATGAAACCTTGGTTTAGGTATTTAAAACATAGGGTTAATTAAACCCATTAATCCATTAACTAGATAATTAAATCTTTCCCTATATGTTAATAGAAATTTCATTTAAATCCAAATAAATTTCAAAAAAAATATCTGAAAAATTTCATAGGGTATTTTCCTAATTAATAAGTATTATTTTATTTTTATTTTATTTTTCCGATATCTTACATCTCTACTTTGCAGACTCCTCGGGGCCAATAAAGTTGACTCACCTCCAACGTTTCCTTCATTTGTAGACTAGGATACGCAGCTACACTCCTGAAGACCAACTACTCTACTCTCTTGAGACTAAGTAAGGAGAGCAATTCAAGCGTGTCGAAAAGAGAATCTCATCATCAACATTTTTGCATTAATAAGTAATGAAGCATAAAGGGTGTAGCCAAGATTCCAAATTACATGGAGTTGGCACAGATTACCTATGATGGCTCACGAAGCAATCACAGATGAAGCGGTTGCTTATCGTTTGATGAGGTAATATCTGCCTCATGAGCAATCACCCTTGTTGTTTCACCGACCACCTTTCGAGCGGTCGACAATCACTATCTTATAAATGAGACAGTACTACGTAGAGGAATGAGACAGTGTTATAGACAAGTTTAGCATAAAAAAATTAAATAAATTATAATTAATATGTTTATTAACTTATAAATATTTTGATATTTATAAAAAAAATATCATTTTAATTTGATATTTTTTTTTAAATTATTATTTTAAATTTAATATTTTAAAATTTATATCGAAATAATCGAATATGCAGTGAGCTAGACTGAAAAATAAAATCAAATCAAAACTATTAACTTTTTTTAAGAAAATATTTGGGGCCCAAAGGCGGCGCTCTTAATATGATAGTATTCAACTCTACGAGAAAGAAGAAAAAGATGGGAATGACAAGAATCACGGTTGCTACTTAATCCGAACTCTTTGTCTCTTGTCTCTTATCTATGCTACACTATTTCAATTATGATGACTTAGCTCCATATCTATTGTTAACCATGTAGATGAGTTACTCCCCCATGGGCCATGACATTTAATTGGTTAGATCCCGGTCCTCCAAAAGATTGTCATTGTGGGGTCTCATCACCTAGTTATGGGACCCGTGTTGGTCTCCCCCCACATGCAACTCTCTTTAATTTTGTAACCATCATATAAATGGGACTTAGCTTCCCCTCACTATATATCATTTATTACTGACTTGTCGTGTAGAAAATATTTCAATTCTGATTACTAATATATAAAGTAATTCAATTTCGGAATGGCATTCAATTTTCGCAAGGAAGCAAAAGCTTATTTGCAAGTCACGTTTTGGACTTAATTCATTAATTTGTGAGGATGATTGACGTTAATCAAGATTCGCACTTATTTGCTTATACTGGCAATATGAATTAATGCGTGTATCTTTCCTGTGGTTGGATGAAGCAGATGTATCAATAAACAGAGAGCTCAGGAAATCGTGATAGATTGGATAGCTAGTCAAGCTCTAATTAAGCAAGAAGCTGCACTGAACATTCTTTGTTGGTTTTTTTTTGGGTATTATTAGAGGATTTTTGGAGTGGGCTAGCTATATATTATGGTATCACTCATCATTAAATTATTTTAAGATTTTATATGATAAACTAAATCCTAAGGTGATTCATGTGGAATCTCACTGATGCAGTCATTTTTTTTTGGATATCTTTCATTGAACTTTCGAAAGAGATAGATTTGGAGACCTTTCATTGAGCTTTCGAAAGAGAGAATTTTCACGGCCACAACTTTTTTCATAAACAATGTGTAACTAATTAATTAGTTAGTGATTATGTCTCATCATTATTGTCAACTCAATTTAGGATGTTTAATTAAGTTGTTCTTATCAATGTAAAATATATTTGCTCTATATTGATGTAAAACCTACACAATATTTTTACTCCCTATAATTGTTCCTATTTATTCAAATAAGAGAATTTATGATGCCTGAGAACATGATTGAACTTTTTTTATTTCTAAAAAAAAAAGTTATTTTGTATTATAAAAAAGTTTCAAAACTTTAAGATATTCTTCCTTTGAAAAGAATCTTCAATTCTAATTGTAAAGAAAACCAATATTAATAGGATACACAAAACAAAAAGTATACCTCTACAATTTAGATGTGACTAAATAGTAGATTTCCTTCATCTTGTATTATTTTCTTTAGTGAAGGGAGGAAGAAGATCAGGCTCTAGTGCTTCTTAGCATCTCTCTCACGGAGGATGAATAGAGCTTGCAGCAAACAATTGGTTGAAGGTTCGTTTGACAGAGAACGTCACTACTCCTTATTAAATAGACCAAAATTTAATAGAGGATGAATGGGCCAATATTGTTGTTCCTTATTGATTCAACATTGAACAGATAAACGGAGAATGAATGGAGCTAAATCAAGGAAGAAGAAAGATTTCCATGTGTGAGATTTAGGGTTTCGCATCGAAGTCGAAGGTCTTGTGCATGTTGAGGAAGGAAAGTTTGGTTAAATAAAATTAAAGAAAAAATTTACGAACATAAAAATAGGAAAAGAAAGAAATTGATATATATAAAATTAAGTGATAATGCTATAATATGATTTAGGAGATAAAGAAAGAAATTATGACTTGGAGAATAAAATCGGAGGGAAAGAATCACAATGCAGGATATACGACCGAGTCAAGTGAGACCCGGTTCAGAGAGTTGGGCTGAGTCAGTGAGGTGGCAACTCGAGATGGGAAGATGAGGTAAGAGTATGTCAGTTCGGTGGTTAGAGTGAAACCAAATAGTGACTTGGAGAAATGAGCTGAGTCAGTAAGATGGTGACTCGGGAAGGGAAGGGGAGGTAAGAGTATATCAGTCTGGTGATTAGAGTGAAACCGGATAGTGACTCAGGGAAATGAACCGAGTCAGTAAAAGGGTAACTCGGAAAATCTAGTAGAGCTTGGGTAGGAATAAGAATGATTGATTAAGTGAAAGAGGGGACTAGTAGTAAAGTGAAGGTAAGAGGAGAGGGGGGGGGGGTCCCTACTATGCTTTGTAGACCCTAACAAGGCACTTTATAGACCCCATAGAAGATTCTTAGTAAACTCCACTCGTTAATATCATAACAACCCATAGAAGATTGTTACGCAACATAACAAACCAAGGCACTTTGTAGACCCCATAGAAGATTCTTAGTAAACCCCACTCGTTAATATCATAACAGTATTATTCTTCGGACTTGTGCAATCCTACACGTGGACGGTGAGCAGAGCAATTTGTTACATCATAGCTGCCCCTAACGAGAGGAGAAGGATAAAAGGAGGGGGAAGAGGAGAAGGGGGGGGGGATTTTCTAATTCTGATCATCTTTCTTCTTCTATTACTCTACCTGTATTTCTTACTGCATTATTGTTTTACAACTCCTGCTCGCTTTTTCTTTCTTGTACAAGCTATAACTTAAGCATCGGAGGATCCCCGCTGAGTGGGGTCGGCGATGGTCTAACATCGTGTTAACTTTCTCAAGAAGAAAGTGAAAGAGACCTTCTACCATTGTGGTCGGAGAGAACCCCATCTTCCTCGACAACTCCATCCCGAAGAGGAAGAAGAAATCCGTGTCGCAATAGTTGGCATCGTCCATGGGAAATATTTTTGCTGAACAAGACATGGAGATGCCTTTACAAGAGATCCCTCCTCCTACGGCGTCCTCCACGGAGGAAACCCCCATTACATTGATATCGTCCCAGCTGAAAGCTCTAGTAGATACGATAGTCTCTGAAGCTTTGGTAAGAGAAATACGAAGGATGAGATCTCTCCATCCTCATTCTGGTGAGCCCTCTCAGAGGGAACCCCCACTTGAAGGACCCTCTCACATCTCTCCGCCAGGTCGTCAAGAAACGGAGGCGTTGCCTGGAGAAGGACTAGCGAGGGAGCATATCAATATCCTTTCCCTATACCACCGATGAGATGAGAGGACTAGAGGGAAAGTCATTCTACCAAGGCTCCCGAACCTTATGAGCCTTGCCTTTTTTTGGCGGATATAGTCCTAGAACCACCACCAACCCACTTTCGCAATCCGCAAGTGGAGATATACAATGACACTTCTGATCTAGAGGAGCATTTATCCCAATTTGAAGGTGCAACCTCCCTCCACTACTACACTAATGCTCTCAGATGTTAGGCCTTCCGCATCACCTTGAAGTCATCTGCTCAGAGATGGTTTAGATCTCTACCTCCTAGCTCTATTGCATATTTTGTAGATTTAAAGGGAGTTTTTCTTAGATAATTTGCTACTTGTAAAAAATATATGCATGACGCTTCCATTTTACTTCACCTAAAGCAAGAGCCAGCTAAATCCAACTAAATCTTTAAAAAGTTATATACATCATTTTACCACTACTATCCGGGAAATACCTTCAGCAGCACCTGACTTCTTAAGACTTGCTATTCCTCATGGTTTGAAAGAAGGGCCTTTTCTCAGCTCTCTATTGCGGAGGCCAGCTGCTAGTTATGAAGAATTGTTTGGTCGTGCAAAAGAATATATCAATGAAGAAGAGGGGTTAAAGGTAAGGAGAGATGAGAAAAAGATCACCTCCACCCCAGCAGAAAAGAATTCTCCCCTTGCTCAGCGGGGACCTCCCAGAAGGGATTATGTTAGGCCTTTTCTGCTTGAAGTGCCTCGTCCTAGATTTCTCATGATAGAAGGTCATCCCCACCCACCCCTCTGAGTTATGGCTGTTGAAGCTCTACCCTTACCTCGGGCCTAGAAGGAGCAAGAGATGGAAATATATGACTAGCAGGGTGTTCTGCAGCGCCTTGTAGGGTATAGATGAGTTCCTCGTAATCCTCCAACTCCTTATTTTTTTCAGTACCATATGAATTATGGGCATGCCAACGATCAGTGCTTCAAGTTATAGAGTGAATTGGAGCATATTAGAGCCAATTATTCGCACTTACAGCTGCAGTTCAGGGGACGTGCAAGGAGAGGACGCCGACCTAATGTTGCTCGCCCTGAGCCTTACAACAGAAGGCCTCAAGTCCTTCCTCCACCAGGACAAGTACCACCCAATGCTAAAGTTATCCCTCAGGAAGGATCACCAAATGAAGGGACCTTAGCCATTACAAGTGATGCCCCCACTAGAGGGGTTATTAATGTTATTGTAGGAGGGCCTACTGATGGAGATTCCAATAGAGCTCGGAAATCTCACGCTCGCATGTTGGAGACTTTAGCCATTGGAGAAGACTGAGCTGTTCAAAACACACCTTGGACATATTTTGGACCCAAGGATCTCTAAGGTATTCTTTTATCCCATACTGATTGTTGGGTTTCCGACACCGCGGCGAGTGTGTATTCGAATATGTTTCGTAAACATGTACACAGCGGAAGATTTAAAAAACAATAAATCTAATTTATTACAATACACACACCACACGCATGCGTAGTACAACATGTGTAGACATAATCGCAGTTTCAAATTTTGCAATAAAAGAAAATTATGCTAGTTATACCTGATGTATCACGTGCAGCGGGAATGACATCAACCGGAATAATTCTCGTTAGAATTGCCTCTATCCGTATTCATGCCGAATACCATCACTAGCCTCGCGTCGAAGATGATTTGATCGAGAGAATATCACAATCCGAATCAAAATTCGGATTCGAAAATGAGTCCCCAAAATTCACTTCTCCGAAGAGGTATTCGTCAACGGATTGACGAATCCTTGGTCCTCCACCTATGAGGATTATCGGAGATCCAATCCCCGGTAAGAAAGTCACTGTTGGAGCTCTAAACGCTGTCGAAATGATTCTCTGACAAGAAGGAAACAAGCTGTCCAAAAACTGGACAGCTTGGTGGAGGACTTGGCGCCGGCCAAAGGAGATGCCCGACTGATCCTTGGTCACCGGAGCCAAGGTGGATCATCGGAGGGTCGCCGGAGGAGTGGTCGGCAGTAGCTGGATGCCTACAGCTAAAGTGGACGGCGGCACAAAAGTTGGGTTGGCTTCCTTGGGCGGCGGCAAGGAAAAGAGAGGGAGAGGAGAGGATGAGAGTTTTCCAAAATAAAACTTAGGGCTCTCCAAACCTCTAGTCGCACTTTTATGGAGTGCATGTTTCTTAACTATTAAGAAACCTTCTCCTTAAAGTTATTGGTTCATAACCAAAATTTGTTAACCCGCTCCAATAACTTAAGTTAAAATAAACCGAATCGAGTTGGTCTATTTTAAGTTAAAACAAACCGAACCAACTTTGGTTCATTGGTTTAAAACAAACCAACCCCCTTTGGTTTATTCTCCACCATTGAATTAGAACCAAACCAATTTGGTTCATCCATCATGCCTTCATAAGACTTGGCCCATCCAGGCTTCCATTACGACTGAAACAATTTCATGCTCGCTCCTAGTTTGGTCCAACCAAACCTAGTTTCTCACGATCTGAGAATCTCATTCTCAAGCTCGTTTTAAATCCTTCGGATTACGCTCGTTGTCCGTGTGACCAAATAGGTTTTCGATTTATGTTGGTCGTCTATAATTAACCATTAATTATAGAATGATCTTGAGTGGCACATAGTAGTACATCATTATCCCCAATTAACCGAAAAATCAACGGTTGATTTCAGAATCATTTCTGAAACCCTTCAGCAGCTACAATGAATCGTGCCCCGTTCTTTTCACTCATCTTATACCCACTTAGTTTAGGACATGGTCTATAGTGTCAGTCCTCACTAGGCTGACTACATCACACCTAGCCCAAGTATCATTTTCTCGTCCTACAGATTCTAGTTACTGCACATGTATCTAAGAGTACCTTACTCTAAACATGTAATGCTTTGGCCAAAGACTTTAGTAATAATCCGACGAGAGGCCATGGGTATACATCTCCTCGCAAGGAGTGGTGAATCCTTTATAGGCTATTCATACACCTTCGGACATTTCGACTTATACCCAATCATCTCGGGTCCACATCTCCTCATAAATGCTTGCTTAAGATGTCAAAACATAAGTCTTCATCACCATGATGACTTGATACCGCAAGTCAAAGGAACATCGCAGTTAAGCTACAGTAAGAACTTCATTGACATGTCCATATATGCAGAGAACCATATGAAGTCTTACAGCTGGTCACTCCAATGAACTAGTTACCATAATTAGCATCCACAATTAACTCCGGACATCACAATGTCTCCAGCCAGTGAGAATCAACTGCTTGGATACACCAAGGAGTATACCTCATGCTAGTCTCGACAGAATTGATGGTGTTCATATCCATCAATTCATCGACTAGGGATAATTCTAATACATCACAATTACACATGTAGAGATACTCACTAGTTGTGATCCAATCACAAATTCTCTCATGTTGTGAATCGTATTGTGGACATTCAGTAAATGAGTTTAAGATCTAATCAAATACATGAAAATATATATATTCAAATAGTGAATCTTCATTTATCATATAAAAGGTTTAAATATAAGGCGATTGCCTTCGGACATCTCTCATATATAACTAACAAACTCCCACTTGGCCTAATGCTAATCGCCACGGTATCCAATACCATAAGCTCTAACATGACTCTCAAACTTGCATTGAGGTAAGACCTTAGTTAAAGGATCGGCTAAGTTTTTTTCAGTGAGAATCTTCTCGATTTGAATTTCGTTCCTACTTATAATCTCTCTGATCAGATGATAGTTGCGAAGCATGTGTTTGGATCATTAATGAGACCTTGGCTCTTTTGCCTATGCAATTGCTCCATTATTGTTGTAGTAAACCGATATTTCTTCAACAATGGTTGGAACCACACCAAGTTCATGAATGAACTTCTTGATCCAAATCGCTTCCTTTGCTGCTTTCGAAGCTACAATGTATTCTGCCTCTATGGTAGAATCTGCTACAGTGTCTTATTTGGAACTTGTCCAACTCACTGCACCCCCATTCAAGGTGAACACGTACCCAGACTGAGACCTGGAATCATCCTTGTCTATCTGGAAGCTGGCATCCGTATACCCATGTATCACCATGTCCCCTTCTCATATATTAGAAACACATCCTTAGTTCTTCTTAAGTACTTAAGGATCGTCTTAACAACCTCCCAATGATCCATTCCTGGATCAGACTGGTATCTACTCGTGACACTCAAAGCATACGATACATCGAGCCTCGTACATAACATAGCATATATAATAGATCCTATTGTGGATGCATAGGGAATCTTACTCATGCAAATCCTCTCGTCTTCTGTGCGCGGACACATAGACTTCGAAAGGTGTATCTCATGCTTGATGGGAAGAAAACCTTTCTTGGATTCCGACATGCTAAACCTCTTTAGCACTCGGTCTATATATGCAGACTGCGAAAGACCAAGCAGTCGATTCGATCTATCCCTATAGATATTAATCCTGAGGATGTAGGTTGCTTCTCCCAGGTCTTTCATGGAGAATGTCTTGGATAACCAAATTTTAGCTGACTGTAAGACAGAAACATCGTTTCCTATAAGTAATATGTCATCGACATACAATACTAGGAATACGACTACACTCCCACTAACCTTCTTGTACACACAAGGTTCATCCGAATTTTGTGAGAAATCAAACTTTTTGATTGTCTCATCAAAATGGATATTCCAGCTCTTGGATGCTTGCTTCAGTCTATATATGGACTGTTGCAGTTTGCATACCTTGGTTTTATCAACAGATGTGAAACCCTTATGTTGTATCATATACACATCCTCGAGTAGGTTTCCATTAAGGAAATCTATTTTCACATCCATCTGTCATATCTCATAATCATAATGAGCCACTATGGCTAGGAGCATCTGAATGGATTTAAGCAAAGCAACAGGTGAATAGGTCTCGTCATAATCAACACCTTGCTTTTGACGATATCCTTTCGCCACCAGTCTAGCCTTATAGGAAATCATATTACCATCCATGTCAATTTTCTTCTTGAAAACCCACTTACACCCTATAGGCTTTATGCCTTCAGGTGGGTCAACCAAGTTCCAAACTTAATTTTCATATATGGAATCCATTTCCGACTTTATGATGTTAAGTCATTTATCCCTTTCTGAACTCTTCAGAACTTCTTCATAATTGGTAAGCTCCTCATCATCAATGAGTAACATGTCATTCGATTCACTTACGAGAAATCCATATCTCTCATGAATGTTGCGTGTTCTACCAGATCTACGAAGATGTGGTGTCACAATAGGTCCAACCGATGGCTCATCACTATGAGTTATCATTTGTGGTGCTTCACCAAGTATCTCTTCAATGTCTATTGGAGTCTCTTGAGCCTCCTCAAGCTCAACGACACTCCCACTGTTTTCTTACTAGAGAAACTCTTTCTCTAGAAACACAGCATGCCTTGAAACAAACACCTTTTGTTCCACAGGATGATAGAATTGGTAACCCCTTGTTTCCTTAAGGTATCCAATAAATAGACATTATCAGACTTAGCATCCAATTTATCTGATACAGTCCGCTTCACATAAGCAGGACAACTCCATATCTTCAAGTAAGATATATGAGGTTTCTTACTATTTCATATCTCATATGGAGTAGTAGAGACTACCTTGGTTGACATTCTATTTAGCAAGTAAACAGCTGTCTGAAGTGCATATCCCCAAAAGGACTTGGAAAGATTCGCATGATTCATCATCAACTTGACCATGTCCAACAAGGTCCGATTACGCCTCTCAGATACACCATTATGTTGCGGTGTATAATGCGGAGTCCATTGAGACAATATACCATTGTCTCTTAGATAATCTAGAAACTCTTGACTTAAGTATTCACCGCCTCGATCCGATCGAAGTATTTTAATACTCTTGTCATGTTGTTTCTCTACTTCATTTCTGAATTCTTTGAACCTTTCAAAGGCTTCAGACTTGTGTTTCATGAAGAACACATACCCAAACCGTGAGTGATCATCGGTGAAGGTAATGAAGTAGCTATAGCCTCCTAGAGCTTGAGTTGACATAGGTCCACATACATCAGTATGTATTAGACCTAGCAACTCTCCCACCCATTCATCTTTTCCTGTAAAAGGTAACTTAGTCATCTTGCCTTTTAAGCATGATTCACATGTATCGTATGAATCCAATTCAAACGATTCCAGAATTTTACATCGGTGTAATTCGGACATGCATTTCTTGCTTGCATGGCCAAGATGACAATGTCACATGTAGAAGTCTAATTGATTATCCTTTCGAGCACGCTTGTTGCTCGCTTTGATATTGAAAATGTCACTGGATACGTCCAACGTATAAATACCATTGCTCAAAATTTCAGTCCCATAAAGTACACCATTCAAAGTTATATAACAATAATTATTATTAAACATCAAATAGTAACCATTTCTATTTAAGCAGGAAATAGAAACAATGTTCTTCATTACAGAAGGAACATAATAGCAATTTGTTGGTGTAGGGGCACTAGATAATCGAACCTGTGTTTTGATTATGGCAAAGACACAAAGTTAAGTTTACATCGTTATCTCACGAGCTAAATCGAGTGTACAGAAAAGTACTAAAGCTAGAGCTAAAGGCTAGCGACACCCGGAGGAAGATGCGGTGGTCGGGCGACTCTCGAGTGACTTCGGAGGGAGCCGAAGGAATCGAGTGGAAGGCCGGAAGCGAGAGCTACAAAGTAAGTATCAAGGTAAGCTCATGTGAGTGAGAGATGGTAAGTTCGTGTCCTCTTTACGGGGACGACCGTAGGCGGCGATCCGACTAAGACTTCCTGTGGAAGGTCTAGGTCAAGATCGGACGATTAGAAACCGTCGTATGTACTATTTTCCGTGCTAACCTCTTACTGTAGGGAAGTGGCCGGTGACGATCACGGACATGGGGCGATCGTGATGCTCATTAGTCGATCGATCGATGGGAGGCATCGATCAAGCGATGGTGATGAATCAACAAGCGCTGGTCAAATGGATAACGTTTGAATGAC
Organism: Wurfbainia villosa; assembly: GCA_025175895.1. NCBI lineage: Eukaryota > Viridiplantae > Streptophyta > Magnoliopsida > Zingiberales > Zingiberaceae > Wurfbainia > Wurfbainia villosa. The sequence continues at coordinate 84,401,167 of CM045994.1, read as the reverse complement.
CATCGCGATAAAATTTTGTACAACTTTGGGATCTGTTCCAAAACATTAGGAGACATATTCAGAGGCCAAAATCTATAAAAGGAGGGGAGGATTCCAACTCCAAAGATCATTAAGATTATTCTCAAGTGCTCCTACAACGCCAAAGCTCCAACACCGTCATAACGTCGATGCGACAACAAGTTCTAATCCTCTTCGTCGGCAACAGGATTAAGTAATTGCTTTTATTATTGTATTCTTTGTTTTTATTCATAACGAGATGAAGTAGGCTTGTTGCCTCATCCTTGTACTTCCCGTTCGTTGTCTCCTACCTTCAATGAGGAGGAGACGTTATAGTGTTTTGCCCTCCGTACGTGGTCTAGGACCGTTAGGGCCTTGGAGTAGCAACCATTGGGTTGTGAACCAAGTAAAAATAAACTTGTCTTCTTATTTTTCCACTGTGTCTACTCGTGTTTTAACGAACGTAAATGAACGAAAAGAAATTCTACGCTCGCTATTCACCCCCCCATCTCTAGCGACGCTTCTCGATCCAACACAATTGTCCAGTTCTAAGACTAGTCCACTAGGGAGCTTCAGCAAATAAGTTTCGATGGCGACCGCAACAACCTTTGCTCCATTGCTAACTCGTAAATTTGACTCCTGATGCGCACAAATGTGACCTCAAATCATGCGATGGATACCATCGAGGACTCAAAGCGCGCGCTCGCGCTCAATGCCCACAAGTACACGGATATCGTCAAGTAATAAAGATTATCGATCCCACAGGGACTAGGATTCGAATACCAATATACTCAGTGGTTGTAATTGTTAGTACGTGATCTCTAAAAGGTTGCAGTTGGTGAGGGCTGTCGGTGGACTCTACTCTGTACGGTGTCACACAGAGGAGGAAAGGAGTGTGTCGAGATCTTCAAAGGTGATTCTAGGACTTCGGTTTTGCTTGAGTATCACAGAACAATGTTGTCAATTAGCGTTGTCTAGACGTTTACCTACAGCTTTGTGGAAGGGACATCATACACTCTCCCACAGAGCTGTCGCATCTACCGGGAGCTATCTCCTCCTACAAGGACGGGATAGACAGTACGAGGATGCCAAATCAATCCCTACGGTGGACCATTTTCGATTCCACCGTACCCTTCTCCCCGTAGTTACAAGAGATCAGGTTTACCCCTAGGTTCCTTAATCAAATCCCCTAAATTTTAGATTGCGAGGGATGTCACCCCTCGTATCGCCTAAGCACGGAGAAAAGAAAGCCAAACACGCATAGATATAATAAAGAGCAACTACAAATTGTCAAATCAAACTCATGGGCAGAATTTAACATGAACCAACATTGTTTATGTACACAAGCTACTCCCTAATCCTAGAATCGAAAGTACTACACCATGTATACGAAGGAAGAATCACAAAGCATGTCTAAGTTTGAATACAAAAGGAATGAAACACAGTAATAACGATATACAATGCTTCCGTGATCTTCTCTCCGGCATTGTTTTACAAGGTGTGGACCTCTGGCGGCGTTCCTCCTCCCCGTTGCGAGTTACCGAAGCTTTTTAGGGCTTCGGTGTTTTGTCCTAGCCATCGTGCCTCCCCCTAGGGTTTGAGCGGAGCCATACTTATATAGACATCGCCTCAGACCGCTGCAAAATCTAGAAAAAGCCCTAGTCGCATAAATCTGTCGGGGCGCCACACGACTGTGTGTTTCCACATGACCAGGTCGTGTGCGGCCTTGGGTTGCTGATCTCGCCTATTGGACACGACCGTGTGAATCCACACGCCCTGTCTATGTCCCACTCTGCATCTAGCTGCGAAATATCTTTCTTTTGCTCCGAAAAAGCATCTTTTTCACCCGAAAAGCTAACCTGCACACAAAAGTACAACGAGGAGACCTTCGAACCAAAAAATAGGAAATGCGTGTAAAAATAGAGTAACATATGCATGAAACTAACACAAAATGTAATGAGATGTGAGCGAAAACTACTCCTAAAACCCTATATATTTTGCTCACATCACTTCCCTCATACTTAAATCTTTGCTTGTCCTCAAGCAAACCTCAGTGCAATGAAATTTTAAAAAGATATTGTTGGTGCAGTAGGCACCTAAGTCGAACTTGAGTTTTGATTATAGCAAACGATACAAAGTTAAGCTCATGTCGTTATCTCACAAGCTGAACCGAGTGTGCAGAAAATTGCTATAATTGGAGCTGAAGGCTAGCGACACCCAGAGGAAGCCGCGGTGGTCGGACGACACTCGAGTGACTTCGGAGGGAGCCGAAGGAATCGAGTGGAAGGTCAGAAGCGAAAGCGACAGAGTAAGTATCGAGGTAAGCTCGTGTGTGTGCGAGTGTAAGTAAGGTCATATCCTCCTTACGGGGATAGGCTTAAGCGTAGATCCGACCCAAGACATTCTATCGGTGGTCTAAGTCGAGATCGGACGGTCAGAGACCGTCGAAATAAAGTTTTTATTTATCGGTCGATTGTTTGGCTCATCGTTCGATCGGCCGCCATCGATCATGTTTGTGGCCATCATTCGACTGATGCTGCCATCAGTCGACTGTTTGTGGCCATCATTCGACTGATGCTGCCATCAGTCGACTGATGATGGCTATCAATCGACTGATGGTCAAGGATCAGCTTCGAGGTGTCAAGGCTTATCACCTCATTTCAAGGGGAGTGATGCTCAATTTTTATTGGCTGAAGTTCCTCTCGAAAAGGGACTCAAAGGCTATAAAAGGAGGGCCTATCCTAGGGTTTCATCATCAATTCTAAGCTTCCAAAAAGCCTCCACAAGCTACAACTTTCCGACAAACGAAGTGCTACCTCTCCGACACCTTACGCTTAATTGTTTATTCTTTTCCGTCGGTATAAAGCTTCATTTCAGTTTGTTCTTATTAATTGTCTTTAATTGCCTTGGAGTTTTTATCATAATGAGGAGAGGGGGAGTGTCCCTCTACCTCAAGCTTTGTGACTTTTTGTATTCGTTCAACTCCTATCTCAAACGTGGAGGAGTTCATTTTGTGTTTTGCCCTCCGTGCGTGGTTAAGGACCACTAGGGCCTTGGAGTAGTAGCCGAAGGCTATGAACCAAGTAAAAATTCTATTGTCTCATTTATTTTGCATTTATTTTTCGCTGCGTTTAATTGTCTACTCGAACAAAATGAAGAAAAGTTTTCTATCGCTATTCACCCCCTTCTAGCGATCCGCTTCGATCCAACAATTAGTATCAAAGCCGGGGGTGCTAAGATTTGGTGAAACAACCGATCAAGCATTTTACAGATTTTTTTTCTTTTTTTATGTTTATTTTGACTATATTTCATTTGGTTAGTCTTTTTCTCACACTACTAATCCAAGACGTGAGTCTTGGTACATTTCGTGTGTTTTGTCGTTGTTAGGTTTCTAGTCTTCATCTCCTTGTTTATTTTGTATCAATGGCCCATCTCGAGGGTTTTAGCACCATCCGACCTCCGTTTTACAATGGAGATGACTTCCGTTATTGGAAGGGTCGGATGAAATGCTTTCTTAAAACTCAAATCGAGATGTGGATCATAATCCAAATGGGATTCACACTTCCGACTAACGAAGTGGGTGAATCCTTGGATTATGACCAATGGACCATTGCGACAAAATGACAAGTCAAAGCCGACGCTAAGGCAACTAAAATCCTCCAATGCGGCTTGTCCAAGGAGGAGCTTAATCGCGTCGGTCCCTTCATCAGCGCAAAGGACCTTTGGACAAAGCTAGTGGAGCTACACGAAGGGACCGATGAAGCCAAGGTATGTAAGCGCGATCTTTTGTTTAATAAATTATATAATCTAAAAATGCAGGAACATGAAATGGCGACACAACTTCATGCTCGCGTTCAAGACATAGTCAATAACCTACACGCGATTGGGCAAAAGGTCAAAAACCGGGAACTTATAAGGTATGTTCTTAACTCCTTTCCGAGGACTACCTTGTGGGCATCCATGGTCGATGCCTACAAGGTCTCCAAGGATCTTTGGAAACTTAGGTTAGATGAATTATTTTCCGATTTTTAACTTCATGAGTAGTCTAACTCGGAACCCGAGAAAGGTATAGCACGTTTTGCAGGTTCGAGGAAGAAAACCACAAGCAAGCCACCCCCGAAGGAAGAAGAGGATGAGTCCGATTCAGAGGTCGACTCGGAAATGGAGGCTGAACTAGTCAACCTAGTTCGGAGGATAGTCAAGGAGAAAAAATGAACCGCCACTCGACCCAACGAAGGTAAGCCTAAAAGTTTGAATATTAGATGTTACGAATGCAACAAGTTTGGACACATCAAGTCCGAATGCCCAAAACTCAAGAGCAAAGCACCAAAACACAAAAAGACACTCAATGCTACTTGGGAAGAAGCATCCGAGGAAGAAGATGATGATCGCGTCCTAATGGCTAAACTGGTGGAATTGAAGACAGAGTCGGAACCGAAACACGAATCAGAAATCGAAGATGAGTCAGACTATGAAGCGCTATTCAAGACAAGCCACGGATACGCATCCGGTTCAAAAGATACACTCAAGGTAAGTCGATCCCTTATTAGTACTCTTTATAGTGCAATTAAGTTCTTAACTAGGAAATTAGCTAAGTCTGAGTCCAAGGTCGAGACCCTGGCTGAGGAAGTTAAACTCCTCAAACACAAGGTCTCCCTAACCTCTTCGACTAGTCGAGTTCGAGAGGAGGACTCAACTCGAGTTAAAAAGCTCGAAGTTGAGAACTCACTCTTGAAGAGTCAAGTCGAAGATCTTAGGAACACGTTGGAAAGGTTTACTTTGGGATCCAAAGGACTTGACCTCCTACTTGGATCGCAAAGGGTCGTGTACAACAAGGCCGGACTAGGGTTTAGCTCAAATATGACTAACAAGTCGTATATGTCAATTGTGAGGACATAAAAAACGTGTCCAAGCATGGGTCCCTAAGTCCGCATTGATTTCAAACTTAGGATCGAACCAGTACTGGGTTCCCAAGGACCAAATCCACTATGTGGAAAGACCAAACCGATTCAAAGGTCCAGGGGGAGGCAGTACAAAACTTGTTTGTATTTTAACTTAGAAATTGCATGCTTAGGTTCTTTATTTAGTTTGATTTTTCTTTTTAGAATGACTAGATAGAACTATAACTCGTCAATACTTGATAACATAGTACCAGGACGCGGCGAGATGATAGTACGCTAGGAAAGCGGTGTCTTGTGTATTCGGGCTAGATAAGGCGTATCTAGTTCGATGCACTTGACCGAGCGGAACTAGCTAAAGCTACCTCACCGTATCCTAGACTAGTTAGACCAAGAAGTGGTCTTAGGTGAGTCAAGTCTCTATTTTCTTGAAAATGGATTTGTCTAAGGAAGTGGTCATTTTTCCGATCAAAGAAGGCATCTATGCCTCGCAACGACCTGGAAGCCATGATCTTGAAAAGGTGACTTGATAAGCCTAAGGTCAAATCCGAATCTAACGCAAGGTTGACAAGTGTTCAATTCATTAAATTTAAATCAAGTAAAATTGAAAGTCATCTCACAAGAACATATAGGGTTAACATGTTTGATCATGTAGACATGGGTGAGATGATTTAGGTTAATAAACTTCAACCAATCTTTAATAAATCCAATATCTGATCCAACTACCTTGCGTGTAGGATCAATGGATGTTGGACAGTGGTTGCTCTCGACACATGACCGGGGATCAACTCAAGTTTTCGAAGCTTCGATTCAAACGACAAGGATCGGTAGCCTTCGGAAACAACGACAAGCTCAAAATCATCGGATCAGGTGATATTGAGCTCGACTCTAACTTTATTATTCAAAATGTCTTATTGGTAGAAAATTTTCAATATAATTTACTTAGTGTAAGCCAATTGTGTGATAATAACTATAAGGTCATATTTTTAGAAAATGAATGTGTAATTAATACAAATGAAACCTCTAAAACAATCCTTAAGGGAACTAGAAATAATAATATTTACACTATTAACTTAACTAACTCCTCAACTAGGTGTCTTATGACACGGCAAGAGGAATCATGGTTGTGGCACCGACGACTCGGTCACTCACACCCAAGACTCATCCACAAGATGAGTCAGAGTGACTTAGTCAGAGGTTTGCCTAACCTCAATAACTTGGATAATAAAATATATAATTCTTGTCAACAAGGTAAACAATCTAGGACACAACATCAATTAACTAATCAAGAACGAACCAAAATTGTTCTTGAGCTCCTGCACATGGATCTATTTGATTCACACGGAGCTAAGTCACTTAATGGGAGTAAATTCTGCTTAGTCATAATTGATGACTATTCTAGATTTACTTGGGTTAGGTTCATCAAACACAAAAGTGATACTCTAGATCAATTAATCAACCTATTTAAGTTAATAGAAAATCAACAAAGCATTAAAATCAAAAGACTTAGGACTGATCATGGTGGTAAATTCGAGAACCACAAGTTTACAGAATTCTGTAACCTAAATGGATACCACTATGAGTTCTCTTGCCCTAGAACTCCACAACAAAATGGTCTAGTAGAACGCAAAAATAGAACCCTACAAGAAGCCTCTTGGACAATGTTAAACGAGTATAACCTACCCGATAGGTTTTGGGTGGAAGCCGTGAGTACGACATGCTATGTCCAAAATAGGATCCTTATGGTAAAGAGGCAGCTTAAGACCTCATACGAGATTTATCATGATAAAATACCTAACATCAAGTATTTTAGGGTATTTGGGTGTAAGGTACATATCCTAAACACTAAGGATTACCTTGGTAAATTTACATCCAAAACCTCAACCGGAATCTTTCTAGGATACTCAACTACGAGTAGAGCGTATAGAGTATATAATCATGACACCCTTAGAGTCGAGGAGACTATCAATGTAGTATTTGATGAAGGACACGAATCTACGAAACCCCCAGCAACCCCAATTAGCGAGCCGATTCATACCAGACTCAACTCCGATCCCGAGAACAAGTCTAGTGGTAATCCTAACCTAAGTCAACCAAGTCAGCCTATCGACCAAGTGGTAGATGACTCTAACAAAACTAGAACTCAAACGAGTCATCCTATTGACCAAGTGGTAGACTCAAACCCAAATCCAACTAGGACGCAAACGAATCATCCTATCAACCAAGTGATAGGTGATCCAAGTCTAGAAGTTCGAACTAGAGCCTCATACAGAAAACCTTAGTCAAATCTCCTTGATTTCTAAAATTGAACCCAAAACTATTAACCAAGCTCTTTTTGATCCCGATTGGATTATTGCAATGCAAGAAGAGCTGGCTCAATTCACTAGGAACGAAGTATGGGAATTAGTACCACCACCTAAAGATAAAACAATCATTGGAACAAGGTGGGTGTTTAGAAATAAACTTGATGATAAAGGTGAAATAGTTAGAAATAAAGCTAGACTAGTTGCTAAAGGGTTTAGTCAAGTCAAAGGTTTAGATTACGACGAGACCTATGCCCCAGTAGCTAGATTATAGTCCATTCGAATGCTATTAGCATATGCTGCACATCGAGGATTTAAGTTGTTTCAAATGGATGTGAAATCAACGTTCTTGAATGGATACATTAAAAAAGAGGTTTATGTTAGTCAACCCCCCGGTTTCGAAAGTTTAGATAAACCCGACCATGTCCTTAGGTTAAAGAAAGCCCTCTATGGACTTAAACAAGCTCCTCGAGCTTGGTACGAGAGACTTTCGGTGTATCTTATGTCCAAAGGATTTAACCAGGGTGTAGTTGACCCAACTCTTTTCGTAAAAACCTTAGGTAAAAACATATTCATAGCTCAAATCTACGTAGATGATATTATTTTCGGAACCACCAACTCGATCCTACTGAATGAGTTCATTTCACTTATGGAAAGTGAATTTGAAATGAATTTAGTAGGCGAGTTGAGTTTCTTCTTAGGTCAACAAATCAAACAAACTAAAGATGGAATATACCTACATCAACGCAAATATACTAGGGAATTAATTAAACACTTTGGAATGCAAGATACTAAAATTATTAATACTCCAATGACAACTAATGTGAATATAGACGAAGATGTAATTGGAAACTCAATTGATTTAAAATACTATAGGAGTGTAATAGGGAGTCTCCTTTACTTAACTGCAAGCCGACCTGATATCTTATTTGCAGTAAGTATGTGCACAAGGTTCCAAACCTGTGCCAAGGAGTCTCACCTAACTCTAGTCAAGCGTATCCTTAGATATCTAAAGGGTAGACTTAATGTCGGTATTTGGTATCTTAGATCTACCGAGTTCGAACTAACCGGCTACTCCGATTTGGACTATGCCGGTAGTAAGCTCGATAGAAAGAGTATGAGTGGTTGTTGTTAACTTCTCGACTCGAGTCTAGTAAGTTGGTGCAGTAGGAAGCAATATTGTGTTGCCTTATCTACCACCAAAGTCGAATATATCGCGATGGGTGAGTGTGTCACTCAGCTTCTTTGGATGAAGCACACTCTCTGCGACTTTAAGTTAGACTTTACAAATACTAAACTTCACGTAGATAACATTAGTTTAATTAACCTTACTAAGAATCCGATATGTCACTCTAGGACCAAACATATAGAGGTCAAACACCATTTCATTCGAGAACATGTGGCCAACGGAGCCATACAACTCGAATACATCAAATCGAAGTCTAACTTTGCAGACCTATTTACTAAACCCCTACCCGAAGCCGAATTTAGTTTATTAAGATGAAAATTGGGCATGTGTGTAGTAGAATAGGAACTTACAAATTATATTTTCTTACTACTATTTCTTACTTTTCATTTTCATGGGACTAGCATAGGACATATCTTAGATATCATGCACCTATAGATTTAAGGAGCCAATACATCTCACAACACATAGGAATAATGTGTTTATGTACTTAGCTACGTAGATGGGTGTGAGATGTTAGGACCTTACTCCTGGTTCCAGATGTAGAGCTAGTGCATCACCATGAACCACGGAGTATAATCATACATACTAACCGACTCTGACCATGACTGGTTGATCTTTCATATAAATCAAGTCAAATATGAGTCGAACATTTTATAGATGAAATTATTTTCAGTATATTATTTTTAAAATAATATGGGACATCCTTGGACTTTAAATTTAAATCTATATTAAATTTTGACTCCACGCTTTTCGATATATGGCAAAAGGGGGAGAAAAAGGCCAAAGTTAGGGGATCAAAATTTTTAACTCACTTCATATTTATTCACATGAACAAAAGTTAAGTAAATGATTACTTAACTTTAAGTTTTGAAAATTTACTTAACTTGTTTTTTTTTGTTAACAAAAAGGAGAGAAAGGGCCAAGTTAAGAAGTCTTCTTAACTTAAATGTTTCACTAAGGCCAACTTTAAGTAATGTTAATTACTTAAACTCTTCCTAAATAGCAACCCTCAAGGGGTAGGATTAAGGGTTTCTTTCAAGGCTCACCCTCGGTCAAGGGGGAGGTTTTCCCAAGGGGGAGTACTTGAAGAAAATCCTTACTACTCCTACTTAATCCTCTTATTATTGTTTCTTATGCACATTATTGTTCTTCATGCATGCTATTTTCTTAACTTTGTATATGAGTTTGCCATAAATCAAAAAGGGGGAGATTATTGGTGTAGTAGGCACCTAAGTTAAACCTGAGTTTTGATTATAGCAAATGATACAAAGTTAAGCTCATGTCGTTATCTCACAAGCTGAACCGAGTGTGCAGAAAATTGCTATAGCTGGAGCTGAAGGCTAGCGACACCCGTAGGAAGCCACGATGGTCGGACGATACTCGAGTGACTTCGGAGGGAGCCGAAGGAATCGAGTGGAAGGTCAGAAGCGAAAGTGACACAGTAAGTATCGAGGTAAACTAGTGTGTGTGCGAGTGTAAGTAAGGTCGTATCCTCCTTACGGGGATAGGCTTAAGTGTAGATCCGACCCAAGACATCCCATCGGTGGTCTAGGTTGAGATCGAACGGTCGGAGGCCATCAAAATAAAGTTTTTATTTAGCTAACTTGTCAAGGTCAATCAATCGAATCGTCTGCGGCCAAAGATTCGATTGATGCTGCCATCATTCGACTGATGATGGCTATCAGTCGACTGATGGTCAAGGATCAGCTTCGAGGAGTCAAGGCTTATCACTTCATTTCAAGGGGAGTGGTGCTAAATTTTGATTGGCTAAAGTTCCTCTTGAAAAGGGGCTCAAAGGCTATAAAAGGAGGGCCTATCCTAGGGTTTCATCATCAATTCTAAGCTTCCAAAAAGCCTCCGCAAGCTACAACTTTCCGACAAATGAAGTGCTACTTCTCCTACGCCTTACGCTTACTTGTTTATTCTTTTTTGTCGGTATAAATCTTCATTTCAGTTTGTTCTTATTAATTGTCTTTAATTGCCTCGGAGTTTTTATCATAACGAGGAGAGGGGGAGTGTCCCTCTACCTCAAGCTTTGTGACTTTTTGTATTCGTTCAACTCCTATCTCAAACGAGGAGGAGTTCGTTTAGTGTTTTGCCCTCCGTGTGTGGTCAAGGACCACTAGGGCCTTGGAGCAGTAGCCGAAGGCTACAAACCAAGTAAAAATTCTCTTGTCTCATTTATTTTCCGCTGCGTTTAATTGTCTACTCGAACGAAACGAAGAAAAGTTTTCTATCGCTATTCACCCCCCCTCTAGCGATCCGCTTCGATCCAACATATATTGTTCCATAATTAGCATGTTAACTAAATTTATCAGGTGGTATTTGTAATCAAAGCAAAACAAATATGTTCTAGAAGTTCACTATGTTAGCTCCTCGTGCTCGTGCTAAGCGAACCATTCTTAAGGGATGCCCGTTCCATGGTGAGTTAAGTCGTCATCCCATAACTTTCCTAAGGTTTTCGGCTCTTAGGCACTTACCTGCCCAAAGCGAGGGTCGTTCCCTAGATCTAGCATAAAGTCTCAAAGGCGTGCTGAGTATTGAGAGAAATTGGTAGGTGTTTCCCAAGTAATCTAACTCGGTCTCAAAGGGGCACCTAGCCATTTCCACCCACAACAACTATTTTTTTATCCCTCATAATATTTTTTTTTCTTCTCTATTTTTTCTCATTTCTTTTTCTCTTTTTCTTTTATTTCTCTTTTTCTTTTCTCTCTTTTATTTTTCGGCTCACTGGGATTTTGATTTTTCCAAATGGGCTTACACAATCCGAGCATCTCCAATAACTAAAATGCTAAACCTAGAGTCACCTATGGATTCCAAAGTACTAGACTACTGAAGTGAATCATAATTAGGTATGCACTAGATTCTCCCTTTCAGGAAGTTCGACATGTGTAAGTGCAAAAATAAAGCTAACCAGTGTAAGTCTAGAACATTCAATAGAACAAATAAAATAAAATAACACAAGATAAATGGAGTTAAGCTACCTATGGGAACAACTCATGCAAGCAATTTTCAAAAATACTACAGAGGTAGCTTTACGAACAACAAAAATTAAGTACTGAAAGAAACTCAATAACTCAGGCATGAATAAATGAAAATACCAGAAATGAAACTACTGCTAGGAAACAAAACAAAATAAACCTTTGGGTCTCCCCCTCAGACTTAAATGAAAATATACCTCTAATATGGTGGACGAGGTGGAAAGTCTGGGAGCCTGGGTATCTCTGGATCCTGGGAGAATCTGCTGCTGAGCCGCTAATGCCACATATACATGTGGTCGATCTGGGAGCTAGTGGATGCAGCGGCTTCTCGGTGCTCCTCCTCCCTAGCCCACTGCACCTGTTGGGCATGCATGTGCTACCGCATCTCCCTGCAGTTGGTGGCCTCATCCTGGCGACGAACAACCTCCTCCTGGAAGTATATGCGGGCTTCATCGTAGAACTCCTTAACCGGAAATGTTCCTGTAATCCTCGAACTCCGCCGTGGTAGACACTCGCTTCCTCCCATCGCCTTCCTCTCGCCGTGTAAATGTAGTCGAGGCACGATCGGAACTCCGAGAAATCATAGGTCGACGTACCTTCATCCTACTCAAAAGTAAAAAAAGGTGGTGGTGCAGGTGTAGGCTCATGTCGGCGTGGACTAGGTGGGCTTCTATGCATGTGTGGACTGGAGGGAGAGTGATATAAAGGTGGAGAGATGGGCGCTGATGTGGATGGTCGCTCATGTGGAGGGGACTCCACTATCAGGTCCAAGCGCTAGTTGGCACGTATAGTGATGGTGGTAGGATCCGGGTCGGGGAGCCTAAGGGGTATAAGATTTTTCCTTACAAAGCATAAGGAGTCTCCTTCTCTTACAATCATTTTCATGGCCATGCATACTCCTAGGTCGATCCTAGGGCTCCCCTCTATATTCTCTAATGTAGTGTAATCGTACCCCATCCTATGGCAAATGTGGGTAAGTAGGCCTCCCACATTGATCTCTCCTCGTGCTGCTTTGCCCATCTTCACTAAGTGTTTGATGAAGTGGGACCCTACATCGATGCTACTCCTTTCTTGTAGCATATCCCATAGGCAAAGCAGCTCGCTAGCTCTAACTACACCGTCACTCTCCCCACAACCAAATATAGTATTGGCCATAATGCGGTGGAGGTATTGAAAGACATTGTTTTGGAGGCGCGACGCTTTGGCCCTAGAAGGGTCATAAGTGTGCTCCCCCGTCAACTCGGTCCAACATTCCCAATAGTTTAACCCAATAGGGGTTCTTCTCTCTCCCCCACTTGGCAAGCCAAAGCATGAGTCCCATTGGTGAAGGGTCCACTCATGCTTAATGTTAAAAAGCCTAAAAGTTATCCTACCCTCCTTGCTCTCTCTACCCGTTAAAATTTCCGCCTCTAAGGAACTCAAAAATTCCAAAACTATCCTAGGGTATGTTAGGTGCCTTATTCCCATAATCTCTTCCCACCCCATTTTTGCAAATAGGGTTTGCATATCACCCAACAACCCTAAAGATTCTAACAAATCTTCATCTAAGTACCTAGTAGAAGTAAGTTTACGAGTAGAGAGCATATTGTATCTATCTTTTTGTTCATTATTGCGAAAAATAGAGTGGGTAGGATGTTACCCTTCTCCAGAGCTTGAGGGGCGTCGGCACTCCTTGTTCGTCGCTCCGAGGCACCAGATCGGGGTGCTTGGTCCTCCTCATCCTTGCTTCTTTTGGCTTCCTTAGAGGTTAAAAATGCTTCTAGATAGTGGGGAAGACAAAATCATAGGGTTAGGGCAAGACCTTTCAAAGCACACGACGCAAATGGGGTGAAAACACACGGCTCGCATGCCACGGCCATGTGAAAACACACGGCCAGGCCGTGTGTGCCTCGGGTTGGTCGGGCACGATCATAGAAAAACACACGACCAAGTCGTATGTCCCCATTTTTTTGCCCATTTATGCACCACGGTCTGAATTTTCTCATACACTTCATCGTTTTGGCTAATATGGATTTCATTTTTGCCTAGCAAAGTTCTTTTCTAGTCCTAACTCTAAATGTGATGGAAATCAAAATTAAAATCAAACAAATGTATGCAATGCAATCAAAAAGGGAAATCTAAAACTAAACTTGGGTTGCCTCCCAAGAAATGCTTTGTTTAAAGTCATTTAGCTTGACCACACTCTACTATCAACTCAGCTCTGGTGGTTCAATGAACCTCCATTCATCCGTCTTGGGATCTTCATCTGGAGGTTCCGGCTTCATTCTGCTAAATGCAAAGCCGTCGAGGTAGGGAGCTTTGTGCTCCGAAAGGCTGAAAAGGATGATCTCCCCGTCTACCTCCATGGAGATCTGGTGTGCCTTCACATCTATGCATGCCCCTGTAGTCGCTAGAAAAGGCCTTCCTGCATGATGGATTTTGGGATTTGGTTCACATTGTCGGTGTATGATGAAGTCCAGTGGGTATCACGAAATCCTCAATCATCACGAGCCGTGTGGTAGCATGCCAGCGGGCTCCTTGATGAATCATCCCATCGAATACAATACCGGTTGGAGCATTACCTAATCCCATCTCCAGGTAAAATGCATAGGGCATCACAATCACTGATGACCCTAAGTCGCACAGTGCATTATCGAAGCTTTCTCCATAAATCGAGCAAGGAAGAACAAATTCACCATGGTCCTCAAGCTGTAATGGAATCTTCTCTTCAAACTCAGCTTGGTCAGGTAGGGTGGTAATCATGGCTGCACACCCCTTGGCGAATTGGCTACTTTGCCCCACTCCTTCCTCTTTTCCTTGACTCGCCGGAGAGCTCTTCACATGTTGCGACACCGATTGGGCTATTTGGGCCACTTACATCTCCAACATCCTGGTATGACTTGCAAGGCCTTCAACGGTGGCCTTCAAGTCTCTGAGTGATTCTTCAGACTTCTGATATTGGCGACAAAACTCCTCATTGGCCTTAGTTTGGGTAGCGATGAAGTCTTCCATCATCAGTTCCAGTCTGGACTTCTGTGGTCGCTGCCCATTGCCCTGTTGCTGCCCGTACCCCCTGATGGTTGTGCATTTTCTGAGTTATTCTTATAAGAGAAATTTGGGTGATTTCTCCATCCGGGATTATAAGTATCGGAGTATGGGTTATGGGGCCTTTGGTGATAGTCCCCAACCGCATCACAGTGCTCAATCTGCTCGTCTGAGGTCCCCGACCCTCCATAGTGGTCCTCTTAATATGCTGCCGCTCCCTCTCCAAAATAAATGGCTGTGCATGCAGATGAAGGATTCAAAGATTCAAACCGTCTGCTGAGCATGTCCATCCTTGCCGAAAGGTGGTCCATGGAGTTGACAGTGTATCGTCCTGCTACAGGTGTAGGTTGACCACGTTCAGAAGCCCATTGATGGTGGTTCTAGGCCACCTCTTCGATAAGCTCTTTCACTTCCTCTATGGTCTTATTCATCAGTGCTCCTCCTGCAGTAGAATCTAGGGACATCTTCGTGGCATAAGTGATCCCATTATAGAAAATGTGGATCACCAACCACCTCTCCAGTTTGTGGTGGAGGCATTAGTAGAGTAGCCCCTTGTAGCGATCCCAAGCCTCGAATAAGGACTCTCCCTCCTTCTGGCGATAGCTCATGATAAGATGGCGCATGTGAGCAGTCTTACTTGGTGGGAAGTATTTATTCAGAAACTGCTGCTCACACTGCTCCCATGTGGTGATGCTGCCAGGAGGTAGGGAGTGAAGCCATGCCTTAGCCTTATCCCGCAGTGAAATCGGGAACATGCCCAGGTGGATTGTGTCAGTAGGGACTTCGTTCATTTTCATCATTGAGCAGATTTCAAGAAATGCCTCAAGGTGTCGGTTCGGGTCTTCAGTCACATCTCCCCCGAATTGGCTCTGCTGGACCATATGTATAAGTGTCAGCTTCAGCTCAAAGTTATTTGCCGAAATAGATGGTCCAGCTATACTCGGCCTGAATCCTCTAGCGCTAGGAGCTGCGTAGTCCCGCAGAGGTCGGCTACCTATGTTCACCTCGAATGCATCTTGATCCTCCATCTTTCATTGTTCTGCTCTCCAACGGTGAAAGGTTCGCTCAATTTCTAAGTCGATCAAAATTAGACCTTCAGACCCTAATTGTCTAAGCATACGACGAACCAAAGCACAAAGTTAAGAGTGCTAATCTAATTCTAAAAGAAGAAAATAAATCAATCTAGCAAATAAAAATATAAGATTCAATAAGTAAATAGGAAACTACTGCTAAAAATAAAAACTAAATCAAAATATGGAAAATATAGAACTAAAGCAAATAAGATAAACTAGCAAGAAAATAAAGCAAACAAATAATCTAATCCTAAGTCCAATTCAATTTACCACTGTTCGATTTGATATCGAATCGATCAGTGCCCGACAACGGTGCCAAAAACTTGATGCACATGGATGCGACCTCAAATCTCGCAACAGATACCGTTGAGGACCCAAAGCACGCGCTCGCGCTCAACGCCCGCAAGTGCACGGATGTCATCAAGTAATAAAGATTATCGATCCCACAGGGACTGAGATTCGAATACCAATATACTCAGTGGTTGTAATCGTTCAGACGTGATCTCTAAAAGGTTGCAATTGGTGAGGGCTGTCGGTGGACTCTACTCTGTACGATGTCACACGGAGGAGGAAAGGAGTGTGCCGAGGTCTTCAAAGGTGATTCTAGGACTTCAGTTTCGCTTGCGTATCACAGAACAATGTTGTCAATTGGTGTTATCTAGACGTTTACCTATGGCTTTGTGGAAGGGACATCATACACTCTCCCGTAGAGCCGTTGCATCTACCGGGAGCTATCTCCGCCTACAAGGACAGGATAGATGGTACGAGGATGCCAAATCAATCCCTACGGTGGATCGTTTCCGATTCCACCGCACCCTTCTCCCCGTAGTTACAGGAGATAAGGTTTACTCCTAGGTTCCTTAATCAAATCCCCTAAATTTTAGATTGTGAGGGCTGTCACCCCTCGTATCGCCTAAGCACAGCGGAAAGAAAGCCAAACACACATAGATATAATAAAGAGCAACTACCAATTGTCAAATCAATCTCATGGGCCGAATTTAACATGAATCAACATTGTTTATGTACACAAGCTACTCCTTAATCCTAGAATCGAAAGTACTACTTCATGTATACGAAGGAAGAATCACAAAGCATGTCTAAGTTTGAATACATAAGGAATGATCACAGTAATAAAGATTTACAATGCTTCCGTGATCTTCTCTTCGGTGTTGTGTTGTAAGGTGTGGACCTCCGGCGGCGTTCCTCCTCCCCATTGCGAGTTACTGAAGCTTTTTAGGGCTTCGACGTGCCATCTGAGCCATCGTGCCTCCCCCTAGGGTTTGGGCAGAGCCATCCTTATATAGACATCGCCTTGGACCGCTGCAAAATCCGGAAAAATCCCTAGTCGCGCAAATCTATCGGGCCGCCACACAGTCGTGTGTTTCCACACGGCCAGGCCGTGTGCAGCCTTGGGTTGCTGATCTCACCCATTGGACATGGCCGTGTGAATCCACACGCCCTGGACATGTCCAACTCTGCGTCTAGCTACGAAATGTCCTTCTTTTGCTCCGAAAATACATCTTTTTCACCCGTAAATCTAACCTACACACAAAAGTACAATGAGCATACCTCCGAACTAGAAAATAGGAAATGCATGAAAAAATAGAGTAACATATGCATGAAACTAATACAAAATGTAATGAGATGTGAGCGAAAACTACTTCTAAAACCTTATATGTTTTGCTCACATCAACTCCCCTCTTACGAGTCTTCTTCTATTCCTTAGCCCTTGTATATCATTACATATATGTGAGTCACACCCAGTATCCAATATTCAAGTGTCTAAGGAAATAGAATGACAATCAATAACGAAGATACCTATAAAGGATGGGGCATCGGGTGCCTTCTTCTTCTTCACGGACTCAAGATAAATCTTGCAGTTTCTTCGCTAGTGGCCCTCCTTGCCACAATGATGGCAAGTGCCCTTTTGTGCTGGTTCTGCCTTCTTAGCCTTTTTCTTCTTCCCTTTCGTCTGTTCCTTTGACTTCCTCTTAGAACCTTTCTTTGAGGAATCAACTAACAGAACCACCTTCTCCTCATGCTTCACAGAAGGCTCCACAGTCTTCAGCATATTGAGGAGCTCATGAATAGTGGATTCGAGTTTGTTCATCCGGTAGTTCATCACAAATTGTTAAAAACTCTTGGGCAAACAATGCAGAATTAAGTCAATACTTAATTTATGATCCATCACAAACCCGAGGGTAGCCAGCTGCTCGATGTACCCATTCATCTTTAGCACAAACTGCACTACAAATGAACCTTCTTGCATCTTAGAGGTGAAGAGGAGCCTGGAGACTTCGAACCTTTCGGATCTCGCTTGCTCATCAAACAACTCATGAAGATGGAAGACTATGGTATTAACATCCATATGCTCATGTTGCTTTTGCAGCTCAGGTACTATTGCGGCTAGCATGATGCAACTCACTAGTTCAGAATCAGCCACATGTTTCTGATAGGCCAACAATTGGTCTGGAGTTACATCATCCTTAGGACGGTTGGGAAGAGGCTCTTCGAGGACATACGCGAGCTTTTCTACCTTGAGAACAATTCTCAAGTTTCGAAGTCAATCCAAGAAGTTAAGCCCAGTCAATTTGTTTGAATCCAAAATAGTGCGCAAATTTAAAGACGTCATGATCAATCGATTAACCTAGAAATACAAAATCGAGCATATATGAGAAAGATGGAAAAAATGAATCAACATACATTTACAAATCCCATTCATTTTTAAAATTTAAAACCCCAAAATCACTTTGAGAGATCGTAGGTCCATCTCCGAATGGGCTATCCAACATAGATATGAACAACCTTAGAGAGAGTCCAACAAGCCATTCATAGCTACAATGGTAGGCATCAAGTATACCGATTGCATATCACATATATGCAACTATCACAATGTGCTATCAACTAATTGAATGTTCACATATACATCAGGTTGTTAACTCATTAATAAGTATGCATCATATGCATAGCACCCAACTTCACCTCCCTTCACATCGACCTTGGAGAGAGTCCAATAAGCCGATGCTCCAGGTTAAAGCCAACCCATTAATCGAGAAATAGTTTTAATATGGTTAGAGCGCATTCAACCAATTAGCCCAGCTTGGAGAGATTCCAATAACCAAAGCTAACGATTGACCTTTGACTCTTACCATATTAGTATTAAACTATTCCATGGTTTGAACATGTTCGGGTTCGAGCCGGGCTTGGAGAGAGTCCAACAACTCAAACAAGAAATAGAACTCTGGTTCCAACCATATTAATGGAAGGTGTAGGCTTTAGTATTATGTAAGGGTTTTAATGTCTCATCCTCTTTGCATGCAAATAACTATTATCTATATGACATACATCTACATGTCACGACACGCATGACATAATGATATGCATCTAATGCAATTACATGTCATACAATCATGACATGTACAAAATTTCCTTATATGTCATAACTATTGATGGAAATAAAATATGTTTTGAGATTTGATTCCCCAAATCAAATCATGATTAAATTAGAAAACAAATTTCCAAATCTAATCACATATTTTATTTATGAAAGGTCTCAATTAAGGAAAGTCAAATTTAATTTAGGAAACAAATTTTCTAAATTATCAAAACTATTTATGGAAAAAAATATGTTTTATATTTTATTCCCCAAATCAAATCATGATTAAATTTGGAAACAAATTTTCAAATCTAATCACATATTTTATTTATGAAAAGTGTTAATTTCCATAAATACTTCTAAACTTTCCAAAAGTAGAAGATTTCAATAAATACTTCTAAACTTTCCAAAATTAGAAAATTTCCATAAATACTTCTAAACTTTCCAAAAGTAGAAAATTTCCATAAATACAATTAAGACTATCGCAAAATAATTTTACGATTATGTCGAAACACAACCTAAGCTTTGATACCACTGTTGGGTTTCCGACATTGCGGCGAGTGTGTGTTCGAACATATTTCGTAAACATGTGCACAACGGAATAATTAAAAAGCAATAAATCTTATTTATTACAATACACACACCACAGGCATGCGTAGTACAACATGTGTAGACATAATCGCAATTTCAAATTTTGCAATAAGAGGAAATTACGCTAGTTATACCTGACATATCACGTGCAGTGGGAATGATATCAACCGGAGCAACTCTCGATAGAATTGCCTTTATCTGTATCCACGCTAAGTACTGTCGGGATAGCTTCGCCAAGCTACAAGCCTCATCTTCGTAGGAGTCACTAGCCTCACATCAAAGACGATGTGATCGAGAGAAGATCACAATCCGAATTAAAATTCGGATTCAAAAACGAGTCCCCAAAACTCGCTTCTCCGAAGAGGTATTTGTCAACCGATTGACAAATCCTTGGTCCTCCACCTATGAGGATTACCGAAGATCCAATCCTCGATAAGGAAGTCACTGTCGGAGCTCCAAACACTATCCAAACGACACTCCAACAAGAAGGAAACAAGCTCTCCAAAAATTGGATAGCTTGGTGGAGGACTTGGCGCTGGCCAAAGGAGATGGTCGGCTGATCCATGGTCACCAGAGCCAAGGTGGATCACCGGAGGGTCACCGGAGGAGTGGTCGGCAGCAGCTTGACGCCAGTAACTAGGGTGGATGGCGGCACAAAAGCTGGGCTGGCTTCCTTGGACGGCGGCATGGAGAAGAGAGGGAGAGGAGAGGATGAGAGTTTTCCAAAATAATACTTAGGGATCTCAAAACCTCTAGCCATGCTTTTATAGAGTGCGTGTTTCTTAACCATTAAGAAACCTTCTCCTTAAAGTTATTGGTTCATAACCAAAACCTGTTAATCCGCTCCAATAACTTAAGTTAAAATAAACTTAACCTAGTTGGTCTATTTTAAGTTAAAACGAACCGAATCAACTTTGGTTCAATCGTTTAAAACAAACCAAACCTCTTTGGTTTATTCTCCACCATTGGATTAGAACCAAACCTATTTTGTTCATCCATCATGCCTTCATAAGACTCGACCCATCCATGCTTCCATTGCGACTGAAATAATTTCATGCTCGCTCCTAGTTTGGTCCAACCAAACCTAGTTTCTCTCGATATGAGAATCTCATTCTCAAGCTCGTTTTAAATCTTTCGGATTACGCTCATTGTGCGTGTGACCAAATAGGTTCCCGATTTAAGTTGGTCGTCTATAATTAACCATTAATTATAGAACGATCATGAGTTACACCTAGTAGTACATTATGATCCCCAATTAATCATAAAATCAACGGTTGATTCTAGACCATTTCTGAAACCCTTCAGCAGCTACAATGAATCTTGCCCCGTTCCCTTCACTCATCTTATACCCACTTGGTTAAGGACATGATCTATAGTGTCAGTCCCCACTTGGCTAACTACATCACACCTAGCCCAAATATCATTTCTTCATTCTACGAATTCTAGTTACTGCACATGTATCTAAGAGTACCTTACTCTAAATATGTAATGCTTTGGCCAAAGACTTTAGTAACAATCCGACGAGAGGCCATGCGTATACATCTCCTCACAAGAAGTGGTGAATCCTTTATAGGCTATTCAAAAACCTTCGGGCATTTTGACTTATACTCAATCATCCCTCGTCCACATCTCTTCAGAGATGCTTGTTTAAGATATCAAAGCATAAGTCTTCATGACCAAGTTGACTTGAATACTGCAAGTCAAAGGAACATCATAGATAAGCTGTAGTAAGAACTTCATTGACATATCCATATATGCAGAGAACCATATGAAGTCTTACATCTGGTCACTCCAATGAACTAGTTACCATAACTAGCATCCACGATTAACTCCGGACATCACAATGTCTTCAGCTAGTGAGAATTAGCTGCTTGGATACATCAAGGAGTATACCTCGTGCTAGTCTCGACAGAATTGATGGTGTCCATATCCATCAATTCATCGACTAGGGATAATTCCAATACATCACAATTACACATGTAGAAATACTCACTAGTTGTGATCCAATCACAAATTCTCTCATCTTGTGAATCATATTGTGGACATTCAGTAAATGAATTTAAGATCTAATCAAATACATGAAAACATGTATACTCAAATAGTGAATCTTCATTTATCATATAAATGGTTTAAACATAAGGCGCTTGCCTTAGGACATCTCTCATATATAACTAACATTGATGCCCAAGTAGTTAGAGTTTCTCTAGCAAATTATGAGGTGGCTCGGGTCTTGGTGGACTCGGAGAATTCTGTTAACATTCTCTTTCAGGATGCTTTCAACTAGATGCATCACGAGAATGTACAGTTGGAGGATATATCAACCCCTTTATTTCAATTTGCTGGGCCTATGATGCACCCTTCGGGGCAGTTATCTCTGCCCCTTACTTTGGGGATGAGGCCGAGTCAAAAGACCAACATGACCTCCTTCCTAGTGGTGGATGCCCCTTCTGCCTATAATGCTATCTTGGCTCGTCCCTTTTTTATAAACTTTTTAGGCGGTGACTTCTCCCTACCATCAGAAGATAAAGTTTCTGGTGGGCCAACTCATTGGGGAAGTCCAAGGCGAACCAAAAAAAAATGGGAGTTGTTATGTGCAAATGGTAAGGGACGACAAGAAAAAGGCTAGAGTGGAAGACCCCAAGGGGAAGACCATTGTCACTCCGGAAGCATATGTGCTAGAGGAAACCCTGCCCAAGAAGGAGAATCTAGAAGAAGGGGAGTTTGTGGAAATAGCTCTAGGGAAAGTGACTCGGATAGTGCAGTAGCTGGAGGTGAAGGAAGAACTCATTACCTGTCTATGAAGAAATGAAGAGATCTTCTCCAAAGATGTGCATGATCTGACCAGAATTGATCCTCAAGTTGCAGAGGACCATCTGAACATTATCCCTAGAGTACGACCCATCCAGCAAAAGAGGTGATACTTCGGGCCGGAGAAGGACAAGGTTATCGCTGAAGAGGTGGATAAGCTACTACAGGCCAGTCACATAGAAGAAATTCAATTCCCCGAGTGGGTATCAAATATAGTGTTGGTTCGTAAGTCCTATAGGCAATGGAGAACGTGTATCGATTTTCGTGATTTAAATAATGTTTACCCTAAAGACTGCTACCCTTTGCCTCGTATTGATCAGTTGGTGGATTCTACTGTGGGATATGAAGTTGTATCACTTATGGATGCTTATCAGGGGTAGCGTCAAATCCCATTAGCTTGGGAAGATAGAAGGAGGGTTAGCTTTGTGACGTTCGGAGGGCTATACGCATATGTAGTGATGCCCTTCGGGCTAAAAGATGCAGGAGCCACTTATCGAAGGTTAATGGATAAGATATTCGCTGAACAAAAGATCATGAATATGGAGGTATACATTGATGACATTTTGGTAAAGTCACGGCTCACTCAGAGTTTGGTACAAGATATAGAGGAAACCTTTTCTATCCTCAAACTCTACAACATGAAGTTGAACTCAAAGAAGTGTTTATTTAGGGTAAAGAGTGGAAAGTTCTTGGGATACATCATGATAGAAAAGGGATTGCAGGCTAACCTGGAGAAAGTTCAAGCATTGTGTAATATGAAGTCACCCACTAACTTGCGAGAAAACCAGAAGTTGGTAGGGAGGATTGTTTCATTGCCTCGGTTTATCGCCAAGTCAGCAGACTGAGGGTTACCCTTTTTTTATATTCTGAGGAAGGTCACTTGGTTTCAATGGGATGAGCAGTGTGAGCATGCTTTCCAAGATTTGAAGAAGTACCTAGCGGGGATCCCATTACTAGCTAAATCTGTCTCGAGAGAACCATTGTGGCTATACCTAGCTGCATCTGAGGAAGCAATCAATTCAGTTTTATTGAGGCAAGAAGGCGCACAACAGCAACCTATTTATTATACAAGTCACATATTGAAGGGGGTTGAGTTAAGATATACTGAATTAGAGAAGTTGACATATATACTAATCTTGACTGCCCACAAATTGAGGCCATATTTCTTGACTCACCTAGTGAATGTGCTAACAAATAGTGAATTGGGTTGGGTAGTTACTAAACCAAATTCTTCAAGAAGATTAGCCAAGTGGGATATGGAGCAAAGTGAGTATGACATTCACTATCATCTTTGAACTGCAATCAAGGCTCAATTGCTAGTTGATTTCCTAGTCGAGGTGCCAATGGGTATGGAGAACAGTATGACAAAAGGAAAAAGGGGAGAAAAGTGCATGGAACATTTTTGTGGATGGATCTTCAGGGGTCGGAGGAAGTGCAGTCAAAGTAGTGCTTATATCTCCATCAGATGAAGATACTTATATAGCCATTGATTGAGATATAAAGCATCCAACAATAAGGCAGAGTATGAAGCTATTCTGGCTGGATTACAAGTAGCTCGGGCAGTGGGGGCCACTTCGGTCATAATACATTCAGACTCTCAATTGGTTGTGTCACAACTCAAGGGTGCTTATGCCATTCGGGAGGGTAGATTGCAAAAATATTTCGCGACTTTTGATAAAGGAAAAACTCATTTTCAGGAGGTAACCCTGCAACAAATCTTGAGAGAGGAGAATAGAAAGGTGGATGAATTGTCTCGGCTAGCCAGTGCCTTAAATGAATGGAGGCCTCAACATTTTTTATGTATAGAAGTCCCTCATTCCTTGGTGGTGCATAATGTGGAAGAAGTAGTGCAGGAAGGTAGTGGTACATCCGACTGGAGAACTGACATTATGGCTTACCTACAGCATGGGAGTGTCCCAATCGAGGGTGGAGCGGCATCGGATTTGTTGAAAAGGGTGAAGTGATTTGTAATTATAATGGAACTCTATACAAGACGTCTTTTAGCTAACCTTTATTAAAGTGTCTCGGGAAAGAAGACGTTGAGTGGGTACTTAGGGAAATACATGAAGGATGTTATAGCAACAATTTGGGAGGAAGGGCTCTGACTTGGAAAGTGTTGTTAGCCGAATACTTTTGGTCAACTCTTCAATAAGATGCAACATGCCTAGTGCAGACTTGCCCAGCTTGTCAAAAGCATAGCAACATGTCGGAGTTGCCCATCGTGTTGATGAAGGTTGTAGTTGTTCTTGTCCCTTTGACCAGTGGGGAATAGACATAGTTGGTCCAATGCCTACAACTCCTTTACAAAAGAAATTCTTACTGGTGGTTGTGGATTAATTTTCAAAATAGGTGGAAGCTATACCCTTATCTAAGATCACAGAGAGTGCGGTGATACTATCTATCGATATGTGATTTTCTGAAAGTTGGTCAGTGACAATGGACATCAGTTCCAAGGCCGAAAAATTAGAGAGTGGTGTCAGAGTCTCAATATTCAACAGGCCTTCACTTCGGTAGCTCATCCTCAGGCTAATGGTCAGGTGGAAGTAGTTAACAGAATTCTCATTCAAGGGTTAAAATCTAAGTTAGGGGCCAATCAAGGAAATTGGGTGGATGATTTACCTGGGATATTATGGGCTTATCGAACCACACCTAAAACGACCACTGGAGAAACCCCATTCAGTCTGGTGTATGGAACTGAAGCAGTCATCCCGATAGAAGCCATTCTGAATAGTGCCCGAGTTCAAGCTTATAACCTAGAGAAGAATCAAATCTTGAGAGGTACTGAGCTAAATTTCTTGGAAGAGAGGTGAGAACAGGCTCGAATCCGAGTTGAAACATATAAATGATGCGAGCGAAACATATAGGATTTTAGGAGTAGTTTTCGCTCACATCTCATTACATTTTATGTTAGTTTCATGCATATGTCACTCTATTTTGCATGCATTTCCTATTTTCTATTTCGGAGGTCTGCTCTTTGTACTTTTGTGTGCAGGATACCATTTCGGAGAAAAAAAGCAGACTTTCAGAGCAAAAGAAGGACATTTTACAGCTAGACACAGAATGGGACACGGTCAGGGCATGTGGCTACACACAGCCATGTCCAATGGGTGAGATCAACCACCCCAGGGCCGCACACGGCCTGGCCGTGTGTTTCCACACGGTCATGTGGTGGCCCGCCAGATTTGTTCGATTAGGGTTTTTCCAGATTTTGCAGCAGTCCGAGGTGATGTCTATATAAGGATGGCTCCACCCAAACCCTAGGGAGGAGGCACGACAGCTAGGACGGCATGCAGAAGCCCTAAAAAGCTTTGGGAACTCGTAACGGGGAGAAGGAACATCTTCGGAGGTCCACGCCTTGCACTTCAACGGCAAAGAGAAGACCACGAAAGCATTATAATCCTTTGTTCTTGTGTTTTATTCCTTATGTATTCGAACATAAACATGCTTTGTGATTCTTCCTTCATATAGATGGAGTAGTACTTTCGATTCTAGGATTAGGGAGTAGCTTGTGTGCACATTACAATGTTGGTTCATGTTAAATTCTGCCTTTGAGTTTGATTTGACAATTGGTAGTTGTTTTTACTATATCTATGTGTGTTTGGTTTTCTATCTGTTGTGCTTAGGCGATACGAGGTGTGACATCCCTCGTATTTAAGATTTAGGGGATTTTATACAAGGAACCTAGGGGTAAACCTGATCTCTTGTAACTGTGGGTAGAAGGGAGGGTGGAATCGGAAACGGTTCATGGTAGGGATTGATTTGGCATCCTCGTACCATTTATCCCATCCTTTTAGGCGGAGATAGCTCCCGGTAGATGCGGCGGCTCATCGGGAGAGTGTATGATGTCCCTTCCACAAAACCATAGATAAATGTCTAGACAACACCAATTGACAGCATTGTTTTGTGATACACAAGCGAAACCGAAGTCCTAGAATCACCTTTGAAGACCTCGGCACACTCCCTTCCTCCTCCGTGTGACACCGTATAGAGTAAAGTCCACTGACAACCCTCACCAATCGAAACCTCTTAGAGTTACGTCCGAACAATTACAATCACTGAATATATTGATATTCGAATCCCAGCCCCTGTGGGATTGATAATCTTTATTACTTAACGACATCCGTGCGCCTGTGGGCATTGAGCGCGAGTGCGTACTTTGAGTCTTCGACGGTCTCCGTCGCGAGATTTGAGGTCGCGTTCGTGCACATCAAGTTTTTGGTACCGTTGCCGGGGACTGATCGATTCGATATCAAATCGAATAGGGATAATTGGATCGGACCTAGGATAGATTTATTTTTCTTGTCTTTCTTTATTTTATTTTATTTTATTTCATTTTTGTTTATTCAGTTGCTCTTTCCTTATCTATAATTTCCTGTGTATAACGATGCATGCTTTTACTCATGATTATGATCAAGTTAATGCTGTGAGTTTTGGTAATATTTATTGTGAGCATTGTGATGAAACATGTCATACCATAAATGATTGTCCTTTTATTTTCGAACCTTCACAATTTGAACAAGAAGATGTCACCTACAATTACAACCAGTGGCCAGAAGATGATTCCTATTCATATAGTTATGACCCTGGGTACTTAAACCCTCAGTATTGTCCGCCTAAATCCCGACTTGAGCAGATGATGGAAGATTTCATTAGAATAGAACAAGCGGCGAACACTGAATTCCAATGGCGGCATTCACAGACAAAGACTCAATATTGTTTCCCAAGTGAGAACGAGTGCTTTGAATCGCCATGCGAATTTTATCCAGAATCAAGTCTCCATCTAGAAGCATTGCTAGAAAATTTACTAGGGAATACGAGGAGCATAGCCAACAATTTGCGGAGATTATGGAACGAGATCTAGCAAGAGAAGAAACCAAATGACTAGAAGGTGACTTTGATGACTAGATCACACCTAATAGGGTGGAGACTCACTTTGAGCGAATGGAAAAGGAGGACGTAGATGACATTGGAAGTAAAGAAGGACAATCCATTCAATCACCACTTGGAGAAGAACTTGAGGATTATATAATGGACACTTTAATCGAGGAGTGCATTGCTTCAATCAAACCACCTCCTAACCTCAAGGATCTAGAAGAGCCTACCTTAATCCTCACTGAAATTTTAGTTACTAATAACGAACCCCTTTTAATGATTGATAATGATAAAATTTCAGTCAACATATTGGAATCTACTGATCAATCTTTTGTTGAGGATATTTGTGGTCAGTTACATCAATTACAGCATATGGATGAAATGAAATATTACGATCGGACTTTTGAAAATTCTTTGAGGCTAAGCATGCTCAATCCCGAGCCAAGGAAAGTAGCTAACAAGTATCTCGCCCCTCCATGAGCAAGATTTAAGGGATATAGTGATGGAGGACAAAAAGGCAAGAGGCGCAAAGTGAGCAAATATCTTGCTCCCCCATGAGCAAGATTCAAACACATCAATTGAAATGTAGGAATAAGGTCAGGCTAAAAGACCTTAAACAAAGCGCTTCTTAGGAGGCAACCCAAGTTTAGTTTTAGATTTCCCCTTGATTGTATTGCATGAATTTGTTAGATTTTAGTCTTGATATCCATTTCATTTAGAGTTAGGACAAGAAAATAACTTTGCTAGGAAAAATTGAAATCCATATTAGCCTACACGGCGAACTATATGAGAAAATTTGGACCGTGGTGTATAAATGGGGACACAGCCTAACCGTGTGTTTTCCCACGGCCGTGCCCGACCGACCCGAGGCGCACACGATCTAGCCGTGTGTTTTCACACGGTCGTGTCGCACGAGGTTAAAAGGGGTGAGCCATGTGTTTTCACCCCCATTACGCTGTGTGCTTCAAAAGCTCTTGCCCTAGCCGTGTGGTTTCGTCTTCCATACTATCTAGAAGCACTTTTAACCTCTAAGGAAGCTAAAAGAAGCAAGGATGAGGAGGACCAAGCATGTAGCACCTCGATCCGATGCCTCAGAGCGACAAACAAGGAGAGCTGATGCCCCTCAAGCTCTGGAGGAGGGTAATGCCCTACCCACTCTTCTTTTTCGCAATAATGAACATAGAGATAGATATAATGTGCTCTCTACTCATAAGCTCACTACTACTAGGTACTTAGATGAAGATTTGCTAGAGTCTTTAGGGTTGTTGGGTGATATTCAAGCCCTATTTGCAAAAATGGGGTGGGAAGAGATGATGGGAATAAGGTACCCAACCTACCCTAGGATAGTTCTAGAATTTTTAAGTTCCTTAGAGGCAGAAATTTTAACGGGTAGAGAGAGCGAGGAGGGTAGGATAACTTTTAGGCTTTTTATCATTAAGCATGAGTGGACCCTTCACCAATGGAACTCATTCTTTGGCTTGCCAAGTGGGGGAGAGAGAAGACTCCCTATTGGGTTTAACTCTCGGATAGTTTGGACTGAGTTGACGGGGGAGCATGCTTATGACCCATCTAGGGCCAAAGAGTCGCACCTCCAAAACCCTGTTTTCCGATACCTCCACCGCATCATGGCCAGTACTATATTTGGTCGTGGGGAGAGTGACGGTGTAGTTAGGGCTAGCGAGTTGCTCTGCCTCTGGGACATGCTACAAGAAAGGAGTAGCATCGATGTAGGGTCCCAGTTTATCAGACACTTAGTGAAGATGAGAAAAGCAGCACGAGGAGAGATTAATATGGGAGGCCTACTTACCCACATTTGCCATAGGATGGGGTACGATTACACTGCATTAGAGAATATAGAGGGGAGCCCTAGGATCGACCTAGGACTGTGCATGGCCATGAAAATGATTGTGAGAGAAGGAGACTCCTTATGCTTTGTAAGGAAAATTTTGACGACCCTTAGGCTCCCCGGCCCTGATCGTACCACCATCACTACACGCGCCAACTAGCGGTTGGACCTGATAGTGGCGTCCCCTCCATATGAGGGACCCTCCACATCGGCGCCCATCTCCCCACCTTTATATCACTCTCCCTCTAGTCCACACATTCATAGGAGCCCACCTAGTCCACGCCAACATGAGTCTGCACCTGCACCACCATCTTTTTCTACTTTTGAGCAGGATGCAGGTATGTCGGCTTATGATTTCTAAGAGTTTCGATTGCGCCTCGATGACATTTACACTGAGCAGTAGACGCAGAGGCAACGATGGGAGGAGCAGAGCGCCTACCAGTAGGCAGAGTTCTAGGGATTACAGGATCATTTCCAGTGGGCTAAGGAGTTCTACGATGAGGCCCGCATATACTTCCAGGAGGAGGCTGCTTGTTGCCAGGATGAGGCCACCTACCGCAGAGAGATGCAACAACACATGCATGCCTAGCAGGCCCAGTGGGCTAGGGAGGAGGAGCACCGAGCAGCCGCTGCATCCACCAGCTCCTAGATTGAACACATGTACATGTGGCATCAGCGGCTCAGCAGTAGGTTCTACCAGGATCCAGAGATGCCCAGGCTCCTAGATTTTCCACCTCGTCTACCATACTAGAGGTATATTTTCATTTATGTCTGGGGGGGGGGGGAGGGGGGGAGACCCGAAAGTTTATTTTGTTTTGTTTCCTAGCAGTAGTTTCTTTTATGGTATTTTCATTCATTTATTCATGCATGGGTTATTGAACTTCTTTCAGTACTTAGTTTTTGTTATCTATAAAGTTGCCTCAGTAGTATTTATAAAAAAGTTGCTTATATGAGTTGTTCTCATAGGTAGCTTAACTTCATTTATCTCATGGTATTTTATTTTATTTGCTTTAATGAATGTTCTAGATTTACACTAGTTAGCTTTATTTCTTTACACTTACACATGTTGAACATTCTGAAGGGGATAATCTAGTACATACCTAGTTATGATTCATCTCAGTAGTCTAGTACTTTGGAATCCATAGGTGACTCTAGGTTTAGCATTTTAGTTACTAGAGATGCTCATATTGTGTAAGCCCATTAGGAAAAAAATCAAAATCCCAGTGAGAAAAAAAAAGAGAAGAGAGAAAGAGAAAAGGATGAAAAAGAAAACAAGAAAAAAAAAGGAAAAAAAATAGAGAGATAGAAGCTTATGAGGGATAAAAAATAGTTGTCGTGGGTGAAAATGGCTAGGTGCCCCTTTGAGACTGAGTTAGGTTACTAGGGAAACACCTACCAATTTCTCTCAATACCGAGCACGCCTTTGAGACTTTATGCTAGATTAAGGGAACGACCCTCGCTTTGGGCAGGTAAGTGCCTAAGAGTCGAAAACCTTAGGAAAGTTATGGGGTGATGACTTAACTCACCATGGAACGGGCATCCCCTAAGAATGGTTCGCTTAGCACGAGCACAAGGAGCTAACTTAGTGAATTTTTAGAACATATTTATTCTGCTTTGATTGTGAATACCACTTGATAAATTTAGTTGTCATGCTAAGTATGGAACAATGTCTTTTAAATTTCATGGTACTGAGGTTTGCTTGAGGACAAGCAAAGATATAGGGTTTTAGGAGTAGTTTTCACTCACATCTCATTACATTTTATGTTAGTTTCATGCATATGTCACTCTATTTTGCATGCATTTCCTATTTTCTAGTTCGGAGGTCTACTCTTTGTACTTTTGTGTGTAGGATAGCATTTCAGGAGAAAAAGGAGCACTTTTGGAGAAAAAGAAGGACATTTTGCCACTAGACACAGAATGGGACAAGGCCAGGGCGTGTGACTACACACGGCCATGCCCAATGGGTGAGATCAGCCACCCTAGGGCTGCTCATGGCCTGGTCGTGTGTTTCCACATGGTCGTGTGGTGGCCCGCCAGATTTGCACGACTAGGGTTTTTTCGAATTTTACAGTGATCCGAGGTGATGTCTATATAACGATGGATCCGCCCAAACCCTAGGGAGGAGGCACGACGGCTAGGACGTCACGCCGAAGCCCTAAAAAGCTTCGGGAACTCGCAACGGGGAGGAGGAATGCCGCCGGAGGTCCACGCCTTGCACTTCAACACCGGAGAGAAGACCACGAAAGCATTGTAATCCTTTGTTCCTGCGTTTTATTCCTTATGTATTCGAACATAAACATGCTTTGTGATTCTTCCTTCATATACATGGAGTAGTACTTTCGATTCTAGGATTAGGGAGTAGCTTGTGTGCACATTACAATGTTGGTTCATGTTAAATTCTATCTTTGAGTTTGATTTGACAATTGGTAGTTGTTTGTACTATATCTATGCGTGTTTGGTTTTCTCTCTGCTGTGCTTAGGCGATACAAGATGTAACAACCCTCGTATTTAAGATTTAGGGGATTTTATACAAGGAACCTAGGGGTTAACCTGATCTCCTGTAACTGTGGGTAGAAGGGTGCGGTGGAATCGGAAACGACTCATCGTAGGGATTGATTTGGCATCCTCGTACCATCTATCCCGTCCTTTTAAGCGGAGATAGCTCCTGGTAGATGCGGAGGCTCATCGGGAGAGTGTATGATGTCCCTTCCACAAAACTATAGATAAACGTCTAGACAACACCAATTGACAGCATTGTTTTGTGATACACAAGCGAAACTGAAGTCCTAGAATCACCTTTGAAGACCTCGCCACACTCCCTTCCTCATCCGTGTGACACCGTATAGAGTAAAGTCCACCGAAAACCCTCACCAATCGAAACCTCTTAGAGTTATGTCCGAACAATTACAACCACTGAATATTTTGATATTTGAATCCCAGTCCCTGTGGGATTGATAATCTTTATTACTTGATGACATCCATGCACTTGCGGGCGTTGATTGCGAGCGCGCACTTTGAGTCTTCGACGGTCTCCGTCACAAGATTTGAGGTCGCATTCGTGCGCATCAATAAACAAAAAAATACAACAAGTTTTTAATAAGAAGGTAGTACCAAGGAGGTTTCAGGACGATGACCTAGTTTTATGCAAAGTCAATCCTGTAAGAGATCTTGAAAAGCTAGCCCCTAATTGAGAAGGACCATACATAGTAACCCACCGAGTTGCTGGATCGCCATATTAGTTAAGAGATGCTGAGGGCAAGGAGTTGCTTAGGCCTTGGAATGTTGTGCATTTAAAATATTGTTCTACAATGTAATCGAGGGACATCAATGAGAGGAGTTATCTATTATATGTTTATTATTAATCACAAAAAATAGGAATGCAACTTGAATACAGTTTCATATCATTGTAGCAAGTAATTGTTTACAATCATAAAGAGAGGAAAAGTAAGAAAATTACAGCCTAAAATATTTAGGAGGGTAGCATTTGAAGTCAATCTCCAAATTCAAAAAATGAGTCGATTGTTAAGCTAGAAGAAATCCTTGAGAAGCATACTATCGAACTGCTTCATTGAAACCATCTTTGAACATGGCTTGCATCAAAGGTTTCAGATGTTCTTGTCGGTGTCTATCAAATGCATATACACCCTGACAAAATTTTATACATCGTTCGTGGTGCTCCAAAAAATCTTATCTAATTCGACAGTATTGGCATGATGTCTGGTCAATAGTATTAGTGAAAATGCACATGCCCTGAGATTGGAAGGCATAGTCTTATTGAATGACCTTTGACATATCCATCAGATCTTGGCGCATTGAAATTGAAATATCCCCAACTGTTGTAGTATGTTCTTTGGTCCAGTCAACTTCATTCCTCACTTGCTGCAAGGAAGCTTCATGCTGATATACTTGAGAAAGGGCCTAGTTTCTCTCTGACAACAAAACTGAATTTTGGCAGATGTCCTTACTTGCTTGAGCATGTAAGCTAGCTATGGTGTCGGTATCTTTCTTTTGTTGTGATTGGGTTTCAGCTAGCTGAGCCCAGCATAAAGCTAACTCTTAGAGCAGGAATTTTTTCCTTTATTAAAATTTCTCTTGCGTTGCTGAGTCAATGAGGGATTGCTATGAGGATTGCGGTTGAAGTTGCATCTGATAGTGGGAGAGTGAGTGTTTCAGCTCTTGATAGTTTGTCATGGCCTGCATACAGCGAGTTGGAAGTCGGAGGTATTCCTAAAGTCAGAATGAGGTAGAAAAACTTACCGGTTCCAAAGCATGTTGTAAGTCTTCCATCTGCAGCAGTAGTTCATCTTGATAGAGAATGCACAGGTCTATTTTGAACAGTGAAGAAGAAAGATAAGGGAGAAAGGGGTTGGTTCCTCTGATATTACGACAGATGAAGAAGCAACAACCCCTATATGAAAGAAGGGAGAAGCCTTAAATGGAAAAGGAGGGATGTTCCGAGGGAATGTAGTAGAGAGGGGATTGTGAGCAAAATCAGATAAAGAAGGGAGGGACGATGGCACTAACCTTGAAGGGCTGACGGATGTATTATGTTCAGATTGAACTGTGTTCATATCTAGGGAGGAAGGGCAAGGTGACAAGTTGGAGTTGGGGGATGAAGAAGTAGAGTGGGTATACTCTGAAGATGGAGGGGAAGTAGGAAGAGGAGAATTTGGCAATGAGGGTGATATGGGCATTAGGGTGAGGGCTATGGGGGAAGGCATGAAGGTAGCCAGAGGGGATGTGATGATTGGAGGCACTCCTTCAGCAAGGGAAGGGGCACCAGAGAGGGAGTTAGGGTTGGGTCATTAACGGAGGCTGTCAGAGACAGCGGGAGGATTGGCAGAGAGAAAGGTATCTAAAGGGGAAGGTAATGGTTCTAGTAGGGGTGATGAAATGGAAGATGAGGGGGAGGGGGGGTATGATAGGAGTCGATTCAGTATCTGTAAGTGAAGCAAGAGAAAAAGAGGGGTGAATGTCAGTGACATCTT
This sequence comes from Wurfbainia villosa, assembly GCA_025175895.1. Classification (NCBI taxonomy): domain Eukaryota; kingdom Viridiplantae; phylum Streptophyta; class Magnoliopsida; order Zingiberales; family Zingiberaceae; genus Wurfbainia; species Wurfbainia villosa. The sequence continues at coordinate 84,367,221 of CM045994.1, read as the reverse complement.
TTTCCTGAATTCTCTGGCGAGTAGCTCCTCGTAGGGCAGCTTTGATATTTAGGGACGTCAGAGATAACACAGGGCTATATAGAAGCGGGGGTGAAGAAGAGGAAAGGCTAGGGTTTGGTGGTGGTATAGTGGGGAGAAAAGGATATGGAAGTACCTGAGGAAGATTGGTGGTAGAAGACTATGGGACAATCGAGGAAGATGTCATTAATGGAGAGGAAGGTGATGCCAAGAAGGAGGCAATAGAAGGGGGCTCAATGAGAGCCAAAGCAGTCGACGTTGGTGCGAGATTAGCAAGCACCTGAACGGTGTCCATCTATTCCTCTTGGAGTCGTCGAAGGGTAGCGTTCTTTATGAGAGCTTTCATTTTGTAAGAAGGAAGGAAGGGCAGGGGTGTGATGCTAGGGGAAAGGAGAATCTTCATGCTAAGCAAGGGTAATTGGAAGGGATTTGAAGGTAAGAAGAGTGGAGGATGAAGAAGGGGAAGGCAAGGAGTCGAATTTGAATGATGGTAGTGTATTTTTGTTAAGTAAGGTAATTGGGCCTGTGGGCAAGGTTATGGGCCCTAAAAAAGGTTTAGGCATGATTTATTGGTGGGTTGGGCCTTTATTTATTCTTACAGCTTAGCTTTAGCCGAAGCTTTTATCCCCATGTGGTGGTGGATCGGAAGAGTCGAGTTCCAACTTGGTTGTACTTGAAGTCTTTATTCTCGTGTGGTGGTGGATTGGAAGAGTCGAGTTCTAACTCAACTGTAATTGAAGTCTTTATCCCCGTGTGGTGGTGGATCAGAAGAGTCGAGTTCCAACTCGGCTATAATTGAAGTCTTTATCCCCCTGTGATGACGGATCGGAGGGGTAGGGTTCAAGGTAGATTCACTATGGAAGATGACGGAAGTAAAAAATTATTCTGATTTGACAAGGCAAGGCCTTAGGTCAGATCATCAATATTTTTACAGCTCGACTTTAGCCGAAGCTCTTATCCCCATGCGATGGCGGATGGGAAGAGTAGGGCTCAAGGTAGATTCACTATGGAAGATGATGGAAGTAAAAAATTATTTCGATCTGACAAGGCAAGGCCCACTAGCAGAAAAGCTACTTTTAACAACGGTATTAAATACCGTCGTTATTGGTGGGTCAACATCGACCATATTTTGTGTCCGTAGTTAATGTATACACATTAACGACGATATTTTGTCCCGTCGTTAATACTTTCTCATCAACAATGATATTTTTTATTTTGGTCATTAATGTTATACCTTTAACGATGGTATTTTCTCCTGTCATTATTATAAGACCTTTAAAGACGGGATTTTTCTCCCATTGTTATTATTTTTTTGATTTTTTATAATGCCAAGAAATCAAATTTTTTACTCGATAGAAATCTATTTTTTAAAAATATTAAAAACACAATCTTTAAATAAATTATGAAAATTTAATATTATTTATATATGTTTCTATACTTTTTTTAAAAAATTTTATTTCATTAAAAATATCTTTAATTATTTTATTTTATTTCTTTTCTTATATTTTTTCCTTAATTTTTTCTCCCTAAACCCATATCAACGTAACTAGGTTTTTATCTAGCCTCGACCCCGATTCTTTTCCCTCGTCGTGATTTCTCTTCCTCATCATTCCCGATCCCTCTTTCCTTGATTCGGTGTTGCCGCCCTCATCTCATCACCGACCACACCGGTGATTCCCTCAGCATAGTCGCCCTCTCTGCGTCCTCACCACGAGTTGTTGTGCATCGTGGTCTAGGTCCGGTGCGAGCCCAATCGTCACTAGTGGTCGCTCGCGAGCATCACCGTGGGGGTCAATCCCACAATTTCAACACTGCTACTCTCTCCTTCCTATCCAGGAGCAGCATCATAGTTGCTCTTCCCTCCCTAGGGTCGAACGCGATTCGGTCTTCTCTTGCTCAATCACAGTGAGTTTAGCCCCAATGTAAGTTACGATTCTGTCTATCACTTGCAAAATGTTTTGTTAGTTTTATAAATAGTTCTAGTTTTAGAACCACATCAAAAGTTTGCAAGGTGATTAAATTGAAAAGCAACTGAGCTTGAAATGGACAGACAGAGACAAGAAATTCCTATGAGTTTAGATGTCCTTGCATCTACTATTTAACAAGGAGATTATATTAGTCATTATTCACAGGGTAAAATCATACATGTTTAAAATGTCGAGAGATTTCTCAATTTTGTTTGATCATTGGTTGCTTAGCCAAAAAAATATATCTCTAAATATTGTCAATTGCTTTATGGGTCAAATTATTGAACAACTTAGAAAGAATCGATACAAAATAAATTATTATGACAAATAAAAGTATACAAGTTATTTGATATTTTTGGTTAAATTGTTCTCTTAGTTCCAATGTTTTCAAATAGCTAGTAGAATTTAGAGTAGCATTTATGTTTGCTAGTGCAACAATAACTAAATTCTTGGCTTGATATCATTGTAACATTTCAGAATAAACATGTTATTCTTTTGGTTTTGTCAAAGATGTAGTTTCTTTCTTGATAGGCAAGATGATAATCCAAGTGAAGCTTACTTATTTTTGCAGGTTGAAAAGATCGACGTAGAATGGTTAGTTGCTGAAAGAACAAAGGTGGTTGGGACTTTCCCACCTCAAAACAGGGGGCTAGAATGATTATGTCGAGAAAGATACTACTAGCCAAATAAACATTTACTCGGTCGAGGTTTGCAATTTCTGCCTCTTTGTTTGTTACCTTTTGTTTTTAGAAAGTCAATAGTTATGTCGACAAAAGCTACTACTCGAGAAACAAATGTTCTCAGAATGTTAACCACTGTAAGAAGGAAAACAATTATAAACATGAAGTCGCTTTTCCTCTTACCAAATCTTTGCCATCTAGGCAGCAGTTTATGTCGCAGATAGTGTGATAAGTTTTGGCATTGTAGATTGGAGAGAGATTCAATGTGCACCGATATACAGATGATATCCTCTAAGTTTATCAAAGATGAGGAGATATATTTATAAATCTTTATTTGCTTTGTGTAAATGTAAGTGTTTTAAACTTATAAATGTATTGTTTATATTATTTTTCATATGGAGATTGATTTTAACTACAACTTATATGTGATTAAGGATTGGTTTAAATATCAAGGATTGATTTTTTTAAAAACTTTTCATTGCTTCTATGTATCGGTATAATGCTATTTTTTTTTATGATTTTAAGTGCTAATATTACCCTAAACTTAGAAGTTTACTGCATTCTATAACTTTATAGCTCTTGTTGGTTCTGGAGTATGTGTACATATGCACACATATATGATTGACTATATGTATACTTCATCTAAATAATGAAGTTACATGTAGCTAAACTTGTTACCTTCTATTTTTGTTAGGTTTTGTTTGTCTATCTCCCAGATAAGCAGTTACCCTTAAAGTCTAAGGATCTTCTTTCATTTTGCTTTCCTACAGGTGTAGAGATCTAAAACTCTAATCCTTGATATTTTCTATACTATTTTTAGAGTTATTTTTCCTGAATAATTAAACTCTATTTGTTTTTAGAGTTTTTAGAGTTGTTTTAGAACTCCTTCAATGAGTGAGCTCAATGAAATAATGTTGGGGCAAGTAAGATTCAGCAAAGTAGAATAGTTGCTTTAAAATATTTTCCTGTATATAAGAACTTTGATTGCCTTTAAATGTTTTCTTTGAGCTTGGTTTCTAGTTTTCTATGTTGGTGCAGGGGCACTAGATAATCGAACCTGTGTTTTGATTATGGAAAAGACATAAAGTTAAGTTTACATCATTATCTCACGAGCTAAATCGAGTGTGCAAAAAAGTACTTAAGCTAGAGCTGAAGGCTAGCGACACCCGGAGGAAGCCGCGGTGGTCAGGCGACACTCGAGTGACTTCAAAGGGAGCCGAAGGAATCGAGTGGAAGGCCGAAAGCGAAAGCGACATAGTAAGAGTCGAGGTAAGCTCGTGTGAGTGAGAGATGGTAAGGTCGTGTCCTTTGTACAGGGACGATCGTAGGCGGCGATCCGACTAAGACTTCTTGTGGAAGGTCTAGGTCATGATCGGACGGTTAGAAACCGTCGTATTTATCATTTTCCGAGCTAACCTCTCACTGCAGGGAAGTGGCCAGGCTGGCAGTCGACTGTTGGACATGGGACAGTCGACTGATGGCGACGAATCAGCCCTTGCGCTAGGTCAAAATGGATAAGGTTTGACGTGGCCACTTCGCGATAAAATTTATACAACTTCGTGATCTGTTCCGAAATATGTGGAGAAAAATTCAGAGGCCAAAATCTATAAAAGGAGGGGAGGATTCCAACTCCAAACATCATCAAGTTTATTCTCAAGTTCCCTACAACGCCAACGCTCCAACGCCGTCTTAACGCTGACGTGACTACAAGTTCAAATCTCCTTCGTCAGTAGCAGTAGCAAGTAATTGTATTTATTGTATTCTTTGTTTTAATCGTAACGAGGTGAGGTAGGCTTGTTGCCTCATCCTCGTACTTTCTGTTTTGTGATCATTGTCTCCTACCTCCAACGAGGAGGAGACATTATAGTGTTTTACCCTCCGTACGTGGTCTAGGACCGATAGGGCCTTGGAGTAACAACCGTTGGGTTGTGAACCAAGTAAAATAAACGTGTCTCTTTATTTTCCGCTGCGCTTACTCTTTTAATTGTCTACTCGAACAAAAGATTTTACGATCGCTATTCACCCCCCCCTCTAGCGACGCTTCTCGATCCAACATTCTAGCCATCACAGACTGTCATGTTTTGTAAGAACAACTTAAGAAAAGTAACCGGTCATTTATTTTTTGTTTAAAGGTAATAAAACTTGTCATGAAATTTCTCTGTTGCTTTACTTCTTTGCTAGTTTTACAGTTAGTTGGTGTGTATCCAATTATAAAAAATGTAAGTTATTATATGTTAACATCCTATTTGATGAATTGTTTATTTTAAAGTCAAATCTTGTTAGAGTTTCTCTGGTTAAAGTTACGGTTTCAGTTAAGTATGAGCATAAAAATACCATGTTGGTGCTCTATAATGATTTTTGTTGTTGCCATATAAGTAATTTTCTGTCGTAGTCCGTTGATGCTTCAACACTATATGGATGTTGCATTTTAGTTGAAGAACTTCTACGAAAACCTTCAAGTTTGGTTTCCTTGCTTTTAGGAGACAAACAATGCTCATCACCATTAAGTCATCATATATTGACTACATCATGCTCTTATTGTATCTTATCAAGGCTTCCATTTTTTTTATTTGCATTTTGGGATACTGCAAAGGTAACAAACTAGCCTAACTTCCTCAACCATCATCCAATTGTTTAATTTGACTTTATAAATGTATTTTGTATCTATAGTAATGGGCACATCACAATTTTTATTTATTGTCATTGTTGTAGGATCTTAGTTAAAGAAAGGTTGGAATGGCTTACGAAAGACTTAGAAATGCTAAATTTGCTATCTATAGAAGAAGCATATGAGGAAGAAAGGGTAGTTATAGATATTGAAGATTTGCAGCAAAATTGATTTTTTGGAGCTTTGAGAATGTCAACATTTTGGATATGAAGATTTTAGCGAAATGTTCTCTTTTGATGTAAATGGATATTAATTTTACAAATTTAATGATCTACATACACTCATTGTGAACTATTGGATGATATTTTAATATATATGGCATTTTGATTTTTAATATATTGTGTTTTAATTTTTATTAATATTCATTAATATATATTATGAACTGTGTATAGGTAATAATGATGAAATAACATATATATAATGCCTGTCGTTATTGCCATTAATGACGGTATGTTAAATCATCGTTAAAAATTAAATGATATTAAACCATCGTTGTTGTTATTAACGACGATACATATAACCATCGTTGTTGTTATTAACGACGGTACATATGACCGTCATTGTTGCCATTAATGACGGTATATAAATCCATCACTAATATCAATAATGATGATAGTGAATACCGTCATTAAGTTGTATTAACGATGGTACTTTTATTTCTGTCGTTAATCTTTTCCCGATGGGGCCTATTAGCGACAACTTTCTATGGTATTTAATACCGTCATTAAAACACATCAATGATGGGAATTGACTCTTTAACAATGGGATTTCTCGTCGTTAAAGAGTTCATTTCTAGTAGTGGATTTAGGTCAGATCATCACTATTTTTATAGCTCGGCATTAGCTGAAGCTCTTATCCCCGTGCGGTGGCGGATCGGAGGAGTTGGGTTCAAGGTAGATACGCTATGGAAGATGACTGAAGTAAAAAATTATTCTGATCTGACAAGGCAAGGCCTTAGGTCAGATCGTCACTATTTTTACATCTCGTCTTTAGCCGAAGCTCTTATCCCCGTGTGGTGGTGGATCAGAGGAGTTAGGTTCAAGGGAGATACACTGTGGAAGATGACGGAAGTAAAAAATTATTCAGATAAGACAAGGCAAGGCCTTAGGTCAGATCGTCACTATTTTTTTGATGCACGCAAGCATGACTCTCAAATCTCTGACGGGAATCGTCAGGGACTTGAAGAGCGAGCTCGCGTTCAATGCCCGCAAGTGCACAGATGTCGTCAAGTAATAAAGATTATCGATCCCGTAGAGACTGAGATTCAAATATCGTCTATCCAATGGATGTTGTTGTTTGGAATTAATCTCGTAAGAGTATAGATTGTGAGGTTGACAGTAGTCCTTACTCAAGTACGGTGTCACTCGGAGGAAGGGAAGGTTGGTTCGAAGTTCTCAAAAAGGGATCCTAGGACTTCGGTTCCACTTGTGCATCATGGAACATGCTATCAATTAGGTGCATTGAGATCTCTAATTATGATCTTGAAGGAGGATCATTATGCATTTGCCCGATGAACTTTTGCTTGTACCGAGAGCTACCTGTTCCTAACCAAGTTTACCTTTTGGATCATTAGAGCTCAAGGGGTTTATACCGTTGGGAGCCCTCTGTCACTAAGGTCCCTCAACCCTTCTAGAGTTAATTTCTCCTACTTTGGCCCTTCTGCTAAGATAGGTTATTGAGGTACCAAGATGTCCTAATAATTCCCTATGTAAAGGCAAATTTTATTTCATATCTTGTCCTATCATATTCTGTCTTCTACGATTACGGGAGGTAGGATGACCACAAGGCTCATCCTTGATTCTCCTAGGTTTTATGATACGAAGGTTGTCACCTTTTTATCGACTACGCACAGTAGAATTAGAATCAAAACATAATCTTCATAAATCTCAACAACACAAAATTGCAAATAGAATTAAAGGAGAAGAATGCCTATTTGAACTAGCATGTCCACAAACACAAGTTACTCTCTAATCCTAGAATCAAAATATCTACTCCATAGACAAGGAAGAATAAACACAAGACATCTTAGAAAACATAATTACAATGCAAGTAAAACAAGAAAATAAAGAAGGTACTTTCTGTCCTAGCTAATATGCGTGTCTTGGTTGTTCTTCACAATGCCGGAGCATCGGGATGGATCTCCTAGCTACTTCCTTCCTCCTCGTTGTGAGTCTCCGGTGTTTTTTAGGGCATCATCTTGCCGTCCTAGCCATCGGGCCTCCCCTAGGGTTTGGGAGCCCTAGGGCAGCTACCCTCATCCCCTATCTTCTTAGACAAGTTTCCTATATATAGAGGCGGCTCCAGCTTTCCATAAATACTTGGAAAAAACCTATTTCGTCGATTTTGCGGAGTCGCCACACGGTCATGTGAATTTCTCATGGTCGGGCCATGTGCAAGGATAGAAACGGCTGAAATCTTGGCTGAAAATTGAGCTAGAATTTTAACATGACAGTGTGGATTTCTGGAGCCTTCATTTTGATCCGTTTCACTTTGGAAACATGCCCATGTCTTGGGACTTGGCCAGTGCGTATTCCCTAAGGTCCGTGCTCCACAAATTGCTCCATTTTTTCTCCAAAAATGTCGTCCTACACATAATTTAACAAAAGTAGATCTTCAAACTAGAAAATAGGAAATGAATGCAAAACAAGGAAGAATATCCATGAAACAACTATAAAATACAATGAAATGTGTACTAAAACTACTCCTAAAACCCTATATATTTTGCTTACATCAATTCCCTCAGACTTAGATCTTTACTTATCCTCAAGAAAACCTCAATGCCATAAAATTTTAAAATTATTTTCCAAGGAACTTTGTTCCTCTCTAGCTCACTGGTATTTTGATTTTTCCAAATGGATTTACACAATCCGAGCATCTCCAGTAACTAAAATGTTAGATCTAGAGTCGCCTATGGATTCCAAAGTACTAGACTACGGGGATAAATCATAACTATGTATGTAATAGATTTTCCCTTTCATAATATTCATCAAGTGTAAGTGGAAGATAAAAGTTACCATGTGCAAATCTAAAACATCCATCAAATCAACCAAAAATAAAATACCACAAGATAAATGAAGTTAAGCTATCTATGGCATGGAATCAAATCGTAAAAAATTTTGAAAATATTACTGAGGAAGCTTAAAGTGACAAACAACTAAGCGCTGAAAGGAAACTAAATACTGTATGCATGGACGAATAAATGCAAATAAAACTAAACCTAAACCTATATGTCAAAGAAAACTAACACTAGTAGAAGAGCATATCAAAATTTGGGTCTTCCCCCCAGACTTAAATGATACCATACCTCTAGTATGGCTGCCTAGGAGAATCGGGTGCTCAACCACTGGTGTCACATGTACATATGATCAATCTAGGAACTGGTGGACACAATGACTGCTCTGTGCTCTTCCTCCCTAGCCCACTGTGATCGTGCATCTCGCATGAATTGTTGAACCTCCTGGCGGTAGGCAGCCTCCTCCTGAAAATAGTGTTGGGCCTCGTCATAGAACTCCTTGGCCCTCTGAAAATGATCTCGTAGATCTTGGAACTCCGCTTGTGTATAGGTCTTGGCTCCTCCTATCGCTGCCCCTGTGTCTACTGCTCCATGAAGATGTCATTGAGGCACGATCAAAACTCAGAGAAGTCGTAGGAAGGCGTACCTGTATCCTGCTCAAAAGAAGAAAAAGAAGGCGGTGCAGGTGTAGGTTCGTGGCATTGACTAGGTGGGCTCCTATTGGGCGCTTGGAAAAAGTTTTAGATTTGGCACAGCCGTGTGAAATTTACATGGTCGGCCATGTGCGACTTTGGATTTCTCCTGGAGTGTAGTACGATCCGAGACTTTCCACACGCCCAATCGTGTGCTCTTCTAATGGTTGGGCACAACCGTGTGAAATCCACACAGCCGCCCATGCTTCCTTCTGAGGTTCTAACAAGGGATCTCCTTTCTACCTAGAAAGTTCTATATAAACCTAAAACACTTGTGAAGATTCCAAGGGATAAAAATTAAAGTCTAAACTAACATACATGAATGCAAAAAGACTAAAAACATGTAGATTTAAACTTGGGTTTCCTCCCACGAAGAGCTTGTTTAAGGTCTCTAGCTCGACCGTACCCCTACGTTTCATCTTGGCTCTAGTGGCCCAAGGAGATTTTTCCTCCCTTTCTTAATGCGTTTGAATCTTGCTTGTGAGGGAGCAAGATATTTGCTCACTTGACGTCTCTTGCCTTGCAGTCCTTCATCACCATATATCTTAAATCTGGCTCGTGGAGGGGCAATATACTTGCTCACTTTATGCTTCTTGCCTTTTGGTCCTCCATCACTATATCTCTTAAATCTTGCTCATGGAGGGGCAAGATACTTGTTAGCTACTTTCCTTGGCTCGAGATTGAACTTGCTTAGCTCAAAGAATCATCAAGAGTCTGATCATGATATTCCATTGTGTCCAAATGTTGTAAATAATGTAACTCACCACAGACATGCTCACCAAAAGATTGATTAGTAGATTCTATTATGTCGAATCAAATTTTATCATTACAAAACACTAAAAGAGCTTCGTTATTGGTAACTAAATTTCGGTGAGGGTTAAGGAAGGCTCTTTTGGGTCCTTGAGGTTAGGAGGTATTTAAATTGAAGCAATTATTGGAGGATCGTGGCCCGGCTAGAAGGGAGGGTTGGATAGCCTACGATGTGCGTTGATGGAATTCGGTCGCTTAATCGTCTACAATCAAGATTAGCGCAGCGGAAAATACTAATTAAGACAATTAAGACAAAACACAAAGTAAAGAGAGAGCAAACACAAACGCAAGTATGTAACGTGGTTCACGACCCTTGCCGCTAATCCATGGACGATTCGTATGGCGAATCACTCCCTCAACCAAAGCACTAATCTCTCCTTCAAGGTGGAGGTAAACCTTCTTACACAATCTCTCCTTCTTACAATAGAATTGAGATAAGAACATGTAAGAGGAGTAGAAAATGTGTTGGGCACTTGGGAGTATGTTTAGGAGTTAAGCATTAGCCTCACAAAGCCACCCAACCCTTCTTTTTATAAGGAAGAAGGGTTTCTTCCCATTGGGCAGGTGGCAGTCGACTGCTTCATGTCACCAGTCAACTGCTGTCGTTCCAACAGCCTCTGACCAAGTCAGATCACGACCGTTGTAGTCCAACGATACTCCTAGTAGTCGACTGATACTCTCATCAGTCGACTGCTGCCTACGTAGCCGACTGATCAGTTAGCTACGGGAGGTTCTGTGCCCATGACCATCTTCAGCAATCGACTGTCATTCCTTGGCAGTCGATTGATGGTGCAGCAGTCGACTGTTGGGCTAGAAACCCTCAGTCAAACTCCGGTCGAGCACCAGTCGAGTGACATCGACCCAGAGCAGTTGACTGATGTCAAGTAAAACCTCAAATAAATACTTGTTTGAGCATCCGACGGTCGAGTAAACCTCAAACCACTTGTTTGAGCATCTGATACTTCTATTTGTCGGGTAGAAACCTCAAACTCATGTTTGAGCATCCGACTTAACTAAACATCGGGTAAAACCTCAAACACAAGTTTGAGCATCCGACTTGTCGGGTAAAACCTCAAACCTAAGTTTGAGCATCCGACACTTGATTTAGCCATTCATCTAAGTTCACCTATGAGCTACCCCATCCCGGGTTACAATCGCTCACTCTCATCTCCCATGATGTCCCTCGCCTCGAAGCTCTCTTCATCCAGCCATGTCCCTCGGATGCACCAAGCACACGCCTTTCGCAATGACATCCTTCACATCTTGCTCTGAAGTCTACTTCCTTTGGCTTCACTTCAATGCTCCTCGTCCGACGGTCCCTTGGATGCACCAAGCGCACGACTTCCACAATGCCATCCTTCACCGACTCAAGGACCCGAGCCATGAGATGGTGAACTCACCAATGCTTTCATCAAGCTAATCCATGTGTAATTCACTTAATTCCTGCACAACTTAAACACACACATCAAATCTATAGCAACTTAACTTAAACCCTTTGCTATACACATCAAAACCATATCATACATGGGTTGATTGCCCTAACAATCTCCCCTTTTTTGATGTGTGGCAATCCGTTTAAGTTAGGTAAAACATTAACAAAATACATAAGGCAAGAAATCATGTAAAACAATATGAGTACAAAACACTCCCTCTTAATACATGCAACTCCCCCTTAACACATGCTAATTCTCCATCTTAGCATGATTAACTTAAACTCACACTTCTCCCCCTTTGACACCATCAAAAACATCTAACATATGTCATATAACATGACATCAAAATCTAAAGGAAGAAAAATACTAAAATCTACCTGAAAAACCAAGAAATCAGGCTATTGTGCTCATGCATAGTTCCATCAGTCGACTGGTTCAGACTACCAGTTGACCGACACCTAAATATCAGTCTTTTCTGATTTCCGAACCCAAGTTCAGAAATGCACTAAAAATTCTAGAAAATTCAAAAATCATGAAATTTGGGAAACATATTTCTCATATGTCCCTTTATCAATGAAAAATGATTTCTCAAGAAAATTCATTCTATTTTCAAAAATTTGGCAAAAACTCAAAAGTTTCAAAATTGTCTAAAGATGTATCAACATAAAAGCTAGTTTTGCCTTATAAACTTTTCAAAGCATGAACTCTTAGTTTTCAAAACATGAAATGGTTTTAAATCATTTAAAATATCCAACCATGATCTTTGGGCAAAATGTCTATGAATTAAACACAAGCTTTCCCCATGTTTGGTCTATGATTACTATATCATGATACTCTAAGTGACCCATCTAAATGCCATAAGCATTAGTGAACCACTTGTATCAACCTAACATCTCACCCATGCTATGTTTTTCAATCAAGTTAGCCTTATGGTGAATTGTGGGATGTACCTAAGGTATTATACTTAACCATCAATTTCATGCAATTCTATCAAGGTTAAGTATCATCCTAAACCCAAATCATGATTATAAAACAACCTTTTCTCCCAATGATCATATTTAGGGTATTTGAGGCAATTGTGAATTTCTTTAGGGCCTTAGTAAGGAAATCTACCTTTTCTCTTAAAATACTATTTTCTTCAAAGCATGCATCATTAATACTAGAAGAAGAATCATTAATATGTGAACATACATTCTTCAATTTTTCTTCTAGATTTTTAATTTCATTTTGCATTTGTTTTTCTTCTTGGCTCTAAATAAATCCCAAGTTAAACTAGAAATCATTGAAACTATATCTTGAGTGGATAGACTTTTTACCTCACTTACCCAATCTCCTTCTTGCGATTCCGATAAGGATGCTCTCCCTACACTTGAGCTCTCCTCCTCACTTGTTCTTCCTTCTTGCTCGGACGAGGTGGAGTCCAAGTCATCTATCCCCATTAGTGCGAGGCTTGTGAATGCTTCTTCTTCCTCCGATGAGGATGGATCATCCCATGTGGCCTTTAGGTTCCGGGGCTTTGACTTTTTCTTTTCTTTTGATTTCTTCTTGTCTTTCTTCTTCCCTTTCTTCTTATCTTCTTTTGCTTTGTTCAACAAGGGACACTCATCCCTCATGTGCCCCTCTCCTTGGAAATTGTAGCAAATCACCCTCCTAGTTCTTCTTCTCCTATCATGAGACTTGTTGAATTTAAAATTCTTTAAAGCACATCTCACCTTCCTTACCATATAAACTTTTTCATTGCTATTCATGGAGGAGGAAGATTCTTCATTGGATGAGGAGGGTGGAGTCTCCTTCTTCTTCTTTCCTTTGTCGGCCATTAGTGTTACTGCCCTTAATTGCTTGATTGGATCTTCAACTATTCCTTCAAGCCTAGTTTCATGCAATTCCATGGTGGAGAAAAATTCTTCTAGAGTACTTATCTCCAGATTCTTTGAAATATAGAAAGAGTCCAACATGGAGCTCCATTTGGATGACCGGGGGAAGACATCTATGGCTTTCATTATCATGTCCTGGTTGGAGAGCTTCTCACCTACACTTGATAAACCATTTATTATCTCTTTAAATCTAGAGTGTAGTGATAATACCTTTTCCCCCTTATCTAATTTGATATTGCTTAATTGAGAGCGGAGGAGGTCCCTTCTTGCTAGCTTGGCTTTGGATGTGCCTTCATGAAGCTCCACTAGCTTTTCCCACATCTCCTTGGCGCTAGAGCACTCACTAATCCGGTTGATTTCTTGTTGAGGGAGCACGTTGAATAAATGATGCTTAGCTTTCGAATTTGCTAAGTGCTCCTCCCTTTGCTTCTTGGTCCATCTCGATTTCTCTAATGGCTCCCCTTCATGATCCCTAGGTATTTCGAAACTGTTTTCCATGATAAGCATAATTTCAAAATCGGTCTCGAAAAATACCTCCATTCACTTTTTCCACCAAGCAAAGTCCCTTTCGAATTTAAGCAAATGGATGTTGGAGCTGGCCATTTTTGTTGTGCTTGTTGCGGCGGTGAGTCCGGTGACAAGCAACCTTGGCTCTGATACCACTTGTTGGAGGATCATGGCCTGGCTAGAAGGGGGGTTGGATAGCCTACGATGTGCGTCGATGGAATTCGGTTACTTAATCATCTACAATCAAGGTTGGCATAGCGGAAAATACTAATTAAGACAATTAAGACAAAACACAAAGTAAAGTGAGAGCAAACGCAAACGCAAGTATGTAACGTGGTTCACGACCCTTGCCGCTAATCCACGGACGATATGTATGGCGAATCACTTCCTCAATCAAAGCACTAATCTCTCCTTCAAGGTGGAGGTAAACCTTCTTACACAATCTTGTTGGTGCAGTAGGCACCTAAGTCGAACCTGAGTTTTGATTATAGAAAACGATACAAAGTTAAGCTCATGTCGTTACCTCATGAGCTGAATCGAGTGTGCAAAAAATTGCTATAGCTAGAGTTGAAGGCTAGCGATATCCGAAGGAAGCCGCGGTGGTCGGCCGACACTCGGGTGACTTCAGAGGGAGCTGAAGGAATCGGGTGGAAGGCCAGAAGCAAAAGTGACACAGTAAGTATCGAGGTAAGCTCGTGTGTGTGTGAGCGTAAGTGAGGTCGTATCCTCTTTACGGGGATGATCTTAAGCATAGATCCGACCAAAGACATCCTATAGATGGTCTAGGTCGAGATCGGACGGTCGACGACTGTCGAAATTATGTTTTTGTTGAGCTAACTTTGACTTGCAGCAAGCATCAGTCGACTACCAGCTTGGAGGACTCGACGATCAATCACCGATCGCTAGAGGTTAGCACTCGATCGATGGTCAAAGGATCAGCTTATCACCAAATTTCAAGGGGAGTGGTGCTCAAATATGATTGGCTAGGGTTCCTCTCGAAAAGGGGCTCAAAGGCTATAAAAGGAGGTCCTAACCTAGGGTTTCTTCATCAATTCTAAGTGCTCAAAAGCCTCCGCAACGCTGCGACTCTCCGACGACTCTACAACAATGAAGTGCTGCCAACAACCCTAGCTTAAGTTCTTTTTTTCTAGTTGTTGGTATAATCTTACTTTGTTATTGCTTTCAATATTGCAATTCTTTTTAATCAAGATTTTCTATCGTTGCATTTTACTTAAATATAAGAGAGGGTTTGTCTCTCTATCTTTTTGCTTCGAAGGTTTTTGTAATCGTCAAACTCCTACCTCCAACGAGGAGGAGTGTTTTAGTGAATTGCCCTCCGTACACGGTCTAGGACCGTTAGGGCCTTGGAGTAGTAGCCGAAGGCTATGAACCAAGTAAAAAATTATCTTGTCTCTTTTTGTTTCATTTATCTTTCCACTGCACTTAATTGTTTTGATACGAACTCGAAAAAAAAAAGGTTTTTCGCTATTCACCCCACCCCCTCTAGCGAACCGCTTCGATCCAACAATTGGTATCAGAGCCGGGGGCGCTTAGATTTGGTGAAACCACCAATCTAGCATTTTTTACAGATTTGTTTTTCATTCATTTAAATTTTTCTCCCGTACTACTAATCCAAGACGAAGCCTTGGTACTCTTCGTTTGGTTTTGTTTTGCAAGTATTCGCTTTTGGAGTAGCCGACGGTAAAACGGGCATAACTTTTCATACAAGTTGACCCACGAAACGGTCTACCTACCAAAATGAAGCTCTAGGATAAACCCTCGTAATAGGCTGTCTTCATCCCCAAAAACCATCGTTTAGTACCATTTCGGGGACATCGAAGGTTGTAAGTGATCATCTTTTATTTTAGTTGGTTATTTCTCTTTTATTCCTTTTGTTTCTTTTCATTTCCTACATTACTAATCCAAGGTGAAGTCTTGGAACCTTTTTCATGTTTTTTTTGGTATTTTTTGTGCAAGGTTTTCCTTCCAAATGGCCCATCTCGAGGGTTTTAGCACCGTCCGACCTCCGTTTTACAACGGAGATGATTTCCATTACTGGAAAGGTCGGATGGAATGCTTTCTCAAAACCTAAATCGAGATGTGGATCATAATCCAAACAGGTTTCACACTTCTGACTAACGAAGTGGGTGAATCCTTGGGTTATGACCAATGGACCATTGCGACAAAACAACAAGTCGAAGCCGACGCCAAGGCAACACAAATCCTCCAATGCGGCTTGTCCAAGGAGGAGTTAAATCGCGTCGGCCCCTTCATCAGCGCAAAGGACCTTTGGACAAAGCTAGTGGAGCTACATGAAGGGACCGATGAAGCCAAGGTATGTAAGAGCGACCTTTTATTTAATAAATTATATAATCTAAAAATGCAGGAACATGAAATGGCGACGCAATTCCATGCCCGCATCCAGGACATAGTCAACAATCTACACGCAATCGGGCAAAAGGTCGAAAACCGCGACCTTATAAGGTATGTCCTAAACTCCTTTCCGAGGACTACCTTGTTGGCATCCATGGTCGATGCCTACAAGGTCTCCAAGGATCTTTCTAAACTTAGGTTAGATGAACTTTTTTCTAATTTCGAACTTCATGAGCAGTCTAACTCGGAACCCAAGAAAGGTATAGCACTATTTGCAGGTTCAAAGAAGAAAACCGCTAGCAAGCCACCGCCGAAGGAAGAAGAGGATGAGTCGGATTCGGAGGTCGACTCAGAAATGGAGACCGAACTAGTCAACCTAGTTCGAAGGATAGTCAAGGGCCAAAAATTAACCGTCACTCGACCCAACGAAGGTAAGCCTAAAAGTTCAAATATTAGATGTTATGAATGCAACAGGTTTGGACATATCAAGTCCGAATGCCCAAAACTCAAGAGCAAGGCACCGAAACACAAAAAGGCACTCAACGCTACTTGGGAAGAAGCTTCCGAGGAAGAAGACAATGATCGAGTCCTCATGGATAAACCGGTGAAATCGGAGACGGAGTCGGAATCGGAACTTGAATCGAAAACCGAAGACAAGTCGGACTGCGAAGCACTATTCAAGACAAGCCACGGATACGCATCCGGTTCAAAAGATACACTCAAGGTAAGTCGGTCTCTCATTACTATACTTTATAGTGAAATTAAGTTTTTAAATAGAAAGTTAGCTAAGTCTGAGTCCAAGGTCGAGACCCTGGTTGAGGAAGTTAAACTCCTCAAACACGAGGTCTCCCTAACCTCTTCGACTAGTCGAATTCAAGAGAAGGACTCAACTCGGGTTGTAAAACTCAAAGTTGAGAACTCACTCTTGAAGAGTCAAGTCGAAGATCTTAGGAATATGTTGGAAAGGTTTACTTTGGGATCCAAAGGACTTGACCTCCTACTTGGATCACAAAGGGCCGTGTACAACAAGGTCGGGCTAGGGTTTAGCTCAAACACGACCAATAAGTCGTATATGTCGACATAAAAATTGTGTCCAAGCATGGGTCCCTAAGACCACCTTGATTTCAAACTTAGGATCAAACCAGTACTGGGTTCCCAAGGATCAAATCCACTATGTGGAGAGACCGAATCGATTCAACGGTCCAGGGGGAGCTAGTACGAAATTTGTTTGTGTTTTAACTTAGAAATTGCATGCTTAGGTTTTTATTTAGTTTGATTTTTTTTAGAATGGTTAGATAGGACTATAACTCATCAACACTTGATAACATAGTACCAGGACGCGGCGAGATGATAGTACGCTAGGAAAATGGAGTCTCACGTATTCGAGCTAGATAAGGCGTATCTAGTTCGGTTCACTTGACCGAGTGGAACTAGCTGAAGCTACCTCGCCGTATCCTAGACTAGTTAGACTAGGAAGTGGTCTTAGGTGAGTCAAGTTACTATTTTCTTGAAAATGGCTTTGTCTAAGGAAGTGGTCGTTGTTCCGATCAAAGAAGGCCTCTGTGCCTCGCCTCGACCTAGAAGCCATGATCTTGAAAAAGTGACTTGATAAGCCTAAGGTCAAATCCGAATCTAACGCAAGGTTGACAAGTGTTTAAGTCATTAAATTTAAATCAAGTAAAATTGGAAGTCATCTCACAAGAACATATAGGGTTAACATGTTTGATCATGTAGACATGGGTGAGATGATTTAGGTTAATAATTTTCAACTAATCTTTAATAAATCTAATATCCGATCCAACTACCTTGCGTGTAGGATCAATGGATGTTGGACAGTGGTTGCTCCCGACACATGACCGGGGATCAACTCAAGTTTTCGAAGCTTCGATTCAAACGACAAGGATCGGTAGCCTTCGGAAATAACGACAAGCTCAAAATCATCGGATCAGGTGATATTGAGCTTAACTCAATTTTTGTTATTCAAAATGTTTTATTAGTAGAAAATGTTCAATATAATCTACTTAGTGTAAGCCAATTGTGTGATAATAACTATAAGGTCATATTTCTAGAAAATGAATGCGTAATTAATACAAATGAAACCTCTAAAACAATTCTTAAGGGAACTAGAAATAACAACATTTACACTATTAACTTAACTAACTCCTCAACTAAGTGTCTTATGACACGGCAAGAGGAATCATGGTTGTGGCACCAATGACTCGGTCACTCACACCCAAGACTCATCCACAAGATGAGTCAGAGTGACTTAGTCAGAGGTTTGCCTAACCTCAATAACTTGGATAAAAAATATGTAATGCTTGTCAATAAGGTAAACAATCTAGGACACAACATCAACTAACTAATCAAGAACGAACCAAAAGTGTGCTTGAGCTCCTACACATGGATCTATTTGATTCACACAGAGCTAAGTCACTTAATGGAAGTAAATTCTGTTTAGTCATTATTGATGACTACTCTAGATTTACTTGGGTTAGGTTCATCAAACACAAAAGTGATACCCTAGATCAATTAATCAACCTATTTAAGTTAATAGAAAATCAACAAAACATTAAAATCAAAAGACTTAGGACTGATCATGGTGGTGAATTCGAAAACCATAGGTTTACAAAATTCTGTAACCTAAATGGATACCACCATGAGTTCTCTTGCCCTAGAACTCCACAACAAAATGGCCTAGTAGAACGCAAAAATAGAATGCTACAAGAAGTCGCTAGGACAATGTTAAATGAGTATAACCTACCCGATAGGTTTTGGGTGGAAGCCGTGAGTACAACATGTTATGTCCAAAATAGGATCCTTATGGTAAAGAGGCACCTTAAGACCTCATATGAGATTTATCACGATAAAATACCTAACATCAAGTACTTTAGGGTATTTGGGTGTAAGGTACATTTCCTAAACACTAAGGATTACCTAGGGAAATTTACATCCAAAACCATAACCGGAATCTTTCTAGGATACTCGACTACAAGCAAAGCTTATAGAGTATATAACCACGACACCCTTAGAGTCGAGGAGACTATCAATGTAGTATTTAATGAAGGACACGAACCTACAAAACCCCCGGCAATCCCAATTAGCGAGCCGACTCATACTAGACCTAACTCTGATCCGGAGATCAGGTCTAGTGTTAATCCTAACCTAAGTCGACCAAGTCACTCTATCGACCAAGTGATAGATGACTCCAACCAAACTAGAACTCAAACGAGTCATCCTATGGATCAAGTTGTAGACTCAAACCCAAATCCAACTAGGACTCAAACGAATCATCCTATCGACCAAGTGATAGGTGATCCAAGTCTAGGAGTTTGAACTAGAGCCTCATATAGAAACCTTAGTCAAATATCTTTGATTTCTAAAATTGAACCCAAAACTATTGACCAAGCTCATCTTGATCCCGATTGGATTATTGCAATGCAAGAAGAGTTGGCTCAATTCACTAGGAACGAAGTATGGGAATTAGTACCACCACCTAAAGATAAAACAATCATTGGAACAAGGTGGGTGTTTAGAAATAAACTTGATGATAAATGTGAAGTGGTTAGAAATAAATATAGACTAGTCATTAAAGGGTTTAGTCATGTCGAAGGTTTAGATTACGACGAGACATATGCCCCAGTAGCTAGATTAGAGTCCATTCGAATGCTATTAGCATATGCAGCACATCGAGGATTTAAGTTGTTTCAAATGGATGTGAAATCTGCATTCTTAAATGGATACATTAAAGAAGAAGTTTATGTTAGTCAACCCCCCGGTTTCGAAAGTTTAGACAAAGCCAATCATGTCCTTAGGTTAAAGAAAGCTCTTTATGGACTTAAACAAGCTCCTTGAGCTTGGTATGAGAGACTTTCGATTTATCTTAAGTCCAAAGGCTTTAACCAAGGTGTAGTTGACCCAACCCTTTTCGTAAAAACCTTAGGTAAAGACATATTCATAGCCAAAATCTACGTAGATGATATTATTTTCGGAACCACCAACTCAATCCTACTAAATGAGTTCATTTCACTTATGGAAAGTGAATTTGAAATGAATTTAGTAGGCGAGTTAAGTTTCTTCTTAGGTCTACAAATTAAACAAACTAAAGATGGAATATACCTACATCAACACAAATACACTAGGGAATTAATTAAACGCTTTGGAATGCAAGACGCTAAAATTATTAATACCCCAATGGCAACTAATGTTAATATAGAAGAAGATGTAATTGGAAACCCAATTGATTTAAAATACTATGGGAGCGTAATAGGGAGTCTCCTTTACTTAACTGCAAGCCGACCTCATATCTTATTTGCAGTAAGTATGTGCGCAAGGATTCAAATCTATGCCAAGGAGTCTCACCTAACTCTAATCAAGCGTATCCTTAGATATCTAAAGGGTACACTTAATGTCGGTATTTGGTATCCTAGATTTACCGAGTTCGAACTAACTGGCTACTCCGATTCAGACTGTGCCGGTAGTAAGCTCGATAGAAAGAGTACGAGTGGTTGTTGTCAACTTCTCCACTCAATTCTAGTGAGTTGGTGCAGTAGGAAGCAACATTGTGTTGCCTTATCTACCACCGAAGCCGAATACATCACGATGGGTGAGTGTGTCACTCAGCTTCTTTGGTTGAAGCACACTCTCCGTGACTTTAAGTTAGACTTTACGAATACTAAACTTCACGTAGATAACATTAGTTCAATTAATCTTACAAAGAATCCGATATGTCACTCTAGGACCAAACATATAGAGGTCAAACACCATTTCATTCGAGAACATGTGGCCAACGGAGCCATACAACTCGAATACGTCGAATCAAAGTCTAACTTAGCAGACCTATTTACTAAACCCCTACCCGAATTTAGTCTATTAAGACGAAAATTGGGCATGTGCATAGTAGAATAGGAACTTGCAAATTATATTTTCTTACTACTATTTCTTAATTTTCATTTTTATGGAACTAGCATAGGACATACTTTAGATATCATGCACCTATAGATTTAAGGAGCCAGTACATCTCACAACACATAGGACTAATGTGTTTGTGTACTTAGCCACGTAGATGGGCATGAGATTTTAGGACCTTACTCCTGGTTCCAGATGTAGAGCTAGTGCATCGCTATGAACCACGGAGTATAATCATACATACTAACCAACTCTGACCAGGACTAGTTGATCTTTCATATCAATCAAGCCAAATATGAGTCAAACATTTTATAGATGAACTTATTTTCAGTATATTATTTTCACTCTTTTCGATATATGGCAAAAGGGGGATAAAAAGGCCAAAGTTAAAAGTTAACTTTAAGTTAACAAAACAAGTCAAGAGAATTCTTAACTTAAACACATTCAGTTAACTTGTTCTTATTAACAAAACGGAAGTAATTTACTTAACTTTAAGTTAACTTGTTAACAAACGGAAGTAAAGGCAAAGGTTGATCTCTTAACTTAAAACTTATTTTAAACATTATGGCCAATATTAAGTAATTTTGGTTACTTAATTCTTTTGTTTAGTAGCAAACACCAAGGGGGAGAGTTAAAACTCTTTCTCAAGACCAAGGGGGAGAGTTAAAACCCTTTCTCAAGTACTCACCCTCGGTCAAGGGGGAGGATTCCTCATGGGGGAGCACTTGAACAAAAAGTTTTTATATACTCCTGCTCATTCATGCATAAAAGTTTTTATACTCCTGCTCATTCATGCATATCTCTTACTCATTTTTCTCAATGCACTTAAGTTATTTTTCTTAACTTTGTATGTGGGTTTGCCATAAATCAAAAAGGGGGAGTTTTTTGGTGCAGTAGGCACCTAAGTCGAACCTGAGTTTTGATTATAGCAAATGATACAAAGTTAAGCTCATGTCGTTATCTCACGAGCTGAATCGAGTGTGCAGAAAATTGCTATAGCTAGAGCTGAAGGCTAGTGACACCCGGAGGAAGCCGCGGTGGTCGGCGACACTCGGGTGACTTAGGAGGGAGCCGAAGGAATCAGGTGGAAGGTCGGAAGCGAAAGCGACACAGTAAGTATTGAGGTAAGCTCGTGTGTGTGTGAGCGTAAGTGAGGTCGTATCCTCTTTACGGGGATGATCTTAAGCGTAGATCCGACCAAAGACATCCTATAGATGGTCTAGGTCGAGATCGGACGGTCGACGATTGTTGAAATTATGTTTTTGTTGAGCTAACTTTGACTTGCAGCAAGCATCAGTCGACTGCCAGCTTGGAGGACTCGACTGTGGTCAATCAGTCAACTGCCGGAGGTTAGCACTCGACTGATGGTCAAAGGATCATCTTCGAGGAGTCAAGGCTTATCACCAAATTTCAAGGGGAGTGGTGCTCAAATATGATTGGCTAGGGTTCCTCTCGAAAAGGGGCTCAAAGGCTATAAAAGGAGGTCCTAACCTAGGGTTTCTTCATCAATTCTAAGTGCTCAAAAGCCTCCGCAACGCTGCGACTCTCCGACGACTCTACAACAACGAAGTGCTGCCAACAACACTAGCTTAAGTTCTTTTTTCTAGTTGTTGGTATAATCTTACTTTGTTATTGCTTTCAATATTGCAATTCTTTTTAATCAAGGTTTTCTATCGTTGCATTTTACTTAAATAGATGAGAGGGTTTATCTCTCAATCTTTTTGCTTCGAAGGTTTTTGTAATCGTTAAACTCCTACCTCCAACGTGGAGGAGTGTTTTAGTGAATTTCCCTCCGTACATGGTCTAGGACCGTTAGGGCCTTGGAGTAGTAGCCGAAGGCTAAGAACCAAGTAAAAAAATATCTTGTCTCTTTTTGTTTCATTTATCTTTCCGCTGCACTTAATTGTTTTGTTATGAACTCGAAAAAAAAGGTTTTTCGCTATTCACCCCCCCCTCTAGCGAACTGCTTCGATCCAACAAACCTCTCCTTCTTACAATAGAATTAAGATAAGAATAAGTAAGAGGAGTAGAAAATGTGTTGGGTACTTAGGAGTATGTTTAGGAGTTAAGCATTAGCCTCCCAAAGCCATCCAACCCTTTTTTTTATAGGGAAGAAGGGTTTCTAATCGACTATTGCATGTCACTGATCATCACATTCCAACGGCCTCGACCACATCGATCACGATCATGTAGTTCAGCAATGATCGATGCTCTCATCCTCGACCATTACACCGCGCTGATCGATCAATCGCGACGGCTACGGGAGGTTCTGTGCCCGTGACCATCTTCAGCAGTCGATTATCATCCCTTGGTAGTCGACTGATGGTGCAGCAATCGACTATCGTCCCTTTGTAGTCGACTGTTGGGACAAAAACCCTCAATTGAACACTGATCGAGCACCAGTCGAGTGCCATCGACCCAGAGCAGTCGGCTGCTATCTATAGCAGTCGACTAGTGTCGAGTAAAACCTCAAACAAATACTTGTTTGAGCATCTGATAGTCGGGTAAACCTCAAACCACTTATTTGAGCATCTGACACTTCTATTCGTCGGGTAGAAATCTCAGACTCATGTTTGAGCATCTGACTTAACCAAACGTCAGGTAAAACCTCAAACACAAGTTTGAGCGTCTGACTTGTCGGGTAAAATCTCAAACCTAAGTTTGAGCATTTGACACTTGACTTAGCCATTTGGCTAAGTTCACCTATGAGCTACCCCATCCCGAGTTATAATCGCTCACTCTCATCTCCCATGAAGTCCCTCGCCTTGAAGCTCTCTTCGTCCGGCCACATCCCTCGGATTCACCAAGTGCACGACTTCCACAATGTCATCCTTCACGTCTTGCCCTGAAGTCTACTTCCTTTGGCTTCACTTCAATGCTCCTCGTCCGGCGGTCCCTCGGATGCACCAAGCGCACGACTTCCGCAATGTTATCCTTCATCGACTCAAGGACCCGATCCATGAGATGGTGAACTCACCAATGCTTTCATCAAGTTAATCCATGTGTGATTCACTTAAGTCCTGCACAACTTAAACACACACATCAAATCCATAGCAACCTAACTTAAACCCTTTTCCATACACATCAAAACCACATCATACATGGGTTGATTGCCCTAACAGCAATGCACTCCTCGATTAAAGTATCAACTATAAAATCCTCAAGTTATCTTTCTAGTGGTGATTGAATGGATTGTCCTTCTTCACTTCCATATAATCGGCCCGATGTTCTAGTAGACTGGCTGGCGATCTATCCTATCTGAATCTCTAGCTTCTTTTGTTGGCTAGCAAGGTCATTCACTGATGACCTTAATTCTTCTAGTATCGTCTCTGTCTATGAATGCCACCATTGGAATTCAGTGTTCGCTGCTTGTTGCGTTTGAATGAAATTTTCCATCATCTGCTCAAGTCAGGATTTACGAGGACAATATTGAGGGTTTAAGTTGCCAGAGTCATAACTATATGTATAGGAATCATCGCGTGGCCACTGGTTCTAATCATAGGTGACATCTTGTTCAAATTACAAAGGTTCAAATATATCCGGACAATCATTGATGGTATGCCATGTTTCACCACAAGGTTCACAATAAATGTTACCAAAACTCACAACATTAAATTGATCATAATCCTGAGTGAAAGCATGCATCGTTATATGCAAAAAATTATAGATAAGGAAAGAACAGCAGTGCCTTGGCAAGAAACTAAAAAAAACACGAACAGCAAAATAAAGGAAACTTGGTGCTAAGAAAATAACTAAAAAAAAACTGTTAGAAAATAACTGAAGCTAGAAGAAAAACTAAATTCTAAATTATAACTAGATTAAACTGGAAATTAATAAAGACTAGTAAAATAATCCTAAACTTGGTCCGATCCAAACTATCCACTTTCGATTTGATATCGAATCAACAGTCCCTGGCAACGGTGCCAAAAACTTAATGCACGCGAGCACGACTCTCAAATCTCCGATGGGAATCGTCAGGGACTCGAAGTGTGCGCTCGCACTCAATGCCCGTAAGTTCATGAATGTCATCAAGTAATAAAAGATTATCGATCCCACAGAGACTGAGATTCTAATACCGTCTGTCCAGTGGATGTTGTTGTTCGAAAATAATCTCCTAAGAGTATATATTGCAAGGTTGATGATAGTCCTTACTCAAGTATGGTGTCACTCGGATGAAGGGAAGGTTGGTTCGAAGTTCTCAAAAAGGGATCCTAGGACTTCCGTTTCACTTGTGCATCATGGAACATGCTATCAATTAAGTGTGTTGAGATCTCTAATTATGATCTTGAGGGAGGATCATTATGCATTTGCCTGATGAACTTTTGCTTTTACAGGGAGCTACCTATTCTTAACCAAGTTTACCTTTCAGATAATTAGAGCTTAGGGGGTTGATACCGTTGGGAGCCCTCTGTCACTAAGGTCCTTCAACCCTTCTAGGGTTAATTTCTCCTACTTTAGTCCTTCGGCTAAGATAGGTTATTGAGGTATCAAGACGTCCAAATAATTCCCTATGTAAAGGCGGATCTTATTTCATATCCTGTCCTATCATATTCTATCTTCTATGATTACGGGAGGTAGGATGACTGCAAGGCTCATCCTTGATTCTCCTAGGTTTTTGATATGAAGGTTGTCACCCTTTGTATCGACTACGCACAGTTGAATTAGAATCAAAACATAACCTTCATAAATCTCAACAACACAAAATTGTAAATAGAATCAAAGGAGATGAATGACTATTTGAACTAGCATGTCCACAAACACAAGTTACTCCCTAATCCTAGAATCAAAGTATCTACTCCATAGACAAAAAAGAATAAACACAAGACATCTTAGAAAACATAATTACAATGCAAGTTAAACAAGAAAATAAAGAAGGTAATTTCTGTCCTAGCCAATATGTGTGTCTTGGTTGTTCTCCACAATGCCGGAGCGTCGGGATGGATCTCCTAGCTACTTCCTTCCTTCCCGTTGCAAGTCTCCGGTGCTCTTTAGGGCACCGTCTTGCCGTCCTAGACATCGGGCCTTCCCTAGGGTTTGGGAGTCCTAGGACGTTTCCCCTTGTCCCCTAACTTCTTAGATAAGTTTCCTATATATAGGGGCGACTCTGATTTTCCATAAATTCTTGGGAAAACCCTATTTCATCGAATTTGTGGCGCTGCCACATGGTCGTGAGAATTTCACATGGTCGGGCTATGTGCAAGGCTAGAAACGACTGGAATCTTGGCTGAAAATTGAGCTAGAATTTTAACACAGCCGTGTGAATTTCTGGAGTCCCCCATTTTGATCTGTTTCACTTCAGAAACATGCCCATATCTTGGGACATGGCCAATGCCTGTTCCCTAAGGTCTGTGCTCCACAAATTGCTCCATTTTTCTCCAAAAATGTCGTCCTGTACATAAATTAACAAAAGTAAATTTTTGGACTAGAAAATAGGAAATGAATGCAAAATAAGGAAGAATATACATGAAACAACTATAAAATGCAAATAGATGTGTACTAAAATTACTCCTAAAACCCTATATATTTTGTTCACATCAGTTTACAGCTCGGCTTTAGCCAAAGCTCTTATCCCCGTGTGGTGGCGGATTAGAGGAGTAGGGTTTTAAGGTAGATTCACTATGGAAGATGACAGAAGTAAAAAATTATTCCGATTTAACAAGGCAAGGCCTTAGGTCATATCATCACTATTTTTAAGCTTGGCTTTAGCCGAAGCTCTTATCCCCTTGCGGTGGCGGATCGGAGGAGTTGGGTTCAAGGTAGATACACTATGAAAGATGAGGGAAGTAAAAAAATTATTTCGATCTGACAAGGTAAAGCCCTAAAGAAGATTGTAACTATTTTAACAACTCAGCTTTAGCTGAAGCTCTTATCCTCATGCAGTGGTAGATCGAAGGAGTTGAGTTCAAGGTAGATACACTCTAGAAGATGACGGAAGTAAAAAAATTATTCCAATCTGATAAGGTAAGGCCTTAGGTCAGACCATCACTATTTTTACAGCTCGGCTTTAGCCGAAGCTCTTATCCCCGTGCGGTGGTGGATCAAAAGAGTTGGGTTCAAGGTAGATACATCGTGGAAGAAGATGGAAGTAAAAAAATTATTCCGATCTGATAAGGCAAGGCCTTAAAGCATATCGTCACTATTTTTATAGCTCGGCTTTAGCTGAAGCTCTTATCCCATTTAGTGTAGGATCAAAGGAGTTAGGTTCAAGGTAAATACACTATGGAAGATGACAGAAGTAAAAAATTATTTCAATATGACAAGATGAGGTCTTTGGTCAGATCGTCACTATTTTTATAGCTCAGCATTAGCCGAAGCTTTTACCCTATGCGGTGACGGATCGGAGGAGTTGGGTTCAAGGTAGATACACTATGGAAGATGACGGAAGTAAAAAATTATTCCAATCTGACAAGACAAGGCCTTAAAGCAGATGTTCACTATTTTTATAGCTCGACGATAGTCGAAGCTTTTTTTCCCATGTGGTGGTGGATCGGAAGAGTTGAGTTCCAACTTTGTTGTAATTGATGTCTTTATCCCCGTGCGGTGGTGGATTGGAAGAGTCGATTTCCAACGCGGCTATAATTGAAGTCTTTATCCCCGTGTGGTGGTGGTTCAAAAGAGTCAAGTTCCAATTCAACTGTAATTGAAGTCTTTTTCCCCGTGTGGTGATGGATCGGAAAAGTCGAGTTCCAACTCGGCTTCAATTGAAGTCTTTATCCCCATGCAGTGGCAGATTGGAAGAGTCGGGCACAAGCTCGGCTCTAATTGAATTGTTCATTTCTGTACGGTGATAGATCGAAAGAGTTGATCTTATTTCGTAAGAGCAGCGGAATACATTTCATTATGTAAGAACAGCGAGCTGGAGCAATGGAGGACGTCGGGAAACACATTTACAAATGGAGGATGCTACTATGCATAGAGAATGTGGGGCTCGGAGGAAGGATTCTAAAGGTACATTTTATTAAGGGAGGTATGTTGTTTAATTGCATTAAGGGTAAATTTTCTTATGAAGCACCATGTTCTTTTGGAATAAGATAGAAATGCTTGCATAATATATTTATTCAAAGTTCTAGTAATCATTACTGTCATGCTAAAAAAGAAAAAGCTATGGTGCTTCATAGATGATCTTTTCTTCTGTGGGAATGTTGAGGGTGAATTAATGGCGTGGAGAGATGCAGCTAGTATGTAATGATTGCTAAGAGCTTGGTGGGCTATGCGAAGTCTTGCCAAACTGCGATGAGCAATGAGTAGCTCTTGGCGAAGGGTGTAAGTTCGTGTGGAGGATACTTAGAGATGGCTCCTCAAATTTCTTATTATATTCTCTAGCTCTGTTATACGTTGTTGGTCTTCCGTGAGGGGTTCCGAAGAAAGAGCCATATCTTCTGGTTCGGAAGGGTTAGCCATTTGAAGAGTCGAAGGGAGGAGGTAGTATGAGGGCAGAAGGTTTCACATAAGGTATTTGTAGAAGAGAGGGAGCATTAATTTATTCATTTTCTTGAAAAAGAGTAAAAATATGGAATGACGAGATGGGTAACTGAAGAGTTGGTGTTGGGAATGGCCAAGGCGCTAACAAAGAGATGACTAATCATATCCTCGACAAAGGGGATAAATGCTCACCAAACATGATCCGACTTTAATGCAATGTGTCCTAGAAGAAGTGGATTTCGCCTACCTACGTGATGGCTAGTGATAACTTAAAGGTATATTATTATTGAATTTATTAGAATAACTCTTATGGAAGTAGAGTATCAGTCAACTGTCACCATGAGAATATCTAGCAAGAGTTAGTTAAGCATAAAAATGGGAGGGTATATACTCGGAAGTTAAAATATAGTTATTAAAATAGTAACAATTTGACAATCTAAGAAAGGAGAGAAATGCAAGATACTTTATAAGAAATTCGGTAACTCATACATTTCTCATTTGTATCAGTTTTTTGAAAAAGTTATTCGTTACAATTTAAAAAGGGGAGGCTTCATAAGTCAAAGATATTGTCAGGATAATCATCTATAGCGGCTTCCACACTTAAAAAGTTGGTATTTGTACCTGGAGAGGGATACCCATGTGTAGCGTGATGCTTGTTTGATCTCTTAAAACCCAAGATGAAAAGTTTAACTCCCTTGTCGACAAATTTTGTTAATAATTCCTACTCCTGTTCCTTCCACCGAGCTTCCTTAGTGGCTATTTGGGTAGAAAGACTAATCTTCATTTCATATCTTTCTTTGGTGATGGCTACAGTGTGTTGGCTCAGGGAAGTCATGGCTTGGCCATGCTCTAGTTGGAATGCCTGCAATCACTCAGTTATTTTTGTCAGAGCCCCCGGGAATGTAGATACTTTGGAGGAAAGACCTTCCAATTGTGTCCAACTTGATTTTCGGAAGGCCTCCAAAGTTTTGATAAGAGATTAAGCCTTTAGCAGTCATCATCCTATGACTTTCATAAGGTCTCCATCTCTTAGGCACTCACCTGCCCAAAGGGAGGGTCGTTCCCTAGATCTAGCACAAGCCTCAAAGGCGTGTTTGGTATCGAAAGAAATTGGTAAGTGTTTCCCTAGTAACCTAACTCGGTCTCAAAGGGCCACCTAACCATTTCCACCCACGACAACTATTTTTTTTATCCCTTATAATCTCTTTTTTTTTCAATTTTTTTTACTCTCTTTTTCTCTCTCTCTTGGGATTTTGATTTTTTTGAATGGGCTTCCACAATCTGAGCATCTCCAGTAACTAAAATGTTAAATCTAGAGTCACCTATGGATTCCAAAGTACTAGACTACTGAGATGAATCATAACTAGGTATGTACTAGATTTTTCCTATCAGAATGTTCATCATGTGTAGGTGTAAAAATAAAAGCTAACTAGTGTAAGTCTAGAACATTCATTAGAGCAAATAAAATAAAATACCACGAGGTAAATGAAGTTAAGCTACCCATGGAAACAACTCATGAACAAACTTTAGAAATACTACTGAGGCAGCTTTATAAATAACAAAAATTAAGTGTTGAAAGCAACTAAACAACTTATGCATAAACAAATGAATGCTAACCATAATGCAAATATCAGGAAAGAAACTACTGCTAGAAACAAAATAAATCAAAACTTGGTGTCCCCCCAAACTTAAGCGAAGCATACCTCTAGTATGGTGGACGAGGTGGAAAGTCCGATAGCCTCGACATCTCGGGATCCTGGGAGAATCTGGTGTGTGAGCCGCTGATGTCACATATACATGTGGTCGATTTGAGATCTGGTGGATGCAACTGCTGCTCAGTGCTCCTCCTCTCTAGCTCACTGTGCTTGTTGGGCACGCATGTGCTGTCGTATCTCCTGACGGTGGGTGGCCTCCTCCTGGCGATGGGTAGCCTCCTCCTGGAAGTAGATACAGGCCTCATCGTAGAACTCCTTGGCCCGCTGGAAGTGCTCTTGGAAGCCTTGAAACTCATAGGCAGATGTACCTGCGTCATGCTCAAAAGTAGAAAAAGGTGGCGGTGCAGGTGCAGGCTCATGTCGACGTGGACTAGGTGAGCTCCTATATGTGTGTTGATTGGAGGGAGAGTGATGTACAGGGGGAGAGATAGGTACCAAAATGGATGGTCCCTTGTATGGTGGGGACTCCACTATAAGGTCTAAATGCCAGTTGACACGTGTGGTGATGGTGGTACGATTGGGGTCGGGGAGCCTAAAGCCTGTTAGATTTTTTCTTACAAAGCATAAGGAGTGTCCCTCTCTTACAATCATCTTCATGACCATACACACTCCCAGGTCGATCCTAGGGCTCCCCTGTATGCTATCTAGCGCGGTGTAGGCATTGAAGGTAGGAAACTTCACTTCCCAATTCAAGTCGGTCACTTGTTCGTGGCGATCCCATCGATGTCTCCGGATTTAAAAAATTTAATCCTAGACAAAAAGGGAACACCCAAGCAATCATTTCATCGTCGTGCTATTCGATTAGAGTGGTTACTTGAACAAACTTATTGTTTAAGCGACCAACCTCTATTCTACGAATAGCTGCGGAATAGATGATGTACGGATCGCCGACTTTTGTGTTTATGTTCGGGGTCCAAGTATATTTAGCCACAAAACAGAATATATCATGCATATATAATTGAAAACAATTACAAACATGTTACATATGAAGATAGATAAGTGTTATACCTCTCGATCTTCTATTATATGACCTTCGTCCTTTCGGACATCGTGTGGGCGACGATCTACCAAAAGTTGAAGCTCCTAGATCACCAATCTTCCTTCCTTGCTCATTCCGAGCAAGAGGAAGAATAGAAACAAGACTCTTCCCCTTTCTTTATCCAACCAACAAACAACAAGCAAGTTGCTTGCCGCCGGCCAACAAGGAGAAGATGAGAAAGATGAATGTCGGCCAAGAGCTCCAAGGGAGGACCCTAAGCCTTTTTTCCACCGGCCAAGGAGAAGAGGATCAAGTGGTTTGGACGCCGGCCAAGGGCTAAAAAAAATGGTATGGGTGCCGACCACCAAGGGAAGAAGAGAAGAAAGGAAACTCTTTCTTTATTTGGTGCCGCCAACCCCAAACCCTAACTCCAAGCTTGCCGCCCAACCCTAATCTCCCTTGCTTCTCATTAAATATCCACGCTAACCCTTAAGCCCCTTTTTATAGAGTTAGGGATAAGCCTTGTTTTAATCTCCACCATTGGTTCTAGGGATTTAATCTCAACTGTCGGATCTAGATATTTAATCTCAACCGTTGGATCTAGAGATTTAATCTCAACCGTCGGATCTAGAGATTTAATCTCTACCTTTGAATCTAGAGATTTGTTTTCATCCATTGGATCTAGGCTTCATGAGGTATTAATTGGCAATAATAGGGACCATGAGGAGGAGTTGGATCTTGGTCACCCAATGGATCAAGCCCACATAAAGTCCGATCCATTAATGATAATCCAATCTACTAAAAAAGTATCATTGATCTACCTCACCAACCCCCATAAGTTAATATGAGTTCCATATATTATATGTACATTTTATCCCCGTGTTTAAGATCTCGAATGTCTGTCAATTAATTAATTTACTGATCATTAATTAATCAACATCTAACTCCATGAGTAGTATCACTCAACCTTTTCATCATGCCGGACCAAGTCCACCTGCAGGGTTTACATGATGAACCTTATGAGCTCCTCAAGGGGACATCATCATCCTAATATGTAGGACACGGTTTCCTCCTATAATCAACGACACACCATATAAATAATATCATTTCCTAACTTACCGAGCCTATCGATTTAATCTATAAATCTCTCCCATTGGTAAATCAAAGAAATGAATACTAAGTATATGTGCCCGTTATTATATCGGGATTAAGAGCATGTACAATATAATATCTGAGGTCTGATTCGATTATGTAGTCAGCAATAAATCGAATCACCTCTAAATCGGTCCTGCTCAATACACACAAAGTGTACTAGTGTGATTCTATGGTCAAGACAAACCAATACCAAATCACACAACAACCATACCAATGGTTTGTCCAAAGCCATCTCGGTTGTGAGCCTATACTTATACTTTTACAAGGAGCTGATAACATGATCTCCCGTGTGACACCACACACCATGTTATCTACAATGTAATGTATTAGACAATATGCATAACCATAAAAATGTACAAACAATGATCTTGTGATTCTTATTTCAAAATAAAGATGTTCATACAAAAGATAGACTTTTTAGTATACATCCCAACAATCTCCCACTTATACTAAAAGACTATGTTATCCTCAAACTGGCATACATCTGATTCCCATTCCCTCCACATGCCTATCAAAAGCTCTCGCCGGAAGGGCCTTAGTGAAAGGATCTGCCAGGTTATCCTCCGATGCAATCTTGGCCACAGCAACTTCTCCTTTCTTTACGATTTCTCGTATCAGGTGGTACTTGCGCTCTATGTGTTTACTTGCCTTATGGGCTCGTGGTTCCTTCGTGTTTGCAACTGCACCACTATTATCACAATAAATTGTGATAGTTCTGGGCAAACCAGGAATCACATCCAAGTCCATCAAGAAGTTCCTGAGTCACACAACTTCTTTTTCCGCCTCAAAGGCTATCACATACTCAGCTTCCATGGTAGAGTCCGCCACGCATTTCTGCTTGTCACTCCTCCATACTATGGCTCCACCTCCCAAAGTAAACATAAAACCTGAGGTAGACTTCCTGTTATCCCTATCTGATTGGAAGTCGGAATCTGTGTAACCCAAAGGAAGTAATTGGTCTGCCTGGTAAACTAGCATATAATCCCTAGTCTTTCTTAGGTACTTTAATATATGCTTTACCGCAGTCCAATGTTCCTGTCCTGGATTACTCTGATATCTGCTGACCATGCCCACGGTAAAGCAGATATCTAGTCACGTACATAGCATCGCATACATAAGGATTCCTACCGCCGAAGCATAAGGAACTGCCTTCATCTCCTCTATCTCCTTAGATGTTCAAGGACACATCTCCTTAGATAAAGGAACTCCATGCCTGAAAGGTAGAAAACCCTTCTTGGAGTTCTGCATGCAAAAATGATCCATAATCGTGTCTATGTATGAAGCTTGAGATAAGGACAACATCCTTTTCCTGCGATCCCTTATAACCTTGATCCCAAGGATGTGTCTCACTTCTCCCAAGTCTTTCATATCAAACTGTTTGGACAACCATACCCTTACGTTCGATATCACCTTGACATTGTTGCCAATTAACAAAATGTCATCTACGTATAGTACAAGAAATACCACTACATTTCCGTCACATCTCTTGTATATACAAGACTCATCCGAACTTTGAATAAATCCATAAGACTGGATTACCTCATCAAAGTGGATGTTCCAAGACCTCGAAGCTTGCTTCAATCCATAAATGGACCAATTAAGCTTACATACAAGATGCTCTTTGCCCTTCACAATGAATCCCTCCGGTTGCTCCATATAGATGTTTTCCTCAAGATTTCCATGAAGGAAATATGTCTTGACATCCATCTGCCACACCTCATAATCCATATGAGCTACAATGCATAAGAGAATCCGGATAGACTTAAGTATGACTACCGGCGAAAAGGTCTCCTCATAATCGATACCCTCTTTCTGAGTATACCCCTTCGCAACAAGCCTCGCTTTGAAGGTCTCAACCTTCCCATCTATTCCTCTCTTTCTTTTGTAGATCCACTTGCATCCAATGGTTTTTACACCATCGGGTGGTTCTACTAGCTCTCAGACTTGATTTGAATCCATAGATTCAATCTCAGCATTCATTGCACTTTGCCAAGATATGACATCTTTATTTGGGATTGCCTCGTCATATGTCCAGGGATCAGGTTCATGTTCGCCAGGGACCAAATCAGAAGATTCTCCCAAGAACATGAATCTATCAGGCTGTCTCACATCCTCCCACTACGATGAGGTATCACCTGTGTATCCTCTATAATACACGGTGCAGTGACTTGTGGTATATCCTCTTGTACTGGTGGTACTAAGAAGTGACTTCCCCTTTCAATTCCTCCAGAACAATTTTACTCATGGGCTTGTGGTTCATCACATAGTCTTCATCTAGAAATCTGGCGTTCGTGCTAACGATCACCCTTTGATCTCTAGGACTATAAAACAAACCACCTTTCGTTCCCCTAGGATAGCCAACGAACATGCGTACTTCTGTACGAGGTTCCAAATTACCAGCATCCGCCTTCAGCACATGTGCTGAACCCCCCCAAATCCGAATATGTCTTAGACTAGGCTTTCTCCCAGTCCATAATTCTGTGGGAGTAGAAGGCACTGATTTAGATGGAACCAAGTTCAGAATGTACACCGTCGTATCTAGAGCATATCCCCAGAATGAATCTGGCAACTCAGAATAACTCATCATCGATCTAACCATCTCCATAAGAGTCATATTCCTTCGCTCTGCTACATCATTCTGCTGGGGTGTGCCAGGTGCAGACAATTGAGATTGAATCCCAGCCTCTGATAAGTAATTCCTACACTCTCCCAAGAGGTACTCACCACCATGATCAGATCGTAGTGTCTTGATACTTTTACCTTAATGTTTCTCCACATCAGCCTTGAATTCTTTGAGCTTGTCAAAGCATTCAGACTTGCGGCACATCAAGTAAATGTATCCATATCTCGAATAATCATCTATAAAAGAGACGAAATACTCAAAACCACCTCTAGCCTTGATAGACATAGGACCACACAAATCAGAATGAACCAATTCTAACACATCTTTGGCTCTATACCCCTTGGCCTTAAAAGGACTCTTGGTCATTTTACCCTCCAAGCAAGATTTGCAGGTTGGGAAATCTTCCAACACTAATGAACCCAGAGGTCCATCAGCTATCAACCTTTGAATTTTGCTTAAGTTAATATGACCAAGTCTGAGATGCCAAAGATATGTTTGGTTCATCTTCGAAGGTTCTTTTCTCTTATTGGAATTAGAAGATGAGTTATTAACTTCTATTTGCATCGTGGGAGCTTTTGGTTCAAGTGTGTACAAATTTCTTATCAATGCACCCGAACAGATAATATCCCTATTCCTTTTTATAACTACTCTATCATTAAAAGAAATAGAATATTCATCCATAAACAATTTAGAAACCAAAATTAAATTCTTTCTAAATAAAGGTACATAAAGGCAATTCTTAAGAACCAAAACTTTATTTTTCTCAAAAGATAAATAAATGTCTCCCACTGCAATAGCCGCCACCTTCGTGGCACCGCCCAAGTATACGATAATCTCCCCCTCAGCCAGTCATCTAGTTTCCTGGAACCCCTACAAAGTATTGCAGACATGATCAGTGGCTACCGTATCTACACACCAGGTGCCGGTAGATAACACTGCTAAACATGTTTCAACGACTAGACCAAAAGATATACCTTTTTTCTGCTTGTGGTTGGGATAGTCCTTCTTCCAGTGTCCAGTCTGCTTGCAAGTGAAGCACTTGCCTTACGACTTCTTCACTCCTCCCTGAGTTCCTCCCATCGCCTTTGCCACAGTTTGTTTCTTCTTCTTCTTGTCTTTCGTCTTAGAAGTAAAAACCTTTTGGGTCATCATGGTATGCGCCTGAGCACTCTGACAAAATAGCCCCTCTGCTGCCTGGAGTGCTGTCAGAAGCTCCGCCAACGAATATAACCTCTTGTTCATGTTGTAGTTCAAGAGAAACTGCTCAAAACTCCTAGGTAGAGACTGGAGAATGATATCGACCTGAGTTTTTCCATCGATCTCAGCTTTGAGGACTTCCAACTCATTTAAATGAGCCATGATCTTGAGAACATGATCCCTCACGGGTGTTCCCTCGATCATGGTGGTCGTTATCAAGTTCCTCATGGCTTCCTGCGTTGCAGCCCGATTCTGGTGTCAAAAAAGCTCTTTGAGATTGAGCATCATGTCATAAGCAGTGGGCATGGCTTGATGCTGATGTTACAGTACATTTGACATAGATGCCAAAATGTAACACCACGCCATCTCATCGGCCTTTATCCACTACTTATAACTCTCTTTCTCCTTTTCCCCAGAATCATCCACAGGCTTAGGGGGCACTCTTCGAGGAGTACATATTTGTATTCCTCAGTAGTCAAGACAATGTCAAGATTCCTCTTCCAATCAACATAGTTGGGTCCAATAAATTTATTCTCTTTCAGTATCACAGCAAGCGGGTTGAAAGTCATTTTGAAAG
Organism: Wurfbainia villosa; assembly: GCA_025175895.1. Classification (NCBI taxonomy): domain Eukaryota; kingdom Viridiplantae; phylum Streptophyta; class Magnoliopsida; order Zingiberales; family Zingiberaceae; genus Wurfbainia; species Wurfbainia villosa. The sequence goes on along the minus strand of CM045994.1, from coordinate 84,330,613 downwards.
AAAACCTAAGAATCACATAGATCAAAACATTAGATTTCAAAAAATTATTGATTCCTCAAACAATAAAATTTTAAAATCAACCAACACCTCAAAACACCGAGAATATCGTATGCCACGATAGTGTGGACGTATACGAATTCTACATTTGTAAGAGGAGGTTTTACCCATTATTTTTACTATCTTGTCAACCTAACTTTTTGACAAGTAAAATTAATAGTTGGTTCCTCTTTGGCCCTACAAATAAAAGCAGTAACTCCGATGGGGAGGATACTTATATTTGTATCTAAGTGTTCACCATTACTCGGTACCAAGGTAATTATCTCGGGTTATGTGCCTTCCGATGGGGAAGTACACACGCTCCTTAATAATTTCCTATAACCATATTTGACCTTGTGATCCGCAAACCAACTCATCCGATGGGGAGGAAGGCACTCAGAGCCGACGCGCAAATTTGTTTGCATCACTTGTCAAATCGTAATGGAGGCCGTGGGAATTTTTTTTTAAAAAAATATCCCTCTCCCACTTAGTAATTTAAAATTGAGGAATTTTCTAGCCTACGACATGCATATCAAACAATAAGCAATAAATATGAAAAATAAATATTTTCCAACTATTATGGCTTTTGTCTTCAATATGTCTCCCGTCATATCGTCATCTCGTCCGCTCCTCCTACGCCATGTACGAGCCATCCGGAGATCCGAGCTGAGAAAATTTTTTTTTTAATTTACATCCATCGATCCTATACTCCACAAGGGAGTGTACATGAAATCTAGATCGAAAGTAAACTAAAATAGAAAGAGTGGATAAACAATGTCGTATCTAATTTATAAAAATTAAATACTAGCCTTGTCAACCCCGAGGATTCAAACAAAATATACAATTACACACATACAATCGCATACACACATATGGCCAAAATAGTTGGATCTTTTGCCTGCAACCAAAGAGTTAACCTACGCATATCCTACTATTATCTGGAACATATAATATATGAAAAGTGCATAAAAGTAACTGAATCCTAAACACACAAAATCGGAAACTGTGGCTCTGTACCACTTGAAGGTAGTAAACTTCGTTTCCCAATTCAACTCGGTTGCTTGTTCATGGCGATCCCATCGATGTCCCCGGATTAAAATATTTAATCCTAGACAAAAAGGGAACACCCAAGCAATCGTTTCATCATCGTGCTATTCGATTAGAGTAGTTACTTGAACAAACTTGTTGTTCAATCGACCAACCTCTATTCTACGAATAGCCGCGGAATAGACGATGTACGGATCGCCAGCTTTTGTGTTTATGTTCGAGGTCCAAGTATATTTAGCCACAAAACAGAATATATCATGCAAATATAATTGAAAACAATTACAAACATGTTACATATGAAGATAGATAAGTGTTATACCTCTCGATCTTCTATTGTATGACCTTCCTCCTTTCGGACGTCGTGTGGGCGACGATCTACCAAAAGTTGAAGTTCCTAGATCACCAATCTTCCTTCCTTGCTCGTTCCGAGCAAGAGGAAGAATACAAACAAGACCCTTCTCCTTTCTTTAGCCAACCAACAAACAACAAGCAAGTTGCTTGCCGCCGGCCAACAAGGAGAAGATGAGAAAGATGAATGTCGGCCAAGAGCTCCAAGGGAGGACCCTAAGCCTTGTTTCCACCGGCCAAGGAGAAGAGGATCAAGTGGTTTGGATGTCGGCCAAGGGATGGAAAAACTGGTATGGGCACCGGCCACCAAGGGAAGAAGAGAAGAAAGGAAACTCTTTCCTTATTTGGTGCTGTCAACCCCAAACCCTAACTCCAAGCTTGCCGCTCAAACCTAATCTCCCTTGCTTCTCATTAAATCTCCACGCCAACCCTTAAGCCCCTTTTTATAGAGTTAGGGATAAGCCTTGTTTTAATCTCCACCATTGGTTCTAGAGATTTAATCTCAACTGTCGGATCTAGAGATTTAATCTCAACCGTCGAATATAGAGATTTAATCTCTACCTTTGGATCTAGAGATTTTTTTTCATCCATTGGATCTAGGCTTCATGAGGTATTAATCGGCTACAATAGGGACCATGAGGAGGAGTTGGATCTTGGCCACCCAATGGATCAAGCCCACATAAAGTCCGATCCATTAATGATAATCCAATCCACTAAAGGATTATCATTGATCTACCTCACCAACCCCGTGTTTAAGATCTCGAATATATTGGATCCATATATTATATGTACATTTACTCCCCGTGTTTAAGATCTCAAATGTCCGTCGATTAATTAATTTACTGACCATTAATTAATCAACATCTAACTCCATGAGTAGTACCACTCAACCTTTTCATCATGACGGACCAAGTCCACCTGCAGGGTTTACATGATGAACCTTATGAGCTCCTCAAGGGGACATCATCATCCTAATATATAGGACACTGTTTTCTCTTATAATCAACGGTACACCATATAAATAATATCATTTCCCAACTTACCGAGCCTATCGATTTAATCTATAAATCTCTCCCATTGGTAAATCAAAGAAATGAATACTAAGTATATGTGCCCGTTATTATATCAGGATTAAGAGCATGTACAATATAACATATGTGGTCCGATTCGATTATGTAGTTAGTAATAAATCGAATCACCTCTAAGTCGGTCCTGCTCAATACACACAAAGTGTACTAGTGTGATTCTATGGTCAAGACAAACCAATACCAAATCACACTACAACCATACCAATGGTTTGTCCAAAGCCTTCTCGGTTGTGAGCCTATACTTATACTTTTAAAAGGAGCCGATAACATGATCTCCCGTGTGACACCACACACCATGTTATCTACAATGTAATGTATTAGACAATATGCATAACCATAAAAATATGCAAACAATGATCATGTGATTCTTATTTCAAAATAAAGATGTTCATACAAAAGATAGACTTTTCAGTATACATCCCAACAGTCATACCCCATCCTATGGAAAATATGGGTAAGTAGGCCCCACACAATAATCTCTCCTCTTGCTGCTTTGCCCATTTTCACTAGGTGTCTAATGAAATGGGACCCTACATCAATGCTACTCCTTTCTTGTAGCATGTCCCACAAGCAAAGTAGCTCACTAGCTCACACTACACCATTATTCTCCCCACGACCAAAAATAATACTTGCCATGATTCGGTGCAGGTACCGGAAAATGGGGTTTTGGAGGCGCGATGTTTTGGCCCTAGAAGGGTCGTAAGTGTGTTCTCCTGTTAATTCGGTCCAAAAGATCCGAGAGTTAAACCCAATAGGGGTTCTTTTCTCTCCCCCACTAGGCAAGCCAAAGCATGCGTTCCATTGGTATAGTGTCCATTCATGCTCAATGTTGAATAGCCTAAAATTATTCCTACCCTCTTCGCTTTCTCTCCTCGATAAGATTTCCGCTTCTAAAGAACTCAAAAATTCTAGAACTATCCTAGGGTATGTTGGGTGTCTAATCCTCATTATCTCTTCCCACCCCATTTTTGCAAATAAGACTTTAATATCACCAAACAAACCGAGGGACTCTAAGAGATCTTCATCAAGATACCTAGTAGTGATGATTCTTCTAGTAGAGAGCATATCAAATCTTTCCCTATGCTCGTTATTGCGAAAGAGAAGGGTAGGAAGAGTGTTACCTTCCTCCGGAGCTTGAGGGGTGTTCGTTCTCCTTGCTCTTCGCTCTAAGGTAGTAGATTAGGGTGTTACTGAAGGTTTTGCGGAACCGAAGCTCTTATACCACATGAAGGTGGAGAAACTTCGCTTCCCACTTCAACTTAGTCGCTTGTTCATGGCGATCCCATTGACGTCCCCGGATTAAAAAAAATTAATCCTAGATAATAGGGATCACCCAAGCAACCGTTTCATCGTCGTGCTATTCGATTAGAGTGGTCACTTGAACAAACTTGTTGTTCAAGCTACCAACCTCTATTCTACGAATAGCCGCGGAATAGACGATGTACGGATCACCGGTTTTTGTGTTTGTATTCGGGGTCCAAGTAATTTTAGCCACAAAACAAAACATACAACATGTGTATAATTGAAAACAATTATAGATATGATACAAAAGAATATAAACAAACATTATACCTCTTGATCTTCTATTGTATGTCCTTCCTCCTTTTGGACGTCGTGTGGGCGACGATCTTCCAAAAGTCAAAGCCTCCCAGATCACCAATCTTCCTTTTCTTGTTCACTCCGAACAAAGGAAGATCATAAAACAAAACTCTTCTTCCTATCTAGAACCAGCCACCAAGTCAATGGACTTGATGTTGCCGCCGGCCAAGGAAGAGAATATGGAGTATGGGAACCGACCAAAAGCTCCAAGGGAAGAAACCCTAGCTCTTGCCTCCGACCAAGGAAGAGGGGAAGAGGGTGGTGCCGCTGGCCAAAGGAGAATAAAGGAGGGTGATGGGCATCGGCCAACTCTTGGAGAAGAGAAAGGAAACCAAACCTTCACCTTGGCTAACCCTTGTAGCTGCCAAAAACCCTAATCCTAGCTCTCCTATGTTTCTTGTCGCCCAAGCCAAAGGAAGAAAAACCCTAATCTCCCTTCCATTAGTTGCAGCCCAATCCATAAGCCCCCTTTTATAGAGCTAGGCATAAGCCTCCTTTTAATCTCCACCATCGGTTCTAGGGATTTAATCACAACTGTCGGATCTAGAGATTTAATCTCAACAATCGGATCTAGAGATTTAATCTCCACCGTCAGATCTAGAGTTTTGTTTTCCATGATTTGATCTAGGCTCCATTAGGTTTTAATAGGCTACAATAGGGACCATGAGGAGGAGTTGGATCTTGGCCACCCAATGGATCAAGCCCACATAAAGTCCGATCCATTAATGATAATCCATTCCACTAGAGGATTATCATTGATCTACCTCACCAACCCCCATATGTTAATATGGGCTACATATATTATTTGTATATTTATCTCCCCGTGTTTATGATCTCGAATGTCCATCGATTAATTAATTTACTGATAATTAATTAATCAACATCTAACTCCATGAGTAGTACTACTAAACCTTATCATCATGACGGACCAAGTCCACCTGTAGGGTTTACATGATGAACCTTATGAGCGCCTCAATGGGACATCATCATCCTAATATATAGGACACGGTTTCCTCCTATAATCAATGACACACCATATAAATAATATCATTTCCCAACTTACCGAGCCTATCGATTTACTCTATAAATCTCACCCATTGGTAAATCAAAGAAATGAATACTAAGTATATGTGCTTGTTATTATATCGGGATTAAGAGCATGTACAAGATAATATCTGATGTCCGATTCAATTATGTAGTTAGCAATGAATCGAATCACCTCTAAGTCGGTCCTGCTCAATACACACAAAGTGTACTAGTGTGATTCTATGGTCAAGACAAACCAATACCAAATCACACTACAACCATACCAATGGTTTATCCAAAGTCATCTCGGTTGTGAGCCTTTACTTATACAAGGAGCTGATAACATGATCTACTGTGTGACACTACACACCATGTTATCTACAATGTAATGTATTAGACAATATGCATAACCATAAATATGCAAACAATGATCATGTGATTCTTATTTCAAAATAAAGATGTTCATATAAAAGATAGACTTTTCAGTATACATCCCAACAATCTCCCACTTATACTAAAAGACTATGATGTCTTCATACTGCCTTACATCTGATTCTCATTCCCTCCATATGCCTATCAAAAGCTCTCGCTAGAATGGCCTTAGTGAAAGATTTACTAGGGCATCCTCTGATGCAATTTAGGCGACAACACCTTCTACCTCCTTTACGATTTCTCGTATCAGGTGATATTTGCACTTTATGTATTTACTTGCCTTATGGACTCGTGGTTCCTTTGAGTTTGCAACTGCACCACTATTATCACAATAAATTGTGATAGTTCTGGGCAAACCAGAAATCACATCCAAGTCCATCAAGAAGTTCCTGAGCCATACAACTTCTTTGGCTGCCTCAGAGGCTGCCACATACTCAGCTTCCATGGTGGAGTCTGCCATGCATTTTTGCTTGACACTCCTCCATACAATGGCTCCACCTCCCAAAGTAAACACAAAACCTGAGGTAGACTTACTGTTATCCTTGTCTGATTGGAAGTCGAAATCTGTGTAACCCATAGGGAGTAATTGGTCTGCCTGGTAAACTAGCATATAATCCCTAGTCCTTCTAAGGTACTTCAATATATGCTTTACCGTAGTCCAATGTCCCTGTCCTGGATTACTCTGATATCTGCTAACCATGCCAACGAGAAAGTAGATATCTGGTCTCGTACACAGCATAGCATACATGAGGCTTCCTACTGCCGAAGCATAAGGAACTGCCTTCATCTCCTCTATCTCCTCAGATGTTCTAGGACACATCTCCTTAGATAAAGGAGCTCCATGCCTGAAAGGTAGAAAACCCTTCTTGGAGTTCTACATGCTAAAATGAGCCAAAATGGTGTCTATGTATGAAGTTTGAGATAAGCACAACATCCTTTTCCTATGATGCCTTATAACCTTGATCCCAAGGATGTGTCCCACTTCTCCCAAGTCCTTCATATCAAACTGTTTGGACAACCATACCCTTACGGCCGATAACACCTTGACATTGTTTCCAATTAACAAAATGTCATCTGTTGGTGATCGATTTGAAGCTAGAGGGGGGGTGAATAGCTTGTTTTTCGTCTCTACAAAAATATTAGCGGAAGCACATGAAAAACAATGCTAACACGATTCTTTACGTGGTTCGGAGATAGCGCTCCTACTCCATGGTGATCCTTGAGGTGGATCAACCCTAATCAATACCACTATAAAGCTTTCCTTTACAACACTTCTCCTCTTCTTACAAAAGATGTAGATGAAGCTTAGAGAGGAGAAAAAGATTTAGAATCACTAGAAAGCTTTGAAAAATCGTGGAGGCTTGAGAGTATAATCAGAGAATAAGCATTAAGGCCAAAAACCTCCACCAGCCCTCTTTTTATAGAGAGAAGGTTGTTTTTCTCATTAGAGCATCATCAGTCGACTGATGCACAGAATCAGTCGACTGCCAGCGCAGTTAACGACTTCTGAATAGCCGGATTCGCGGGATTCAGAGTCATTTCCTCCAACGACACTCTCATCAGTCGACTGATGGAGTGATCAGTCGAGTGATCACAGGCCGCAGTCGAGTAAGAAGACTCTCTGCGTGATTAACTTGATCACCGATCGCCAACGCTGGCGATCGATCGCAACATCACCGATACGATCACCAAAGCAATGATCACGTCAAGGTTTCATCGACTCGATCGAGCACACGACTCGACCGATCGATACATCATATCAGTCGACTGATACTCATCAAGTATGAATAATTCATACTTGATTACACCCCCTATACCTAGACCCAACCTTCTAGCTCTTCCTTAAGCCTTGCGCCTCCAGGATCCCTCCGAGTTCGTGACTTGTTCATCCTTTGCTTCCAAGAGCTTCCTTCGGTTTTGTCATGTCTTTTGGGTTTCCTTTTGCCAAAGCATGCTTGGACTTTACGCTGCCAAGTCTACATGCTTGGACTTACGCTGCCAAGACTTGCCTTTGGTCTTCCTTTGCAAAAATCCGTTTGGACTTAATGCCGCCAAGACAACATGCTTGGTCTTATGCCGCCAAACCTTTACCTTGGACTTTTCTTGCCAAACTTCATGCTTGGATTTCCCTGTTACTTGAACATGTTCACAATTAGATCACAAATTGTCGCCTAACTTAGATGATTATCCAAACATCAAAACATATAAATGCTTGGGGCATTGTTGCACCAACAATCTCCCCCTTTTTGATGTTTAGCAATCATTTAAGTTAGGTCTTTTAAAGATATGCACATAATCATATATCCAATTCTAACTTAAACATTTCTTCTCCCCCTTTGACATACATCAAAAAGAGAAGAAAGATAAAATCATATATTTCATAAAAGAATCGAATGTGTTATAATTTTGAACTAAGGTATAGAATTGACATTTAGCTCCCCCTTAATCCAAGATAGAGTTCATGATGACTGAAATACATGTGGAGCAAAAGCCTATCAAACAATTTGAAGGTTTAAATCCTAACTTTGCACCAACAATGTAAATTTGGGAATGAAAATGATACATCTTATGAAACTCCCCCTAAAACATCGCATTAAACAGTCCTAAACGTTTGTTTATACTCAATATTATTATGCTAAAGGTTTAGGAAATCCAGGATACACTAAATATCAAAAAATGGAGCTATTTATCAGAGAACACATCATATCAGTCGACTGGTTTTTGAACCAGTCGACTGCTACGCCTGAAATCCGAATTTTAGCCTTTTTAACCCAAATTCAAAAGTGCATTAGAAATTCCAGAAACCTCAAAAAATCACGAAATTTTGTGTACACATTTCTGAAATCACACTTTATCAAGGAAAAATATTTTGAAAAATATATGTTTTTTAGATTTAAAGATTGATACAAACTTGGAAACCAACAAAAGTTCTAATGTTTTTGCAAACTTTGTATCACTTTTGTGTTTCACTTGAAAGTTGTTTTTCAAAATGTGATAAACATAGTTTAAAATATATTTTATTTGACATTTCCAATCATGTTCTTGGAGTTATATGCACATCAATTGTGTATAAGCATTCCCAATGATTGGTCCAATGAAGGATCAATGTCTCTAGATGACACTTTGGTCCATAGTAATGCATCATAACAAGCATGATGAACCAAGTGCATCTTCCTAACATCTCACATGTTGTCTAAGTGGCTCAATACAAAATTCATGGTTTCTTAGGTATTTTGTGAGATGCTTAAAGGTATAAATCCTAGTATTTCTATAGGATCATGCAAACCTACACCTTTACTCAACCAAGCACATTCCAAGTTCTCTCCTAAGTGATGAAAATTCTACCTCGGGGAGAGCCTTGGTAAATATGTCGGCTATGTTGGACTTGGATTCAATGAAATTAAGCTCAATGTCCCCCTTAGCCACATGATCTCTAATGAAGTGATGTTTCACTTCAATGTGCTTGGTCCTAGAGTGATGCACCGGATTTTTGGTCAAGTTTATGGTGCTCACATTATCACAAAATACTTTAGTATTGGAGTAAGATAGCTCATAATCCTCTAAGGTATGTTTCATCCATAGTAGTTGAGATACACAACCACCCATAGCCACATACTCGGCTTCGGTGGTGGATAGGGCAACACAAGGTTGCTTTCTACTACTCCAACTAACTAGGGAGGACCCAAGGAATTGGCATCCACCACTAGTACTCTTCCGATCCAATTTGCAACCGGCATAATCGGAATCGGTGTACCCAACCAAATCAAAAGACCTAGTCCTAGGGTACCATAGTCCAACATTTAGTGTGCCTTTAATATATCTTAAGATTCTCTTAACGGCAACTAAATGAGATTCTTTTGCACATGATTGGTACCTAGCACACATACCAACCACAAATAATATGTCGGGTCTACTAGCGGTTAAGTACAAAAGGCTACCAATCATGCTCCTATAGAGTGTAAGATCAATTTGTTTGCCTTCATTATCACTATCTATTTTTGTATTGGTTGCCATTGGAGTTGAAACTACCTTAGCATTTTCCAAACCAAATTTCTTAATCATTTCCTTAGCATATTTGGTTTGGTAAATATAAATTCCTTCACTTGTTTGTTTGACTTGCAATCCTAGGAAGAAATTTAATTTCCCAACTAGACTCATTTCAAACTCTTTTTCCATATTTTTAATAAAGTCTTGAAGAAGTTCATCATTTGTTAACCAAAAAATAATGTCATCAACATATACTTGGGCTACAAAGATGTCCTTTGATGTTGACTTTATAAATAGAGTTTGATCTACACTACCCCTCTTAAAGTCCTTAGAGATTAAGAAAGATGATAATCTTTCATACCAAGCCTGGGGAGCTTGTTTCAAACCATACAAAGCTTTCCTAAGCTTGTATACATGGTTTGGATAGTCCATATTCTCAAACCCGGGAGGTTGTTCTACATATACCTCTTCCTTAATAAACCCATTTAGGAATGCTGATTTTACATCCATTTGATGGAGTTTGAAACTCATATAGGAGGCATACCCTAATAGTATCCTAATAGACTCTAATCTAGCAACCGGGGCATATGTTTCATCATAGTCAAGTACTTCAACTTGATTAAAGCCCCTGGCAACTAATCTTGCCTTATTCCTAGTAATACTCCCTTGGTCATCTAGTTTGTTCCTAAAGACCCATCTTGTAGTAATGATGGTGTTTTCATTAGGTCTAGGAACTAACTCTCATACTTGACTCCTTTCAAATTGAGTCAATTCATCTTGCATTGCTAAGATCCAATCCGGATTAAGTAATGTATCTTTGATTGTTTTGGGCTCAATTTGAGAAATTAGAGCTATATGACTAGTGGGATCCCTATGAAATGACCTAGTCCTAACACCTTGAGATAATTCACCCACAATTTGATCTAAAGGGTGCTTTTGATGAACTCTTATGGTTCTAGGAGGTGTATTAATTTGAGTTTGATCATAATTAATCTCAATCCTTTGCTCATCATTGGAATCACCTCTTACTCCCCCTTGATTCAATCCTCCCCCTTGATCATTACCCCCTAAGGTTAAATCTTGAAATTGTTGGGTAATTTCTTGATTTTCATTATTAATATCATCATCAATAGGGGATTTCCTAGGGTATGTATTGGAAGTTTTGATCAAATTGGACATTTGAAGATTCTTCAATATTTTGAGTCCTTTTATTGTAAACTCTATACCCTACACTAGTGGATGAGTATCCAACTAGGATTCCCTTATCCTCTTTGGACTCAAACTTACCTAGATTGTCTTTGGTATTTAAAATATAGACTTTCATCGAAAGACCTTAAAATAATGAATTGTTGGAATTATACCATTCCACAATTCAAATAGAGTTTTTCCTAAAAACCTATGAATTAATATCCTATTTTGGATATAGCAAGCAGTGTTAACCGCTTCCGCCCACAAGTAGCTAGGTTAGGAGTATGCATTAAGCATTGTCCTAGCCGCTTCTTGTAGGGCACGATTTTTCCTTTCCACAACCCCATTTTGTTGGGGTGTTCTAGGACAAGAAAACTCATGCTTGTACCCTTATTCTAAGAAAAAGGTTGAGAAATTAGAATTCTCAAATTCTCCACCATGATCACTACGGATCCGGTTGATTTTGAGTTTTCTTTTATTTTCTACTCTTTTGCTAAATCCTATGATTATTCCTAGGGTTTCATCTTTATTTTTCAAGAAAAATACCCAAGTAAACCTAGAGAAATCATCTACTATTACTAGGCAATATCTACTACCAATCATAGAAGGGGTACTATGACAATCAAATAAGTCCATATGTAAAAGTTCTAAAGGTAAAGCGGTACTAAGCAAATTTTTACCTTTGTGTGATGTTTTTGATTGTTTCCCTTCTTGGCATGCATCACACATTTTGTTCTCGAGAAATTTGACTTTAGGCAACCCTTTGACTAACTTCATTTTTGCTATTTTGGTTATGTTCTTCATGTTTATGTGTCCTAGCCTCCTATGCCAAAGCATACTTTCTTCCTCTTTTGCAATAAGACACTTAGTAGAAGCATTAGTAGAATAGGATAAATCAACATAATATATATTTGATTTCCTAAAACCTACTAACATGTAATCATTTTGAGGAATCAAATTTAACATCAAAGTTCGCATCACATAATTGGCTTACACTAAGTAAATTAAATTTCATATTTTTAACTAATAACACTTTATGAATGACAAGATTGGGGGATACCTCAATTGTGCCCTTTCCTAGAATCTTAAGTTTGCCGCTATTACCAAATGATACCTTTCCCTTGCTAGTGTGGTTGATAGTGGAGAATTTTCTCTCATCACCGGTCATGTATTTTGAGCACCCACTATCAACGATCCACAAGCTTGGTTCTTCTACCTATATCACATGAAAAATACAATCCTTAGGTACCCAAATCTTAGGACCACTAGCATCAATTAGAAATTTCTTAGGGACCCAAGCCTTTCTACCCTTGCTTTCAATTATGGATTTTCTACTAACAAGGGATGTAAATGCTACCTCCTTTTCCTTAGGCCTATATCCTAGTCCAGTCTTGTTGTAAATAGCCCTTTGATCCTTAATTATCATGTCTAGATATTTAGAACCATTAGTAAATTTTTCTAAGCATGCTCTTAAGTTACCTATTTCTTTTCTTAATTCATCATTTTCATCCCTAAGGGTACATGCATCATCATCACAAGATAATTTACCACAAGATGGTTCTAAACTCTTAAGTGATTTAATTTCTCTTTTTAGGTCCTTAATCCTAGTTTTTGATCTATTCAACGCATTTTGAAGACATGCAATTGTCTTGTAAAGTAAATCTACCCTAGGGGAGTTGTTTACCTCATCATCATCACTTGATGATGATTCGTCGCTTGAAGAAGAAGATGAGGACTCTTCCCTTGAGCTCCCGGCTTCTTCCTCCAATGCCATGAGGGAAAGATTCCGAGTGGCGTGACATACTTCTTCATCGTCGGAAGAATCCTCCATGCTTAGGGTGTCCCATGTTTGTGCCACCATTGCCTCCTTCTTCTTCTTCTCCTTCTTCTCCTTCTTTTTCTTTTCCTTCTCTTCCTTCTTCTTTAGTTCCGGGCAATTTGGCTTTATATGCCCTTTCTTGTTGCAACCAAAGCAAGTTACGTTAGGTGTAAAATTTGAACTATTTGAAGACTTACCTCTTGAGGATTGAAACATCCTCCTCACATTTTTCTTGGTGAGTTTCCTTGACTTCCCACCAAATTTCTTGACGTAATGAGCCACCTAGCTTGCCGATAGCTCATCTTCACTACTTGATGAGTCTTCCTCGGATTCGGATGAGGAGGACACTTCTTTCTTCTCCTTCTTCTTCTTGTACTTCTTTCCTACAAAAAGAGCTATACCCTTCTATTTGGATGAAGTGTTAGCTTGTTCATGTAATTGAAATTCACAAAATAGCTCATCTAACTTAACCAAAGAGAGATCCCTAGAGACCTTATAGGCATCTACCATTGAAGCCCATAAGGTTGTTCTAGGGAAAGCTTGGAGCACATACCTTACAAGGTCTCGGTTGTCGACCTTCTCACCTATAACATGTAGTCCATTGACTACTTCTTTGAAGCGACCGTGCATTTGGCTCATGGTCTCATTGGTCTTCATGGAGAAGCTTTGAAGTTGGCCAATTAGGAGATCTCTCTTGGCCCTTCTTGTTTCCTTGGATCCTTCGTTGAGCTCTATCAACTTCTTCCAAAGCTCCTTCGCCGATTCAAATGGCCCCACTTTGCTTAATTTCTCTTTTGACAAACCACATTGAAGTGTGGTTGTTGCCTTGGCGTTGGCTTGAGCCTTCTTGGCCATGTCTCTCATCTAATCCTTCGTCGGTATGGGTGCTCCGTATTCATCGAGCGGCTTCTCGAAACCATCTACAACACTAAACCAATTCTCAATATCATTCATTAAGTAATACTCCATCCTACCTTTCCAATAGCCGAAGTTGATGTCGTCGAAAAACGGAGGCCTCGCCATGCTATACTCCTCTTGGAAAGCCATTTTTGCTCCGGTTGATTGTTAGATCTTCCGATGCGATCCGTGCTCTGATACCACTTGTTGGTGATCAATTTGAAGCTAGAGGGGGGGTGAATAGCTTGTTTTTCATCTCTACAAAAATATTAGCGGAAGCACAATAAAAATAATAGTAACAAATGAAAAACAATGCTAACATGATTCTTTTACGTGGTTCGGAGATAGCGCTCCTACTCGACGGTGATCCTTGAGGTGGATCAACCCTAATCAATACCAATATGAAGCTTTCCTTTACAACACTTCTCCTCTTCTTACAAAAGATGTAGATGAAGCTTAGAGAGAAGAAAAAGATTTAGAATCACTAGAAAGCTTTGAAAAATCATGGAGGCTTGAGAGTATAATCATAGAATAAGCATTAACCCCAAAAACCTCCACCAACCCTCTTTTTATAGAGAGAAGGCCGATCATCAATAGGTCAGTAGGATTGCATTTAGAGTCGCTTTCCTCCAACGACATTTCCATCACGATCGATGGAGTGATCCGAGTGATCACAGCCGCGCTGAGTAAGACTCATTCGCGTCTGCGATTAACTTGATCACCGACACCATCCGCTGGCGCGATCGATCGCAACATCGCCGACGCTTCTACCAAAGTAATGATCGATGGTCGTGGTTTCATCCTCGACTCGGCCGAGCACTGACTAGTCGATCGATACATCGATCACCGATCGATACTCATCAAGTATGAATAATTCATACTTGATTACACCCCCTAGACCTAGACCCAACCTTCTAGCTCTTCCTTAAGCCTTGCGCCTCCAGGATCCCTCCGAGTCCGCGACTTGTTCATCCTTTGCGCTTTGCTTCCAAGAGCTTCCTTCGATTTTGTCATGTCTTTTGGGTTTCCTTTTGCCAAAGCATGCTTGGACTTTACGCCGCCAAGTCTGCATGCTTGGACTTACGCTGCCAAGACTAGCCTTTGGTCTTCCTTTGCCAAAATCTGTTTGGACTTAATGCCGCCAAGACAACATGCTTGCTCTTATGCCGCCAAACCTTTACCTTCGACTTTTCTTGCAAAGCTCATACTTGGACTTTACCTTTACCAAGTCTTCATACTTGGATTTCCCTGTTACTTGAACATGTTCACAATTAGATCACAAATTGTCGCCTAACTTAGATGATTATGCAAACATCAAAACATATAAATGCTTGGGGCATTGTTGCACCAACATTATCTACATATAGTACAAGAAATACTACTACATTTCCATCACATCTATTATATACACAAGACTCATCCGGACTTTGAATAAATCCATAAGACTGGATTACCTCATCAAAGTGGATGTTTAAAGAACTCGAAGCTTGCTTCAATCCATAAATGAATCGATTAAGCTTGCACACAAGATGCTCTTTGCCCTTTGCAATGAATCCCTCTGGTTGCTTTATATAGATGTTTTCCTCAAGACTTCCATTAAGGAAAGCTGTCTTGACATCCATCTGCCATACCTCATAATCCATATGAGCAACAATATATAAGAGAATCCGGATAGACTTAAGCATGGCTACCGGTGAAAAGGTCTCCTCATAATCGATACCCTCTTTCTGAGTATACCCCTTCGCAACAAGCCTCGCTTTGAAGGTCTCAACCTTCCCATCTATTCCTCTCTTTATTTTGTAGATCCACTTGCATCCAATGGCTTTTACACCATTGGATGGTTCTACTAGCTCTCAGACTTGATTTGAATCCATAGATTCTATCTCAGCATTCATTGCACTTTGCCAAGATACCGCATCTTTATCTTGGATCGCCTCATCATATGTCCAGGGATCAGGTTCATGTTCATCAGGGACCAAATCAGAAGATTCTCCCAAGAACAAGAATCTATCAGGTTGTCTAACAACCCTCCCACTAAGACGAGGTATCACCTGTGTATCCTCTGTGACACACGGTGGAGTGACTTGTGGTATATCCTCTTGTACCGGTGGTACTGAAGCAGTGACTTCCCCTCTTAATTCCTCTAGAATAATCTTACTCATGGGTTTGTGGTTCATCACATAGTCTTCCTCTAGAAATCTGGCGTTCGTGCTAACGATCACCCTCTGATCTCTAGGACTATTAAACAAACCTCCTTTCATTCCTTTAGGATAGCCAACGAACATGCACACTTCTGTACGAGGTTCTAACTTACCAGCATCTGCCTTCAGTACATGTGCTGGACTCCCCCAAATTCGAATATGTCTTAGACTAGGCTTTCGCCCAGTCCACAATTCTGTGGGAGTAGAAGGCATTGATTTAGATGGTACTAAGTTCAGAATATACACTGTCGTATCTAGAGCATATCCCCAGAACGAATCAGGCAACTCAGAATAACTCATCATTGATCTAACCATCTCTATAAGAGTCCTATTCCTTCGCTCTGCTACACCATTCTGCTGGGGTGTGCCAGGTGCAGACAATTGGGATTGAATCTCAGCCTCTGATAAGTAATTCCTAAACTCTCCCAAGAGGTACTCACCACCACGATCAGATTGTAGTGTCTTAATACTTTTACCTTGATGTTTCTCCACATCAACCTTGAATTCTTTGAACTTGTCAAAGCATTCAGACTTGCGGTGCATCAAGTAAATGTATCCATATCTTGAATAATCATCTATGAAAGAGACTAAATACTCAAAACCACCTCTAGCCTGGATAGACATAGGACCACACAAATCAGAATGCACCAATTCCAACACATCTTTGGCTCTATACCCCTTGGCCTTAAAAGGCCTCTTGGTCATTTTACCTTCCAAGCAAGATTCGCAGGTTGGGAAATCTTCCACCACTAATGAACCCAGAGGTCCATCAGCTATCAACCTTTGAATTCTGCTTAGGTTAATATGACCTAGCCTTAGATGCCAAAGATATATTTGGTTCATCTTCGAAGGTTCTTTTTTCTTATTGGAATTAAAAGATGAGTTATTTACTTCTATTTGCATCGTGAGAGTTTTTGGTTCAAGTGTATATAAATTTCCTATCAATGCACCAGAACAGATAATCTCCCTATTCCTTTTTATAACAACTCTGTCATTAAAAGAAATAGAATATCCATCCATAAAAAATTTAGAAACCGAAATCAAATTCTTTCTAAATAAAGGTACATAAAGGCAATTCTTAAGAACCAAAACTTTATTCCTCTCAAAAGACAAATAAACATCTCCCACTTTAATAGCCGCCACCTTCGTGGCATTACCCAAGTAAACGGTAATCTCCCCCTCAGCTAGTCGTCGTGTTGCCTAGAACCCCTGCAAAGTATTACAGACATGATCAGTGGCTCCTGTATCTACACACCAAGTGCCAGTAGATAACACCGCTAAACATGTTTCAACGACTAGACCAAAAGATATACCTTTGTTCTGCTTCTGGTTGGGGCAGTCCTTCTTCCAGTGTCTAGTCTGCTTACAAGTGAAGCACTTGCCTTTCGGCTTCTTCACTCCTCCCTGAGTTCCTCCCACCGCCTTTGCCCCAGCTTGTTTCTTCTTCTTCTTACCTTTCGGCTTAGAAGTAGAAAACTTTTGGGCAACCATGGCTTGCACCTGAGCACTCTGACGAAAAAGCTCCTCTGCCGCCTGGAGTTCTGTCAGAAGCTCCTCCAACGAATACAACCTCTTGTTCATGTTGTAGTTCAGGCAAAACTGCTTAAAACTCCTAGGTAGAGACTGGAGAATGATATCGACCTAGGTTTCCCCATTAATCTCAGCTCCGAGGACTTCCAGCTCATTCAAATGAGTCATCATCTTAAGAACATTATCCCTTACGGGTGTTCCCTTGATCATGGTGGTCGTCATCAAGTTCCTCATGGCTTCCTACCTAGCAGCCCGATTCTGATGTCTGAAAAGCTCTTTGAGATTGAGCATCATGTCATAAGTAGTGGGCATGGCTTGATGCTGATGTTGCAGTACATTTGACATAGATGCCAAAATGTAACACCGCGCCATCTCATCGACCTTAATCCACTTCTTATAACTCTCCTTCTCCTTTTCCCCAGAATCATCTGCAGGCTTAGGAGGGTACTCTTCGAGGAGTACATATTTGTATTCCTCAGCAGTCAAGACAATGTCAAGATTCCTCTTACAATCAACATAGTTGGATCCAGTAAGTTTATTTTCTTTCAGTATCACAACAAGCGGGTTGAAAGTCATTTTGAAAGAAAACCTAAGAATCATATAGATCAAAAACATTAGATTTCAAAAAAATTTTGATTCCTCAAACAATAAAATTTTAAAATCAACCAATATCTCAAAACACTGAGAATATCGTATGCCATGATCGTGTGGACGTATACGAATTCTACATTTGTAAGAGGAGGTTTTACCCATTAATTTTAATATCTTTTCAACCGAACTTTTTGATAAATAAAATTAATAGTTGGTTCCTCTTCGGCCCTACAAATAAAAGCAGTGACTCCGATAGGGAGGATACTTATATTGTATCTAAGTGTTCACCATTACTCGGTACCAAGGTAATTATCTCGGGTTATGTGCCTTCCGATGGGGAAGTACACACACTCCTAAATAATTTCCTATAACCATATTCGACCCTGTTATCCGCAAAACAAACTTATCCGATGGGGAGGAAGACACTCAGAGCCGACGCGCAAGTTTGTTTGCATCACATGTTAAATCTTAATGGAGGCCGTGGGAATTTATAGAAATATCCCTCTCCCACTTAGTAATTTAAAATTGAGGAATTTTCTAGCCTACGACATGCATATCAAACAATAAGCAATAAATATGAAAAATAAATATTTTCCAACTATTATGGCTTTTGTCTTCAATATGTCTCCCGTCGTATCGCCATCTCATCCGCTCCTCCCTACGCCATGTACAAGCCATCCAGAGATCCGAGCCTAGAAAAACTATTTTAATTTACATCCATCGATCCTATAGTCCACAAGGGAGTGTACATGAAATCTAGATCGAAAGTAAACTAAAATAAAAAGAGTGGCTAAACAATGTCGTACCTAATTACAAAAATTAAATACTAGCCTCGTCAACCCCGAGGATTCAACAAAATATATAATTACACACATACAATCACATACACACATATGGCCATAATAGTTGGATCCTATGCCTGCAACCAAAAAGTTAACCTATGCACATCCTACTATTATCCGACACATATAATATATGAAAAGTGCATAAAAGTAACCGAATCCTAAACACACAAAATCGGAAATTGTGGCTCTAATACCACTTGAAGGTTTTGCATAACCGAAGCTCTTATACCACATGAAGGTGGAGAAACTTCGCTTCCCACTTCAACTTAGTCGCTTGTTCATGGCGATCCCATTGACGTCCCCGGATTAAAAAAAATTAATCCTAGACAACAGGGATCACCCAAGCAACCGTTTCATCATCGTGCTATTCGATTAGAGTGGTCACTTGAACAAACTTGTTGTTCAAGCTACCAACCTCTATTCTACGAATAGCCGCGAAATAGACAATGTATGGATCGTTGATTTTTGTGTTTGTATTCGAGGTCCAAGTAATTTTAGCAACAAAACAAAACATACAACATGTGTATAATTGAAAAGAATTATAAATATGATACGAAAGAATATAAAAAAACATTATACCTCTTGATCATCTATTGTATGTCCTTCCTCCTTTTGGACGTCGTGTGGGCGATGATCTTCCAAAAGTCGAAGCCTCCTAGATCACCAATCTTCCTTTCCTTGTTCACTCCAAACAAAGGAAGATCATAAAACAAAACTCTTCTTCCTATATAGAACTGGCCACCAAGTCAATGGACTTGATGTTGCCGCCGGCCAAGGAAGAGAATATGGAGTATGGGAACCGACCAAAAGCTCCAAGGGAAGAAACCCTAGCTCTTGTCACCAGCCAAGGAAGAGGGGAAGAGGGTGGTGCCGCCGGCAAATGGAGAATCAAGGAGGGTGATGGGCGCCGACTAACTCTTGGAGAAGAGAAAGGAAACCAAACCTTCACCTTGTAGCCGCCCAAAACCCTAACCCTAGCTCTCCTAGGTTTCTTGTCGCCCAAGCCAAAGGAGGCAAAACCCTAATCTCCCTTCCATTAGTTGCCGGCCAAGCCATAAGCCCCCTTTTATAGAGCTAGGCTTAAGCCTCCTTTTAATCTCCACCGTTGGTTCTAGTGATTTAATCTCAACCGTCAGATCTAAAGATTTAATCTCAACCGTCGGATCTAGAGATTTAATCTCCACCGTCGGATCTATAGTTTTGTTTTCCATCATTGGATCTAGGCTCCATTAGGTTTTAATAGGCTACAATAGGGACCATGAGGAGGAGTTGGATCTTGGCCACCCAATGGATCAAGCCCACATAAAGACCGATCCATTAATGATAATTCATTCCACTAGAGGATTATCATTGATCTACCTCACCAACCCCCATATGTTAATATGGGATGCATATATTATTTGTACATTTATCTCCCCGTGTTTAAGATCTCGAATGTCCGTCGATTAATTAATTTACTAACAATTAATTAATCAACATCTAACTCCATGAGTAGTACCACTCAACCTTATTATCATGCCGGACCAAGTCCACCTGCAGGGTTTACATGATGAACCTTATGAGCTCCTCAATGGGACATCATCATCCTAATATATAGGACACGATTTCCTCCTATAATCAATGATACACCATATAAATAATATCATTTTCCAACTTACCGAGCCTATCGATTTACTCTATAAATCTCACCCATTGGTAAATCAAAGAAATGAATACTAAGTATATGTGCCCGTTATTATATCGGGATTAAGAGCATGTACAACATAATATCTGAGGTCCGATTCGATTATGTAGTCAGCAATGAATCGAATCACCTCTAAGTCGGTCCTGCTCAATACACACAAAGTGTATTAGTGTGATTCTATGGTCAAGACAAACCAATACCAAATCACACTACAACCATACCAATGGTTTGTCCAAAGTCATCTCGGTTGTGAGCCTTTACTTATACTCTACAAGGAGCTGATAACATGATCTACCGTGTGAAACTACACACCATGTTATCTACAATGTAATATATTAGACAATATGCATAACCATAAATATGCAAACAATGATCATGTGATTCTTATTTCAAAATAAAGATGTTCATACAAAAGATAGACTTTTCAGTATACATCCCAACAGTTACTTGTCTTTTCCTCCTCATCCTTGCTTCTATTGGGCTTCTTTGAGGGTTAGAGAGGGTTCTAGGTGGTGGGGAAGATGGTTCCACACGGTTAGGGAAAAAGAAATCAAAGCACACGATGCGTTTGGGGTGAAAATGCACAGCATGGCCCTCTTAAACCTCATGCTCCACAGTAGTGTGAAAACACACGGCCCATGTTGTGTTCGCAGCTGGGGGTCGAAGGCACGACCGTGTGAAAACACACAGTCAGGCTGTGTGTCCCCCGTTTCCTTCTCACGGTGCATAACAGTCTGAGTTCTCCTTGCTCAGTCGTGTAGGTTCAAAGTGATTTTATTTTTACCTAGCAGGCTCTTTCTGGTCCTAATTTGTGTACGAAAATGCTAAATGAAATGGAAATCAAATTTCAAATTAACCAAATTAATGCAATACAATAAAAAGAACATTTTAAAACTAAACTTGTGTTGCCTCCCAAGAAGCACTTTGTTTAAGGTCTTTTAGCTCGACCACACTCCATTTTCTTCAAATTGGCTCCAGTGGCTCTGTGAACCTCCATTCATCTGTCTCGGTGTTGATATCCGGTGGGCTCGGCTTTGTTGGGGATCCAAACGGCCGGCTAGAGGGTGGTGAATAGCCATCGATCGTTGGATGTCGGAATTCGCGTGTTCTCGTTGCATTGCTTGTCTACGATTGTCGTTAGCGCAGCGGAAACAATAAAACAAGAATAATACTAACAACAATACAAGCACACCAAATACGCAAGCATATACGTGGTTCGGAACCTTAGGGTTCCTACTCCACGGGGCGAGCTCAATGAGCTCTAGAGATGCACACGGCAATACTCAAACTCCTTCTCGACGACACGTCGGAGGTGGAGAAACCTCGTACAAGCTATTACAACAGTAATAATACAAGAAATACAAATACACTAAGAAATACAAGTAAAGAACACTTTACAACTCTTAGCTTTAAACCCTTTCTTGTTGCTTGCTTTGGATGGCTCTTGAAGGACTAGAATGCAGCAGCAATTCCCCTCCAATCGTTTCCTTAAAGTCTTTTTGAAATCCTCCCACTTGAGCTCCATTTATAACCTGCATCAAGCTGATCTCGCGCACATCAGTCGACTGATCGTGGCCATCAGTCGACTGGTCCTGTAGTCGTTGTCTCACAATGGCTAGATCCACGTTGGCTAAGTTTCAACGGATCACACATCGGGCCGATCGATGGCACCCATCGATCGGCCGATCATCCATCGATCAGTCTTTGGAGCTCGACTCCATTCGTGCTGTGCGGTCATCATCGATCATTGCTATCCCTCGGCGATTGGTGATGCTAACGATCATTGCCCTCCTCGGCGTCGACTTATCGACCGAACTTGGTTCGTCGAACACCGGTCGAACCCATATGACCTAGACGGTCATGTGGCACCTATGCCGATCGCTAAAACCTCAAACACAAAGTTGTTTGAGTGTCCGACACTCAGTCTTAGCCACTTGGCCAAGTCCACCTTATCCCTCATGGAGTTCCCCACCGAAGCTCTCTTCCCTCGGCCTACGTCCCTCGGATGCACCAAGCACACGACTTCGCAATGCCATCCTTCACTGACTCAAGGACCCGAGCCTAGTGAACTTGCCATGTTCTCAAGACTTCCCAAATGCACCAAGCACACGGCTTCGCAATGCAATTCTCACCAAGCACCAAGCGCACGACTTCGTAATGCTTTGGATTTCCCATGCCAAGCACCAAGCGCACGACTTCGCAATGCTTTGGACTTTTCCATGCCAAGCACCAAGCGCACAGCTTCGCAATGCTTTGGACTTTCCCATGCCAAGGCTTTCCCCTTGGAATTCCACACCAAGCTCCATGCTTGGATTTTCCATGCCAACCCCATGTTGGACTTTCCCATGACAATCCCATGTCATTAGTTTTGTCTATCATCAAAATACTATTAAGGTACTGCTCGAGTCAAACTCGAGTCAACCGTGGCTGATTGCACCAACAATCTCCCCCTTTTTGATGATTGACAAAACTACCATCTCAAGTCTACCAATTCTCCCATATTGACAATTCTCATATCCCAATGAGAATTCCAACGAACCCTAATTGGTAACTTGGTAACTTCTCCCTCTTTTTGACATTACATCAAAAAGGTCCTCCCCAAGGGTATGAATGTCTCATATCCCAATGAGATCTTACAATCTCTCCCTTGGAGGAACACATGCCTACAATCTTTCTAGTGATCCCATATCACTTAAAGAGAGGCAACCCAATTTTCCTCCCATGAGGAAATACACATCCATCTTCCCATGATGGATACCTCCCCCTAGAGGCTTGCTCCCCCTTAACCATTGCACCAACAATGTCCTTGGAGAGTTCCTTAGCCAATAGGAACATTAAACCAAACAAAATTAAGGCAAAGTTCAACAATGAACTCTCATCCACCTTAAAATTGATACTCACCCTCAACCCAACTCCAAATCCATATCCAATGGATTTCCACCCTCTCTAATGCTCTCCCAAGCATATCCTAGGGTTAGGAGTGGTTAGAGGACCAAAACAAAGCTGAACATGGGCCTAACCAACAAGGTTTACCCGAAATCAGCATTATAAGTCGATCGCATCGAAACAGATCGACACACTCATCACCGACCGCCTCCTGGCGATCGATAATCGATTTTGATTTCTCAATTTTAAATGACTTTTCGAAATTCATAAGTAAATATACATAAGTAGATAAATCTTGAAATTTGGTATGTATACTACTTATCAAAAACATTATGGGTGAAAAATATTAGAAAATTATTTTACCCATTAAACTAGGAGATTGATACAAAGTTCAAAATTTAAGAAAAGCTTCAATAAAGAGCCCTCTTTGTATCATCTCATTCAATGGTGATAGCTATCAAAAGATAGGCTTCACCAAGGTTTTTCAAAATGTTTTCAAAATGTTTTTTTTTAAACCTTTATTTTCTTTTTCCTAAACATCTCACCAATATCTAGATGTGTAAAACACATACAAGTCAAGTTTTTAGTGAGATGTGGGTTTTGTTTTCTTTATGTTCTCATGCATATTTCTAAGGCAATATTCTTTGATTCCCATCAAATCATGCCATAGTCCTTAATTTCATTTTATTTATATGCATGATATGATTAAGGCATAGATATGATATAAGTAAAAGCATATGCCAATATCATGATGTCATGGCATGTAAATGAGATCTAGGCATTCATGACATCTAAACATAAATCTAAACATGACCATGACATTTTTATAGATAAAATGAGAATGATGTCATGACATGGCAAGGCAAACAAATCATGGCAAGTAAAATATACTAAGGTATAAAATACCTAAGTGTTAAATCCAAAATGTCATTTCTAGGAATTAATCCCATATTGCCTTAATACCATCATTCCCCCTAGTGTGCCAAAAACCCAAAATGACACACCAATACCTCTAAGACCTAATTGTGTCAATTTAATCATTTTTAACTTCTCAAACCATATTGGCACACCCTAATGTGTCAACTCACAATGGCTAGGTTAACCACCCATCCACTTAGAGTTGACACACCCTAACCCATTTAGCGTGAATCAATCACGCTCTTAGGAACCCATTATCTATTGGAGCTCCTTGGGTTAACAAGGTATTCCCTAGGGATAACTTCCCTAGATACCTTCCTAATGACCCTTTTAGTCTTTGAAGCCATAGTCTTTTGGGTCTTTCCTAGGTCAACTCTAGAGGTAACTCCCCTAATGACCTTCTTAGTGGCCTTCTTGGTTTTCCTTAGGTCCTTATCCACTAAGCAAACACCATGGCTAGACTTAGGGATAGCTTCCCTATTAGCCTTGGTTTTTCTAGACCTAGATGTTGTCCCATAATTAAATGGAACATTATGGTAAGACATAGGTTTGTGACCCAAACCCTTCTTGCCCTTAGATATTTCTTGTTTCCTAGGCCTCGACTTTTGTGTATTAGACCCCTTAACCGAATTTGATATTATTGCTAGGTTCTTCTCCAATTTTTCTAGCCTTGACCTCAAGGCTTGGCTTTCTAACTCTAATTTTCCCAATTTTGAATTTTCATTTATCTTTTGGAAAATGTTTTTCTTTTTAGGCATATGCCTAGATTTCCTGGGATTAACACCCAAGTTTTCTTCAATTCTCCTAATTGACTCCCTAGGTAAAATAGATCTAGTGTTTTGAGTCCTAGGTTTGTCCTTAGAGAAACTAACATGCTTAGCACCTAAGTAATAAACCTTATTGTTTTTCCTAGCATGCTTTTCATTAATAATGGCAAGAGAACTAAAATAATTCTTAGCATGCTTTTTAATTCTAGAAATTGAAAGTGCATTATTTAACTGTACCTTAGGGTTAGCTTTAGAAGCTCCCCCTACATGAGTCACACCTTCTTGCCCTTTCTTCCTCCCCCTAGGGCATTGGCTTCAGTAATGTCCCCGTTGGTTGCATTTAAAGCACACAATGTGCTCTTTGCTCTTGATTTTGGGAACACCGACATCCTTTGACTTTGGGTTGACTTTTGGTGTTGATGCCTTTTCCTTAGCCAATTTAGGACATTTACTCTTGTAGTGTCATTTCTCCCTACACTCAAAGCATATTATGTGATTTTTATTTAAAATAACAACACTTGAGTTACCTAGGGAGATGGTGGAGGCCTCTTCACTTCTTCCGGAGGTAGAAGCTTCATTTTGATTTTACTCCAGAATTGAAATCCTTTCCTCCCCCTCAACGCTAGGGGTGGAGGTCTCCACCAAATCATCAACATCATCAAAAGTAGATGGTGCTTCTTCTTCGGCATTATCCTCTACATGTGACGGTTGGGAGTTTTCTTGAAATTTCATTATCTTCTCCCATAATTCCTTTGCATCCCTATAGTCACCCAAACTAGACCAAATTTTGTTAGGTAACAAATCACTAAATAATTTTATTACCTCGAGATTTGTCTTGAAGTCCTTAATTTGGTCTTGGGTCCACCTTGACTTTTCAATTTGCTTGTTGTATTTGTCCCTAGGCATCTCAAAACCATTTTCTACAATAATCATATAATCAAAATTGGTTTTGAGATATACCTCCATCCGTTTCCTCCACCAAGCAAAATCTCCATTGAATTTCGGTGGATGGATGAAGCCGGCCATTTTGTAGTGCTCTCGCGGTGGTTAGTCCTTGAAGAGCGACCTCGGCTCTGATACCACTTGTTGGGGGATCGAAACGGCCGGCTAGAGGGGGGTGAATAGCCCTCGATCGTTGGATGTCGGAATTCGTGCGTTCTCGTTGCGTTGCTTGTCTACGATTGTCGTTAGCGCAGCGGAAACAATAAAACAAGAATAATACTAACAACAATACAAGCACACCAAATACGCAAGCATATACGTGGTTCGGAACCTTAGGGTTCCTACTCCACGGGGCGAGCTCAACAAGCTCTTGAGATGCACACGACAATACTCAAACTCCTTCTCGACGACACGTCGGAGGTGGAGAAACCTCGTACAAGCTATTACAACAGTAATACTACAAGAAATACAAATACACTAAGAAATACAAGTAAAGAACGCTTTACAACTCTTAGCTTTGAACCCTTTCTTGTTGCTTGCTTTGGATGGCTCTTGAAGGACTGGAATGCAGCAGCAATTCCCCTCCAATTGCTTCCTTAAAGTCTTTTTGAAATCCTCCCACTTGAGCTCCATTTATAACCTGCATCAAGCTGATCTCGCGCACATCAGTCGATTGATCGTGACCATCAGTCGACTGGTCCTGTAGCCGTTGTCTCACAACAGCCAGATCCACGTTGGCTAAGTTCCAACGGATCACACATCAGTCGACTGATGGCACCCATCTATCGACTGATCATCCATCAGTCGAGTGCTGGCGAGCTCGAATCCATTCGTACTGTGCCGTGTCATCACCGATCAGCTATCCCTCGGCGGATCGATGCTCCCTAAGATCATTCCCTCTCCTCGGATCGGCGGTAGCTGAACTTGGTTCGAACTGGTCGAACCCATATGACCTAGAGCAGTCAAATGGCACCTATGCCAGTCGACTGATGTCGGCTAAAACCTTAAACACAAAGTTGTTTGAGCGTCCGACACTCAGTCTTAGCCACTTGGCCAAGTCCACCTTATCCCTCATGGAGTTCCCCACCGAAGCTCTCTTCCCTCGGCCTACGTCCTTCGGATGCGCCAAGCGCACGGCTTCGCAACGCCATCCTTCACGTCTCATGCCCTAGAATTATGCTTTCCTTTGGGCTCACTCCATTCGCTCCCCGTCCGGTGGTCCCTCAGATGCACCAAGCGCACGGCTTCACAATGTCATCCTTCACTGACTCAAGGACCCGAGCCTAGTGAACTTGCCATCTTCTCAAGACTTCCCAAATGCACCAAGCGCACGGCTTCGCAATGCATTTCTCACCAAGCACCAAGCGCATGGCTTAACAATGCTTTGGATTTCCCATGCCAAGCACCAAGCGGACGACATCGTAATGCTTTGGACTTTCCCATGCCAAGCACCAAGCGCACGGCTTCGCAATGCTTTGGACTTTCCCATGCCAAGGCTTCCCCCTTGGACTTCCACACCAAGCTCCATGCTTGGATTTTCCATGCCAACCCCATGTTGGACTTTCCCATGACAATCCCATGTCATGAGTTTTGTCTATCATCAAAATACTATCAAGGTACTGCTCGAGTCAAACTCGAGTCAACCTGGGCCGATTGCACCAATAGGCTTTACCCTACTAAAAGTGTAGTCGTTTAAGAAGGGAGCTCTACACTCTGACAGATTGAAGAGGATGATCTCCCTGTCTACCTCCAAGGAGATCTTGTGCGTCTTTACATCTATGCATGCTCCCGCAGTTACCAGAAAGGGTCTTCCCAAGATGATGGAATTCTGGAGATTTGGTCATGTGTCAAGTATAATAAAATATGTATGTATAACGAAGTTCTCAATGACCACAGGCACATGTGCTAGCATGCATACGGGTTCTTTGACTGAGTCATCCCCCATATGAATACCAAGGTCCGCTGGTTGGATCCCATTCAGTCCCATCTTCAGAGAGAGTGCGTAGGGCATCACACTGACTAATGACCCTAAATCACCCAGCGCTTCATCGAAGCTCTCCCCATAAATCGAGCAGGGTATAACAAATTCACCAGGGTCCTCAAGCTGCGGTGGAATCTTATCTTCAATTTTAGCTTGGTCGGGTAGGGTGGAAATCATTGCTACACACCCCTTGGCGAATCTGTTTCTCTGTGCTACTCTCTCGCTGCACACTCCCTCTTCCTTGACTTGACTCAGCTTGGGTAATGACGAAGAACTATCCATAGGTTGCGACACGATTTGGGCTATCTGGGCCACTTGTGTTTCCAACATCCTCGTGTGACTTGCAAGACCATCAATAGTGGCCTTCAAATCCTTAAGTGACTCTTCTATCTTCTAATGTTGGTGTCAGAATTCTTCATTGGCCTTTGTTTGGGTAGAAATGAAGTCTTCCATCATCAATTCTAGCCTAGACTTCTATGGTTGTTGCTGCCCATTGCCCTGTTGTTTCCCATACCCTCCTGATGGTTGAAAGTTCTCCGAGTTATTCTGATAGAAGACATTCGTGTGATTCCTCCATCCGAGATTGTAAGTATCGAAGTATGGGTTGTTGGGCCTTTGATTATAATCCCCAACCGCATCGACATGCTCAAGCTGCTCTTCTAAGCCACCTTGCCCTCTATAGTAGTCCTCCCGATACACTGCTGCTCCTTCTCCAAAGTCATTGGCAGCACATGAAGATACAAGATTTAAAGAGTTGAACCATCTGCTAAGCACATCCATCCTCGTTGCTAGGTGGTCCATGGAGTTGACAGCATATCGTTTCGCTGTAGGTCCTGGGTGACTACATTCAGAAGCCCATTTATTGTGGTTCTGGGCCACCACTTCTATCAGCTCCTCCACTTCCTCAATAGTCTTGTTCATTAGCGCTCCTCCTGCAGATGAATCGAGGGATATCTTTGTAGCGTATGTGATCCCATTATAGAAGATGTGGATCACCAGCCACCTTTTCAGTCCATGGTGGGGACATTGGAGTAGCCCCTTGTAGCGATCCCAGGCTTCAAATAGGGACTCCCCTTCCTTTTAACGGAAGCTTGTGATTAGATGGCGCATGTGAGCAGTCTTTCTTGGAGGGAAGTACTTGTTCAGAAATTGCTACTCACATTGCTCCCATGTAGTAATGCTTTCCGATGGCAGGGAGTGAAGTAATGTCTTAGCCTTATCCCGCAATGAGAAAGGGAATAGTGTTGGGATCGAGGCTCGCTAGAGGAAGGGATGAATAGCGAGTTGAAAAATCTAGCACAACTTCTACTACAAAATAGCAGATTATGCAGTAGAAATAGAAAATAAAGTACAAAGCACAAACACAACCAATACGCAGGTATTTACGTGGTTCGGAACTCAGTAGTTCCTATTCCATGGGAAGCTCAAAAGGAAAGTCTACTATGAATGGATCAGAATGATTCCGGAGGTGAAAACTTCACCTCTTACAAGCTTACAATGCAATGAAAATGATCAAGAACAGTAAGCTAAGAAGTTAAAACAAGTTACAGATCACTGTTTGGCTTCTTACATTGAGGATGAAGTTGTAGCACTTGCAAGAAGATGATTGACAGCAGTTGTGAGCACTTGTTGAAAAGGAGGCGAGATGAGAGTAAGGCTTTTTCTTCTTCTCCTTCAGAATAAATCACAGGAAGCTTGTATATCTCAAAAACCGAAAACTAGAGCCAAAGAACTGCTTCTCTTGTTTTTTAGCAAAGCTTTTATCTTCCTCCATTAGAACCCTAGAAATCATGCCCGACCAACCTCTGACCTCCTGAGCTTGTCCGCGTAACCACCTCCAACCTCTGGTGGTTCGCCAAGAAAGGAACCTACTCCTCCAATCGAAAATCGTCGCATTTGAATCTTTACTCAAAACGGAAGCATCCTGTTGTCGCCTCCGTAGTCGAGCCCGCAGTCGAGTCTGACTCGCGTCTGTGCTCGAAAAACACCTGTCAGTCGAGCCTGCAACTAAATCGGGCTCGGTTCTGTGACCGAATCTATAGCTACCAGCCGAGCCTCTACCAAATCGACTCGACTGGTATAGGGTTTAGAGTTTGGCGATCAGAGTATACAGTCGAGCCCGCAGTTGAGCTGGGCTTGGTTCTGTGTTGTTCAACGTAGTGAGCAGTCGAGCTGGTAGTCGAGCCAGCTCGATTCTATGATATACAAAATGATAAGTAGTCGAGATGGCAGTCGAGCTAACTCGATTCTATGCCTTTGTGCAAGAGTGTCAGTCGAGCTAACCCCCATGGTGGCTCGACTGATGTGGTAAATATTTGAAGAACATGAGTATCTTCCCTAGTAAGTTGCCACTCCTAAAGTTTCAAGCACCCTAGTAAGAGACCAAGCATGTTACAGTGCCTTCTCCAACTAATGAATGCTCTAAGTACCTTAGACAAAGACCGAGCATGCTACGACGCCCTCCTTGCCTAACGAGTACTCCATGTACCATAGACAAAGAACGAGCACGTTACGGTGCCTTCTTTGTCTAATGAGTACTCCCAGTACCCTTGCCAAAGAACGAGAACGTTACGGTTCCCTTTTTGTCTAATGAGTACTCCCAGTACCCTAGCCAAAGAATGAGCACGTTACGGTGCCCTATTTGTCTAACGAGTACTCTCAGTACCCTAGCCAAAGAACGAGTACGTTACGGTGCCCTCTTTGTCTAACAAGTACTCCCATTACCCTAGCTAAAGAATGAGCACATTACGGTGCCCTCTTTGTCTAACGAGTATTGGGCCCATGTACCCTAGTAAGAGAACGAGCACGTTATTGTGCCCTCTCTTACTAATGAGTACACTAGCTAGAGATCGAGCACTTCCTTGTGCCCTCTCTAACTCCAATGGAGAACGAGCATGTTACTATGCCCTCTCCATCACCAAGATTCCGGACCTCCGGCTAGCTTGTACTCTTTCCAATGGAGAACGAGCACGTTACTATGCCCTCTCCATCACCAAGCTTCCGGACCTCCGGCCAGCTTGTACTCTTCCTCTACCAAGGTTCCCCTTTGGATTTCCATTCATACCAAGGCTTACCCTTGGATTTCTCATCCATACCAAGGCTTACCCTTGGATTTCTCCCAAGGTCTGATGTCACTCTAAACATCTAACTTAGTGACCTTAGGTTTGTATCAGTCGAGGTAATGTCTTGACTACACTCTAGCTCAAACTAGATTTCTATTTCTGTAATGCCCGTAAAATTCCTAGCAAATTTTATAAGAATTGTTGCATGATTATAATGGGATTTTATGTGGTCTCTTTCAAAAATTAAAGAGAATAGAGCCAAAAAGGATGCATGGCCCAGGGTTTGAACCCTTAACCTCCAAGCTGAAAACTAAACCTTAGGATACATGTGATAACCAGAAGCCCAGCAGGGTGTGCTATTAGAAGGGTAAGGGAAATGATAGATAAGGGTAGGGGAGGCAAAGGGACACTTTCAATTGAATAAATAGGGGTAATGAGGAGACAAGAGAACAACAAGTTATCATTCTCTTCTTCCTTTCTTCTTCTTCCACCGAAACCCTCCCTCTCCTTTCTCCCATTTCTGAAAACTCAAGAAGCAAGAAAAGAGGTCTTGTCTTGGCACCTAGGGTATATTCTTATAGTAAACAAGCGAAAGAATGTAAGTAATCCCCTCACCTGCAGTACAAGTTATTTTTTTTTGTGTTTGAATCCTTAAAACCTCTATTAGGGTTTTGGCCAAGACCATGTTTGGGATACTAATGATCTTCCATGACATGCTACATGTATATATGATGTTAACATGATGTTAGTTAGGCTTTTTGTAAGTTGTTTGAGTATTTGAATCTTTAAAACCTCTATTAGAGTTTTCGGCCAAACCATGTTTATGTTTGCTAATGATGTTTCATGCCATACTATATATGTATATGATGTTAGTTAGACCTTGTACAAGTTGTTTTAGGGTTTGAAATCTTAAGATCCCCCATGGAAGTTTTGGCCAAACCATGTCTATGCTTGCTAATGATGTTTCATGCCATACTATATATGTATATGATGTTAGTAGGATGTTAGTTAGACCTTGTGTAAGTTGTTTTAGTGTTTGAATTCTTAAGATCCCTCCCTTGGATGTTTCGGCCAAACCTTGTTCATGCTCACCAATGATCTTCCATGCTATGATATATCTATACATGATGTTAACATGTTGATAGTTAGACTTTGTACAAGTATGTTTGAGTGTTTGATTCCCTAAGACCTTCCCTTGGATGTTTCGGCCAAACCATATTCATGCTCACCAATGATCTTCCATACCATGCTATATGTATATATGATGTTAACATGATGGTAGTTAGGCCTTGTGTTAGTATGTTTGAATGTTGGTTTTCTTAAAACCTCCATTAAGGGTTTCGACCAAGACCAAGAATTAGGGTTAAGAAGAAATTCCAAGCCCCTCTATGGTTGCTAAGAATCCCCCATGTTAGGTAGTATGTGATGGTATTGGTTATCATCCTTAAAACATGCTTATGCTTACTAATGATCTTTCCATGCCATGATGTATATGTATATATAATGTTGACATGATGATAGTTAGACTTTATGATAGCATGATTTGTTTATGCCACTACCTTATGTCCATGTTAATTGTATGAATGTATGCTTATGTTATGCTCATTGCGTCATGATGTACAAGTATGTATGATGAAATGCCTAAGAGACGCTTCCCTATGAATGGAGACTAAGAGCACTCTTTATGTTATGAAAAGGAACATGATATGTTATGATAAGGAACATGATATGTTATGATGAGGAACATGATATGTTATGAAAAGGAGCATGATATGTTATGATAAGGAACATGATATGTTATGAAAAGGAACATGATATGTTATGATAAGGAACATGATATGTTATGATAAGGAACATGATATGTTATGATAAGGATCACGATATGTTATGATAAGGAATATGATATGTTATGATAAAGAACATGATATGTTATGATAAGGAACATGCATGATATGCTATTTTACTTTTGTATGGCGTGTACCAGACCCTAGCAAGGTCCATGGGATGGGCTCCTATGTGCCCCTAGGTCGACAGTCATAGTACGAACCTAGTACGGGATGGGCTCCTATGTGCCCCTAGGTCGACAGTCATAGTACGAACCTAGTACGGGATGGGCTCCTATGTGCCCCTAGGTCGACGGTCATAGTACGGACCTAGTACGGGATGGGATCCTACGTTGTCCCTAGGTCGTCGGTCGTAGTACGGACCTAGTACCCTAGTAGGTTCGGGATTAGCTACCTCGGATCTATTTAGGGATGCACGCAAAATGATGTATGTAGTACAATGCCGGGCCCTCATGTTGAGATTATGTTTAAGTACCTATAAAGTATATGTTTTCAAAGAACATCTTGCATATACCCATTTCATGTCTATGTGATTATGAAATTTATATGAATGCTATGCCCATATGTTTCCTAAATGATCATGTCAAGACTTTTCTATGAATGTTATGCCTATATGTTTCCTAAATGATCATGTCAAGACTTTTATATGAATGCTATGCCTATATGTTTCCTAAATGATCATGTCAAGACTTTTATATGAATGCTATGCTTATATATTGTTTAGATGAATGTGTCAATGTTTTATGAATTCTAGTCTTATGTTCCTAAATGATCATGTCAAGACTTTTATATGAATGCTATGCCTATATGTTGTCTAGATGAACATGTCACTCCTCTATGTCTAATACCTGATGTATGGATTTTGTGAGTAGGAAAGGATCTTACTAAGCCTATGTGCTTATAGTTTTATGTTTACCTTGTACTGCAAAAAAGGGTAAAGAATGGCTAAACTAAAGGGAGCAGTAGGAGGGGCAAAGTGTGTGTGGCAGTGGCATGGTGGAAGTGATCTATTTTATGTTCCAAGACTTATGCATGTTTTGAAGTTTTGCATGTTAGTTGTTAAGAGTTGATCACTACTTGATGTTTTGATGGTTTCTACTTGGTGTTAACTTAGACTTGTTTTGAGGGTTGAACTATACTCGTTATGTTTTATGAAACCTTGGCATGTTAAGCACTTGATTTAGTTAAAGAATTGCTAAGAACCTTCTTATCCTGATTGAATTGTTAAGTGATAGAGAACTATGTACCTAGATGATACTTTGAATGCCTCATTGATGTCCATGTACTCTATACCTGTATTTAGGCTCCCATAACCCCATTATGTTGATTATCATGAACTTAAACCAAGTAGTGTCCTTATGAAATGGTTATGCATGCTTAGTAAATGTTCACCTGTTACATGGTTAAAAATGTTGAGTTATTTGCATGATTGAAGGTAAATGCATGTTCCATGTTTTATGTTTTTTTTAAGTTTAAATCATTCCTCTGTATATGCACACATGTATGATCGCGTCGCGCCGCCCTTCCTCCCCCTCTAGAGTACGGGGAAGGGCGGGCGTGACAATTTCCTTGACTTAAACCTTGTTGTTAAACATTGAAACATTAGATGGGCTTGATTGCACAATCTCCCCCTTTTTGATGTTTGAAAACATGATTTAAGTTTAGGTGATATAAATACAATTCATCTCAATTTCTGAAATATAGCATGAAGTGCAAAAATATTTCATATCATAAATTTATCATTCATGTAATAGGGATGATATAACTTAGAGTGCATAAATTTCACATGTAATAGAGATGGGCAGAAATATTTCATATCAGAAATTTATCATTCATGTAATAGGGATGATATAACTTGAAGTGTAGAAATTTCACATGTAATAGAGATGGGCCAAGTGTAGAAATTTCACATGCAATAGAGATGGGCAGAAATTTCAATTTAACTCCATTTGAATAATATCACAAATATCACAATAACTTGAACCCATACTCTCCCCCTTTAGCAAACAACAAAAAAATCATGGGGAATAAGTTCCTCCCCCTAAAACTCTCTTTCCCAGGCTGTATATACATTTCCCGGGCCACCTATAGTAATATCGACTTGTGTATTCACATCCTGGGATGTCAGTTCTTTTCCCAGGTTGTTTGTGAAACTGCTACGAATCTTGTTTAACTACCCGGGGAATAATCTCAATGGCTCGGGAACATTTTCCCTTTAGGTAACATCTTTAAGACATTACTTGCCCGACCGGTTTGGGAGTGATTGCACTAAATGGATCGGGAATTTGACTCCCTCTCTCCAATCAAGTCAAGCTTAAACCTTTACTCTCTCCCTCTTTGTCACACATCAAAAATGGTTTACAATCCAAGGAGGTCAATATCTCATATCCAATGAGATCTTACAATCTCCTCCTTGGTCCAGAAATACCTAGGATGCCTACCATCTTCCTAGTGATAAGTCCCATATCACTTAAGAGAGGCAATCCTATACACTCTCCCAATTTCCAAATTGGGTATCTCCTAATTCCATTTTCCTCCTCATGAGGAAAAATATCATCCATCATCCCATGATGGATAAATCCCCCTAAAGGCTTGCTCCCCCTTGACCATTACACCAACAATGTCCTTGGGAAGTCCCTAAGCCAATAGGAACTCTAAACCATCAAAAATAAGCTCTAAAGTTCAACATTGAACTTTCCCATACCTTTAATTTGATACATCACCCTAACACATCTCCTAATTCACATCCAATGGATTTTCACCCTTCATAATGCTTCCTAAAGCATATCCTAGGGTTAGGAGTGGTTAGGGAACTTTACCGTAGCTGAACACGGGCTAAACAACCTTATTTTTCTCGAAATCAGCCAATCAGTCGAGTCCTTCAGAAATAAGTCAATTGAAGTGCTCATCAGTCGACTGGCACCAAGTAGCATCCGATCGATAATCGCGCTAGCGCTTTTGCCAGGCGCTGCCAGTGGCGCTTCGCAGGCGGTTCGCAATAGGTCTGCCAGTAGTTTTCGCCAGGCAATTTCCACCAGTAGTTCTCGCTGTATCAGCTGCCAGTAGCGCTTGCCGCCAAGGCGAGTCGATCGCCATCACCTTTGAAAATTGATATGTAATTATACGTAACTTTAATATGACACATACAATTGGTGAAAAATATTGAAAAAATATTTTACCCATTAAGATATCAAAAGGGTTAGTGAAGGGAAAGATTGAGGAATCTTCAAATGAAAATATCCTTATGGCATTAGGTTGATACTTCACTTCACATTGGGGTATATAAACTGAAAAAAAAAATCCTCGCACACTTTCTTAACACAAATGAGAATACCCAGAAATCTTTAAACACACTTAGATCTTTGCTAGGCTTGGGGTATAAAATATATGGAAAGCTCCCACTAATACTGTGGACTTCCCAAACCGTAGCTCCCCCTCAATCAAACATTCTTTTAGGGTTGATTAGGTGCACACTTAATGATTGCACTAACAATGGTGGGATGGAGTCAAGGCTTGGGTTGTTCGGGTGGAGCTAACAAGGATTGCACACACAACAAGAAGTTTGATAGACACTAACCGACTCAACCACACATAACGAATAACAGATCTTACAACAAAAATAGAATTAACAAAAAGTTGATGTTTCAAAACCCTATTTCAGAAAAACTGTTTCACAAGAACAACCATAGTTTGAACTCTAAACACAAAGACAAATATCCATAGTGCAACCATCCTAGGTGGATTGACACAATTGGAGATCTTAACGTGATTCTATTTGTCGGGGGCTGGTGTAGAAGGTTCCTCCGAGCTACTTGTCCAATCGATCACGATCTTTTTGATTTCCTTCTGCTCTTAAAGGATTTGATCTTGAGTGTATTAGATTTGAGTCAATCGCTGGTTGGTTTGTAGATGGAAATCTGATATTGTCATGGTGATTGTGTTCACAAAAGTCTCATGGGCTTCACGAAGTTGAGATAGCTGCTCCGTGATAGTGGTCAAGTGTTCAGCTTGGTTAGGAGCCGGGTGGTGTGGTTCTTCAGTAGGAAGAGCAGGTTCTTTCTCAAGATCCATATGCTCCCCAACTTGATGGCCATCCTTCCACTGAATCTCTCCTGTAGGGGTGCGAATCATGCCGGCTAGAGATAAATTTCTCCAATGGATATAGTCCAGCCTTTTCACCTCCCTCACTTTTCCCCTGGATGTGTTTATGCCTAGGGACTCTAACCAAAAAGTGAGGATGTGACCAAAAGGCATATAAACCTTTTTCATGACTGGAATGGAGAAATGGACAATGCACAGTGAAGGGTTTTGCCCCGGAAGCTCTCATACCAATTTAATGGTTTTAGCTTATCGTGTCCGTGAGGGGAAACTTCGCTTCCCACTTCACCTCGGTTGCTTGATCATGGTGATCCCTTCTATGTCCCCGGATTAAAAAAAATTAATCCTAGACATAAGGGATTGCCCAACCAACCAAGTCATCGTCGTGCTATTCGTTTAGAGAGGTCACTTGAACAAACTAGTTGTTCAAGCGACCATCCTCTATTCTACGAGTAGCCATGGAATAGACGATGTCCGGATTGCCGGTTTTTGTGTTTATGCTGCGGGATCCAAGTATTATTTATCCATATACAGATTTATATCATGCTCATAATTGAAAAACAAATACAAACATGTAACATATAAAAATTAGAGAATCGATATACCTCTCGATCTTCTAATGTATATCCTTCCTCCTTTTGGACGTCGTGTGGGCGACAATCTACCAAAAGTCGAAGCTCCTAGATCGCAATTCTTCCTTCCTTGCTCTTCCAAAGCAAGAGGAAGAATAGAAACAAAGCTCTTCTCCTTCCTATGGCCAACCAACAAGCAACAAGGAGAAGGAGATAATGGTGGAAACCGGCCAAGACACCAAGGGAAAGCCCTATATCTTGTTTCCACCACCTAAGGAGAAGGAGAAGGGGTCTTTGGATGCCGGCCAAGGGCTGGGAAAGGGCTGTGGGCACCGGCCACCAAAGGAGAGGAAGAAGAAAGAAAACTACTTCCTTATTTGGTGCCACCCAAGTCTCCTAAACCCTAAGCCTCCAAACCCTAATCCTAGCTCTCCTTATGGCCGGCCATAGAAGTGGGGAAGAAGATTAGGATGAGCACAAGACAAGGTAGAGGGAAGATGGAAGGAACCGGCCACACCTTAGGAGGAAGAAGAAAAACTCCTCTTTGAGTAGCCGCCCACCCATAGCTCCCAAAACCCTAGCTACCCAAACCTAATCCTAAACCAACTAGGATTCCTAGCCTCCAAAGGAAGCAAACCCTAATCCCCTTATGCCATCCTATTCTTGCCGCCCACTTCATGATCTCTATTTATAGAGTTGGGCTCAAGCCATGATTTAATCTCCTTCATTGGTTCTAGGGATTTAATCTCAACCGTCGGATCTAGAGATTTAATCTCAACCATCGGATCTAGAGATTTAATCTCTACCTTTGGATCTAGAGTTTTGTTTTCATCCATTGGATCTAAGCTTCATGAGGTGTTAATAGGCTACATTAGGGACCATGAGGAGGAGTTGGATCTTGGCCACCCATGGATCAAGCCCACTTAAAGTCCGATCCACTAATGATAATCCAATCCACTAAAGGATCATCATCGATCTACCTCACCAACCCCCATATGATAATATGGGATCCATATATTATATGTACATTTTCTCCCCGTGTTTTAGATCTCGAATGTCCGTCGATTAATTAATTTATTGACCATTAATTAATCAACATCTAACTCCTTGAGTAGTACCACTCAACCTTTTCATCATGCCGGACCAAGTCCACCTACAGTGTTTACATGATGAACCTTATGAGCTCCTCAAGGGGACATCATCATCCTAATATATAGGACACGGTTTCCTCCTATAATCAACGACACACCATATAAATAATATCATCTCCCAACTTACCGAGCCTATCGATTTAATCTATAAATCTCGCCCATTGGTAAATCAAAGAGATGACTACTAAGTATATGTGCTCGTTATTATATCGGGATTAAGAGCATATACAAAATAATATATGAGGTCCGATTTGATTATGTAGTCAGCAATAAATCGAATCACCTCTAAGTCAGTCCTGCTCAATACACACAAAGTGCACTAGTGTGATTCTATGGTCATGACAAACCAATACCAAATCACACTACAACCATTCCGATGGTTTGTCCAAAGTCATCTCGGTTGTGAGCCTTTACTTATACTTTACAAGGAGCCGATAACATGATCTCCCGTGTGACACCACACACCATGTTATCTACAATGTAATGTATTAGACAATATTGTATAACCATAAAAATATACAAACAATGATCATATGATTCTTATTTCAAAATAAAGATGTTCATACAAAAGATAGACTTTTCAGTATACATCCCTACACACAGAAACATGTTCAAAGCTATGTTAAAATCAAGGTGATTTTTTAGAAGGTGGAGAGCCAATAAATGATGTGGCCTAACTTTGGCTTGCCCTTTGGTGGCTATGGGCAAAATGCATCCGACATTGACTTTGTATAAGATGTTGTCAGGAGTCGTTAGTGTCATGGCTGACACCAAATTAACTCCTTCATCTTTAGGACGTCTAAATAAGGATTCATGGATGGAATTGAGGTCAAAGCCTATTAAATTTTTAGGAATAGTTGGATAGCATTCTAGTTTAGAGGAGGACTCTCTACATCCTATAAATGATCTCCAGATGGCTGGAGTAAGAGTGATATCCATTTTGGCTACCCTCGACTTATAGATAAGCTTATTTTCAATGGGTTATAGGTTGTTATAGAATTCGACAAGTAAGTCTTCATTGATATCATGATCGCAGTAGACTAACTTACTGAGTCTATAGTGCTCAACCATCTCTCTAACATATGGTGCATTATTGGAGAAGAAATGACCATCTATGGACAAGATGCTTATGAGTTCAAACTCGTGGATCCTAAAGGTGTGCAAATGATATTCCGAGGGGAAATGATGGTTCGAGCAAGGCCTCTCTCATGAGGGCCTAGAGTTGGAGGACTTAGGCTCCTTTCTTTTTAGTCTAAAATGTCATGTGTCAAATATGTCATGCGCACAAGATTGACCCATGAATGAATGCAAGGAATGAAATGATGCATGTCAAGTGGGGAAAGTGATTAACTACTTAGAGACCCTCTAAAATCATAAGGAGAGTAAGGAAAAAGTCTTACTTGGGTGCCATAGAACCAAGAACAAGAGCTTGCTATAGAAGAATAAGTTTTTCTGCAAGAACCCTAGTTGTGGTCGAGTGGTCAGAGATTAGGGTTAGGGTTAAGAGGAAATGGCAAGGAAAAGGAAGAAGATCCTTACCCTAGACTAGAGAAGGCTTGTTTTGAGATTGTAAAGCTTGGATAGAGATGAAGAGCTCAACTGGCGCTCGTCGCAATTGGGAGGGCATTATTGTGGGGAAGAAAAATCGCAGAATGAAGGGGTTTCCATTTAAATCTGTGAGACATCAGTCGAGGCGATGAGTGGATCCACTCGACTGGTAACATCAGTCGAGGCGACGATCGAGGTGCACTTGGTTCTGAGTGTGATCGGAATTGGCCAGTCGAGGTTCCAATCGAAGAGCACTCGATTCTTAGTGCTGAAAACTCGTACCAGTGAGGGCGCCGGTCGAGTCTGTCTCGGTTGATAGGCTTAAAAAAAACTGGGTTTCAATATCTGAACACTCCAACTGAGTTTTGTGTAATTTCTAAGGCTTAGGTAAGTGTTAAAAACACTTGATATGATAACCTAACACCCTTTTTGATTGTTTTAAACAGTTGGTATCTATGTTCTTGGCCTCAAAGAGGATCCAACCAATTTTACTTGGTTGGAATGTCTAGTTATAATCTTAGAACCACAAACACAAGAATGTGTAATGGTCTTCCCCATAACTAGTCACATTAGTGATTTTTGTCTCGTCAACCTCTCTATCT
Organism: Wurfbainia villosa; assembly: GCA_025175895.1. Classification (NCBI taxonomy): domain Eukaryota; kingdom Viridiplantae; phylum Streptophyta; class Magnoliopsida; order Zingiberales; family Zingiberaceae; genus Wurfbainia; species Wurfbainia villosa. The sequence continues at coordinate 84,289,924 of CM045994.1, read as the reverse complement.
CAGGGATGCAATGAGCATGTGAAATAGAGTGGTTGATCCTATCATCTCACCCCATTTCTAACAATACAAAAACAATTTTGTGATCCTTATCATTTTTATGAGATGATCCTAGGTCTTCCAAATTTAAATTCCCATTTCTCTTGTTAAATGGATTTTTTTTTTATATTAACCTAAGATCATGGAGGGATCCTCCTTCATTGGGCAGCATACATGCCCAACTCTCTTCTCAAATGGCTAAACTCATTTTCGAGAAGAGGTTTTGTGAATATGTCAGCTAGGTTAAACTTGGGCTCAACATGGCTGAGTTCAATGTCTCCCCTAGCTACATGATCTCTAATGAAGTGATGCCTCACTTCAATGTGCTTGGTCCTTGAGTGATGAACCGGATTTTTGGTGAGATGTATAGTGCTAATGTTATCACATAGCACTTATACATTCCTATAGGTCAATCCATAATCGTCTAAGGTGTGTGTTAGCCATAGCAATTGTGATACACATTCTCCCATAGCTACATATTCAGCTTTGATTGTGGAAAGTGTTACACAGTGTTGTTTACGGCTTGACCAACTAACCAAGGTGGATCTTAAGAAATGACAGCCACCACTAGTGCTTTTCCTATCCAACTTGCATCCGGCATAATCGGAGTCGGTATAGCCAACTAAATCAAAAGATTCAGTCTGGGGGTACAACAATCCTACATTGATAGTGCCTTTTAAGTAACTCATAATTCTTTTTACAACAATCATGTGAGACTCCTTAGCATAAGCTTGAAATCTAGTACACATACCAACAATGAATAAAATATCAGGTTGACTCGCTGTTAAGTGCAATAAACTCCCTATGATACTCCTATAATTTTTCAAATCCACTGTCTTCCCTTTCTCATCACTATCTAAACGAGTATTGACAGCTATAGGTGTGCCTACTTCCTTAGCTTCCTCCATATGAAACTTTTTTAGTAACTCCATTGCGTACTTAGATTGATGTATAAATATCCCTTCCTTGGTTTGCTTTATCTCAAGTCCTAGAAAGAAGGTCAATTCTCCTACTAGACTCATCTCAAATTCACTTTCCATGTGGCCAATAAACTCATTGAGATAATCCCTATTGTTTGAGCCACAGATTATGTCATCAACATAAACCTGGGCTACAAATATGTATTCACCATCCCTTTTCAAGAATAGTGTGGGATCTATCTATCTTCTCCTAAAACATTTCTCAATTAGAAAGGTTGACAACCGCTCATACCAAGTACGAGGTGCTTGTTTAATCTCATAAAGATCTTTTTTTAGTTTGTACACGTGGTCTAGGAATTGTGCATTCTCAAACCCCGGGGGGTTGTTCAACATAGACTTCCTTCTTGATGACTCCATTCAAGAAGGCTGACTTCACATCCATTTGATATAGTTTGAAGCATTTGTATGTTGTATAAGCAAGCATTAGTCTTATGGATTCTAACCTTGCTACTGGGGCATAAGTCTCATCATAGTCTAACCCCTCAATTTGGTTGTAGCCTTTGGCTACTAACCTTGCCTTATTTCTAACTATTTCTCCTCTATGATTTCTCTTATTCTTAAATACCCATTTAGTCCCAATAATAGAGGTTTGACCAGGTCTAGGGTTTAAATCCCAAACTTGATTTCTCTCAAACTGGCCTAACTCATCTTGCATTGCAATGATCCATTCTGGATCAAGCAAAGCTTGATCCACTAACTTGGGCTCAATCTCATAAATCAAGGCAACTTCATTTCCTTCATTTCTGAAAAATGATCTAGTCTTCACCCCATGTTGGATGACTCCAATAATTTGGTTTTGGGGATGGCTAGTAGCATTCCTAGTGGATCTTGTTACTCGTGGTTTGGGTACTACTGAAATCTGTTCAGATTCTCCAACCTCAAGTGATGACCCTTGAGCTCTCACTCTCTCTTCATCAGAATTCACTCTTGCTTCCCCTATAGGGTTTCTATCTTCCAATTCCAATTTCCTCAATTCCAGCTCAAACTCCACCGATTTTCTGTCCGAATCAATATTCATTCCTTTTTCTTCAAACACAACATTAGTTGACTCTTCTACTAGGTTAGTCCTATGGCTGTAGACTCTTTAAGCTTTGCTAGCGAAGGAATATCCAACAAGGATACCCTCATCATCTTTTGCAGAAAATTTTCCTAAATGATCCTTAGTATTTAGGATATACATCGTACAACCAAATACCCTAAAATAGTTGATTGTTGGTGGATTTCCAAACCAAAGTTCATATGGTGTTTCTCTTAAGAATTTATGTATCAAAACTCGGTTTTGAACATAGCACGCAGTGCTAACTGCTTCAACCCATAAGAATTTTGGTAATTGGTATTCGTTTAGCATACTCCTAGCTGCCTCTTGCAAGGCTCTATTTATCCTTTCTACAACACCATTTTGCTGTGGTGTTCTAGGTGTGGAGAATTCATGTTTGTATCCTTTCACTAAACAAAAGTCCTTAAGTTTAGCATTTTCAAACTCTCCTCCATGATCACTTCTAATGATTTTAATTGTTGAGTTTTTCTCATTCTCAACTCTTCTACAAAAGAAAATGAAGGTTTCTACTGTTTGGTCCTTATGTTTAAGAAAATAAGTCCAAGTATATCTAGTGTAATCGTCCACAATAACCAAGCAATATCTACTACCATTGATAGATCTAATAGTGCTAGTATCAAACAAATTCATGTGTAGTAAATCTAATTCTTGTAAAGAACTTACAGAATTCTTCTCTTTGTGGGAAGATCTCACTTGCTTTCCTTTTTGGCATGCCCCACAAACCCTTTCCTTCTCATAGGTGATTGAGGACAGTCCTCTTACAAGTTCCTTCTTGGCCAAATTCTTGATGTTCTTCATGTTGACATGGGCCAATCTCCTGTGTCATATCCAAGACTCTTCTTCCTTGGATATGTAACACTTAAAAGACATGTTAGTAGCACTACTAAATCTAACTTGATAAACATTTTCCTTCCTAGATCCTATTAGCATGGTTTCATTAGTGTCACTGTGGGTCACAAGGCATTGAGTTGAGTGAAACTCAACTCTATACCCTGCATCACAAAATTGACTTACACTCAACAAGTTAAATGCCATCCCTTTAACTAACAATGCATTTCTAATTACAAATTTTTTTCAGAAATGTTAATGTTACCTACTCCTACAACCTTCAATTTACCATTATTACCAAAGGAAATTGTACCTCGATCTTTGGCATGAATTGAGGAAAACAAAGAGGAGTTCCCTGTCATATGTTTGGAGCATCTGCTGTCCACAAACCATGTAGTTGGACGCTCCCCCTTGACGGGTCCCTGCTAAACACGGAAAATTTGGTCTTTTGGAACCCACAAGTTGGGTCTCTCTGCATCTACTACAAACTTCCTAGGAATCCAAGCCTTAGAAGTTCTAATAAAAGGTGATATAGTAGAAATAAAACCAACAGTGATAGTTTTACCATTACAAAATTTAGACCTAGCAGTTCTTGCATTAACAGATTTTCCTTTAGCAATTTTAGTTCCATCAATTCCACCAAAAGAAACTTTAGATCTAGATGTTGGTTTCCTAGACACTAAGGACATAAAACTAAGTTCCTTTTGTTGTGAATTGAACCCTAGTCCAGCCTTGTTATAGACTACACTTTGATCCATTGGTAAATTTCTCAAGTGTGCACTTGAGATCTTCCACTTGTGCCTTCAAGGATGTATTCTCATCCTTGATCTCCTCCAAATGAGGATTTCCAGCACCACTGTCATCAGACAGTGTATTAGTATTCTTAACTAGTTCTAATTCAGTTTTCAGTAATTTAACCTTAGTTTTGGATTTTTTTTCAGAGCATTTGTCAAGCAAGCAATAGTTTCATACAATTTATCTAGATGGGGAGAGTTTACCTGATCATCATCCGAAGATGATGATGAAGAGTCCAAATTTGATTGCTCCCCATCAGAATGCTTCAGCTCTCCATCCAAATCTGAATTTTCAGAATTCTCCAATGCCATTAGAGCCTTTTTCTTTGCTCCCTTCTCCTCACTTTCTTCTTCCGATGAGGAGGATGAGGATGAAGTATCATCCCAAGTAGCCTTCAATGCTTTCTTCCTCTTGGCCTTTTCTTCCTTCTTTTTGTACTTAGGGCATTCACTTTTGAAGTGACCTTTCCTATGACAATAAAAGCACTCTACATCAGATTTATCCTGATTAATTTCAAAACTTTTACCTTTCATTTTGTTGGTGATGTATTTCTTCACATCCTTCTTGTTGTATTTTTGGCTTCTTCTCATCAATCTCCTCACAAAGTTAGCCATCTCGCTAGAGGATGACTCATCATCTCCATCCGAAACTGATGATGAAGAGGAGGAAGAAGCTTCCTTCTTCTTGCTCTCCTTGCTGCAATCTCCTGCAATAAAAGCTATACCCTTCTCCTTTGGGCTTTGATTAGCTTGTTCATGCAATTCCAATTCACAAAACAATTCATCAATCTAAATTGTTGAAAGATCCCTTGAAACTTTGTAGGCATCCACCATAGATGACCACAAAGTATTCCTAGGGAAAGATTTGAGTACATACCTGGCTAAATCCCTATTCTCTACAGCCTCTCCAATAGAATGGAGGCCATTGAGTATTTCTTTAAACCTACCATGCAGTTCACTTACAGTTTCAGTCTCCTTCATGCTGAAAATCTAAAGTTGGTTCAAGTAGAGATCCCTCTTCGCTGTCCTTGAATCTCTGGTTCCTTCATGCAGCTCCATCAACTTCCTCCAAAGTTCTTGAGCACTACTGAAGGGGCCAACTTTGTTGAGTTGGTCCTTGGCTAAACCGCATTGAAGAGTTACGGTTCCTTTGGCATTTGTTGGGTTTCCGGCACCGCGGCGAGTGTGTGTTCGAACATGTTTCGTAAACATGTGCACAGCGAAAGAAATAAAAATAATAAATCTACATTTATTACAACACACACATCACATGCATGCATAGTACAACATATGTAGACATAACCGTAAATTTAAATTTGCAATAAAAGAAAATTTAACTACGTTATACCTTTCGTATCAAGTGTAGCGGGAACGACATCAACCGGAACGATCCTCGCTAGAATCGTCTCTATCCGTATCCACGCCGAGTATCCTCGGGATGACTTCGCTAAGTCACGAGCCTCGTCTTCGTACGGGTTACTAGCCTCGTGTTGAAGACGATGTGATCGAGAGATGATCACGATCCGAATCCAAATTCGGATCCAAAACCGAGTCCTCAAAACTCGCTTCTCGGGAGAGGTATTCGTCAACCGTTTGATGAATCCTTCGTCCTCCACCTCAGAGGATTCCCGAAGATCGAATCCCCGGTAAGTTAGGCACTGTCGGAGCTCTAACCGTCGTCCAAACGATGCTCCGACGAGAAGAGAACAAGCTGTCCAAAAAACTGGACAGCTTTGGTGGAGGAAATAGGGCCGGCCAAAAAGGTAGGATGAAGCTCACCTTGATGCCAAACCCAAAGGAGAACACCGGAGAGTTGCCGGAGGATCACCGGCCGAAGCTTGGACGCCGACAACAACTTGGACGGCGGCACAAGGGCTGGGCGGCGGCAATGGGGGTGTTGGCGCCGAAAATCTCCAAAGGGAGGAGGTGGGCGGCAACTTAGGGCTAGGGTTTTTGGATTAGGGCTTAACAACACCTTAAGCCCTCTTTTATAGAGAACTAATTCTCTTAATGGTTATTGGATCATAACTATAAGGCCCGTTAACCCGCTCGATTAATATAAGTTAAAATAAACCAAACCATGATGGTTTATTTTAAGTTAAAACGAACCGAACCAACTTTTGGTTCATTCGTTTAAAATAAACCAAACCCTTTGGTTTATTCTCCTCCATTGGATTAGAACCAAACCATTTTGATTCATCCATTATGTCTTCATAAGGCACGGCCCATCCATGCTTCCATTGCGACTGAAACAATTTCATGCTCGCTTCTTGTTTGGTCCAACCAAACCTAATTTCTCTCGGTCTGAGAATCTCATTCTCAAGCTCGTTTTAAATTCTTCGGATTACGCTCGTTGTGCGTGTGACCAAATAGGTTCTCGGTTTATGTTGGCCGTCTATAATTAACCATTAATTATAGAACGATCATGAGTGGCACCTAGTAGTACATCATGATCCCCAATTAACCGAAAAGATCAACGGTTGATCCAGAACTATTTCTGAAACCCTTCAGAAGCTCGAATAAATCGTGCCCCATTCCCTTCACTCATCTTATACTCACTTGGTTCAGGACATGGTCTATAGTGTCAGTCCCCACTAGGCTGACTACGTCACACCTAGCCCAAGTATCATTTCCTCGTCCTACGGATTCTAGTTACTGCACATGTATCGAAGAGTACCTTACTCTAAACATGTAATGCTTTGGCCAAAGACTTTAGTAACAATCCGACGAGAGACCATGGGTATACATCTCCTCGCAAGGAGTGGTGAATCATTTATAGGCTATTCAAACACCTTCGATCACTTCGACTTATACCCAATCATCCCGGGTCCACATCTCCACAGAGATGCTTGCTTAAGAAGTCAAAGCATAAGTCTTTATGATCAAGATGACTTGAATACCGCAAGTCAAAGGAACATCGCACTTAAGCTACAGTAAGAACTTCATTGACATATCTATATATGCAGAGAACCATATGAAGTCTTACGGCTGGTCACTCCAATGAACTAGTTACCATAACTAGCATCCACGATTAACTTCGGACATCACAATGTCTCCAGCCAGTGAGAATCAGCTGCTTGGATACACCAAGGAGTATACCTCGTGTTAGTCTCAATAGAATTGATAGTGTCTAAATCCATCAATTCATCGACTAGGGATAATTCCGATACATCACAATTACACATGTAGAGATACTCACTAGTTGTGATCCAATCACAAATTCTCTCATGCTGTGAATCGTATTGTGGACATTCAGTAAATGAGTTTAAGATCCAATCAAATACATGAAGACATGTATACTCAAATAGCGAATCTTCATTTATCATATAAATGGTTCATGCATAAGGCGATTGCCTTAGGACATCTCTCATATATTACTAACAGACTCCCACTTGGCCTAATGTCAATCGCTACAGTATCCAATACCATAAGCTCTAACATGACCCTCAAACTTACTTTGAGGTAATGCTTTAGTCAAAGGATCCACTAAGTTCCTTTCAGTGGAAATTTTCTCAATTTGTATTTCATTCCTACTGATGATCTCTCTGATAAGTTCATAGCAGCGAAGCACATGTTTGGATCATTGATGAGACCACATCAAGTTCAGAGATGAACTTCTTGATCCAAACCGCTTCCTTTGCTGCTTCCAAAGCTGCAATGTATTCTACCTTAGTGGCAGAATCCACTATAGTGTCAAGCTTGGAACCTTTCCAACTTATTGCGCCTCCATTCTAGGTGAATACATACTCAGACTGAGATATGGAATCATCCTTGTCTGTCTGGAGATGGCATCCATATACCCGCGTATCACCATGTCCCCTTCTCCATATATTAGGAACACATCCTTAGTTCTTCTTAAGTACTTAAGGATCGTCTTAACAGCCACCCAATGATCCATTCCTGGTATCTGCTCGTGACACTCAGAGCATACGATACATCGAGCCTCGTACATAACATAGCATATATGATAGATCCTATTGCGGATGCATAGGGAATCTTACTCATGCAAATCCTCTCGTCTTCTGTGCTCGGACACATAGACTTCGAAAGGTGTACCCCATGCATGATGGGTAGGAAACCTTTCTTAGATTCCGACATGCTAAACCTCTTTAGCACTCGGTCTATATATGTAGACTGCGAAAGACCAAGCAACCGTTTCAATCTATCTCTATAGATCTTAACCCCGAGGATGTAGGTTGCTTCTCCCAGGTCTTTCATGGAGAATGTCTTGGATAACCAAACCTTAACTGACTGTAAGATTGAAACATCGTTTCCCATAAGTAATATGTCATCGACATACAATACTAGGAACATGACTGCACTCCCACTAACCTTCTTGTACACACAAGGTTCGTCTGGATTTTGTGAGAAATCAAACTTTTTGATTGTCTCATCAAAACGGATATTCCAGCTCCTGGATGCTTGCTTCAATCCATAAATGGACCGTCGCAATTTGCATACCTTGGTTTTATCAACTGATGTGAAACCCTCAGGCTGTATCATATACACGTCCTCGAGCAGGTTTCCATTATGGAAATCTGTTTTCACATCCATCTGTCATATCTCATAATCATAATGAGCCGCTATGGCCAGGAGCATCCAAATGGATTTAAGCATAGCTACAGGCGAATAGGTTTCGTCAAAATCAACACCTTGTTTTTTACGATATCCTTTCGCCACCAATCTAGCCTTATAGGTAATCACATTACCATCCATGTCAGTTTTCTTCTTGAAAATCCACTTGCACCCTATAGGCTTTATGCCTTCAGGTGGGTCAACCAAGTTCCAAACTTGGTTTTCATACATGGAATCCATTTCTGACTTCATGGCACCAAGCAACTTATCCCTTTCTGAACTTGTCAGCACTTCTTCATAACTGGTAGGCTATGTTGGTGCAATCGGCCCAGGTTGACTCGAGTTTGACTCGAGCAGTACCTTGATAGTATTTTGATGATAGACAAAACTCATGACATGGGATTGTCATGGGAAAGTCCAACATGGGGTTGGCATGGAAAATCCAAGCATGGAGCTTGGTGTGGAAGTCCAAGGGGGAAGCCTTTGCATGGGAAAGTCCAAAGCATTGCGAAGTCGTGCACTTGGTGCTTGGCATGTGAAAGTTCAAAGCATTGTGAAGCCGTGCGCTTGGTGCTTGGTGAGAAATGCATTGTGAAGCCGTGCGCTTGGTGCATTTGGGAAGTCTTGAGATCTTGGCAAGTTCACTAGGCTCGGGTCCTTGAGTCGGTGAAGGATGGCATTGCGAAGCCGTGCGCTTGGTGAATCCGAGGGACCACCGAACGGGGAGCGAATGGAGTGAGCCCAAATGAAAGCATACTTCTAGGGCATGAGACACGAAGGATGGCGTTGCGAAGTCGTGCGCTTGGCGCATCCGAGGGATGTAGGCCGAGGGAAGAAAGCTTCGGTGGGGAACTCTATGAGGGATAAGGTGGACTTGGCCAAGTGGCTAAGACTGAGTGTCGGAGGCTCAAACATCGTTATGTTTGAGGTTTTAGCCGACATCAGTCGACTGGCATAGGTGCCAATCGACTGCTCTAGGTCGTATGGGTTCGACCAGTGTTCGAACCAAGTCTCCGTCGATCGACTACCAAGGGAGGCGATCATCGTTGGAAGGATCGATCCGACCGCCGAGGGATGGCGATCGATGACACTGTGCACGGGCACAGAATGGAGTCGAGCTCGCCAGCACTCGACTAATGGATGATCAGTCGACTGATGGGTGCCATCAATTGACTGATGTGTGATGCGTTGGAACTTAACCAACGTGGATCGGGCCGTTGTGAGACAACGGCTACGGGACCAGTCGACTGATGGTCACGATCAGTCGACTGATGGGCGCGAAAATAGCTTGATGCAGGTTATAAAAGGAGCACGAGTTGGAGGATTTCCCCAAGCCTTTTGTGGAGCTATTGGAGGGGAATTGTTGCTGCATTCCAGTCCTTCAAGAGCCATCTAAAGCAAGCAACAAGCAAAGTGATCAAAGCAATCGGTGAAAGTTTTCTTGTGAATTGTATTTGTGTATTTGCTTGTATTTCTATATTACTGTTATAATTGCTTGTGAGAGGTTTCTCCACCTCCGACGTGTAGTCGAGAAGGAGTTTGAGTATTGCTGTGTGCATCTCTAGAGCTCGAGGAGCTCGCCCGTGGAGTAGGAACCATTCGGTTTCGAACCACGTATATGCTTGCGTATTTGGTGTGCTTGTATTGTTGTTAGTATTATTGTTATTTCTATTGTTATTCCGCTGTGTATATTAAGGACAATTGTAGACGAGCACACGAGAACGAACAAATTACGACATCCAACGAACGAAGGCTATTCACCCCCCTCTAGCCGGCCAATCGATCTCCCTACAAGTGGTATCAGAGCAGAGGTCGCTCTTCAAGGACTAACCACCGCAGAGCACTACAAGATGGCTGGCTACAACCTCCACCACCAAAATTCGAAGGAGATTTTGCTTGGTGGAGAAAACGGATGGAGGTATATCTCGAAACCGATTTTGATTATATGATTATTATAGAAAATGGTTTTGAGATGCCTAGGGACAAACACAACAAGCCCATTGAAAAATCAAAGTGGACCCAAGACCAAATCAAGAACTTCAAGACAAATCTCGAGGTAATTGAATTGATTAGTGAATTGTTACCTAACATTATTTGGTCTAGATTGGGTGATTATAGGGATGCAAGGGAACTATGGAATAAGATAATAAATTTCCAAGAAAATTCCCAACTGGCACAAGTAGAAGAAAATGCCGAGGAAGAAGAACCCACAACATTTGAAGATATTGATGACTTGGTGGAGACCTCCACCTCTAGCATTGAGGGGGAGGAGAGGCAATCTTCCATCCCGGAGCAAGAACAAGAAGCATTCACATCCGGGAGAAGTGAAGATCGGGAAGAGGCCTCCACCACCTCCCTAGGTAACTCAAGTGTTATTATTTTAAATAAAAATCACATAATATGCTTTGAGTGTAGGGAGAAAGGGCATTACAAGAGCAAATGCCCTAAATTGGCTAAGAAGAAGGCATCGACACCAAAAGTCAACCCAAAGTCAAACGATGCCGATGTTCCCAAAAGCAAGAGCAAAGAGCACATTGTGTACTTCAAATGCAATCAAAAGGGACACTACCGAAGCCAATGCCCTAGGGGAAGGAAGAAAGGGCAAGAAGGTGCAATTCATGTAGGGGGAGCTCTTAAAGCTAACCCTAAGGTACATTTAGTTAATGCACTTTTAATTCCTAAAGTCAAAAAGCATGCTAAAAATTATTTTAGCTCTCTTGCTATTATCAATGAAAAGCATGCTAAGAGAAATAATAAGGTGTATTGTCTAGGTGTCAAGCATGTTCATATAACTAAGGACAAACCTAGGACTCAAAACACTAGATCTATTTTACCTAGGGAGTCAATTAGGAGAATTGAAGAAAACTTGGGTGTTAATCCCAAGAAATCTAGGCATATGCCTAAAAAGAAAAACATTTCCCAAAAGATAAATGAAAATTCAAAATTGGGAAAATTAGAGTTAGAAAACCAAGCCTTGAGGTCAAGGCTAGAGAAATTGGAGAAAACCCTAGCAATAATATCAAATTCGGTTAAGGGGTCTAATGTACAAAAGTCAAGACCTAGGAAACAAGAAACATATAAGGGCAAGAAGGGTTTGGGTCACAAACCTATGTCCTACCATAATGTTCCATTTAATTATGGAACATCATCTAGGTCTAGACAAACCAAGGCTAATAGGAAAGTCATCCCTAAGTCTAGCCATGGTATGTGTTTAGTGGCTAACACCTCAAAGAAATCAAATGTAGCCACTAAGAAGGTCAATGGAGGAGTCACCTCTAGAGTTGACCTAGGAAAGACCCAAAAGACTATGACTTCAAAGCCTAAAAGGGTCATTAGGAAGGTATCTAGGGAAGTTATCCCTAGGGAATACCTTGTTAACCCAAGGAGCTCCAATAGATATTGGGTTCCTAAAAGCGTGATTGATTCACGCTAAATGGGTTAGGGTGTGTCAACCCTAAGTGGATGGGTGGTTAATCTAGCCATTGTGAGTTGACACATTAGCGTGTGCCAATATGTTTTGAGAAGTTAAAAATGATTAAATTGGCACAATTAGGTCTTAGAGGTATTGGTGTGCCATTTTTGGGTTTTTGGCGCACTAGGGAAATGAATGGTTTAAGGCAAAGTGAATTTAATCCCTAAAAATGGCAAATTGATTTTCACACTTAGGTATTCTATACCTTAGTATATTTTACTTGCCATGATTTTTTTGCCTTACCATGTCATGACATCATTTTCATTTTTATCTATAAAATGTCATGATCATGTTTAGAATTATGTTTAGATGTCATGAATGCCTAGTGTTCATTCACATGCCATGACATCATGATATTGACATATGCTTTTACTTATATCATATCTATGCCATAATCATATCATGCATATAAATAAAATGAAATTATGAACTATGGCATGATTTGATGGGAATCAAAGAATATTGCCTTAGAAATATGCATGAGAACATAAACAAAACAAAACCCACATCTCACAAAAATTTGACTTGTATGTGTTTTACACATCTAGATATTGGTTAGATGTTTAGGAAAAAGAAACTAAAGGTTTGAAAAACATTTTGAAAACATTTTGAAAAACCTTGGTGAAGCCTATCTTTTTATAGCTATCACCATTGAATGGGATGATACAAAGATGGCTCTTTATTGAAGCTTTTCATAAATTTTGAACTTTGTATCAATCTCCTAATTTAATGGGTAAAATAAATTTTCAATATTTTTCACCCATAGTGTTTAGGATAAGTATTATACGTATGCATTTTTAAGATTTTTAAAATTACGTATATTTACTTATGGATTTCGAAAATCCAATTTTTTGAAATCAAAGCTGCGAAGATCCGATCGCTCAGAATGGCCTTGATCGATGGTAAGTCCAGTCGACTGGTATCTGACGGAGTCGACTGGCACAGGCTGATTTCGGGTAAACTTGATAGTTAGGCCCATATTTAGCCATGTTTTGGTCCCCTAACCACTCCTAACCCTAGGATATGCTTGGGAGAGCATTAGAGAGGGTGGAAATCCATTGGATATGGATTAGGAGTTGGGTTGAGGGTGAGTATCAATTTTAAGGTGGAAGAGAGTTCATTGTTGAACTTTGCCTTAATTTTGATTTGGTTAATGTTCCTATTGGCTTAGGGACTCTCCAAGGACATTGTTGGTGCAATGGTCAAGGGGGAGCAAGCCTCTAGGGGGAGGTATCCATCATGGGAAGATGGATGTGTATTTCCTCATGGGAGGAAAATTGGGTTGCCTCTCTTTAAGTGATATGGGATCACTAGAAAGATTGTAGGCATGTGTTCCTCCAAGGGAGAGATTGTAAGATCTCATTGGGATATGAGACATTCATACCCTTGGGGAGGACCTTTTTGATGTAATGCCAAAAAGGGGGAGAAGTTACCAAGTTACCAATTAGGGTTCGTTGGAATTCTCATTGGGATATGAGAATTGCCAATATGGGAGAATTGGTAGACTTGAGATGGTAGTTTTGTCAATCATCAAAAAGGGGGAGATTGTTGGTGCAATCGGCCCAGGTTGACTCGAGTTTGACTCGAGCAGTACCTTGATAGTATTTTGATGATAGACAAAACTCATGACATGGGATTGTCATGGGAAAGTCCAACATGGGGTTGGCATGGAAAATCCAAGCATGGAGCTTGGTGTGGAAGTCCAAGGGGGAAGGCTTGGCATGGGAAAGTCCAAAGCATTGCGAAGTCGTGCGCTTGGTGCTTGGCATGTGAAAGTTCAAAGCATTGCGAAGCCGTGCGCTTGGTGCTTGGTGAGAAATGCATTGCGAAGCCGTGCGCTTGGTGCATTTGGGAAGTCTTGAGATCTTGGCAAGTTCACTAGGCTCGGGTCCTTGAGTCGGTGAAGGATGGCATTGCGAAGTCGTGCGCTTGGTGCATCCGAGGGACCACCGGATGGGGAGCAAATGGAGTGAGCCCAAAGGGAAGCATACTTCTAGGGCATGAGACGCGAAGGATGGCGTTGCGAAGCCGTACGCTTGGCGCATCCGAGGGACGTAGGCCAAGGGAAGAAAGCTTCGGTGGGGAACTCTATGAGGGATAAGGTGGACTTGGCCAAGTGGCTAAGACTAAGTGTCAGAGGCTCAAACATCGTTATGTTTGAGGTTTTAGCCGACATCACGATCGACATAGGTGCGATCCGCTTCTAGGTCGTATGGGTTCGACCGGTTCGATGAACCAAGTCTGGTGATAAGTCGACGCCAAGGAGGGCAAGCGATCGTTTGGGATCACCGATCGCCGAGGGATGGCGATCGATGACACCGCACGGGCATTGCACGGAATGGAGTCGAGCTTGCGACTGATCGATGGATGATCCCGATCGATGGGTGCCATCATCCGATCGATGTGTGATCCGTTGGAACTTAACCAAGCGTGGATCGGGTCATTGTGAGACGGGACCGGGACGATCGGTGATGGTCACCGATCGATGGGTGAAAAACAGCTTGATGCAGGTTATAAAAGGAGCACGAGTTGGAGGATTTCGCCAAGCCTTTTGTGGAGCTATTGGAGGGGAATTGCTGCTGCATTCCAGTCCTTCAAGAGCCATCTAAAGCAAGCAACAAGCAAAGTGATCAAAGCAATCGGTGAATGTTTTCTTGTGAATTATATTTGTGTATTTGCTTGTATTTCTATATTACTGTTGTAATTGCTTGTGAGAGGTTTCTCCACCTCCGACGTGTAGTCGAGAAGGAGTTTGAGTATTGTCGTGTGCATCTCTAGAGCTCGAGGAGCTCGCCCGTGGAGTAGGAACCATTCGGTTCCGAACCACGTATATGCTTGCGTATTTAGTGTGCTTGTATTGTTGTTAGTATTATTGTTATTTCTATTGTTATTCTGCTGCGTATATTAACGAAAATTGTAGATGAGCACACGAGAACGAACAAATTACGACATCCAACGAATGAAGGCTATTCACCCCCCTCTAGCCAGCCAATCGATCTCCCTACAGGCTCCTCATAATCAATGAGTAACATGTCGTTCGATTCACTTACGAGAAATCCATATCTCTCAGGAATATTGCGTGTTCTACTAGATCTACGAAGATGTGGTGTTACAATAGGTCCAGCCGATTGCTCATCACTATGAGTTGTCAGCTGTTGTGCTTCACTAGGTATCTCATCAATGTCTATTTGAGTCTCTTGAGCCTCCTCAAGCTCGACGACACTCCCACTGTTTTCTTGCAAGAGAAACTCTTTCTCTAGAAACACAGCATGCCTTGAAACAAACACCTTTTGTTCCACAGGATGATAGAATTGGTAACCCCTTATTTCCTTAGGGTATCCAATAAATAGACATTTATCAGACTTAGCATCCAATTTGTCTGATACTGTCCGCTTCACATAAGCAGGACAACCCCATATCTTCAAGTAAGATACATGAGGTTTCTTACTATTCCATATCTCATATGGAGTAGTAGAGACTACCTTGGTAGGCATTCTGTTTAACAAGTAAACAGCTGTCTGAAGTGTATAGCCCCAAAAGGACTTGGGAAGATTCGCATGATTCATCATTGACCTGACTATGTCAACAAGGTCCGGTTATGCCTCTCATATACACCATTATGCTGTGGTGTATATGGCGGAGTCCTTTGAGACAATATGCCATTGTCTCTTAGATAATCAAGAAACTCTTGACTTAAGTATTCCCCACCTTGATCTGATCGAAGTATTTTAATACTCTTGTCATGTTGTTTATCTACTTCATTTTTGAATTCTTTGAACCTTTCAAAGGCTTCAGACTTGTGTTTCATCAAGAACACATACCCAAACCGTAAGTGATCATCGGTGAAGGTAATGAATTAGCTATAGCCTCATAAAGCTTGAGTTGACATAGGTCCACATACATCAGTATGTATTAGACCTAGTAACTCTCCCACTCGTTCACCTTTTCCTGTAAAAGGTAACTTAGTCATCTTGCCTTTTAAGCATGATTCGCATGTATCGTATGAATCCAATTCAAACGATTCCAAAATTCCACATCGGTGTAATTCGGACATGCGTTTCTTGCTTACATGGCCAAGACGACAATGCCACATGTAGGAGTCTATTTGATTATCCTTTCGAGCACGCTTGTTGCTCACTTCGATATTGCAAATGTCACTGGATACGTCCAACGTATAAACACCATTTCTTAAAGTTCCAGTCCCATAAAGAACTCCATTCAAATTTATGTAACAACAATTGTTACTAAAAGTCAAATGGTACCCATTTCTATTTAAACAAGAAATAGAAATGATGTTCTTTATCAACGAAGAAACATAAAAGCAATTGTCCAGTTCTAAGACAAGTCCTGCAGGGAGTTTCAACAAATACGTTCCGATGGCGAGTGCAGCAACCTTTGCTCCATTCCCAACACGTAAATTTGACTCTCCCTTGACGAGTCTTCTTCTATTTCTTAGCCCATGTATGTCATTACATATATGTGAGCCACACCCAGTATCCAATACCCAAGTGTCTGAGGAAATAGAATGACAATCAATAACGAAGATATATGAAAAAGATGGAGCATCTTATGCCTTATTCTTCTTCACGAAATCAAGATAAATCTTGCAATTTCTTCGCTAATGGCCCTACTTGCCATAATGATGGCAAGTGCCCTTTTGAGCTGGTTTTGCCTTTTTAGCATTTTTCTTCTTCCCCTTCTGTTGTTCCTTTGACTCCCTCTTAGAACCTTTCTTCGAGGAATCAACTAACAACACCGTCCCCTGCTCATGCTTCTCAGAAGGCTCCACAGTCTTCAGCATGTTGAGCAGTACCACAGATGAACCTTCTTGCATCTCAGAGGTGAAGAGGAGCTTGGAGACTTCGAACCTTTCGAATCTCACTTGCTTATCAAACAACTCATAAAGATGAAGGAGTACGATATGAGCATCCATATGTTCATGTTACTTTCGTAGCTTGGGTTCCATCGCGGCTAGCATGATGCAACTTGTCAGTTTAGAATCAGTCACATGTTTCTGATAGACCAACAATTGGTCCGGAGTTGCATCGTCACTAGGATGGGCGGGAAGAGGCGCTTCGAGGACATACGCAAGCTTTTCACCTTGAGAACAATTCTCAAGTTTCGCGATCCAAGAAGTTGGCCCGGTCAATTTATTGAATCAAAATGGAGCATAAATTCAAAGACATAATGATCAATTTTAGAAATACAAAACGAGCATATATGAGAAAATGATTTTAAAATGCATCAATATACATTTATAAATCTCATTCATTTTTCGAATTTCAAAAACCCCAAAATCACTTCGGGAGATCGTAGGTCCATCTCCAAATGGGCTGATATCCATCATAGATATGAACAACCTTGAAGAGAGTCCAACAAGTCATTCATAACTACGACAGTAGGTATCAACTATACCGATTGCATATCACGTATATGCAACTATCACAATGTGCTATAAACTTATTGAATGTTCACACATACATCGGGTTGTTAACACATTAACAAGTATGCATCATATGCATAGCACCCAACTTCACCTCCCTTTACATCGACCTTGGAGAGAGTCCAACAAGCCGATGCTCCAGGTTAAAGCCAACTCATTAATCGAGAAATAGTTTTAATCTGGTTAGAGTGCATTCAAACAATTAGCCCGGCTTGGAGAGAGTCAAACAACCAAAGCTAACGATTGACCTCTGACTCTTACCATATTAGTATTAAACTATTCCATAGTTTGAACATGTTTGGGTTCGAGCCGGGCTTGGAGAGAGTCCAACAACCCAAACAAGAAACGGAACTCTGGTTCTAACCATATTAATGGAAGGTGTAGGCTTTAATATTGTTTAAGGGTTTTTGTCTCATCCTCTTTGCATGCAAATAACTATTATCTACATGACATGACATACATGGCATACATCTACATGTCACGACACGCATGGCATAATGATATGCATCTAATGCAATTACATGGCATACAATTATGTCATGTACATAATTTCCTCATATGTCATAACTATTTAAGGAAATAAAATATGTTTAAGATTTGATTCTCTAAATCAAATCATGATTAAATTAGGAAACAAATTTCTAAATCTAATCACATATTTTATTTGTGAAAATAGTTGATTAAGGAAAGTCAATTTAGGAAACCAATTTCCTAAATCATCAAAGCTACTTATGGAAATAAAATATTTTAAGATTTGATTTCCCAAATCAAATCAAGATTAAATTAGGAAACAAATTTCCAAAATCTAATCAAATATTTTATTTATGGAAAATATCAATTTCCATAAATACTTCCAACTTTTCAAAAGTGGAAGATTTCCATAAATACTTCTAGACTTTCCAAAATTGAAAAATTTTCATAAATACTTCTAACTTTCCAAAAGAAGAAAATTTTCAAAAATATCATTATGACTATCGCAAAACCATTTTACGATTATGTCGAAACACAACCTGGGCTCTGATACCACTGTTGGGTTTGCGGCACCGCGGCGAGTGTGTGTTCGAACATGTTTCGTAAACATGTGCACAGCGGAAGAAATAAAAATAATAAATCTACATTTATTACAACACACACATCACACGCATGCATAGTACAACATGTGTAGACATAACCGTAAATTTAAATTTACAATAAAAAGAAATTTAACTACATTATACCTTTCGTATCACATGTAGCGGGAACGGCATCAACCAGAACGATCCTCGCTAGAATCGTCTCTATCCGTATCCACGCCGAGTATCCTCGAGATGACTTCGCTAAGTCACGAGCCTCGTCTTCGTACGGGTTACTAGCCTCATGTTGAAGACAATGTGATCGAGAGATGATCACGATCCGAATCCAAATTCGGATCCAAAACCGAGTCCTCAAAACTCGCTTCTCCGAAGAGGTATTCGTCAACCGTTTGACGAATCCTTCATCCTCCACCTCAGAGGATTACCGGAGATCGAATCCCCGGTAAGTTAGGCACTGTAGGAGCTCTAACCGTCGTCCAAACGACGCTCCGACGAGAAGAGAACAAGCTGTCCAGAAAACTGGACAGCTTTGGTGGAGGAAATAGGGCCGGCCAAAAAGGTAGGATGAAGCTCACCTTGATGTCAAACCCAAAGGAGAACACCGGAGAGTTGCCGGAGGATCACCGGCCGAATCTTGGACGATGGAAACAATTTGGACGGCGGCACAAGGGCTGGGCGGCAGCAATGGGGGTGTTGGCACCGAAAATCTCCAAAGGGAGGAGGTGGGCGGCAACTTAGGGCTAGGGTTTTTGGATTAGGGCTTAACAACACCTTAAGCCCTCTTTTATAGAGAACTAATTCTCTTAATGGTTATTGGATCATAACCATAAGGCCCGTTAACCCGCTCAATTAATATAAGTTAAAATAAACCAAACCATGATGGTTTATTTTAAGTTAAAATGAACCGAACCAACTTTTGGTTCATTCGTTTAAAATAAACCAAACCCTTTGGTTTATTCTCCTCCATTGGATTAGAACCAAACCATTTTGATTCATCCATTATGTCTTCATAAGACACGGCTCATCCACGCTTCCATTGCGACTTAAACAATTTCATGCTCGCTTCTTGTTTGGTCCAACCAAACCTAGTTTCTCTCGGTCTGAGAATCTCATTCTCAAGCTCGTTTTAAATCCTTCGAATTACGCTCGTTGTGCGTGTGACCAAATAGGTTCTCGGTTTATGTTGGTCGTCTATAATTAACCATTAATTATAGAACGATCATGAGTGGCACCTAGTAGTACATCATGATCCCCAATTAACCGAAAAGATCAACGGTTGATCCAGAACTATTTCTGAAACCCTTCGAATGAATCGTGCCCCATTCCCTTCACTCATCTTATACCCACTTGGTTCAGGACATGGTCTATAGTGTCAGTCCCCACTAGGCTGACTACGTCACACCTAGCCCAAGTATCATTTCCTTGTCCTACGGATTCTAGTTATTGCACATGTATCGAAGAGTACCTTACTCTAAACATGTGCTTTGGCCAAAGACTTTAGTAACAATCCGACGAGAGGCCATGGGTATACATCTCCTCGCAAGGAGTGGTGAATCCTTTATAGTCTATCCAAATACCTTCGATCACTTCGACTTATACCCAATCATCCCGGGTCCACATCTCCACAGAGATGCTTGCTTAAGATGTCAAAGCATAAGTCTTTATGATCAAGATGACTTGAATACTGCAAGTCAAAGGAACATCGCACTTAAGCTATAGTAAGAACTTCATTGACATATCTATATATGCAGAGAACCATATGAAGTCTTACGGCTGGTCACTCCAATGAACTAGTTATCATAACTAGCATCCACGATTAACTCCGGACATCACAATGTCTCCATCTAGTGAGAATCAGCTGCTTGGATACACCAAGGAGTATACCTCATGCTAGTCTCAACAGAATTGATAGTGTCCAAATCCATCAATTCATCGACTAGGGATAATTCCGATACATCACAATTACACATGTAGAGATACTCACTAGTTGTGATCCAATCACAAATTCTCTCATGCTGTGAATTGTATCGTGGACATTCAGTAAATGAGTTTAAGATCCAATCAAATACATGAAGACATGTATACTCAAATAGCGAATCTTCATTTATCATATAAATGGTTCATGCATAAGGCAATTGCCTTAGGACATCTCTCATATATTACTAACAGCATTGGCCTGGGCTCTTCTCCTCTGTTCCGCCGACCACAGAGAAGACACCAAAACCCTTCCTTCGTCGTCGGTTGGTGGTGAGAATCCCTCTGCGATGGAGAACCACATATCCATGCCCATCATCAAGTATTATTCCATCCGGCTCTTCCAATACTAGAAGTTTTGGCCGTCGAAATACGGGGGTCGAGTTGTGTTGAATCCCTATTGCACTGTCATTCCTTGATACTCTGGCGGAGGTAAATCCGGTGCAGAGCCCTTGCTCTGATACCACTTATTGGGATCGAGGCTCGCTAGAGGGGGGTTAATAGCGACTTGAAAAATCTAGCACAACTTCTACTACAAAACAACAGATTACGCAGCGGAAATAGAAAATAAAGCCCAAAGCACAAACACAACCAATACGCAGGTATTTACGTGGTTCGAAACTCAGTAGTTCCTACTCCACGGGTAGCTCAAAAGGAAAGTCTACTATGAATGGTTCAGAATGATTTTGAAAGTGAAAACTTCACCTCTTACAAGCTTAGAATGCAATGAAAATGATCAAGAACAGTAAGTTAAGAAGTTAAAACAAGTTACAGATCATTGTTTGTCTTCTTGTGTTGAGGATGAAGTTGTAGCACTTGCAATAAGATGATTGAAAGCAGTTGTGAGCACTTGTTGGAGAGGAGGTGAGATGAGAGCAAGGCTTTTTCTTCTTCTCCTTCAGAATGAATCACAGGAAGTTTGTATATCTCAAAAATTGAAAACTAGAGCCCAAGAATTGCTTATCTTGTTTTTCAGCAAAGCTTTTATCTTCCTCCATTGGAACCCTAGAAATCATGCCCGACCAACCTCTGACCTCATGAGCTTTTCCCCGTAACCACCTCCAACCTCTGGTGGTTCACCAGGAAAGGAACCTGCTCCTCCAACCAGAAATTGTTGCATTTGAATCTTTACTCGAAACGAAAGCATCCCGTTGCTGCCTCCGCAATCGAGCCCGCAGTCGAGTCTGACTCGCGTCTGTGCTCCAAAAACACCTGTCAGTCGAGCCCTCAACCAAACCGGGCTCAGTTCTATGACCTAATCTATAGCTACCAGTTGAGCCACTACCAAATTGACTCAACTGATAAAGGGTTTAGAGTTTGGCGATCAGAGTATATAGTCGAGCTCGTAGTTGAGTTGGGCTTGGTTTTGTGTTGTTCCACGCAGTGAGCAGTCGAGCTGGTAGTCGAGCCAGCTCGATTCTGTGCTATACGAAATGATAAGTAGTCGAGCCAGCTTGATTCTGTGCCTTTGTGCAAGAGTGCCAGTCGAGCTGACCCCCATGGTGGCTCGACTAATGCGGTAAATATTTGAAGCACATGAGTATCTTCCCTAGTAAGCTGTTACTCCTAGAGTTTCAAGAACTCTAGTCAGAGACCAAGCACGTTACGGTGCCTTCTCCAACTAACGAATGCTCTAAGTACCTTAGACAAAGACCGAGCATGCTATGATGCCCTCCTTGCCTAACAAGTTCTCCATGTACCCTTGACAAAGAACGAGCACGTTATGGTGCCCTCTTTGTCTAACGAGTACTCCCAGTACCCTAGACAAAGAACGAGCACATTACGGTGCCCTCTTTGTCTAATGAGTACTCCTAGTACCCTAGCCAAAGAATGAACACGTTACGGTGCCCTCTTTGTCTAACGAGTAGTCCCAGTACCCTAGCCAAAGAATGAGTACGTTACGATGCCCTCTTTATCTAACGAGTACTCCCAGTACCCTAGCCAAAGAATGAGCACGTTATGGTGCCCTTTTTGTCTAACGAGTATTGGACCCATGTACCCTAGTAAGAGAACGAGCACGTTACTGTGCCCTCTCTTACTAACGAGTACACTAGCTAGAGACCGAGCACTCCCTTTTGCCCTCTCTAACTCCAATGGAGAACGAGCACGTTACTATGCTCTCACCATCACCAAGCTTCCGGACCTCCGGCCAGCTTGTACTCTTCACAATGGAGAACGAGCACGTTACTATGCCCTCTCCATCACCAAGCTTCCGGACCTCCAGCCAGCTTGTACTCTTCCTCTAACAAGGTTCCCCTTTGAATTTCCATCCATACCAAGGCTTACCCTTGGATTTCTCATCCATACCAAGGCTTACCCTTGGATTTCTCCTAAGGTCTAATGTCACTCTAAACATCTAACTTAGTGACCTTAGGTTTGTATCAGTCGAGGTAATGTCTTGACTACACTCTAGCTCAAACTAGATTTCTATTTCCTTGACTTAAACCTTGTTGTTAAACATTGAAACATTAGATGGGCTTGATTGCACTAATAAATAGGCTAAGGCAGATTGCGTCAGTAGGGACTCCATTGATCTTCATTGTCGAGCATGTTGGTGCAATCGGCCCAGGTCACGATTGACCAGGACTCAAGCTTGACTCGAGAGATGTTTTGATGTTCAACAAATACATATGACAATGTGATTGTCATGGGAAAGTCCAATTATTGGGTAGATGGCATGGAAAGTCCAAGTGGGACACTTGGCATTTGGGAAAGTCCAAGCAAGGGTCTTGGCAATGGAAAGTCCAACATGGGTTGGCAAGGAAAGTCCAAGTCTTGAGTACTTGGCATGGAAAGTCCAACATGGGTTGGCAAGGGAAAGTCCAAGCTTGAGTCTTGGCATTTGATAAGTCCAAGGGGTTTGATATTGGCGGCGTAAAGTCCAAGTGGGAGTCTTGGTAGCATAAGTCCAATGGTTGGCGGCGTAAAGTCCAAGCGAAGTCTTGGCGGCGTAAGTCCAATGTGCCTTGGCGGTGTAGACACCATTAGAATGACATAGCCGATGGAAGCACCTGAAGGTTAGCGCATGGATGAACAAGTCATGGATGACTTGGAAGGATCCGAGAGGCACAAGGCTGATGGAGGTGGCTAGAAGGCTTAGGTCTAGACTAAGGGTGGTCTAGCAAGTATGGGGGAACCATACTTGGGTTAAAACCTCATGTTTGAGGTGTGCCAGTCGACTAGTGCCACATGGCAGTCGACTGGTGTGAGTCAACTAGGGTTTGACTACGGGAAGTGTCCCAGCAGTCGATTGCCAGAGGTGAGAAGTCGACTGATTGGCCTAGCAGTCGACTGATCTTGTGATCAATCGACTAGTGCTCGGTTTTTCGGGGACAGAATGGAGTCTGACTCGATTACTGGGGTTATCAGTCGAGTGAAAGCTCTATCAGTCAACTGATGGACATGATCAGTCGACTGATGTCTTATCCATTGAATTTTTTCAGCGTGGATTACACCGTTGTCTCACAGCAATAGTGTCATCAGTCGACTGATGATCCCGAGCAATCGACTGATCGACGATTTCTAGCCCAAGCAGAAGCTTTAAATGGAGCTCGTGGAGGAGGAAATCAACAATGTTTCTTAAGGGCTTTTGGGGCAATTTGTTACTGCAAATCAGGGTCTCCAAGTTCATTTCAAGTAACCAAGCATTCAAGCAATCAAAAGCAAAGTGTTGTAAAGATTTCTTTATTGGGATGTATACTGAAAAATCTATCTTTTGTATGAACATCTTTATTTTGAAATAAGAATCACATGATCATTGTTTGCAAATTTATGGTTATGCATTTCGTCTAATACATTACATTGTAGATAACATGGTGTGTAGTATCACACGGGATATCATGTTATCAGTTCCTTGTAAAGTATAATTAAAGGCTCACAACCGAGATGGTTTTGGACAAACCATTGGCATGGTTGTAGTGTGATTTGGTATTGGTTTGTCTTTACCATAGAATTACACTAGTACACTTTGTGTGTGTTGAGCTGGACAAATTTAGAGGTGATTCGATTTATTGCTGACTACATAATCGAATCGGACCTCAAATATTATGTTGTACATGCTCTTAATCTCGATATAATAACGGGCACATATACTTAGTATTCATTTCTTTAATTTACCAATGGGTGAGATTTATAGAGTAAATCGATAGGCTCGGTAAGTTGGGAAATGATATTATCTATATGGTATGTTGTTGATTATAGAAGGAAATCGATAGGCTCGGTAAGTTGGGAAATGATATTATCTATATGGTATGTTGTTGATTATAGAAGGAAATCGTGTCCTATATATTAGGATGATGATGTCCCCTTGAGGAGCTCATAAGGTTCATCATGTAAACCCTGCAGGTGGACTTGGTCCGACATGATGATAAGGTTGAGTGGTACTACTCATGGAGTTAGATGTTGATTAATTAATTGTCAGTAAATTAATTAATCGACGAACATTTGAGATCTTAAACACGGGGAGATATATGTACAAATAATATATGGAGCTCATATTAACTTATGGGGGTTGGTGAGGTAGATCAATGATAATCCTCTAGTGGAATGGATTATCATTAATGGATCGGACTTTATGTGGGCTTGATCCATTGGGTGGCCAAGATCCAACTCCTCCTCATGGTCCCTATCGTAGCCTATTAAAACCCTCATGAAGCCTAGATCCAATGATGAAAAATGAAACTCTAGATCTGACGGTGGAGATTAAATCTCTAGATCCAACGGAGGAGATTAAATCTTAAGATCCGACGGTGGAGATTAAATCTCTAGATCTGACGGTTGAGATTAAATCTCTAGATCTGACGGTTGAGATTAAATCCCTAGAACCAACGATGGAGATTAAAAGAAGGCTTAAGCCTAGCTCTATAAAAGGAGGCATAAGGGTGGGCGGCAAGGAGAATATAGAATAGAGATCAAGGGCAAGGCTTGGGTGGCTAGGGTTAGGGTTTTGGCTTGGGCGGCAACATGGTGGGAGATTAGGGTTTGCTTCCTTTCTTCTTCCTAAGGTGTAGCCGGCGCCCACTCCTTCTTCCCCTCACCCTTGGCCAGCATTCAACCTATTTCTCCTCTTCTCCTTAGGCGGTGGAAGCAAGAGCTAGGGTCTTGTTCCTTGGAACTCTTGGTCGGCGCCCACTCCTTACACCTCTCTTTGGGCCGGCGTCAAGCATCAAGCTTAGAGCTTGATTGTTGGTCCTAGATAAGAGAAGAGTTTTGTTTCTATACTTCCTCTTGTTCGGAGCGAGCAAGGAAAGGAAGATCATGATCGAGGAGGCTTCATCTCTTGGAGGATCGTTGCCCACACAACATCCAAGAGGAGGATAGGACATACGATAGAAGATCTTAAGGTAAACAAGAGGTATAAATCTTGCTTTGCTTTCCTTTTGTTTCTTTGTATGTTGTATGTTTTTGTTATGTGGCTAATTTACTTGGACCCCAAATACAAACACAAAAACCAGCAATCCGTACATCGTCTATTCCGTGGCTATTCAAAGAATAGAGGTAGGTTGCTTGAACAACAAGTTTGTTCAAGTGACCACTCTAATCGAATAGCACGATGATGGAACAGTTGCTTGGGTAATCCATCTTTGTCAAGGATAAATTTTTTTATCTGGGGACGTAGATGGGATTTCCATGAACAAGCGACCGAGTTGAAGTGGGAAGCAAAGTTTCCAACCTTCAAGTGGTATCAGAGCTTCGGTTCCGCAAAACTTTCATTCTTTACTTGTCTTTCATATTTGTATTGTATATTACTTGTATTCATTTCTTACTGTTGTAAGATCACTTGTACGAGGTTTCTCCGCCTCCGACTTGTGTCAAGAAGGAGTGTTTTATTAGTGGTGTGTGATTGGCATCGCTAGAGCTCTTTAGAGCTCGATCCGTGGAGTAGGAACCGTTCGATTTCGAACCACGTCAAATACTTGTGTTTGCGTGTTTGTCTTGTTTCGTTATTGCTATATTATTATTCCGCTGTGCGCTAATGAGATTTGTAGACAAACGCAATCAAATTCCATCACGCAATGAGCACGACGCTATTCACCCCCCCCCCTCTAGCGGTCAACATTTCCCCGACAGAGCAGATTTCTAAAAATGTCTCTAGGTGTCGGTTCGGGTCTTCAGTCGCAGCTCCCCCGAATTGACTTTGTTGGACCATGTGTATGAGTGTCGATTTCATCTCAAAGATGTTTGCTGAAATGGACGATCCAGCTATATTCGGCCTAAATCCTCTAGCACTAGGGGTTGCGTACTCCCGCAAAGGTCAGCTACCTACGTTTACCACAGATGCAGCTTGGTCCTCTATCCTCTTCTATTCAGCTCTCTGGCGATGGTAGGTTCGTTCGATTTCTAGATCGATCAAAATCATGCCTTCCAATCCTAGGCATCTAAGCATACGAAGAACTGAGCCACAAAATTTGGAGTATTGCCTAATGCTCAGAAACAAGAAATAAACTAATCTAGCTAACTAAATCAATTGAAGAAGAGATAAAAAAAGAAAACGTAGAACTACTGCTAAAATAAAAACTAATTCTAGATATGGAAAATCTAAAACTGAAGTAAATACAGTAAAATAAATAAAAATAAATAAATAAAACTAAAAGTAAAGCAAGTAAATAAATCTAACCTAAGTCTAATCCAATTGTCCACTTCTTGATTCGATATCGAATCAATCAATCCTCGACAATGGCGCCAAAATCTTGATGCATGCGAACGCAACCTCAAATCTTGCGACGGAGACCGTCGAGGACTCGAAGCGCGCACTCACTCTCAACACCCGTAAGGGCACAGGTGTCGTCAAGTAATAAAGATTTATCGATCCCACAAGGACTGAGATTCAAGTACCAATCTATTCAGTGGATGTTATTGTTCGGAAATCGATTCTAATGGTTGTGGTTCAGAGGGTTGTCGGCGATCCTAACTCTGGTATGGTGTCACACGGAGGAAGAGAAGGGATTCTACGAGTCTTTGGATGGATTCTAGGATTTCAATTTCGTTTGTGTGTCGCAGAACACGTTGTCAATTGGGTTTTTGTCTAGGTTTCTAACTACGGTTTTGTGGAAAGGACATCATACACTCCCCCGATGAGCCTTCGCATCTATCGAAAGCTACCTCTACCACACCAGGTCAACCCCTGGCTTTAGGACGGGATAGTCGATATGAGAATGCCGAATCAATCCCTGCGACGAGTCAAAAACGGGGCGCATTTCCTACTCTATTGCATCCTTCTACCCACAATTACCAGTGATGAGGACAACCCCTAGGTTCCTCTTTAAATTCTCCTAAATCTTTGATATGAGGGTTGTCACCCCTCGTATCGGCTAAGCACAGTGACTAGAAAACCAAAACAATAGTTATAGATCTAAACCAAACACCAATTGCAAATATAGATTCAAGAACGAAAAGATATTTGAACCAACATGTTCTAACTCAACACAAACTACTCCCTAGTCTTAGAATCAAAGAATCTACTCCATGAATGCGAGAAAAGAATCACAAGGCATTGTCGAATTCATATATACGAGATAAAGTATGGAAAGAATATAGATTACAATGAGTTGAGGCTCTTCTCCCTGGCATTGAGGTGCAGAACTTGGATCTTGAGCGGCTTCCTTCCTCCCCGTTGCGAGTTTCTGAAGGTTTTTAGGGATTCGGAGTGTTGTCCCATCCGTCATGCCTTCCTTAGTGTTTAGGCATGACTTTCTTTATATAGACATGAGGTCAGCTCTTCACGAAATCCAGAAAAAGACCTAATCGTGCCAAAATGTTGGGCCGCCACATGGCCATGTGTTTCCACATGGCCAGGCAGTGTGTGGCCCTGTGGTGGCCAATCTCAAGCTTCAGGCATGGCTATGTGTAGCCACACGCCTTGGTCATGTGCCTTACTGCATCCAACTGCCAAATGCTCTTTTTCACTCCGAAAGTGTGCCGTTTTCCTCATGAAATGCTATCCTGCACACAAAAGTACAAAGAGCAGATCTCCGAACTAGAAAATAGGAAATGCATGCAAAACAAAGTAAAATATGCATGAAACATACATAAAATGAAATGAGATGTGAGCGAAAACTACTCTTAAAATCCTATATGTTTTGATCACATCATGCAACTGAAGACCTGAACCGACACCTAGAGACATTCTTAGAGATATGCTCGACCTTGAAATTCAATGGAGTACCCACCGATGTGATTCATCTGAGCCTATTCCCATTCTCACAAAGGGACAAGGCGAAGGCATAGCTACACTCCCTTCCTTTAGGAAGCATCACCACATGGGAGCAGTGCGAGCAGCAATTCATAAATAAATTTTTTCCACCAAGTAAGAATGCTCATATGCGCCACTTGATCACTAGCTTCTGCCAGAAAGAAGGAGAGTCCCTTTTTGAAGGTTGGGATCGCTACAAAGGGCTACTATATCAGTGCCCCTATCACGGTTTCGAGAGGTGGCTGGTGATCCACATATTCTGGGATCACATATGCCACAAAAGTTAACCTAGATTCTGCTGCAGGAGGAGCATTGATGAACAAGACCATCGAGGAAGCAGAGGAGTTGATTGAGCAAGTGACCCAGAACCACCACCAATGGGCTTCCGAGCGTAGTCACCCAACACCTGCAACCAGTAGATATGTCGTTAACTTTATTGATCATCTAGTGGCAAGAATGGATGCATTAAGTAGACGGTTTGACTCCCTGACCCCTGCTTCTGTATATGCGACCAATTCCTTTGGTGATGGAGTAGCAAGATATCAGGAAGACTACTGCAGAGGGCAGAGCAGCTCTAAGGAGCAGGTTGAGTAAGTCGATGTGGTGGGTGAGTATAATCAAAGGCACAACAATCCATATTCAAGCACATACAATCCCGGATGGAGGAACCATCCGAACCTTTCATATAAGAATAATTCATGAACTTTCCAACAATCGGGAGGGTACGAACTGCAGGACAAGGGGTTGCAACCACTGACTAAATCCTGACTTGAGTAGATGATAGAAAATTTCATTCAAACTCAACAGGCAGCAAATGCTGAATTCCAGCGGTGACATTCACAGACGGATATGATACTAGAAGAATTAAAATCATTTGTGAACTACCTCGTTAGTCGACAGAAGACGCTGAAGATTCAGATAGCACATATTGCCAGCCATCTACTAGAACACTGGGTCAGTTACCAGGAAAATCCGAGGATAGTCCAGTGGAGCAATGCAAGGCAGTGATGCTACGGAGCGGGTGGATTATGAAGGAGTTGCTAAGTAGATTAGCTGCCGAGCCGGAACAAGGCTCAGAGGTAAAAGAACCTCCTAAGGAAACAAAGATGGAAGGAGACGAACATATGGAGCGTGAACCTGCCACAAGGACTCAACCACCCGCGATAGTATCATTTCCACAGTGGCTAACCAACGCAAAGAGGGATGCTGAGTTTGGAAAATTCTTAAACATGTTGAAATCAATCTCGGTGGAAGTACTGATACTTGAAGCTCTGCATCAAATGCCTCAATTTGCAAAGTTTATGAAGGATATTTTGTGCACACCGCAGGAAAGTCGAGTGGTCAGAGACAGTGGCCCTTACAGAGGAATCTAGTGCTTATCTCCAGAACGGGTCCACTCATAATCTAAAAGACCTAGGGAGTTTCTATATTCCGTGTCATATAGGGATGACCCTGAGAAGTAAGGCATTTT
The DNA here is from genome assembly GCA_025175895.1 of Wurfbainia villosa. NCBI lineage: Eukaryota > Viridiplantae > Streptophyta > Magnoliopsida > Zingiberales > Zingiberaceae > Wurfbainia > Wurfbainia villosa. Next base: position 84,260,030 of record CM045994.1, on the reverse strand, counting down.
TTGATTTAGGCGTCAGTGTGAGCTTGATGTCATACACATTATGCAAAAAATTAGGGCTAGGAAATTTAAAATTTACCACTATGATGTTACAGCTCGCTGACCACTCATACCGATACCACTGGGGATTCTGGAAGATGTGCCTATCAAGATGGGGAATTTTACACTTCCCACAGACTTTTTAGTCTTGGAAATGGAAGAAAACTTAAAAAAACTGTGTAATTCTTGGATGACCATTTTTAGCTACAATAAGAATGGTTACCAACGTAAAGAATCATAAGCTGACTCTGACAGTGGGGGACAATAGTTTGGAGTTCGAGCTTGCTAGCGCAACGGGCTTGGAACCCACATTGGGTAAGTACATCATTCCTGCAAGGGCTAAGGCATAGAAAGAGATTAAAAATTTTGACAAGGATGAAAGGAGGTTCACAGAACCACCTAAGCCAAGCTGAAGCATAGGAGTTGTTAATGTAGAGAGCATCACTCCTTGGTTTTAATGTATGAACCATAGTTAAAGTAACGACTTACTTGTGTTCTAATATCAGTGTTAAGTGTGGAGGCTTAATAGGAAGTCCTAGTAGGTCATGTTAACCGGATACTAGGCAAATGTCTTGACAAATCAAGAGGACTGGACACCAGGCATGTAGTCTAGATGGGTCGAGTGAACCAGACATTTGGCATGAAGATCGATTGGGTCATGAGACCGGACAATCGGCAAAAAGTCGAGCTGGGTCAGGTAGACCGGACAGCTGGTGGAAACCCTGGTGGGTCAGATCAGATGTCAAGAACGGTAAGTCCAACAGGTAGCCGGCAGGTTAGCCTCGAGTGGAGAGGTGAGGGCGAGTCCTCTGTAGGGGGACAAAGCTAGGCGTCGATCCAACGGAGAGTCCGCGTGGGACTTAGAAGTCGAGATCGAGCATTATTACTACTGCTATCATATTTGATATTATCTATTTGTGCTAATCTCATTTTGTAAGGGTCAGTCAACTGAATGTATTCTAGTCGACTGAAGTCCATCCAACTGGTTATGGATCAGTCGACTAGATACCTAGTTGGCAGGATTAGCTAGTGATCGATCAAAGATCTGACAGTGCAAGTGGAAAGAGTTTCAGTTGACTAGGGAGTTTTAGTCGACTGAAGAGGCAAACTTCCTGATGCGGAGCCGAGTGACCTGGAGTCGATTGGAGCGTATTCATTCAACTGAAAGATCAGAAGTTCCATATTGACGGGCTGATGCGGAGTCAACTGGAAGGCATTCCAGTCGACTGGAAAAGGTTTATAAAACAAATTCTCGACCAACTCCAAAAAGTACACTGCTAATACGTCGAAGTGCTGCCTCTATTCATCCTTGTCTACTAGAGCTTCATTTCCTCACAAAGATGCATTTTCGGCACTCCGTGCCTACTTCGAAATTTCCATTAGTGTTGGTATAACTTAGCTCTTATTTTTTGTATTCATTTTCTCTTTGTGTACTCAATTTCAAAAGAGAAGGTAGAGTGTTACCTATCTCTAATTATTTGAAAAAAAAAAAATGAACCCCTCCGAAGTCGAGAGTTCTCAAGTCGCAGGGTATATAGTGATTGCCCATCGAGGTAGCTCTCAAAAGAGCTACGGGCCTTGGAGTAGCAACCCGGTTAGGGTTGTGAACCAAGTAAAAGAAGCTTACCTCTATTTTATTTTTGCTGCACACTCTTTAACGATTTCAAAAATTAAAATATAAATTTTAAAATCTAAAGAAAATTATAACCTCCGAGATTCACCCCCCTCAGAGTATTTCGATCCTACAATTGGTATCAAAACAGGGGCACTCCGACTTTGGTGCAACCACTATCGAGAGCATTAGAATAATTTTCTTTAATTTTCTAGAATTAGAATAATTTTCTTTAATATTCTAGCACCAGAATAATTTTCTTTAATTTTCTAGCATTAGAATAATTTTCTTTAATTTTTTTGCATTAGAATAATTTTTTATTAATTTTTACACTTAGAATAATTTTTTTATTAATTTTTGCACTTAGAATAATTTATTTTATTAATTTATACACTTAGAATAATTTTTTTTATTAATTCTTGCACTAAGAATAATTTTTTATTAATTTTTGCACTTAGAGTAATTTTTTTATTAATTTCTACATTTAAAATAATTTTTATTAATTTTCTATATTTACAATGATTTTTATTAATTTTCTGCATTTAAAATAATTTTTTATTAATTTTTTATATTTAGAATAATTTTTCATTAATAAATTCATTTAGAATAATTTTTCATTAATTGTTTCACTTAGAATAAATTTTTCATTAATTATTGCATTTAGATTAATTTATTATTAATTTTTGCATTTAGTGTAATTTTTTATTCATTTTTCCACTTAGATTAATTTTCTATGCACTTAGTATAAATTTAATTCTTGCACAATATTATTTAATTATATAACTCTAGGAATAATTCTCAATTTTAATTAATTTAAATAAAAATTTAATAATAAAAGATTTATTTAGTAATGTCGCACTTAAAATGGTATAGCATCATTCGCCCTCCTCTCTTTAATGGAGAGGATTAAAACCAACCTCCATGTTTTGGACCACTCGAAAGAGTTGTTAGATCCGGAGAAATGGACCGTAAATATTATCAAAAAAGCTCAAGTTGATTACAAGGCTTTAAACACCTTGCAATGCGGACTTACGAATGAAGAGCTAAGTCGAGTCGGGTCAGTTCAAAATTGTAAAGAATTATGGGATAAATTAATTAAATTGCATGAATAGGCTAACTTGAGTCAACCCGAGGATGGTTTAGTTTTGATGGTAGGAACAAACAAAAAATGAAAGAAATCCAAACAGAAAAAAAGGAAAAGGAAGGAAGCATCTAAGGCAAATTTGTTCGTGATGGAATTTGTTTCGCGTTTGTCTACAATTTTCGTTAGCGCGCAGTGGAATAATAATAAAGCAATAATGAAATATACGAATACACCACAACACAAGGATATAACGTGGTTCGGAACCTCAAGGTTCCTACTCCACGGATTGAGCTCTACGAGCTCTAGTGATGCACACACAACCACTAATAAACTCTCCTTCTCGGAACAATCCGGAGGTGGAGAAACCTCGTACAATAGTTTACAACAATAAACTAAATACAGCAAGCAACTAATATGAAATATAATGCAATACAAGTAAAGAACACTTTACAAATGCCTTAGGATTGCTTGCTTATGGTTGCTTGAAGAATGGCCTTGGAGACCCTAATTTGCAGCAACAAATCGTCCAAAGGATGCTCAAGAACCGGATCCTTTTTCCTCCTCCACGAGCTCCATTTAAAGCTTCTGCCTAGGCTGGAAAATGCTGATCAGTCGACTGATCGAGACCATCAGTCAGCTGATGACACTGTTATTGTGAGACAACGGTGTAATCCACACTGGAAAAATCCAACGGCTAGGACATTAGTCAACTGATTATGACCATCAGTCGACTGATCAAGTCATCACTCGACTGTTGACCGCAGTGGTCGAGTGAGACTCCATTCTGTGCCCCAAAACCCACATCACCAATCCGATCACAAGATGGTCCGATCGCTCATCCACTTGATCATCGCCCACCTCTAGCAATGATTTATGGCACTTCCCACAGTCAAACCCTAGTTGACTCACACCAGTCGACTTCCATGGGGCACCAGTCGACTGGCACACCTCAAACATGAGGTTTAACCCAAGTATGGTGCCCCCATACTTGCTAGACCACCCTTAGCCTAGACCTAAGCCTTCTATCCACCTCTGTCAGCCTCACGCCTCTCGGATCCCTCCAAGTCATCCATGACTTGTTCATCCATTGTGCTAGCCTTCAGGTGCTTCCATTGGCTATGTCATGCTAACAGTGTCTACACCTTCAAGGCACATTGGACTTACGCTGCAAAAACTCCGCATGGACTTTATGCCGCCAATCATTGGACTTATGCTTCCAAGACTCCTGCTTAGACTTTACGCCGCCAAACTCAAATCCCTTTGACTTCTCAAATGCCAAGACTCAAGCTTGGACTTTCCCTTGCCAACCCATGTTGGACTTTCCATTGCCAAGACCCATGCTTGGACTTTCCCAAATGCCAAGTGTCCCACTTGGACTTTCCATGCAAAGTACCCAAGACTTGAACTTTCCCATGACAATTACATTGTCATATATTTTTGTCTAACATCAAAACATCTCTCGAGTCAAGCTCGAGTCCTGGTCAATCGTGACCTGGGCCGATTGCACCAACAATCTCCCCCTTTTTGATGTTTGACAAAAACCAAACAAACCATTGAGTTAGACCATCTAACTCAAACCAATCATTCCCATCAATTTTCCCAATTGATGTCATTCTCCCAATAAGTTCTCACCCTTTTTGACTAACATAAAAAAGGTTTTCTCCAAAGAGGTCAATGTCTCATGTCCCAATGAGATCTTACAATCTCTCCCTTGGTCCAAAGACACCTAGGATGCCTACCATCTACCTAGTGATAAGTCTCATATCACTCAAGAGAGGCAATCCTATACACTCTCCCAATTTCCAAATTGGGTATCTCAAAATCCCTTTTTCCCTCTCATGAGGAAAAATACCATCCATCATCCCATGATGAATACCTCCCCCTAAAGGCTTGCTCCCCCTTGACCATTGCACCAACAATGTCCTTGGGAAGTCTCTAAGCCAATAGGAACTCTAAACCATCAAAAATAAGGTTCAAAGTTCAAACATGAACTTTCCTATATCTTAAATTTGATACATTATCCTAACACCTCTCCTAATCCATATCCAATGGATTTTCACCCTTTATAATGTTTCCCAAAGCATATCCTAGGGTTAGAAGTGGTTAGGGACCTTAACCATAGGTGAACACGGGCTAAATATATCTTATTTTCTCGAAATCAGCATTGGCAATCGACTCTAACAGATATCAGTCGACTGCCACCTCCATCAGTCGACTGCCACCCTTTTTGCCTTTTAAAAATTCACAACCTTCTATCAAGGCGGACCAAAGCTTGATATCCACTATCATTAGGAAATTCTCAATTCCTATTTTCCATGAGTTGAAGCCTTCAAATCCATAGAATTTATAATATGGTGGTGTGTTAATGTCTCTACCCAAATTCTCTTGAAACTCCATCTTCACCCACTAGCGTGCTCCTTCAGCTGTTAAACTTAAAGAGCGACCTTGCTCTGATACCACTTGTAGGGGATCCTTGGAAGGTAGAGGGGGGGTGAATAGTTTGTTTTTGTTCATGATGGAATTTGTTTCGCGTTTGTCTACAATTTTTGTTAGCGTGCAGTGGAGTAATAATAAAGCGATAATGAAATAGACAAATACACCACAACACAAGGATATAACGTGGTTCAGAACCTCAAGGTTCCTACTCCATGGATCGAGCTCAATGAGCTCTAGTGATGCACACGCAACCACTAATAAACTCTCCTTCTCGGAACAATTCGGAGGCAGAGAAACCTCGTACAATTGTTTACAACAATAAACTAAATACAACAAGCAACTAATATGAAATATAATGCAATACAAGTAAAGAAAACACTTTACAAATGCCTTTGGATTGCTTGCTTTTGGTTGCTTGAAGAATGACCTTGGAGACCCTGATTTGCAGCAACAAATCGCCTCAAGGATGCTCAAGAACCGATGCTTTTTCCTCCTCCACGAGCTCCATTTAAAGCTTCTGCCTGGGATGGAAAATGTCGATCAGTCGACTGCTTGGGACCATCAGTCGACTGATGACACTGTTGTTGTGAGACAACGGTGTAATCCACGCTGAAAAAATACAATGGCTAGGACATCAGTCGACTGATTATGACCATCAGTCGACTATTCAAGTCATCACTGGATTGTTGACCGCAGAGGTCGAGTGAGACTCCATTCTGTGCCCCAAAACCCGAGCATCAGTCGACTGATCACAAGATCAGTCGACTGCCCACCTCTGGCAGTCGACTGCTATGGCACTTCCCGCAGTCAAACCCTAGTTGACTCACACCAGTCAACTGCCATGTGGCACCAGTCGACTGGCACACCTCAAACATGAGGTTTTAACCTCAACCATGAGGTTAAACCCAAGTTTGGTTCCCCCATACTTGCTAGACCACCCTTAGCCTAGACCTAAGCCTTCTAGCCACCTCCGTCAGCCTCACGCCTCTCAGATCCCTCCAAGTCATCCATGACTTGTTCATCCATTGCGCTAGCCTTCAAGTGCTTCCATCGGCTATGTCATGCTAACGGTGTCTACACCGCCAAGGCACATTGGACTTACGCTGCCAAGACTCCGCTTGGACTTTACGCCGCCAACCATTGGACTTATGCTGCCAAGACTCCTGTTTGGACTTTATGCCGCCAAACTCAAACCCCTTGGACTTCTCAAATGCCAAGACTCAAGCTTGGACTTTCCCTTGCCAACCCATATTGGACTTTCCATTGCCAAGACCCATGCTTGGACTTTCCTTGCCAACCCATGTTGGACTTTCCATTGCTAAGACCCATGCTTGGACTTTCCCAAATGTCAGGTGTCCCACTTGGACTTTCCACGCCAAGTACCCAAGACTTGGACTTTCCCATGACAATCACATTGTCATATGTTTTTGTCTAACATCAAAATATCTCTTGAGTCAAGCTCGAGTCCTGGTTAATCGTGACTTGGGCCGATTGCACCAACAATTTGGACAAGTCATTATTGGACAAGTCGGATGCTAAAATACTGGAGACAAGTTTCGTAGCACTCATGGCAGCCGATGAGTCCAAAGTCGAGTCAAGACAAGAGTCCGAGTGCGAGCCCGAGTCCGAGTCTGAGAGAAGCCACAGATTTGCACCCATTTCCGAAGGTTCAAATGAGGTAACATCTTCCCTAGAAGATAAGTTGTATAACATTATTGCATGCTTAGGTAGGAAACTAGTCAAGTCCGAGAATCGAGTCAACTCGCTTCTTGAAGAAGTCCAAGTACTTAAGGAGCAAGTCAACTCGAAGACTTCGACTTGCCAAATTAAGGATAATGACTCAACTCAAGTTGCAAAGCTTGAGAAAGAGAACTCGGTCCTAAAAAGGCAAGTAGAAGATCTCACCGGATCGTTGTAAAAATTCACTTCAGGCTCCAAGTATCTTAACATGATGCTTGGGTCTCAACGAGCTGTGTACAATAAGTCTGGACTCGGATACAAGGCTAAGGACACAAATAGATCATACATGTCATTATTTAATAGAAATGATAAGGGTCGAGTCCAAGCATGGGTTTCTAAGACTAGCTTAGTCAACCAAGTTGGACTAAATCAATTTTGAGTTCCCAAGAGCCAAGTTCACTTAGTGAACAAACTCAACCTAGCTATCACTTAGGGGGAGCTTACACTTTGCTTCTTTTCTTGTTTAGTTAAACTCTTGCATGCTTTAGTTTACTTTACTTGCTTAATTTAGAATGGACTAGATAGGAAACAAAGTAGTTTAAATTTGAATAACCTAGTACTAAGACAAAGTGAACTTATAGTAAGGGAAGCTCTTCGAAGTGCATGTCTAGAAAGTGGTCGTTGCTCTGATATCCAAGAAGGTCATGTGTCTCGCCACGATCTGGTGCACTAAGTCGAGTGGAACTGACCGAAGCTAACTCACTAAGTCTTTGACTAGTTAGACCAAGGCTTAGTCCAAAGTGAATCAAGTACTTGATTCCTTCATTGACTTTGTCTAAGAAGTGGTCGTTGCTCCGATATCCAAGAAGGTTGTATGTCTCGCCACAACCTGAAAGTCAATACTGGAAAAACCTACTTGACTAGCTCAACCTAAGCTTGAATCTAACACAAGTTTAAAAACTTTGAAATTGCTCATTAAATTTAATTAAGATAAAAAAGAAATCCTCATCTAATAAAACTCATAGGAGTAACGTGTATTAAAAACCTAGCTTGGGTGAGATGATTTAGAATTTAATCGAGCTTAATTAGTTAAACTAAACTTAACAAATCTACTTAAATTAAACTTAACTTAACTAATTAAAAAACCTAATTAAACCTAAACAACTTAATTAAACTTAAAAAAACTTAAAAAACCTAATTAAACCTAAACAACTTAATTAAACTTTAAAAAAAAACCTAATTAAACTTAAACAACCTAATTAAACTTAAAAAAAACTTTTAAAAACACCTAATTAAATTTAAACAACCTAATTAAACTTAATCAATTAAACCTAAACAACTTAACTAAACTTAATCAACTTAGTTAAAGCAACTTAACTAAACTTAACAAATTTACTCAACTTAACAAATCAACTCAACCCTAATCAACTTAATCCTAAGTAAATCAATATAATTCAAAGAGGAATTTAGTCAAACTTTCAAAACATTAAAAAGTATCCATGTTTGGAAAGTCCTAAAGTAAGATTAAAAGCATAAGCAAGAGATTAAGGAGGAGTTAAGATATTTTTTATTACTTTGAAAAATTAAAAAAAAAAAGCATCTTTTTAGGGGGAGATAAAGAATTTATGGGGGAGTCTAAAAGATTTGTGAGAAATGTTCTTAAAAGTGGGAGAAAAATTTAAAGAGTTAAAATATAACTCAATTAATTCACTTGAACTAAATAAATTGGATTTATCAATCTAAGTAATAGTTAATTGATACTCAAACAACTTCCTTTTTAAGTAACTTAGCTTTATTTGGAAAATGAGAGTTAGCTAATGTCACACCCCGAGAGTATGCCTAGCCCGATAAACGAACAACATCTCCCCTATATGACAATGCAATACACTGTTGATACAAAGCCTTTAGGCCACAACCACACAACATATATTTGTATATAACCAAGATCACAGCGGAAAGCATCACAAAGAGTTATAAACTAAACCAGACTGCATACCGATATGACTAAATACAAAATAAGAAAAGAACCGAAAGTAAACCAAAAAGACCAGTGCAACACTAACAATGTCCAACACTACAAACCACCATATGAATCCAAGATCATAACAAAATAAAAAAAACATACCAAAACAAAAGTTTGGACCCTCAGAAGCGAGATGAGACAGAATCAACGGGCGATGCTCTAAGCCCATCATGAAGTTTGCTACCTGTTACCTGGGTGACAAGAAACTCAAGGTCTATGGTGGTGAGTATAAAACTCAGCAATAATATGAAAAGAAATGCACACATAATATATATCACATGAGAGTCAACAATATACAGGCTAAAGGTGTATCAGACAACCACTAGCATAATATAACTAAAGCGCATCCCAAAAGATCAACTAAACAATATAAGGCACTGACACACCTAAAGATCTACAACGCTACAACTCATACAACCTGAGCACATATATCACAATATAGCACATGCAATATGGAAGAACATCACTAAGCATGTAATCAGTACACTACCCTATGAACCTATGTGCAACATCATCAATGAACCTAATCAACCCTATACAACATCATGATACTGATCACAGGCATACAATAGTCCGATCCAACTCTTACACTGGTATCCCACACACAGCAATATAGAACATGCAAATAACATGGAAGATGATGTACAACCAAATGCAGCAAGCATAGCACAAACAAATGCAATAACACAACAAGCATATATATGTTGGATCGAAGCGGATCGCTAGAGGGGGGGGGGTGAATAGCGATAAAAACTTTTCTTTTAAATCGTTCGATAGACAATTAAACGCAGCGGAAATGTAAATAAAAACTAAATGAGACAAATAGTTTTTTTACTTGGTTCGTAGCCTTCGGCTACTACTCCAAGGCCCTAACGGTCCTAGACCATGTACGGAGGGCAATTCACTAAAACACTCCTCCTCGTTAGAGGTAGGAGTTTTACGATTACAAAAGCCTTCGAAGCAAAAAGATAGAGAGACAAACCCTCTCTTCTATTAAAGTAAAATGCAACGAAAAGCCTCGATTAAATTCGTTCGGTTACGTATTGCTAGGGCTTATTGAGCACTTAGGGTGTCGTAGAGTTGAAACCTACAGGTTTAGGCGTCCTTTATAGCCTTTAAGCCCCTCAGGGTGGTGCGAGATGGTCTTCTAAAGAATCACTCGTGTTTACGATAGGCCAACAATTGGTCCAAAGTTGCATAAATCACTAGGGCCCGGTAGGGAACCAATCACAAATGGGCACAAAACTCCTTGAAAAATGGTGATAAAGCTTGACTCCTCGAGGCTGATTTTTGACCACCGGTTCTTGATGGCGGTTGAAGCGGCGGTTGAATCGATGGCAGGATTTTTGACTACAATAAAGAGTTAGCTCAAAATATAAGTGGATTCGACCACTTGCCGTCCGATCTCAACATAGACCTTCCATGGGAAGTCTTGGGTGGATCGTCGCCTAAGATCATCCCGTAAAGAGGATACGACCTCACTTACGCTCGCACGAGCTTACCTCGATACTTACGTGTCACTTTTTCTTCCGGCCTTCCACTCGATTCCTTGGCTCCCTCGAAGTAACTCGAGTGTCGCCTCACCGCGGCTTCCTCGTGTCGCTAGCCTTCGACTCGGCTTAAGACTTTTACGCACTTGATTTAGCTCGTGAGATAACAATATAAGCAACTTTATATCGTTTGCTATAATCAAAACTTAGGTTTGACTTAGGTGCCCTTTGCAACAATCTCCCCTTTTTGATTTATGGCAAACCCACATACAAAGTTAAGACAAAAATAAGTATGAGATTATGCATGAATGAGTAGGAGTATATAAAAATTCTTTTCAAGTGCTCCCCCTTGAGAATCCTCCCCTTGACCGAGGGTGAGTACTTGAGAAAGGGTTTTAACTCTCCCCTTGATATGTGCTACTAAGAAAAGAATTAAAGTAAAAATTACTTAATATTGGCCATAGTGTTTAAAATAAGTTTTAAGTTAAGAAACCAAATGATTTCTTAACCTTGGCCTTTGTTAAAAGTTAAATAAGTTTTCAAAACTTAAAGTTAACTTTTGGTTTAATTATAGTAAGAGTTAAGTTATCAAAAAAAATTTTGACCCTTAACTTTTGTCCTTTCTCCTTTTCTCCCCTTTTGCCGTATATCGAAAAGAGTAAGGGGTGTGTGGAAAACAAAATAAATGTTAAATTTAAAGTCAAGCATGTTCCACATTTTTATTTTAAAATAATATACTGAAAATAAGTTCATCTATAAAATGTTAGACTCATATTTGGCTTGATTGATATGAAGGATCAACCGATCTAGTCCGAGTCGGTTAGTATGTATGATTATACTCCGTGGTTCATAGCGATGCACTAGCTCTACATCTGGAACCGGAGTAAGGTCCTAACATCTCACGCCCATCTCGTGGCTAAGTACACAAACACATTAGTCCTATGTGTTGTGAGATGTATTAGCTCCTTAAATCTATAGGTGCATGATATCTAAGGTATGTCCTATGCTAGTTCCATGAAAAAAGAAATAGTAGTAAGAAAATATAATTTGCAAGTTCTATTCTATTATGCACATGCCTAATCTTCGTCTTCAAGAGACTAAATTAAACCGGGTAGTGGTTTAGTAAATATATACGCTAGGTTAGACTTGATTCAACATATTGAGTTGTATGGGCTCAGTTGGCCTACATGTTCTCGAATGAAATGGTGTTTGACCTCTATATGTTTGTCCTTGAATGGCATATAGGGTTCTTAGTTAAGATTAATTGAACTTATGTTGTCTACAAAATTTTAGTTTTGGTGAAGTCAACCTAAAGTCTCGGAGAGTGTGCTTCATCCAAAGAAGTTGAGTTACACACTCACCCATCGCAACGTATTCGGCTTCGGTGGTAGATAAGGCAACACAATGTTGCTTCCTACTGCACCAACTCACTAGACTTGAGCCGAGTAGTTGACAACAACCACTCGTGCTCTTTCTATCGAGTTTACTACCGGCATAATCCGAATCGGAGTAGCCGATTAGTTCGAACTCCATAGTAGATCTAGGGTACCAAATACCAAGCGTTAAGTGTACCCTTTAAGATATCTAAGGATACGCAACTAGGGTTAGGTGAGACTCCTTAGCATAGGTTTGAAACAGGCGCACATACTTCTTGCGAATAGGATGTCGGGCTCGCGATTAAGTATAGGAGACTTCCTATCATCTATAGTACTTTAAGTCAATGGACTTACTTTCTAGGTCTTCTCCTATGTTAACATTAATCGCCATTGGGGTGTTTATTATCTTAGCGTCTTGCATTCCAAATCTTTTAATTAACTCCTTAGTGTATTTTTGTTGATATAGGTATATACCATCCTTAGTTTGTTTAATTTGTAGACCTAAAAAGAAACTTAACTCGCCTACCAAGTTCATTTCAAACTCACTTTCCATGAGTGAAACGAACTCGTTTAGTAGGAGTTAGAGGTTCCAAAAATTATATCATCTCGTAAATTTGAGCTATGAATATTTCTTTACCTAAGGTTTTTCAGAGAGTTGGGTCAACTAAGCCTTGGTTAAACCCTTTTGACTTAAGATGGATTGAAAGTCTCTCGTACCAAGCTCGAGAGCTTGTTTAAGTCCATAGAGCTTTCTTAAGTTTTAGAACATGGTCGGGTTTATCTAGATTTTGAATCCAGGGGTTGGCTAACATAAACTTCTTCTTTAATGTATCCATTTAAGAATGCCGACTTAACATCCATTTGAAACGGCTTAAATCCTCGATGTGCGGCATAAGCTAGCAACATTCGAATGGATTGAGTCTAGCTCTTGGGGCATAGGTTTCTGTAATCTAAGCCTTGACTTGACTAAACCCTTTGGCGACTAACCTAGCCTTGTTTCTAACTACTTCACCTTTATCATCAAGCTTATTTCGAAACACCCACCTTGTTCCAATTATCGTTTTGTCTTTAGGTGGTGGTACTAATTCCCACACTTCATTCATAGTAAATTGAGCTAGCTCTTCTTGCATTGCAATAATCCAATCGGGATCAAGAAGAGCTTGTTCAATTGATTTGGGTTCTATCTTTGAAATTAAGGAAATTTGTCTAAGGTTCCTATAGGATGCTCTAGTTCGAACTCCTAGATTAGGATCTCCTATCACTTGATCGATAGGGTGGTTAGTCTGAATCCTAGATTGGGTTGGGTTTGTGTCACCTAATGCTTGATCAATGGGGTGACTTGGTTGAACACTAGTTTGGTTGGAGTCATCAATCACTTGATTAATAGAGTGACTTGGTTGACTTAGGTTAGGATTAACACTGAACCTGATCTCGGATCGAGTTAGGTCTAGTATGAATCGACTCGCTAATTGGGGTTGCTGGGGGTTTTGTAGGTTCATGTCCTTCATCAAATACTACATTGATAGTCTCCTCGACTCTAAGGGTGTCGTGGTTATATACTCTATAAGCTCGACTTGTAGTCAAGTATCCTAGAAAGATTAGGTGGTGGTTTTGGATGTAAATTTCCTAGGTAATCCTTAGTGTTTAGGATATGTACCTTACACCCAAATACCTAAAGTACTTGATGTTAGGTATTTTATGTGATAAATCTCGTATGAGGTCTTAAGGTGCCTCTTTACCATAAGGATCCTATTTTGGACATAGCATGTCGTACTCACTACCCAAAACCTATCGGGTAGGTCGTATTAGTTCAACATGGTCCTAAGCGGCTTCTTGTAGAGTTCGGTTTTCCGCTCCACTAGGCCATTTTGTTGAGGGGTCCTAGGGCAAGAGAATTCATGGTGGTATCCGTTTAGGTTTACAGTCGGTGAACCTTTGATTTTGAATTCACCACCATGATCGCTTCTAAGTCTTTTAACCTTAAGGTTTTTTGATTCTCGATTAATTTGAATAGATTGATTAATTGATCTAGGGTATCATTTTTATGTTTGATGAACCTAACCCAGTAAACACAGGTAGTGTCAATTATGACTAAGCAATATTGACTTTTATTGAGTGACTTGGCTCCATGTGAATCAGAATAGATCCATATCACGGAGCTCAAGTACACTTGAGGTTCGTTCTTGGTTAGTTAACTTGTGTTGTGTCCTAGGTTGTTTTCCTTGTTGACAAGCATTACAGATTTTATTAACCAAATTGTTGAGGTTGGGTAAGCCTCGACTAAGCCACTCGACTCATCTTGTGGACGAGTCTTGGGTGCAGTGTAAGTCGTCGGTGCCACAACCATGATTCCTCTTCTGTGTCATAAGACATTTGGTGAGGATTTGATTAAGTTAATTGTATAAATGTTATTTGTCCTAGTTCCTTTGAGTATTGTTTTAGCTGTTTCATTTGTTTTAATTACACATTCATTTTCTAAAAATACGACCTTATAATTATTGTCACATAATTGGCTTACGCTAAGCAGGTTATATTCAAAATTCTCTACAAGTAATACATTTTTAATAACAAAATTCGAGTTAAGCTCGATATCACCTAATCCGATGATTTTGAGCTTGCCGTTATTCCCAAAGGCTACCGATCCTTGTCGTTTGAATCGAAGCGCGAATTTGAGTTGATCCCGGTCATGTAGAGCAACGCTGTCTAACATCCATTGATCCTACACACAAGGTGGTTGGATTGGATGTTAGATTATTATATTTTTTTTAAAAAAATTGGTTGTAAGTTGTTAAACCTAGGTCATCTCACCGGAGTCTATATGATCAAGCATGTTATACTTATGTGTTCTTTGTGAGATGACTTCCAATTAAGTTGATTAAGTGTATTTAGGTTCAAGTAATGTTAGATTTGGATTTGACCTAGGCTTGTCAAGTTTACCTTTTCAAGATCATGGCTTCAGTCGTGGCGAGGCACGAGGCCTTCTTTTATCGGATCATCGACCACTTCCTTAGACAAAGCCATTTTCAAGAAAATGATGACTTGACTCACCTAAAATTATTTCCTCGTCTAACTAGTTATTTTTGAAAAGAGGCTTCCCGAGGCTCAATCTTTTCGAAGGATTTTAGTTGATTATTTGAAAAGAGGCTCCCCGAGGCTCAATCTTTTCAAAGGATTTTAGTTGGTTATTTGAAAAGAGGCTCCCCGAGGCTCAATCTTTTCGAAGGATTTTAGTTGGTTATTTAAGTGTTCGAAGTGAGTTCACGAAAAACAAAAATAAATCTAACTAAGTTAAAACACAAACATGTTTTGTCTTGGCTCCCTAGGACCGTTGAATCGGTTCGGTCTATCCACATAGTGGATTTGGTCCTTGGGAACCCGATGCAGAGTTGGATCCTAGAGTTGAAATCAAAGTGGTCTTAGGGACCCATGCTTGGACACATTTTTTATGTCTACTTACGATTGACATATACGACTTATTGGTCGTGTTTGAGCTAAACCCTAGTCCAACCTTGTTGTATACGGCCCTTTGCGATCCAAGTAGGAGGTCAAGTCCTTTGGATCCCAAAGTAAACCTTTCCAACGTATTCCTAAGATCTTCGACTTGACTTTTCAAGAGTGAGTTCTCAACTTTGAGTTTTTCAACCCGAGTTGAGTCCTTCTCTTGAACTTGACTAGTCGAAGAGGTTAGGGAGACCTCGTGTTTGAGGAGTTTAACTTCCTTAACCAGGGTCTCGACCTTGGACTTGGACTTAGCTAACTTCCTAGACAAAAACCTAACCGTATTATGTAAAGTATTAAATAAGGTTTGACTCACCTTAAGGGTATCTTTTGAACCGGATGCGTATCCGTGGCTTGAAGGTAGCTTGAGAGTCAGTCATCCTCGAGTTCGACTCAAGTTGAGTTCGGTCTCCGTGTCAGACTCAATCGATTTCGCCATGAAGACGTGGTCTTCGTCTTCTTCGGATGACGCTTCTTCCCATGTCGCATTGAGGGCCTTCTTGTTCTTAGGTGCTTGGTGGTTGAGCTTGGGGCACTCGGACTTTATATGTCAAAACCTGTTACACTCATAACACCTAATATTAGAACTTTTAGGCTTACCTTGGTTGGGTCGAGTTGTGGTTCGCTTTCGTCCCTTGGCTATCCTTCGAGCTAGGTTCATTAGTTGGCCTCAATTCGGTCAACTTCTTCTTCGGACTCATCTTCCTCCTCGGTTGGTGGTGGCTTGCTTGCGAATTTCTTCTTCTTTGAACCTGCAAATAAGGCTATACCCCTCTCGGGTTCCGAGTTGGACTGCTCATGTAATTCAAAATCTGAAAAGAGTTCATCTAATCTAAGTTTAGAAAGGTCCTTGGAGACCTTGTAGGCATCGACCATGGATGCCCACAAGGTAGTCCTCGGAAAAGAGTTTAGAACATACCTTATAAGGTCGCGGTTTTTGACCTTTTGCCCGATTGCGTGTAGGTTGTTGACTATGTCTTAGACACGGGCGTGGAGTTGCATCGCGGACTCGTGTTCCTGCATTTTTAGTGTGTACAATTTATTGAACAACAAATCACGTTTGCAAACCTTAGCTTGATCCGATCCTTCGTGTAACTCGATCAGCTTTGTCCAAAGGTCCTTTGCGCTAATGAAGGGGCCGACGCGATTTAACTCCTCCTTGGACAAGCCGCATTGGAGGATTTGTGTTGCCTTGGCGTCGGCTTCGACTTGTCGTTTTGTCGCAATGGTCCATTTATCATAATCCAAGGAGTCACCCACTTCATTAGTCGGAAGTGTGAAACCCATTTGGATTATGATCCATATCTCGATTTGGGTTTTGAGAAAGCATTCCATCCGACCCTTCCAATAACGGAAGTCATCTCCGTTGTAAAACGGAGGTCGGACGGTGCTAAAACCCTCGAGATGGGCCATTAGAACAAAAGACACAAGGAGACGAAGGAAAAAAAAACTAGCAACAACAAAAACACACAAAAAGTACCAAGACTCACGTCTTGGATTAGTAGTGTGGGAGAAAACTTAACAAACGAAATAAATCTGAAATAAACAGAATTAAAAGAAAAATAAATCTGTAAAAATGGCTAGATTGGTGGTTTTACCAAATCTTAGCAAACCCCGGCTCTGATACCAATTGTTGGATCGAAGCGGATCGCTAGAGGGGGGGGGTGAATAGCGATAAAAACTTTTCTTTTAAATCGTTCGATAGACAATTAAACGCAGCGGAAATGTAAATAAAAACTAAATGAGACAAATAGTTTTTTTACTTGGTTCGTAGCCTTCGGCTACTACTCCAAGGCCCTAACGGTCCTAGACCGTGTACGGAGGGCAATTCACTAAAACACTCCTCCTCGTTGGAGGTAGGAGTTTTACGATTACAAAAGCCTTCGAAGCAAAAAGATAGAGAGACAAACCCTCTCTTCTATTAAAGTAAAATGCAACGAAAAGCCTCGATTAAAAAGAATTGCAATATTGAAAGCAATAACAAATTAAGATTATACCAACAACTAAACAAAAGAAACTTTAAGCTAGGGTTGTTGGCAGCACTTCGTTGTTGTAGAGTCGTCGGAGAGTTGCAGCGTAACGGAGGCTTTTGAGCACTTAGAATTGAGGATGAAACCCTAGGTTTGGCCCTCCTTTTATAGTCTTTAAGCCCCTCAACGAATGAGTCTTCAACCAATCACAAATGGGCACAAAACTCCTTGAAAAATGGTGATAAAGCTTGACTCCTTGAGGCTGATTTTTGACCACCGGTTGAACTGGTCGGTTGAACTGGCGCCGGTTGAACTGATGGCCAGGATTTTTGACTACAATAAAGAGTTAGCTCAAAATATAAGTGGATTCGACGGCCACTTGCCGTCTGATCTCAACATAGACCTTCCATGGGAAGTCTTGGGTCGGATCGTCACCTAAGATCATCCCCGTAAAGAGGATACGACCTCACTTACGCTCGCACACACGAGCTTACCTCGATACTTACGTGTCGCTTTTGCTTCCGGCCTTCCACTCGATTCCTTGGCTCCTCGAGCTCCCTCTCGCGTGCTTGACTTCCTCGGGTGTCGCTAGCCTTCAGCTCCAGCATTGAGACTTTTTTGCACACTTGATTTAGCTCATGAGATAACAATATAAGCTTAACTTTATATCGTTTGCTATAATCAAAACTTAGGTTTGACTTAGGTGCCCACTGCACCAACAATATAAACTGTATCTATATATACTAATCACACTCACACACATATATATACATAAATATATGCAAATGTCCTCACACATGGCAATGCAAATGCATGGTCATGTCTGCACACCCCACTCGCTACCACGACCCAGTGTGGCTCAAGTGGCACGACATGACAATTGTCCCAACTAAACAACAACCACTGCTCTCGAGTGGCTGAGTGGGCAGTATGAATAAGTAGAGATAAGCTAAAGAGCTATAAGCTACACCACGGGGTCCCTGGTGCTCACCACTTCGATTGACACAACCAATGAGTGGTCGAGTGTCACACTAAACAATTTTGCGCACCTCCACTAATAGCGATTAAGAGTGCACAAATAAATGAACTACCCTCACACCAATTACTACTACCACGAATAACCATAGAGGCAGGATGACTGACGACCCTCTCAACCACAAGGGAGATCAAGTCGCCAGCATGCATCCAAATGGAATGAATACACAACCACACATATGTATATCCACAACACACTCTCTATCCCTCAGAGTGTCATGTACAACTAACCATCGACCATGCTAGGACTTCCAGTCTGTAGCGACACATCGTCGACACCCACACTACCATGTACAGACATATGATCCGTAATAGTTATACAACGAAAGGTAAGATGGTACAACCACCAACTCTACATTAAGGACATCATCCACCCCCAGATGATTGTTCTTGATGACACAAGTCAAATTAACATCCATACTCAACTACATACCCAAGGTTAAGCATCTAAAGATCTACATACCATAGCATCGGTAATTTATAGCAACGATGAATGAAATATGACAACAATAACAATATATCTCAAAGTGAAAAAACTAAGTATCAAGCATAGATTAATATGAGTGGAGTCAAGGTACGATATTTGTTGGGTTTCCGGCACCGCGGCGTGTGTGTGTTCGATCACGTTTCGTAAACATGAACACAGCGGAAGCAATAAAAATAATAAATCTACATTTATTACAACACACACAACACACGCATGCATAATACAACATGTGTAGACATAACCGTAAATTTAAATTTGCAATAAAAGAAAATTTATCTACGTTATACCTTTCGTATGACGTGTAGCGGGAACGGCATCAACCGGAACGATCCTCACTAGAATCATCTCTATCCGTATCCACGCCAAGTTCCTCGGGATGACTTCGCTAAGCCACGAGCTTCGTCTTCGTACGGGTTACTAGCCTCGTGTTGAAGATGACGTGATCGAGAGATGATCACGATCCTAATCCAAATTCGGATCCTAATACGAGTTCTCAAAACTCGCTTCTCCGGAGAGGTATTCGTCAACCAATTGACGAATCCTTCGTCCTCCACCTCAGAGGATTACCGGAGATCGAATCCCCGGTAAGTTAGCCGTTGTCGGAGCTATAACCGTCGTCCAAACGACGCTCCGACGAGAGGAGAACAAGCTGTCCAGAAAACTGGACAGCTTTGGTGGAGGTGATAGGCGTCGGCCAACCAAGGGAGATAGAGCTCACCTTGATGCCAAACTTGAAGGAGATCACCGAAGCACTAACCGGCAGCAGCTCGAGGCTGGCGAAGGGGAAGGAAGCAGCCTTCTGGATGCCGGTTGGAGGAGCAATGGGCGGCGGCAATGGAGTTGGCGCCAACTCCTTCAATGGGGTGGGCGGCAACTCTAACTTATGGTTTTTGGATTAGGGCTTAATTATCCCTTAAGCCCTCTTTTATAGAGAACTAATTCTCTTAATGGTTATTGAATCATAACCATTAGGCCCGTTAACCAGCTCCATTAAGATAAGTTAAAATAAACCAAACCATGATGGTTTATTTTAAGTTAAAACGAACCGAACCAACTTTTGGTTCATTCATTTAAAATAAACCAAACCCTTTGGTTTATTCTCCTCCATTGGATTAGAACCAAACCATTTTGGTCCATCCATTATGTCTTCATAAGACACATCTCATCCACACTTCCATTGCGCCTGAAACGATTTCATGCTCGCTCCATGTTTGGTCCAACCAAACATAGTCTCTCTCAGTCTGAGAATCCCATTCTCAAGCTCGTTTTAAATCCTTCGGATTACGCTCGTTGTGCGTGTGACCAAATAGGTTCTCGGTTTATGTTGGCCGTCTATAATTAACCATTAATTATAGAACGATCATGAGTGGCACCTAGTAGTACATCATGATCCCCAATTAACCGAAAAGATCAACGGTTGATCCAGAACTATTTCTGAAACCCTTCAGCAGCTCGAATGATTCGTGCCCCATTCCCTTCACTCATCTTATACCCACTTGGTTCAGGACATGGTCTATTGTGTCAGTCCCCACTAGGCTGACTATGTCACACCTAGCCCAAGTATCAATTCCTCCCAAAGACTTTAGTAACAATCCGACGAGAGGCCATGGGTATACATCTCCTCGCAAGGAGTGGTGAATCCTTTATAGGCTATTCAAACACCTTCGATCACTTCGACTTATACCCAATCATCCCGGGTCCACATCTCCTCGGAGATGCTTGCTTAAGATGTCAAAGCATAAGTCTCCATGATCAAGATGACTTGAATACCGCAAGTCAAAGGAACATCGCACTTAAGCTACAGTAAGAACTTCATTGACATATCTATATATGCAGAGAACCATATGAAGTCTTACGGTGGTCACTCCAATGAACTAGTTACCATAACTAGCATCCACGATTAACTCGGACATCACTATGTCTCGGCCCGTGAGAATCATTTGCTTGGATACACCAAGGAGTATACTCGTGCTAGTCTCGCGAATTGATGGTGTCAAATCCATCAACTCATCGACTAGGGATAATTTGATACATCACAATTACACATGTAGAGATACTCA
This sequence comes from Wurfbainia villosa, assembly GCA_025175895.1. Lineage (NCBI taxonomy): Eukaryota > Viridiplantae > Streptophyta > Magnoliopsida > Zingiberales > Zingiberaceae > Wurfbainia > Wurfbainia villosa. The sequence goes on along the minus strand of CM045994.1, from coordinate 84,239,243 downwards.
CTAGTTGTGATCCAATCACAAATTCTCTCATGTGAATATCGTGGACATTGATAAATGAGTTTAAGATCCAATCAAATACATAAAACATGTATACTCAAATAGTGAATCTTCATTTATCATATAAATGGTTCATACATAAGGCGATTGCCTTAGGACATCTCTCATATATTACTAACAGACTCCCACATGGCCTAATGCCAATCGCTATGGTATCCAATACCATAAGCTCTAACATGACCCTCAAACTTATTTTGAGGTAATGCCTTAGTCAAAGGATCCGCTAAGTTCCTTTCAGTGGGAATTTTCTCGATTTGTATTTCGTTCCTACTGATGATCTCTCTGATAAGATGATAGCGGCGAAGCACATGTTTGGATCATTGATGAGACCACATCAAGTTCAGAGATGAACTTCTTGATCCAATCCGCTTCCTTTGCTGCTTCCAAAGCTGCAATGTATTCTGCCTTAGTGGCAGAATCCGCTATAGTGTCAAGCTTGGAACCTTTCCAACTTATTGCGCCTCTATTCCAGGTGAATACATACGTAGACAAAGACATGGAATCATCCTTGTCTGTCTGGAGCTGGCATCCGTATACCCACGTATCACCATGTACCCTTCTCCATATATTAGGAACGCATCCTTAGTTCTTATTAAGTACTTAAGGATCGTCTTAACAATCACCGAATGATCCATTCCTGGATCGAGGGGTATCTGTGACACTCGAGCATACGATACATCGGGCCTCGTACATAACATAGCATACATGATAGATCCTATTGCGGATGCATAGGGAATCTTACTCATGCAAATCCTCTCGCCTTCATGCGCGGACACATAGACTTGAAAGGTGTATCCCATGCGATGGGTAGGAAACCTTTCTTGGATTCGACATGCTAAACCTCTTTGCTTTTCGGTCTATATATGTAGGCTGCGAAGACCAAACGTTCGATCTATCTCTATAGATCTTAATCCCGAGGATGTAGGTTGCTTCTCCCAGGTCTTTCATGGAGAATGTCTTGGATAACCAAACCTTAACTGACTGTAAGACTGAAACATCGTTTCCTATAAGTAATATGTCATCAACATATAATACTAGGAACACGACTGCACTCCCACTAACCTTCTTGTACACACAAGGTTCGTCTGGATTTTGTGAGAAATCAAACTTTTTGATGGTCTCATCAAAACGGATATTCCAGCTCCTGGATGCTTGCTTCAATCCATAAATGGACCATCGCAATTTGCATACCTTGGTTTTATCAACCGATGTGAAGCCCTCAGGCTGTATCATATACACATTCTCGAGTAGGTTTCCATTAAGGAAAGTTGTTTTTACATCCATATGCCATATCTCATAATCATAATGAGCCGCTATGGCCAGGAGCATCCGAATGGATTTAAGCATAGTTACAGGCAAATAGGTTTCGTCATAATCAACACCTTGTTTTTGACGATATCCTTTCGCCACCAATCTAGCCTTATAGGTAATCACATTACCATCCATGTCGGTTTTCTTCTTGAAAACCCACTTGCACCCTATAGGCTTTATGCCTTCAGGTGGGTCAACCAAGTTCCAAACTTAGTTTTCATACATGGAATCCATTTCCGACTTCATGGCACCAAGCCACTTATCCCTTTCTGAACTTGTCAGTGTTGGATCAATGCGGTTCGCTAGAGGGGGGGGTGAGCGAAAGAAAAAAACTTTTTCGAATTCGTTTCAAAAGAAATATACGCAGCGGAAAGATAAGCAAAACAAAAAGTAAAGGAGACAATAGAAACAAGATATTTACTTGGTTCTACTCGAGCCCTAGTGGTCCTTGACCACGCACGGAGGGCAAATCACTAAACAAACTCCTCCTCGTTGGAGGTAGGAGTTAATCGATACAAAAAAAAACTTGAGGTAGAGGGACACTCCCCCTCTCCTCGTATACGATAAAAGCTCCGAAAATATAAATGACAAACTGATAACAAAAACTAAGACCGACGTACAATAATAAAGAAAGTTAAACCTAGACGTCGGAATGGGAGGACTTCGTTGTCGTAGAGTTGCAGCGTAACGGAGGCTTTTGAGCACTTAGAATTGTTGATGAAACCCTAGGTTTGGCCCTCCTTTTATAGCCTTTGAGCCCCTTGTCGAGTGGGTCTTCAACCAATCACAAATGGACACCAAACCGCTTTGAGGTGGAGTGATAAGCCTTGACTCCTCGAATCTGATCATTGACCATCAGTCGACTGATGGCCATCATCAGTCGATGGCGACATCGGTCGATTGATAACCTTAGGCGATCGTGATACACGGTGAGTCCTCCAAGTGGCGATCGTGATGCTTAAGTCAAAGTTAGCTCAATAAAAACATAATTTCGATGGTCGTCGACCATCTGATCTCGAGACCATCTATAAGATGTCTTTGGTCGGATCTACGCTAAGATCATCCCCGTAAAGAGGATCGACCTTACTTACTCGCACGAGCTTACCTCGATACTTACGTGTCGCTTTTGCTTCGGCCTTCCACTCGATTCCTTGGCTCCCTCGAAGTAACTCAGTATTCGCCCACCACGGCTTCCTCCGGGTGTCGCTAGCCTTTGACTCGGCTATATCGATCTTACGCACACTCGATTCAGCTCGTGAGAAAACAAAATAGACTTAACTTTTGTGTCTTTGCTATAATCAAAACACGAGTTCGATTTATTGCCTCACCGCACCAACAATCTCCCCCTTTTGATATATGGCAAAAACACACAAAGTTAAGGAAATTAAGTGCATGAAATAAGAAAGACAAGAAGCAAAAGTAGGAGTAGTAAAAATATTTCTCAAGTTCTCCCTTAGAGGAACCCTCCCCTTGGCCAGGGTGAGTACTTGAAAAAGACTTTTAGCTCTCCAAACACAAAGATAATGAGTTAAGTAAATGACATTACTTAACTTAGGCTTCTTAGAGTCAAAAATAAGTGCAAGTTAAGTAATCAAAAGTTAAGTCAAAGGTTAATTATTCAAAAGGTTTAACTTTTGATTTCTTAACTTGGGCCTTTAAAGTTTTCAATTCCAAGAGTTGAAACCTAAACCTTACTCCCTTAACTTAGGCCGAATCAAAGTTTTAAGTTAAGTTATCAATTTCAAAAATTTGAAATTTAACTTTGGCCTTTTCTTGAACCTTAACTTTGGCCTTTTCTCCCCTTTTGACATAAATCAAGGAAAAGTGGGGGTTTTAAGAAAACCCTAAGTCCAAGCATGATGATTTTAAAAATAGTATGTGAAAATAATTCATCTAAATGTTCAACTCTAGTTTGACTTGATTGAAATGATATTATCAATAAGTCTGATTAGAGTTGGTTAATATTAGTTGCATATTTATACTCGAGGTTCATATTGACGCACTTGATCTACATCTTGGAACCTGGAGTAGGGTCCTAACATCTCACGCCCATCTACGTGGCTAAGTACACAAACACATTAGTCCTATGTGTTGTGAGATGTACTGGCTCCTTAAATCTATAGGTGCATGATATCTAAGGTATGTCCTATGCTAGTTCCATCAAAATGTAAGAAATAGTAGTAAGAAAATATAATTTGTAAGTTCCTATTCTATTACGCACATGCCTAATTTTCGTCTCAAGAGACTAAATTCGGCTTCGGGTAGTGGTTTAGTAAATATATGCGCTAGGTTAGACTTCGAGTCAACATATTAGAGTGGTATAGAGCCGGTGGCTACATGTTCTCGAATGAAATGGTGTTTTACCTCTATATGCTTTGTCCTAGAGTGACATATAGGGTTCTTAGTTAGATTTATCGAACTTATGTTGTCTACAAAAATTTTAGTTTTGGTGAAGTCCAACCTAAAGTCTCGGAGAGTGTGCTTCATCCAAAGAAGGAGTTACACACTCACCCATCATAGCGTATTAAAGGCCGGTGGTAGATAAGGCAACACAATGTTGCTTCCTCTGCACCAACTCACTAGACTTGGAGTAGTTGACAACAACCACTCGTGCTCTTTCATCGAGTTTACTACCGGCATAATCCGAATCGGAGTAGCCGATTAGTTCGAACTCGGTAGATCTAGGATACCAAATACCGACATTAAGTGTACCCTTTAGATATCTAAGGATACGCTTAACTAGGGTTAGGTGAGACTCCTTAGCACAGTTTGAAACTGGCGCACATACTTCTTCTGCGAATAGGATGTCGGGTCGACTTGCGATTAAGTATAGAGACTTCCTATTCGCTCCTATAGTACTTTAAGTCAATGGACTTACTTTCTAGGTCTTCTCCTATGTTAACATTTATCGCCATTGGGGTGTTTATTACCTTAGCGTCTTGCATTCCAAACCTTTTAATTAACTCCTTAGTGTATTTTTGTTGATATAGGTATATACCATCCTTAGTTTGTTTAATTTGTAGACCTAAAAAGAAACTTAACTCGCCTACCAAGTTCATTTCGAACTCACTTTCCATGAGCGAAACGAACTCGTTTAGTAAGGCTGAGTTAGAGGTTCCAAAAATTATATCATCTACGTAAATTTGAACTATGAATATTTCTTTACCTAAGGTTTTTACAAAGAGAGTTGGGTCAACTAAGCCTTGGTTAAACCCTTTTGACTTAAGATGGATTGAAAGTCTCTCGTACCAAGCTCGAGGAGCTTGTTTAAGTCCATAGAGAGCTTTCTTAAGTTTTAGAACATGGTCGGGTTTATCTAGATTTTGAATCTGGGGTTGGCTAACATAAACTTCTTCTTTAATGTATCCATTTAGGAATGCCGACTTAACATCCATTTGAAATAGCTTAAATCCTCGATGTGCGGCATAAGCTAGCAACATTCGAATGGATTCGAGTTTAGCTACTGGGGCATAGGTTTCGTCGTAATCTAAGCCTTCGACTTGGCTAAAACCTTTGGCGACTAGCCTAGCCTTGTTTCTAACTACTTCACCTTTATCATCAAGCTTATTTCGTAACACCCACCTTGTTCCAATTATCGTTTTTTCTTTAGGTGGTGGTACTAATTCCCACACCTCGTTCCTAGTAAATTGAGCTAGCTCTTCTTGCATTGCAATAATCCAATCAGGATCAAGAAGAGCTTGTTTAATTGATTTGGGTTCTATCTTTGAAATTAAGGAAATTTGACTAAGGTTCCTATAGGATGCTCTAGTTCGAACTCCTAGATTAGGATCTCCTATCACTTGATCGATAGGGTGGTTAGTCTGAATCCTAGATTGGGTTGGGTTTGTGTCACCTAATGCTTGATCAATGTGGTGACTTGGTTGAACACTAGTTTGGTTGGAGTCATCTATCACTTGATCAATAGAGTGACTAGGTTGACTTAGGTTAGGATTAACACTAGACCACGATCTCGGATCATAGTTAGGTCTAGTATGAATCGGCTTGCTAATTGGGGTTGCCGGTGGTTTTTTAGGTTCATGTCCTTCTTCTTACACTACATTGATAGTCTCCTCGACTCTATGTGTTTCGTGGTTATATACTCTATAAGCTCTACTTGTAGTAAGTATCCTAGAAAGATTCGATCGTGGTTTTGGATGTAAATTTCCTAGGTAATCCTTAGTGTTTAGGATATGTACCTTACACCCAAATACCTAAAGTACTTGATGTTAGGTATTTTATCGTGATAAATCTCGCATTTGAGGTCTTAAGGTGCCTCTTTACCATAAGGATCCTATTTTGGACATAGTACGTCTACACCCGCCAAAACCTATCGGGTAGGTCGTATTCGTTCAACATGGTCCTAGCGGCTTCTTGTAGCGTTCGGTTTTTCGCTCCACTAGGCCATTTTGTTGAGGGTCCTAGGGCGTGAGAATTCATGGTGGTATCCGTTTAGGTTACGTAAGTCGGTGAACCTTTGATTTTCGAATTCACCACCATGATAAACTTCTAAGTCTTTTTAACCTTAAGGTCTTTTTGATTCTCAATTAATTTGAATAGATTAATTAATTGATCTAGGGTATCATTTTTATGTTTGATGAACCTAACCAGTAAACACAGTAGTAGTCAATTATGACTAAGCAATATTGACTTCTATTGAGACTTGGCTCCATGTGAATCGAACAAATCCATATCAGGAGCTCAAGTACACTTGAGGTTCGTTCTTGGTTAGTTAACTTGTGTTGTGTCCTAGGTTGTTTTCCTTGTTGACAAGCATTCTGATTTTATTAACCAAGTTGTTGAGGTTGGGTAAGCCTCGACTAAGCCACTCGACTCATCTTGTGGGGAGTCTTGGGTGTGAGTGACCAGTCGTCGGTGCCACAACCATGATTCCTCTTCTTAGTGTCATAAGACACTTAGTTGAGGAGTTGGTTAAATTGATCGTATAAATGTTGTTATTTCTAGTTCCTTTGAATTGTTTTAGAGGTTTTATTTGTTATTAATTATGCATTCATTTTCTAGAAATATAACCTTATAGTTATTATCACACAATTAGCTTACACTAAGTAAGTTATATTCAAAATTCTCTACAAGTAATACATTTTTAATAACAAAATTCGTATTAAGCTCGATATCACCTGATCCGATGATTTTGAGCTTGCCGTTATTCCCAAAGGCTACCGATCCTTGTCGTTTGAATCGAGCTTTGCGAATTTGAGTTGATCCGGTCATGTGTCGAGCAATCACGTCATCCAACATCCATTGATCCTACACACAAGGTGGTTGGATTGGATGTTAGATTTTTTGTTAAGAAAATTGGTTGTAAGTTGTTAACCCTAGGTCATCTCGCCGGAGTCTATATGATCAAGCATGTTATACTTATGTGTTTTTTTGAGATGACTTTCAATTAAGTTGATTGAGTGGATTTAGGTTCAAGTAATTTTATGTTAGATTTGGATTTAACCCTAGGCTTGTCAAGTTTACCTTTTCAAGATCATGGCTTCCAGGTCGTGGCGAGGCACAGGGGCCTTCTTTTATCGGATCATCGACCACTTCCTTAGACAAAGCCATTCTCAAGAAAATGATGACTTGACTTACCTAAAATTATTTCCTCGTCTAACTAGTTATTTTTGAAAAGAGGCTCCCCGAGGCTCAATCTTTTCGAAAAATTTTAGTTGGTTATGTTTTTGAAAAGAGGCTCCCCGAGGCTCAATCTTTTCGAGAAATTTTAGTTGGTTATGTTTTTGTTCTAAGTGAGTTCACAAGTTTTAAAGTACAAACTTTCTAAGTTAAAGCATGCAATTTCTAAGTTAAAGCACAAACATGTTTTGTACTGGCTCCCCCTAGACCGTTGAATCGGTTCGGTCTATCCACATAGTGGATTTGGTCCTTGGGAACCCAGTACGGGTTGGATCCTAGAGTTGAAATCAAAAAGTTCTTAGGGACCCATGCTTGGACATGTTTCTTATGTCGACTTACAATCGACATATACGACCTATTAGTCGTGTTTGAGTTAAACCCGAGTCCAGCCTTGTTGTACATGACCCTTTGAGATCCAAGTAGGAGGTCAAGTCCTTTGGATCCTGAAGTGAACCTTTCCAACGTGTTCCTAAGATCTTCGACTTGACTTTTCAAGAGAGAGTTCTCAACTTCGAGCTTTTCAACTCGAGTTGAGTCCTTCTCTTGAACTCGACTAGTCGAAGAGGTTAGGGAGACCTCGTGTTTGAGGAGTTTAACCTCCTCAACAAGGGTCTCGACCTTGGACTCGGACTTAGCTAACTTCCTAGACAAAAACCTAACCGTATTATGTAAAGTATTAAATAAAGCTCGACTCACCTTAAGGGTATCTTTTGAACCGGATGCGTATCCGTGGCTTGACTTGAAGGTAGCTTCGTAGTCCGAGTCATCCTCAGGTTCTGACTCAAGTTCGGTCTCCGTGTCTGACTCAATCGACTTCGCCATGAAGACGTGGTCTTCGCCTTCTTCTTGGATGACGCTTCTTCCCATGTCGCGTTGAGTGCCTTCTTGTGCTTAGGTGCTTGGTGGTTGAGCTTGGGGCACTCGGACTTGATGTGTCCAAACTGTTACACTCATAACACCTAATGTTAGAACTTTTAGACTTACCTTGGTTGGGTCGAGTCGTGGTTCGCTTCGTCCCTTGGCTATCCTTGAGCTAGGTTCATTAGTTCGTGATCAACTCGGGTCAACTTCTTCTTGGACTCGTCTTCCTCCTCGGGTGGTGGTGGCTTGCTTGCGATTTTCTTCTTCTTTGAACCTCGCAAACAAGGCTATACCTCTCGGGTTCCGAGTTGGATTGTTCATGTAATTCGAAATCCGAAAAGAGTTCATCTAACCTAATTTTAGAAAGGTCCTTGGAGACCTTATAGGCATCAACCATGGATGCCCATAAGGTAGTCCTCGGAAAAGAGTTTAGGACATACCTAATAAGGTCGCGGTTTTCGACCTTTTGCCCGATTGCGTGTCGGTTGTTGACTATGTCTTGGACACGGGCGTGGAGTTGCGTCGCGGACTCGTGTTCCTGCATGTTTAGTGTGTACAATTTATTGAATAACAAATCACGTTTGCAAACCTTAGCTTGATCCGATCCTTCGTGTAACTCGATTAGTTTTGTCCAAAGATCTTTTGCGCTTATGAAGGGGCCGACGCGATTTAGCTCCTCCTTGGATAGGCCACATTGGAGGATTTGTGTCGCCTTGGCGTCGGCTTCGACTTGTCGTTTTGTTGCAACGGTCCATTGATCATAATCCAAGGAGTCACCCACTTCATTGGTCGGAAGTGTGAAACCCGTTTGAATTATGATCCACATCTCAATTTGGGTTTTGAGAAAGCATTCCATCCGACCTTTCCAGTAACGGAAATCATCTCCGTTGTAAAACGGAGGTCGGACGGTGCTAAAACCCTCGAGATGGGCCATTAGAACAAAAAAACAAGGAGACTAAAATGAAAATCTAGCAACAACAAAAACACACGAAAGTACCAAGACTTGCGTCTTGGATTAGTAGTGCGGGAAATAGAAAGAAATAAACGAAAAATAGAAAGTTAAGCAAAGAAATAAGAAACTAAATAAAAAGTAAGTACTCACAACCTTCGATGTCCCCGAAAGGATACTAAACGTCATTTTTTGAGGATGAAAACAGATTGTTACGGGGGTAAACCCCAGTAAGAAGTGTAGATCTCTGCGAGAGCTTCGATTTAGTAGGCGTGGGTCAACTTATGCGAAAAGTTATGCCCGTTTGACCGTCGGCTACTCCAAAAGCGAATACTTGCAAAACAAAATCAAGCGAAGAGTACCAAGACTTCGTCTTGGATTAGTAGTCTTGGGAGAAAAATTTGAACGAACGAAAAATAAATCTGTGAAAAAAAGTTAGATTGGTGGTTTCACCAAATCTAAGCGCCCCCGGCTCTGATACCAATTGTTGGATCAATGCGGTTCGCTAGAGGGGGGGGTGAATAGCGAAAGAAAAAAACTTTTTCGAATTCATTTCAAAAGAAATATACGCAGCGGAAAGATAAGCAAAACAAAAAGTAAAGGAGACAATAGAAACAAGATATTTACTTGGTTCGTAGCCGAAGGCTACTACTCCAAGGCCCTAGTGGTCCTTGACCACGCACGGAGGGCAAATCACTAAACAAACTCCTCCTCGTTGGAGGTAGGAGTTAATCGATACAAAAAAAACTTGAGGTAGAGGGACACTCCCCCTCTCCTCGTATACGATAAAAGCTCCGAAAATATAAATGACAAACTGATAACAAAAACTAAGACCGACGTACAATAATAAAGAAAGTTAAACCTAGACGTCGGAATGGGAGGACTTCGTTGTCGTAGAGTTGCAGCGTAACGGAGGCTTTTGAGCACTTAGAATTGTTGATGAAACCCTAGGTTTGGCCCTCCTTTTATAGCCTTTGAGCCCCTTGTCGAGTGGGTCTTCAACCAATCACAAATGGACACCAAACCGCTTTGAGGTGGAGTGATAAGCCTTGACTCCTCGAATCTGATCATTGACCATCAGTCGACTGATGGCCATCATCAGTCGATGGCGATGTCGGTCGATTGATAACCTTCCAGCGATCGTGATACAGCGGTCGAGTCCTCCAAGTAGCGATCGTGATGCTTGCTGCAAGTCAAAGTTAGCACAATAAAAATATAATTTCGATGGTCGTCGACCATCCGATCTCGACCTAGACCATCTATAAGATGTCTTTGGTCGGATCTACGCTTAAGATCATCCCCGTAAAGAGGATACGACCTTACTTACTCGCACACGAGCTTACCTCGATACTTACGTGTCGCTTTTGCTTCCGGCCTTCCACTCGATTCCTTGGCTCCCTCGAAGTAACTCGAGTATTGCACCACCGCGGCTTCCTCCGGGTGTCGCTAGCCTTCAGCCTTGACTCGGCTATATCAATCTTCTGCACACTCGATTCAGCTCGTGAGAAAACAAAATAGACTTAACTTTTGTGTCTTTGCTATAATCAAAACACAGGTTCGATTTCGGTGCCTCACTGCACCAAAAGTCAGCACTTCTTCATAACTGGTAGGCTCCTCATCATCAATGAGTAACACGTCGTTCGATTCACTTACGAGAAATCCATATCTCTCAGGAATATTGCGTGTTCTACGGATCTCTGAAGATGTGGGATTGCTCATCACTATGAGTTGTCATTTGTTGGTTTCTGTATCTCATCAATGTCTATTTGAGTCTCTCGAGCCTCCTCAAGCTCGACAACACTCCCACTGTTTTCTTGCAAGAGAAACTCTTTCTCTAGAAACACAGCATGCCTTGAAACAAACACCTTTTGTTCCACAGGATGAGAGAATTGGTAACCCCTTGTTTCCTTAGGGTATCCAATAAATAGACATTTATCAGACTTAGCATCCAATTTGTCTGATACAGTCCGCTTCACATAAGCAGGACAACCCCATATCTTCAAGTAAGATACATGAGGTTTCTTACTATTTCATATCTCATATGGAGTAGTTGAGACTACCTTGGTAGGCATTCTGTTTAACAAGTAAACAGCTGTCTGAAGTGCATAACCCCAAAAGGACTTGGGAAGAGTCGCATGATTCATCATTGACCTGACCATGTCCAACAAGGTCCGGTTACGCCTCTCAGATACACCATTATGCTGTGGTGTATAGGGCGGAGTCCATTGAGACAATATACCATTGTCTCTTAGGTAATCAAGAAACTCCTGACTCAAGTATTCACCACCTCGATCCGATCGAAGTATTTTAATACACTTGTCATGTTGTTTCTCTACTTCATTTCTGAACTCTTTGAACCTTTCAAAGGCTTCAGACTTGTGTTTCATCAAGAACACATACCCAAACCGTGAGTGATCATCGGTGAAGGTAATGAAGTAGCTATAGCCTCCTAATGCTTGAGTTGACATAGGTCCACATACATCAGTATGTATTAGACCTAGTAACTCTCCCACTCGTTCACCCTTTCCAGTAAAAGGTAACTTAGTCATCTTGCCTTTTAAGCATGATTCGCATGTATCATATGAATCCAATTCAAACGATTCCAGAATTCCACATCGGTGTAATTCGGACATGCGTTTCTTGCTTATATTGCCAAGACGACAATGCTACATATAGGAGTCTAATTGATTATCCTTTCGAGCACGCTTGTTGCTTGCTTCGATATTGAAGATGTCACTGGATACGTCCAACGTATAAACACCATTGCTTAAAGTTCCAGTCCCATAAAGAACTCCATTCAAAGTTATGTAACAACAATTGTTACTAAAAGTCAAATGATACCGATTTCTATTTAAACAAGAAATAGAAATGATGTTCTTTATCAACGAAGGAACATAAAAGTAATTGTCCAGTTCTAAGACAAGTCCTGTAGGGAGTTTCAACAAATGCGTTCCAATGGCGACTGCAGCAACCTTTGCTCCATTCCCAACACGCAAATTTGACTCTCCCTTGATGAGTCTTTTTCTATTCCTTAGCCCATGTATGTCATTACATATATGTGAGCCACACCCAGTATCCAATACCCAAGTGTTTGAGGAAATAGAATGACAATCAATAACGAAGATATCTGAAGAAGATGGGGCATCCGATGCCTTATTCTTCTTCACGGACTCAAGATAAATCTTGCACTTTCTTCGCAAATGGCTCTCCTTGCCATAATGATGGCAAGTTTCCTTTTGTGTCAGTTCTACCTTCTTATCCCTTCTCTTCTTTCCCTTCTGCTGTTCCTTTGACTTCCTCTTAGAACCTTTCTTCGAGGAATCAACTAACAGCACCGTCCCCTGCTCATGCTTCTCAGAAGACTCCACAGTCTTCTGCATATTGAGCAGTACCATAGATGAACCTTCTAGCATCTCAGAGGTGAAGAGGAGCTTTGAGACTTCGAACCTTTCGAATCTCACTTGCTCATCAACCAACTCACAAAGATGAAGGACTACGATATGAGCATCCATATGCTCATGCTGCTTTCGTAGCTTGGGTTCCATCGTGGCTAGCATGATGCAACTCATTTGTTCAGAATCACTCACATGTTTCTGATAGGCCAACAATTGGTCGAGAGTTGCATCGTCACTAGGACGGGCGGGAAGAGGTGCTTCGAGGACATTTGCAAACTTTTCAACCTTAAGAATAATTCTCAAGCTTCTAAGCCAGTCCAAGAAGCTCGGCCCAGTCAATTTATTCGAATCCAAAATGGAACGCAAATTCAAAGACATCATGATCAATCTTAGAAATACAAAACGAGCATATATGAGAAAGATGATTTTTAAAATGCATCAATATACATTTATAAATCCCATTCATTTTTCGAATTTCAAAAACCCCAAAATCACTTCGGGAGATCGTAGGTCCATCTCTGAATGGGCTGATATCCATCATAGTTATGAACAACCTTTGAGAGAGTCCAACAAGCCATTCATAACTACGACGGTAGGTATCAACTATACCGATTGCATATCACGTATATGCAACTATCACAATGTGCTATCAACTAATTGAATGTTCACACATACATCGGGTTGTTAACACATTAACAAGTATGCATCATATGCATAGCACCCAACTTCACCTCCCTTTACATCGACCTTGGAGAGAGTCCAACAAGCCGATGCTCCAAGTTAAAGCCAACCCATTAATCGGGAAATAGTTTTAATATGGTTAGAGCGCATTCAACCAATTAGCCCAGCTTGGAGAGAGTCCAACAACCAAAGCTAACGATTGACCTCTGACTCTTATCATATTAGTATTAAACTATTCCATGGTTTGAACATGTTCGGGTTCGAGTCGGGCTTGGAGAGAGTCCAACAACCCAAACAAGAAACGGAACTCTGGTTCTAACCATATTAATGGAAGGTGTAGGCTTTAATACTGTTGGATCGAGAAGCGTCGCTAGAGGGGGGGGTGAATAGCGATCGTAAATCTTTTCTTTTTCGTTCGTTCAATACGCAAAGTAAGCACAGCGGAAAATAAATGAACACGTTTATTTTACTTGGTTCACAACCCAGCGGTTGCTACTCCAAGGCCCTATCGGTCCTAGACCGCGTACGGAGGGCAAAACACTAAAACGTCTCCTCCTCGTTGGAGGTAGGAGACAACGATTACAAAAACCGAATACACGAGGATGAGGCAACAAGCCTACCTCACCTCGTTATGAAGATAAAAAAAAACACAGAATATAATATCAAAAATATTACTTGAATCTGCTGCCGACGAAGAAGATCTGAGGTTGTCGTCGCGTCGGCGTTATGACGGTGTTGAAGCGTTGGCGTTGTAGGAGCACTTGATGAATAATTGATAATATTTGGAGATGAATCCTCCCCTCCTTTTATAGACTTTAGCCTCTGAATTTGTCTCCTATTTCTTTGGAACGGATCATGAATTTTTCCAAATTTTTATCGCGAAGTGGCCGCGTCAAACGTTATCCGTTTTGACCTAGCGCAAAAGCTGAATCGTCGCCATCGATCGGTGATGCCTCATCACCGATCGATGATAATGATCGATGATGCATCATCGATCGATATGCCGATCGCCCAATGTCCGATGATTGCCCGGCTAACCACTTCCCTGCAGTAAGAGATTAGCTCGGAAAATGATAAATACGACGGTTTCTAACCGTCCGATCTCGACCTAGACCTTCCACAGGAAGTCTTAGTCGAATCGTCGCCTACGGTCGTCCCCGTAAAGAGGACACGACCTTACAATCTCTCACTCACACGAGCTTACCTCGATAGTAGCTCTCGCTTCCGGCCTTCCACTCGATTCATTCGGCTCCCTCCGAATTCACTCAAGTGTCGCCCGACCACCACGGCTTCCTCCGGGTGTCGCTAGCCTTCAGCTCCAGCTTTAGTACTTTTCTGCACACTTGATTTAGCTCGTGAGATAACAATATAAACTTAACTTTGTGTCTTTGCCATAATCAAAACACAGGTTCGATTATCTAGTGCCCCTGCACCAACAATTACTGTTTAAGGGTTTTTATGTCTCATCCTCTTTGTAAGCAAATAACTATTATCTACATGGCATGGCATACATGACATACATCTACATGTCACGACATGCATGGCATAATGTTATGCATCTAATGCAATTACATGGCATACAATTATGTCATGTATATAATTTCCTTATATATCATAACTATTTATGGAAATAAAATATGTTTAAGATTTGATTCTCCAAATCAAATCATAATTAAATTAGGAAACAAATTTCCAAATCTAATCACATATTTTATTCATGGAATTATTTGATTAAGGAAAATCTATTTAGGAAACCAATTTCCTAAATCATTAAAACTGCTTATGGAAATGAAATATTTTAAGATTTGATTTCCCAAATCAAATCATGATTAAATTAGGAAACAAATTTCCAGAATCTAATCAAATATTTTATTTATGGAAAATATCAATTTCCATAAATACTTCCAACTTTCCAAAAGTGGAAGATTTCCATAAATACTTCTAGACTTTCCAAAATTGAAAAATTTCCATAAATACTTCTAAATTTCCAAAATTAGAAAATTTCCAGAAATAACATTATGACTATCGCAAAACCATTTTACGATTATGTCGAAACACAACCTGGCCTCTGATACCACTGTTGGGTTTCCGGCACCGTGGCGTGTGTGTGTTCGATCACGTTTCGTAAACATGAACACAGCGGAAGAAATAAAAATAATAAATCAATATTTATTACAATACACACAACACACGCATGCATATTACAACAAGTGTAGACATAACCGTAAATTTAAATTTGCAATAAAAGGAAATTTGTCTACGATATACCTTTCGTATGACGTGTAGCGGGAACGGCATCAACCGGAACGATCCTCGCTAGAATCGTCTCTATCCGTATCCACGCCGAGTTCCTCGGGATGACTTCGCTAAGCCACGAGCTTCGTCTTGGTACGGGTTACTAGCCTCGTGTTGAAGACGACGTGATCGAGAGATGATCACGATCCGAATCCAAATTCGGATACTAATACGAGTTCTCAAAACTCGCTTCTCCGGAGAGGTATTGGTCAACCAATTGACGAATCCTTCGTCCTCCACCTCAGAGGATTACCGGAGATCGAATCCCCGGTAAGTTAGCCGCTGTCGGAGCTCTAACCGTCGTCCAAACGACGCTCCGACGAGAGGAGAACAAGCTGTCCAGAAAACTGGACAGCTTTGGTGGAGGTGATAGGCGTCGGCCAACCAAGGGAGATAGAGCTCACCTTGATGCCAAACTTGAAGGAGATCACCGGAGCACTAACCGGAAGCAGCTCGATGCCGGCGAGGGGGAAGGAAGCAGCCTTCTGGACGCCGGTTGGAGGAGCAATGGGCGGCGGCAATGGAGTTGGTGCCAACTCCTTCAATGGGGTGGGCGGCAACTCTAACTTAGGGTTTTTGGATTAGGGCTTAATTATCCCTTAAGCCCTCTTTTATAGAGAACTAATTCTCTTAATGGTTATTGGATCATAACCATTAGGCTCGTTAACCCGCTCCATTAAGATAAGTTAAAATAAACCAAACCATGATGGTTTATTTTAAGTTAAAACGAACCAAACCAACTTTTGGTTCATTCATTTAAAATAAACCAAACCCTTTGGTTTATTCTCCTCTATTGGATTAGAACCAAACCATTTTGGTCCATCCATTATGTCTTCATAAGACACGGCTCATCCACGCTTCCATTGCGCCTGAAACGATTTCATGCTCGCTCCATGTTTGGTCCAACCAAACATTGTTTCTCTCGGTCTGAGAATCCCATTCTCAAGATCATTTTAAATCCTTCGGATTACGCTCGTTGTGCGTGTGACCAAATAGGTTCTCGGTTTATGTCGGCCGTCTATAATTAACCATTAATTATAGAACGATCATGAGTGGCACCTAGTAGTACATCATGATCCCCAATTAACCGAAAAGATCAACGGTTGATCCAGAACTATTTCTGAAACCCTTCAGCAGCTCGAATGATTCGTGCCCCATTCCCTTCACTCATCGTATACCCACTTGGTTCAGGACATGGTCTATAGTGTCAGTCCCCACTAGGCTGACTATGTCACACCTAGCCCAAGTATCAATTCCTCGTCCTATGGATTCTAGTTACTACACATGTATCGAAGAGTACCTTACTCTAAACATGTAATTCTTTGGCCAAAGACTTTAGTAACAATCCGACGAGAGGCCATGGGTATACATCTCCTCGCAAGGAGTGGTGAATCCTTTATAGGCTATTCAAACACCTTCGATCACTTCGACTTATACCCAATCATCCCGGGTCCACATCTCCTTAGAGATGCTTGCTTAAGATGTCAAAGCATAAGTCTCTCTGATCAAGATGACTTGAATACCGCAAGTCAAAGGAACATCGCACTTAAGCCACAGTAAGAACTTCATTGACATATCTATATATGCAGAGAACCATATGAAGTCTTACGGCTGGTCACTCCAATGAACTAGTTACCATAACTAGCATCTACGATTAACTCCGGACATCACTATGTCTCCAGCCAGTGAGAATTAGATGCTTGGATACACCAAGGAGTATACCTCGTGCTAGTCTCGACAGAATTGATGGTGTCCAAATCCATCAACTCACCGACTAGGGATAATTTCGATACATCACAATTACACATGTAGAGATACTCACTAGTTGTGATCCAATCACAAATTCTCTCATGTTGTGAATCGTATCGTGGAGATTCAGTAAATGAGTTTAAGATCCAATCAAATACATAAAACATGTATACTCAAATAGTGAATCTTCATTTATCATATAAATGGTTCGTACATAAGGCGATTGCCTTAGGACATCTCTCATATATTACTAACAATATTAACAATATAGAAACTCATGCACTAAGAATAATCAACTACCTAATAAGGGTAGGAAATATTACCCACCTGATATGAAGCTCTATGCAATAATACTCACACCCGTGGGCCTACCTCGTATCCACGTCCTGAACAAAACGTAACAAGCATTGAATTCCAACACACCGCAACAATTAAATTAAATTCTACATCGATCCTATGTTCACTTAATCTACCGAATACGAGTACAAAATCTCGATACACCCTCCAAACACATCCAAACCACTTCTATCCATCACTACCATGGTCAATCTACATCCACCAAGATCCCCTCAATTAAACACTCAATCACCTCACTACCAATCATCCTCATCAGCCATTTCAGCTCAAACACACCATCCACAACCTCCATCCACAGCCCCTTCACAACCAAGAATAGAGCATCACCCAGCTCGTTCCACAACCAATAGTTTACACAAATTCAAGGATCTAACCAACCCTAAATGGAATACACAGATCAACCAAACTTCTTCACTCATCCACAGTCGAACAGATCCTCAAGACCCCCCCCCCAAGCTTATGAGCTGCAAGATAATGGAATGCGATCGGAGATAGAATTCATCTGAGATTGGGGAAGAAGACACTGCCTCACCTTGCTCCGGTAGAAATCATAGTTCCCAAGCAGAACAAGGTGTAGATGATGTTGGCACAAGTTTCTAGCCACACGTACGCTCGTCGTCGGCTCTCCTTGGGAACCGTCGAGGGTGGTCAGTTGTCGCTTGCAAAGGAGGGGAGAGCTGGCCGAGAAACCGAGATGCGACGTGAGGGAGAGGGTCGCGAGAAGAGAAAATCGTGAGGGGGGAAAGAGGGGGTCACGTGCGACGGAGAGGAAAACTATGGAAGCAATTAATCGGATAGGTTTAAATAAAGGACCGGTCCAATTTATTACTGCTAACCCTAGATTAGGTTTAATTAATCCAAAAGCTTTAACCCTAGGTTTGGTTAAATTAATCCCTATCCATCCGACATGAATCTAATTAACCCAACAATAAGTGATCTAATTAATGAATAACAGAGATACTATTCCATAGCAAATTTATTTGTGGTATTTTACATTCTCCCCCACTTAATAAAATTTGGTCCCCAAATTTCATACTTAAATGCGATAATAAATTCAAGATATTTCTTGAACTACTACATACCTCAAGTGAACAGATGAGGGTATCAAGCTCGGATAGTATCTTCTAGCTCCCATGTAGCCTCCTCATCAGTATGATGTTGCCATCCAACCTTTACAAGTCGGATGGTTTTGTTCCGCAATTGATGCTCCTTGCGACCAAGAATTCGCACTGGAATCTCCTCGTAAGTCGTATTAGGCTGTAGTGGAATCAGTACCTCTTTCAGAACATGATTAGAATGCGGCACGTATTTCCTCAACATAGAAACATGAAATATGTTATGAACTCCCACAAGTGTCGGAGGTAAAGCCTACCGGTAAGCCACACCCCCAATCCCCTCCAATATCTCAAACAGACCAATATAGCGTTGAGATAATTTTCCTTTTAGCCCAAATTGTTTGACTCATTTTGTAAGTGAAACATGCAGAAATACATGATCCCCTACTGAGAATTCCAAAGGCCTTTGCCTCCAGTCTGCAAAACTCTTCTATCGATCCTGTGCCTCTGATAACCACCGTCTGATGACACACACCAACTCTGCATCATGTTGGATACTCTGTGGCCCCAGCAACTGTCGTTCCCCAACTTCCTCCCACAACACGGGAGATCTACAAGGTCTTTCGTATAAGGCCTCGAAAGGAGCCATCTGAATGGAGGAGTGATAACTGTTGTTATAAGCAAACTCCACCAAAAGAACATGGTCCTCCTAACTACCTCCGAAATCCATAACACAAGATCTCAATAGGTCCTCCAGATTCTGAATGGTACTCTCAAACTGTCCATCTATCTACAGATCAAACGTTGTACTGAGCCGAAGCTCTGTGCCCATGGCCTGCTGAAGACTTTACCAAAATCGTTAGGTAAATCGCGGATATCTATAGGATATAATAATCAAAGGCACTCTATGCAGCCTGATAATCTCTTGATAGTATAACTCTACTAAAAGATCCAACGAGTCCATCGCATGAATCGAAAGGAAATGAGCGGATTTGGTTAATCGATCCACAATCACCCAAACTGCATCATGTCTTTTATGGGTTCTGAGCAATCCCGTAACGAAATCCATAATGATATGCTCCCACTTCCATTCCGAAATTGAAATTTTCTAATGCAACCCAGTGGGTTTCTGATGTTCAGCCTTTACCTGCTGGCATACTAAACATCGAGTAACAAAATTTGCAATGTCTTTCTTCATACCCTTCCACCAGTATAAAAATTTTAAATCCCAGTACATTCGAGTACCACCAGGATGTATAGTAAATCTCAAATGATGTGCTTCTCGTAACAACTCTTCCTTAACTGGATGCGTGCCCGGAACACATAATTGTCCATGGAAACGAAGTACTCCATTCTCGTCACTCGAGAAATCCGTCTATCGTTCTGAGTCTATTGTGTTGCTCAACAACTACAGATGTTGATCACTAACTTGTGCTTCTTTAATCTTCTCAACAATAGTGGACTGGGCCACCATAGAAACTGATACTCCCCGGGATATTTGACCTTGTTCAGACAATCCCAACTCTGAGAATTGTCGAACTAAATCAGTAACTGTTGTTAGATGACTGGCCAGAACCCCACGAGACTTCCTGCTCAGTGCATTTGCTACCACATTACCTTTTACCTGATGATAATGAATGGTGCAATCATAATCCTTCAGATATTCCATCCATCGCCTCTATCTAAGGTTCAGTTCCTTATGTGTGAAAAGGTATTTCAAACTCTTATGGTATGTATAGATCTCGAAAGTAATCCCATACAAATAATGTCTCCATAGTTTCAACACAAAAATAACAGCTGCTAACTCCAGATCGTGCACTGGATAATTCCTTTCGTGATCCTTTAGTTGACGGGAGGCATAAGATACCACACGGTTGAACTGCATCAAAACTGCTCACAACCCTTGGATAGAAGCATCTGTATATAGTACAATCTCATCAACACCAGAAGGAATCACTAACACTGGTGCATAAATTAGCCACTGCTTAAGCTCCTAAAAGCTAGTTTCACAAGTCTCTGATCAGGTAAATTTGATTCCCTTCTGGGTCAAGTGAGTAAGTGGTGTGGCAATCTTGGAATATCCCTCCACAAATCTATGGTAATACCCGGCCAAACCAAGGAAACTACGGACTTCTGTGCTGATTTTGGCTGCTCCCAACTGGTAATCACCTGGATTTTCTAAGGATCTATAGAAATACTTCTGGTAGAGACCACGTGTCCAAGAAAACCCACTGAGGATAACCAGAAGGCACATTTATTGAACTTGGCATACAACTTCTCCGGTTGAAACGTCTCCAACACAATCTGAAGATGATGTTCATGCTCCTTCTCAGATCGAGAATATATCGATATATCATCTATGAATAATATCACAAACTGATCCAGATACCTCAAGATTACCTGGTTCATCAAGTTCATAAATGCAGTTGGGGCATTCATGAGACCAAATGGAATCACTAGAAACTCATAATGCCCATAGCGAGTGCGGAACGTTGTTTTCTGAACATCCTCATCGCTTATCCGAAGTTGATGATATCCTGAGCACAAATCAATCTTGGAGCACACACAGGTATCCTTAAGTTGATTGAACAAATCCTCTATCCTCGACAGTGGATATTTGTTCTTCACAGTTATCGCATTCAATTGTCGGTAGTGAATGCATAACTGTACTGATCCATCTTTCTTTTTGACAAAAAGCAGTGGAGCTCCCCATGGCGAAACACTAGGCCGAATAAATCTTTTATCCAACAACTCCTGCAGTTGTAATTTAAGTTCATTTAGCTCTTTTGGTGCCATCCGATAAGGAGTTTTCGATATCGGCACGGTTCCTTGAATCACCTCTATCGCAAATTCCACTTGCCTAGAAGGTGGCAAACCCGGAAATTCCTTTGGAAACACATCCAGGTACTCTTGGACTACCCGCACACTTGAGAGGGGTGGTAGTCCTTCCCTCTCTACTTTGACTAGAGACAATAAGTAACCCTGACAACCCTGAGACAATAGTTTCTGAGCTTGTAATGTAGATATAATGGACACTCCATCATCTCTAGTACCAATGAATTTCCATGCAGGTTGATCCGGTGGTCGAAAAGTCACTACTCTTGCTCTACAATCCACTGTAGCATAATAAGTAGTCAGCCAATCCATACCGAGAATGATGTCAAATTCCACTATTTTCAACACCTGAAGGTCCACTGTAAGAATATGCCCATCGAATTCCAATGGGAAACCCTTAATTTCTTGATGGCTAGTCAACACCTCTCCCGATGGCAAAGATACTACTAACCCACAAGAACGAACCATTGGAATCCTACCAATCCTACCCAGAAATATTGTAGATACAAAGGAATGTGAACTACTAGTATTAATCAAAGTATCAACATATATGGAATAAATTGAAACCATACCCCGAATAACTGATCCCTCGGCCAGCTATGCCTCTTCTCTGGTTATAGCATAAACACATCCAGCCTCCACGTTTGATGGTTGCATCCCTGCTGAAGTAGTAGAGTGCCTCCGCTCAGGTTGAATCTGGCTCTATGGTACCAAACACTGAGTCGACTGTGTAGGTATAATATACCCCTGAGAGCTCGCTGGTAAAAATTGCTATGTAGGCACCCCGGGATAGTAAATCACTAGAGCTGCAAAATACTGAATAGTTGTCGGCATCACTGAAAAGGCACCCCCTGTATGTGATATAAATATGCATGTTGAGGTATTGGCTGCTTCTGACCATACGCTTATGTCCTTGGTGTTGTCCTCTGTTATCGGTGCTGATTAGGCTTATTTCCCTTGTTGGATTTATCTGAAAACTCCAATTATACTCTCAAAGTACACTCCCGACTGGTATGCCCCGGATGCTTGCAATAATAGCAAACAGGTTGATCCAAGGGACACTCTGGAACTTTGTGGCTTTCAGATTCATATCTATAACACTCGGTCATGTTCTAGCCCTTACGGCTCTTCTGAGAACCTCTCGAACAATCAGAAGCTGGTTGCTTCCCTTTTTGCGACCTGGATGACCCCTCTTCCGCACCTCGAGTAGCTCCATCTCGATCTTGCTTCTTCTGAGTCTCCTTTGCCAAACTTTGTTTCAGCTGCTTACCCTATGACATCTGCTTCTCAACATCCTTCTCCCTAGAAATCTGCTAAGAAGTCATCTCGATAAAGATAGCCTAATCTAATGCCTCTCTGTAAGAGTTAATAGAAGACCCTAACATTCTGGCCCGAATATATGCAACCAAACCCTGAGTAAACTGAAACATCCGATCTCTATCCTAAGTCACCAGATGAGGGCAGAATTCCACAAGTCTGGTAAACTCTGCGTTATACTCCATCACTAATCAATCACCTTGCTTAAGGCTCAAGAACTCCTGGTGCTGAGCCATAGAAAATGCAGAAGGAAAATACTGCCTTCAGAAAGCATCTTGAAAAACTAACCATCATGCTCCCCAAATAGGGTTTTTTGCATATTCCACCAGGTAACCGCCTGATCTCGAAGGTGGTATGGAGCTAAGCCCACTTTTTCCTTATTCGTACAATTCACGTACTCTAAAGTGTCTTCCAAATTTTCTAGCAAAGCACGAGCGATCCATAGATCAAACTTCCCTCGAAACAAAGTAAGTCGATCCTTGGCTGAACGTGCCAATACCAGTATCCGTGTTTTATCATTGAGCCAACTGGAATCCACAGGTACTGGCATAGTCGGTGGTATATCCAAACCTTGAGATTTCAAACCTCCGATATGAGGATGACGAGGCAATTCCTGACTAACAGGCTCAGTCGTAGTAGTCTCTGGTCCCACAACTCTAGTTGGTCGCCTTGGTGGGCGATCTCTACTACGAGTCGTATGGGTGGCATATCTCCGTCTGTCAATACCTACTGAAAAATTCAAATAAGTATCTAACCAGAATATAAGGTGTCAAGAATTCTTACTTCGTGCTGCTCGGAGCTCCTGCCACTGTCGATCCCATCTCACAAAACCAAAACCAAAACAAATCGACTCCCGAGAATCCAAAACTCAACGAAAAACATTTTTGTAGGGCATTGCAAACCTATGCTTTGATACCAATTGTTAGTGTATATAAGATTCATATATCTCCACAATGGCATGATATTGTCCACTTTGGGCCTAAGTACTCATGGTTTTATTTTTGGGCTTTTACCCAAAAGGCCTCATACCAATGGAGATATATTTTTATCTTATAAGCACATGATCTTTTCCATGTCTTATCAATGTGGGACTTTGATTGTCTTCCACATACTCCCAACAATCCCCCCTCCCCTCAAACGAAGGACCACATTGAGCCCCCCCCCCCCCCCTCAAGCCTATCTATTTTGGAAGGACTTCCTCTACTTGATGTTCGATCCTCAACCCACTAGGACTTCCTGCCAACTGTCTGGTCCTCCTGACCCAGTTGGACTTCTTGCCAGTTGTCCAGCCATTCTGACCCAACTAGACTTCCTGCGAGTTGTTCGGTCCTCCCGACCCAACTGGACTTCCTGCCTAGTGTTTGGTTCTCTTGATCAAGACATGAGAGCTCCACTTCCTTCATTCGAGGTTCATGGCTTGACATGGACCATGGCTCTGATACCAATAAAATTCACACCCTGAGAGTATGCCTAGTCTGATAAACGAACAACATCTCTCCTGTATGACAATGCAATACCTTGTTGATACAAAGTCTTTCGACCACAACCACACAACATATATATGTATATAACCAAGATCACAGTGGAAAGCATCACAAAGAGTTATAAACTCAACAAGACTGCATACCGGTATGACTAACCACAAAATAAGAAAAGTACCAAAAGTAAACCAGAAAGACCAATGCAACACTAACAATGTCCAACACTACAAACCACCATATGAATCCATGATCATAACAAAAAAAACATACGAAAATCAAAGTCTGGACCCTGAGAAAAGAGATGAGATGGAATCAACTGGCGATACTCCAAGCCCATCACGAAGTCTGCTACCTGTTACCTGGGTGACAAGAAACCCAGGGTATGTGGTGGTGAGTATAAAACTCAGTGGTAATATGAAAAGAAGTGCATGCATAATATATATCACATGAGAGTGAACAATATACAGGCTAAAGGTGTACCATACAACCACTAGCATAAGATAACTAAAGCGCATCCCAAAAGATCAACTGAACAATATAAGGTACTGACATACCTAAAGATCTATAACGCTACAACTCATACAACCTAAGCACATATATCACAATATAGCACATACAATATGGAAGAACATCACTAAGAATATAATCAACACACTGCCCTATGAACATATACGCAACATTATCAAGGAACCTAATCAACCCTATACAACATCATGATATTGATCATAGGCATACAATAGTCTGATCTAACTCTTACACTGGTATCCCACACAGCAATATAGATCATGCAAATAACATGCAAGATGATGTACAACCAAATGCAGCAAGCATAGCACAAACAAATGCAATAACACAATAAGCATATATAAATTGTATCTATATATACTGATGACACACACACACACACACACACACACAATATATATATATATATATATATATATATATATATATGCAAATGTCCTCATACATGGCAATGCAAATGCATGGTCATGCCTGCACACCCCACTCTCTACCACGACCCCAGTGTGGCCTAGGTGGCACAACAAGACAACTGCCCCAACTCAACAACAACCACTGCTCTCGAGTGGTCGAGTGGGCAGTATGAATAAGTAGCGATAAGCTAAAGAGATATAAGTTATACAATGGGGGTCCTTGCTGCTGGCCACTTCGACTGACACTATCCATGAGTGGTCGAGTGTCACACACAATAGGACAACTACACACAACTCCAACTACCACCATCAATAGTGGCCGAGTGCGGCACAACAAATGAACTTTCCTCACACCAGTTACTACTACCATGAGTAACTGTGGAGGCAGGATGACTGATGACCCTCTCAACTACAAGGGAGACCAAGTCGCCAACATGCATGCAAATGAAATGAATCCACAACCACACAAATGCACATCCACAACACACTCTCTATCCCTCAAAGAGTTGTGTACAACTAACCATTGACCATGCTAGGACTTCCAGTCCATAGCGACACACCGTCGACACCCACACTACAATGTACAGACATATGATCCGTAGTTATACAACGAAAAATAAAATGATACAACCACCAACTCTACATTAAGGAACATCATCCACCCCCGGATGATTGTTTCTGATGACACGAGTCAAATCAACATCCATACTCAGCTACCATGGTTAAGCATCTAAAGATCTACATACCATAACATCGGTAATTTATAGCAACGATGAACGAAATATGACAACAACAACAGTATATCTCAAAGTGCAAAGACTAAGTATCAAGCGCAGATTAACATGAGTGGAGTCAAGGTACAATATAAACAATATAGAAACTCATGCACTAAGAATAATCAACTACCTGACAAGGGTAGGAAATATTACCCACCTGATATGAAGCTCTATGCAATAATACTCACATCCGTGGGCCTGCCTCGTATCCACGTCCTACACAGAACATAACGAGCATTGAGTTCCAACACACCACAACAATTAAATTAAATTCTACATCGATCCCGTGTTCACTTAATCTACCAAATATGAGTACAAAATCTCGATACACCCTCTAAACACATCCAAACCACTTATATCCATCACTACCATGGTCGATCTACATCAACCAAGATCCCCTCAATTAAACACTCAATCAACTCACTACCAATCATCCTCATCAGCCATTACAGTGTAGGGATGTATACTGAAAAGTCTATCTTTTCTATGAACATCTTTATTTTTGAAATAAGAATCACATGATCATTGTTTGCATATTTTTATGGTTATGCAATATTGTCTAATACTTTACATTGTAGATAACATGGTGTGTGGTGTCACACGGGAGATCATGTTATCGGCCCCTTGAAAAGTATAAGTAAAGGCTCACAACCGAGATGACTTTGGACAAACCATCCGAATGGTTGTAGTGTGATTTGGTATTGGTTTGTCTTGACCATAGAATCACACTAGTGCACTTTGTGTGTATTGAGCAGGACCGACATAGAGGTGATTCGATTTATTGCCGACTACATAATCGAATCGGACCTCAGATATTATTTAGTACATGCTCTTAATCCTAATATAATAACGGGCACATATACTTAGTAGTCATCTCTTTGATTTACCAATGGCGAGATTTATAGATTAAATCGATAGGCTCGGTAAGTTGGGAGATGATATTATTTATATGGTGTGTCGTTGATTATAGGAGGAAACCATGTCCTATATATTAGGATGATGATGTCCCCTTGAGGAGCTCATAAGGTTCATCATGTAAACCCTGCAGGTGGACTTGGTCCGGCATGATGAAAAGGTTGAGTGGTACTACTCAAGGAGTTAGATGTTGATTAATTAATGGTCAGTAAATTAATTAATCAACGGACATTTGAGATCTTAAACACGGGGAGAAAATATACAAATAATATATGGAGCCCATATTATCATATGGGGGTTGGTGAGGTAGATCAATGATGATCCTTTAGTGGATTGGATCATCATTAGTGGATCGGACTTTATGTGGGCTTGATCCATGGGTGGCCAAGATCCAACTCCTCCTCATGGTCCCTATTGTAGCCTATTAACACCTCATGAAGATTAGATCCAATGGATAGAAACAAAACTCTAGATCCAAAGGTAGAGATTAAATCTCTAAGATCCTACGGTTGAGATTAAATCTCTAGATCCGACGGTTGAGATTAAATCAGTAGAACCAATGGTGGAGATTAAACCAAGGCTTATCCCTAACTCTATAAAAGGGTGGACTAGGGTGGGCGACAAGATGATGGAGAGGAAAGGGGGCTAGGGTTTGGGCGGCAAGAGCAAAGGAGGTTAGGGTTTTGGGTGGCCACAATTAAGGAAAGTTTGTTTCTTCTTCTTCCTTTGGTGGCCGAAATCCTTCCTCCTTCTTCTCTCCTTGGTTTGGCCAGCGCCCAAGCTTCTCCCCTTGATCTATGGCTTGTGATGGATAAGTTTAGGGTTGCTTCCCATGGGCGGCAACCAATCCTAGTTGGGATAGGAATATGAGTGGGGCTAGGGTTAGGGTTTGGGTGTTGGTGTTGGGCGGCAACAAGGGGAGGAAGCTTCTCCTTCCTCTTCCTAAGGTTGGTCAGCCCCTCTTCCTTCTTCCCTCTACCTTGGCCAAAGCTCAATCTATTCTTCTCCCCTTCATCCTTGGCCAGAAATTAAGAGAGCTTAGTTTAGGGTTTGGGTGGCAACAAGGAGAAGGAGTGTTTTATTTTCTCTTCTCCAAGTGTTGGCCAGCGCCCATGCCCTTGTTGTTTCTCTTATTGTTGGTTTCCATACTCCATGTTCTCTTCCTTGGCCGGCGGCAACATCGAGTTTATTGACTTGGTGGCCGGTTCTAGATAGGAAGATGAGTTTTGTTTTAGGATCTTCCTTTGTTCGAAGTGAACAAGGAAAGGAAGATTAGTGATCTAGGTGGCTTCAACTTTTGGTAGATCGTCGCCCACACGACGTCCGAAAGGAGGAAGGACATACAATAGAAGATCAAGAGGTATAACAAGAGGTATAATCTTGTTTATTTTGATTAGCATTCTTTTGTATTATGTTTATAATTGCTTTTCAATTATATGCATGTTTTGTGTGGATGGTTACTTGCTTGTATTTGTTTTTCAACTATGAGCATGATATAAATATGTAAATAGATAAATAATACTTGGATCCTGAGCATAAATGCGAAAATCGGTGATCTGGACATCGTCTATTCCGCGGCTACTCGTAGAATAGGGGATGGTCGCTTGAACAACTAGTTTGTTCAAGTGACCTCTCTAAACGAATAGCACGATGATGGCTTGGTGGTTTGGGCAATCCCTTTTGTCTAGGATTAAATTTTTTCAATCTGGGGACATCGAAGGGATCGCCATGGTCAAGCTACCGAGGTGAAGTGGGAAGCGAAGTTTTCCCTCATGGACTCGATAAGCAAAACCCTTCATACAGCTCACACACACACCATCCACAGCCTCCATCCACAACCCCTTCATAGCCAAGAATAGAGCATCACCCAACTCGTTCCACAACCAACAGTTTACACGAATTCAAGGATCTAACCAACCCTAATTGGAATACATAGATCAACCAAACTTCTTCACTCATCCACAGCCGAACAGATCCCCGAGACCAATCACCATCCAGCCAACTCCACCAAAGGAATTCACACTCTAGATCAGATCACATCGATAATCAACAAAAATCGAACGAACATCAGGTCAAGATGAATAGATAGATCGAACAATACTAATAATTGAGGCTACACCGATGGCTCTCCTCCCTAACTGCCCTGTTTGCCGGAAGAAACTATCGCTGCCTTAACCACCCTCCCCCCCCCAAGCTTATGAGCTGCAAGATAATGGAATGCGATCGGACATGGAATTCAACCGAGATTAGGGAAGAAGACACTGCCTCACCTTGCTCCGGTAGAAATTGCAGCTCCCGAGAAGAACAAGGTGTAGACACCGCCGGCACAAGTTTCCATCCACACGCATGCTCATCATCGGCTCGTCAGTGGGAATGGTCGAGGGGTGGCCGATCGTCGTTTGTAGAGGAGGGGGAGAGTTGGCCGAGAAATTGAGATGCGGCGCAGGGGAGAGGGTCATGAGAAGAGAAAATGACGAGGGGGAAAGACGGGGTCGTGTGCGGCGGAGAGGAAAACTATGGAAGAAATTAATCGGAGGTTTAAATAAAGGATCGGTCCAATTAATTACCGCAAACCCTAGATTAGGTTTAATTAATCCAAAATCTTTAACCCAAGGTTTGGTTTAAATAAGTGCTCTAATTAATGAATAAAAGAGATATAATTCCATAGCAAGTTTATTTGTGGTATTTTACAGCTAAGCTAAGTCTAAACTTAAGATATCTTTTTAAATCTAAACAAATCATGATAGAATCTATGTTTAGATCTTGAACACTAGTTTTGAAATTTTAAATATTCAATTAAGGAAGAGTTTTAAAAATTTAAATCGTAATGAAGGGAGAGTATTGAAAATTTAAAACTTAAATTAAGGAGGAAAAAAACTTACTAAAAAGATTAAGACTTTTGGAAAACATGAATGTTCCTTGAAAATATTAAATATTTTTAAGTTAGAAGACTTGTTTCAAGTTTAAAATGTACAAAAATTACTACTTAGGTTTTGATGTATGGGAGAAAAATGTTTTTAAGGGGGAGTTAGAAAATTTTAAGAAATTTTGAAAATTAAAATTTTGAAAAATGTTTTTAAAGGGGAGTTAGAATTTTGAAAATTAAAAATTTCAAAAAATATTTTTAAGGGGGAGTTAGAAAATTTTGAGAAATTTTGAAAATTGAATATTTGAAAAATGTTTTTAAGGGGGAGTTAGAAAATTTTGAGAAATTTTGAAATTTGAAAATTTGAAAAATGTTTTTAAAGAAGAGTTGGAAAATTTTGAGAAATTTTGAAAATTTAAAATTTGAAAAATATTTTTAAGGGAGAGAAAGAATTTTGAAAATTGAAAATTTGAAAAATATTTTTAAGGGGGAGAAAGAATTTTGAAAATGGAAAATTTGAAAAATATTTTTGAGGGGGAGTTAGAAAATTTTGAGAAATTTTGAAAATTGAAAATTTGAAAAATGTTTTTCAGGGCGAGCTAGAATTTTGAATTTGAAAAATGTTTTGATGGATGGGTAGTTTTGAAAATTAAAATTTTGATGAATTTTAAGGGGGAGTGTCAAAATTTTTGAAAATTAAGATGTTAAGAAAATATTTTTAATGGGAGTATTGATAAATTTTGAAAATTGAGATATTAAGAGTTTTGAAAATTTTAGAAATTTAATCTTTTGAAAATTTTGAAACCCAAAGATAAAGAGGGAGATCCCATCTTTAAAAGTAAATCTTATTGACTACATTTAGGGGGAGTGTTGATAAATCTTAAGAATTTTTGATAAAAATTGTTTTTTGATTAAAACTTTAATTCTCAACTTTAAAGTAGTTCCATTTTGAACTTAATTTTTATTTTGATGTATGCCAAAGGGGGAGAGAGGAGATTTAAAGTTAGAGAGAAGAGATTTAAAGAGAGGGAGTTTTAAAATTTTAAAGTTTTTTATGCATATGAGCATTTCATGCATGTACATTTTTAACCCAATGCATTTCTGATATATGCTATAATTGAATATTACAGTTTGATTCTCCTAACTTTAACTGATGTGTTGTCATGTGTCAAAAAGGGGAAGATTGTTGATGCAAAGAGTATCACTCCTTGGTTTTGATGTATGAACCATAGTTAAAGTTAGGACTTACTTGTGTTCTAATATCAATGTTAAGTGTGCATACTTAATAGGAAGTCCTAGTAGATCGTGTTAGCTGGATACTAGGCAAATATCTTGACATATCAGGAGGACCGAACACCATGTATGAAGTCCAAATGAGTTGAGTGGACCGAACATTTGGCATGAAGACCAGTTGGGTCATGAGACCGGACAATCGGCAAATAGTCCTGTTGGGTCAGGTATGTAGGGGATCGAACGGCCGGCTAGAGGGGGGTGAATAGCCCTCTTACGATGGATGTCGGTATTTGCTCATCTACAAAAAGATTAGCGCAACGGAAACAATAAAGCAAGACAAGAAAATAGAAATACAAGAAAACAAATGCTAACAAGATGGTATAACGTGGTTCACGACTACGCCGCTAATACACGGTCCCCGATTCGTCCTCGGTGAATCACTCCGCCAAAACCAATCCACTAATGGTCTCTCTTTTGCACCAAGCTAGGTGGAGGTAACCTTTACAACCAATATCACTCTTCTTACAATAAGATTAAAGTAAAGACAAGTAAGAAGAGTTTAAAACTTGTGGGGCACTAGGAAGATCACTTAGAGCATAAGCATTAGCCTCTCAAAGGCTCAAACCCTCTCTTTTTATAGAGAGGGCTGATTTCTTCCCGTTGGCCGCCACCAGTCGACTGCTGCCCTTGGCAGTCGACTGCCATCACTACAACGGCCTCCGAACACGTCGGATCCCGACCGTTGTAGTCCAACGGATCACTTGGCAGTCGACTGATGGACCTCACCGATCGGCTGCCTCCCTCGTAATCGGCCCGATCGGCTGAGCGGCTTCATGCCTGCGACATCCTCTGGCAGTCGACTGCTATTCCATGGCAGTCGACTGCTGGGCATAAACCCATCAGTCGGATACCAGTCGAACACACTCGACTCAGAGTAGTCGACTGCCATACATGGCAGTCGACTGGTGACGTGTGAAACTCAAACTTAACATAAGTTTGAGCTTCCGACGGTCGGGTAAACCTTAACCCTTGCGGTCAAGTCTCCGACACTCAGTCATTCGGCCAAGTTCACCTAATGAGCTACTTACATTTCACTCATTCTCTCATCTCACTCGAAGCCCCTCGCCGAAGCTCTCTTCGTTCGCGGCCACGTCCCTCGACAGCATCAGGCGCACGGCTCTACAATGCTCCTTCGCGTCTCTTGCCTCCGAAGTCTGCTTCCTTGGCTTCACTTCAAGTCATCTCGTCCGGCGGTCCCTCGGATGCTCCAAGCGCACGGCTTCCGCAAAGTCATCCTTCACCGACTCAAGGACCGAGGTTGTGAGGGTGAACCTGCCAAGGCTCCATGTGCGAATTACTAAGTCCTGCAAGACTCCAACGCACATATCAAATAACAATACCAACCTAACTTAAACCCTTTGCCACACACATCAAAACCTTATCATGGCAAGAGATTGCCCTAATAATCTCCCCCTTTTTGATGTGTGGCAATCCGTTTAAGTTAGGTAAAAACATTTGATATAAATTTTAAGGTAAGAAAGCATGTAAACATAAACATGATATAGCAACATGCAACTCCCCCTCTATCCATGAAACTCCCCATACATATTTCTCCCCCTATCATAATTTACTTAAACACAATTATTTCTCCCCCTTTGACACCATCAAAAAGATTAAAACTAAGTTATAAGCACATGGCATCAAGTCTAATAGAAGGAAAATACCAAAAATTGGTTTAATAACTGAAATCAGCCTTTACTGTTCGGAATATCAGGCCACCAGTCGACTGGTTCAGACTACCAGTCGACTGGCAAACTGTTTTCAGAAATTCTGATTTTTGGGGCGAAATTCAGAAATGCATTAAAAATTCCAGAAAATTCGAAAAATCATGAAATTTGGGGAACACATTTCTTTTAAGTATATCTATCAATGAAAAATAGTTTTTTTTATGAAAAATCATTATATTTTCTGAGATTTGCCAAAAATCCAAAGGCTTTAAAAACCACTAGGTTTTTGATCATTCTAGTATCAAGTTTACCACCTAGTTTTGGTTCCAATTGTTTCAGAACATGAATACATAGATTTTAGATTAAGAAATTGTTTTGAAAACCTATGAAATATCTAACCATGATCTTTGGGCAATATGTCTATCAATTAAACATAAGCCTTCCCCATAATTGGTCTATTATTGCTATTTTGATACCTTAAATGACCATCTAAATGCCATAGGCATTAGTGGACATTTTTATCATCCTAACATCTCACCCATGCTAAGTTTTCAATCATGGTAGCCTATAGTGAGTGTGAGATGTATCCTAGAGGGTATTTATATATACTTAACCATTATATTCATGCAATTCTATCAAGGTTAAGTATCATCCTAACAATCCTCATGATCATAAAGACATGTATGAATTAATTTAACATTATGATCATGAAACACATGTATTCATTGAATTGTTATCATGCATTAGGTATTATGTCATGATAATAAACAAATTATCACCTAAAGCATGATTTAACCCTATTTCTCATGATGACGTGCTAAATTTCAAAATCATAAGTCATGATTGCAAACATTAATTATCATGATTTAAGCATTATTAATTATTTATAGGTACGTTATCATCACCTAACACTATTTAAAAATGTTGTCCCGCCATCCTAAGTCAACCAAAATATGATATAGGTCAATTGCATATGGTTGACTACCCTAGGGTTTTTC
The DNA here is from genome assembly GCA_025175895.1 of Wurfbainia villosa. NCBI lineage: Eukaryota > Viridiplantae > Streptophyta > Magnoliopsida > Zingiberales > Zingiberaceae > Wurfbainia > Wurfbainia villosa. The sequence continues at coordinate 84,205,813 of CM045994.1, read as the reverse complement.
TAACCCTTAAGGATGGATTTTGGAACCCAATACAAATTCTTGCCTATGGGGTTCACTAGAAATTCCTTAGGAATCCATTTCCTAGCAATTACTTTCTTCTTATCTTTTCCCCTAGCAATTAGGCATTTATAGGCCTTTTCATTTTTCTTTTCTTTGTATCCTAGGCCTTTCTTATTGAAGCTAGCTCTTTGGCTCCCTATAATCATGTTCAAGGTGTTTGAGCCAATTGTAAACTTTTCTAGGGCTTTGGTTAAATAATCTACTTTCTCTCTTAACGCCCTATTTTCATCCATGCATGCATCACTAACATTAAATGGCATATATTCATGTGAGCATGCATCATTATCATGGCAAGAAGAAATATTTTCATTTTCATTTAAGCATGCTTTTTCTAACTTATTTTCTAAGTCCTTAATTTGATCTAACATGCTCTTATTTTTCTTCTTTGCTCTAAATAAATCCTTAGTTAAGCTAGAAATCATAGAAACTATTTTACTAGGTGAAATATTGGTTACCATAGTTTTCATGTCCTCTTCTTCTTCGAATGAGGAGGATCCCCCTTCACTTGAGCTCTCTCCACTTGTACTTGATTCTTCATTTTCGGTGGAGGAGTAATCCAAGTCATCAAAGGCCATTAAGGCCAAATTGGTGACAAAGGCATTCTCCTCTTCCGATGATGATGAAGAGGATGAGGAAGGGTCATCCCATGTCTTAGCCTTGAATGCTTTGGCCTTCCCCTTTTCCTTTGCCTTCTTTTCTTCTTCCTTTTTCTTCTTGCTACCCTTTTTCTTCTTCTTTTCTTCTTTCTTTCTCTTCTCCTCCTTGCTTTTGTTCAAGAGGGGACAATTATCCCTTATGTGTCCCTCTCCTTGGCAATTGTAGCAAATGATTTTCCCCCTTGGTCTTCTATTCCTATCATTAGATTTATTAAAATGAAAACCCTTTAAAGCACGCCTTACCCTCCTTACCATATACGCTTCTTCTGTGCTATCCATGGAGGAGGAGGAGGAGGATGCTTCATCATCGGAGGAGGAAGGGATTTCCATCTTCTTCTTCCCCTTGTTTGCCATCAAAGCTACTCCTCTTGAAGGTTGGATTCTAGGCTCTTCTTATATTCCTTCAAGTCTTGTTTCATGAAGCTCCATGGTTGAGAAGAATTCCTCCAAGGTGCTTACTTCTAAATTCTTGGAGATGTAGAATTAGTCCACCATGGAGCTCCATCTTGAGGACCGGGGAAAAGCATCTATGACCTTCATTACCATATCCCGGTTGGAGAGATTTTCACCTACACTTGTTAAACCGGTTAGTATTTTACCTTCTCTCCCTTTTCAAGTTTGATATTGGAGAATTGGGAGCGAAGAACATCTCTCCTTGCTAGCTTTGCCTCGGATGTGCCTTCATGTATTTCTATTAGTTTCTCCCACATTTCCTTGGCGCTAGCACACTCTCCTATCCTATTGACTTCTTGTTGAGGGAGGACATTGTATAGGTGGTGTTTGGCCTTTGAATTTGCCAAGTATTCTTCTCTTTGCCTCTTGCTCCACCTTGATTTCTCCAATGACTCCCCATTTTCGTTCCTAGGCAACTCGAAACCATTTTCCATTATTAAAAGGATTTCAAAGTCGGTTACGAAGAATACCTCCATTCGGTTCCTCCACCAAGAGAATTCGCCATCGAACTTCGGTGGGTGGATGTTTGAGCCGGCCATTTTGAATGTTGCTTGTTGTGGCGGTTAGTCCTCGACAAGCTTTCCTTTGCTCTGATACCACTTGTAGGGGATCGAACGGCCGACTAGAGGGGGATGAATAGCCCTCTTACGATGGATGTCGGTATTTTCTCATCTACAAAGAGATTAGCGCAACGGAAACAATAAAGCAAGACAAGCAAATAGAAATACAAGAAAACAAATGCTAACAAGATGGTATAACATGGTTCATGGCTACGCCGCTAATCCACGGTCCCCGATTCATCCTCAGTGAATCACTCCGCCAAAACCAATCCACTAATGGTCTCTCCTTTGCAGCAAGCTAGGTGGAAGTAACCTTTACAACCAAGATCACTCTTCTTACAATAAGATTGAAGTAAAGACAAGTAAGAAGAGTTTAAAACTTGTGGGGCACTAGGAAGATCACTTAGAGCATAAGCATTAGCCTCTCAAAGGCTCACACCCTCTCTTTTTATAGAGAGGGCTGATTTCTTCCCGTTGGCCACCACCAGTCGACTGCTGCCCTTGGCTGTCGACTGCCGTCACTACAACGGCCTCCGAACATGTCGGATCCCAACCGTTGTAGTCCAACGGACCACTTGGACCATCAGCGATCGGGATGGACCTCACCGATCGACCGCCTCGTAGTCAATCGCCCGATCGGCTACGGCGGTTACTCGCGTTCGCGACATCCTCTGGCGGTCATTGTCATTCCATGCGATCGGCTACGGGCATAAACCCATCGATCGGATATCGGTCGAACACACTCGACTCGAAGCGATCGCCATACATGGCGCCGATCGTGTGGTGAAACTCAAACTTAACATAAGTTTGAGCTTCCGGCGGTCGGGTAAACCTTAACCCTTGCGGTCAAGTCTCCGACACTCAGCCATTCGACCAAGTTCACCTAATGAGCTACTTACATTTCACTCATTCTCTCATCTCACTCGAAGTCCCTCGCCGAAGCTATCTTCGTTTGCGGCCACGTCCCTCGGCAGCATCAGGAGCACGACTCTGCAATGCTCCTTCGCGTCTCTTGCCTCTGAAGTCTGCTTCCTTGGCTTCACTTCAAGTCATCTCGTCCGGCGGTCCCTCGGATGCTCCAAGCGCATGGATTTCGCAAAGTCATCCTTCACCGACTCAAGGACCGAGGTTGTGAGGGTGAACCTGCCAAGGCTTCATGTGCGAATTACTAAGTCCTGCAACACTCCAACGCACATATCAAATAACAATACCAACCTAACTTAAACCCTTTGCCACACACATCAAAACCTTATCATGGCAAGAGATTGCCCTAACAAGGTAGACCAGACAGCTGGTGAAAGCCCTGCTAGGTCAGATCGGATGTCAAGAACAATAAGTCTAGTAGGCAGCTGGTAGGTCAACCTCGAGTGGAGTGTTGAGGCTGAGTCCTCTATAGGGAGACAAAGCTAGACGTCGATCCGTCGGAGAGTCCTCGTGGGATTAGAAGTCGAGCAGTATTACTACTGCTATCATATTTGATATTATCTATTTGTGCTAATCTCGTTTTGTAGGGGTCAGTCGACTGAATGTATTCTAGTCAACTGAAGTCCAATCGACTGGGTATGGATCAGTCGACTGGATACTTAGTTGGCAGGATTAGCTGGTGATCGATCGAAGATCTAGCAGCACAGATAGAAAGAGTTTCAGTTGACTGAAGAGGCAAACTTCCCGATACAGAGCCGAGTGACCTGGAGTCGACTGGATTGTATTCAGTCGACTGAAAGACCAGAAGTTCCATATCGACTGGTTGATGTGGAGTCGATTGGAAGGCATTCCAGTCGACTAGAAAAGGTTTATAAAAAAAATGCTCGACCAACTCCGAAAAGTGCACTACTACTTCGTCGAAGTACTGCCTCTATTCATCCTCGTCCACTAGAGCTTCATTTCCTCACAAAGATGCATTTTCGACACTCTGTGCCTACTTCAAAATTTCCATTAGTGTCGGTATAGCTTAGCTCTTATTTTTTGTATTCATTTTCGCTTTGTGTACTCAATTTCAAAAGAGAAGGTAGAGTGTTACCTATCTCTAATTATTTATAAAAAGTGAACCCCTCCGAAGTCAAGAGTTCTCGAGTCGGAGGGTATATAGTGATGCCCATCGAGATAGCTCTCGGAAGAGCTACGGGCCTTGGAGTAGCAACCCAGTTATGGTTGTGAACCAAGTAAAAGAAGCTTGCCTCTATTTTATTTCTGCTACATACTCTTTAACAATTTCAAAAATTAAAATATAAGTTTTAAATTCTAAAGAAAATTATAACCTCTGAGATTCACCCCCTCTCTCGGAGTATTTCGATCCTACAGGAGTAAGGTCGAGCTAAAGACCTTAAACAAACGCTTCTTAGGAGGCAACCCAAGTTTTATATTCATGCACGCTAGGTCTAGGTGTGAATTTTTGTCCCTTACAAATCCTTTCAAGTAGTTTAGGGTTAGAAAGAACTTGCTAGGTAGAAAGGGGATCCCTTTTTGGAACATCATAGGGAAGCACGGGCGTCCATGTGAATTTCACACGACTATGCCCAACGGTCAGTAGGGCACACGGCAGGGCATGTGGAAAGGCTCGGACCATGTTGCACTCTGGGAAAAATCCAGAGTCGCACATGGTCGCCTGTGTTAATCCAATGCAGCCATGCCAAATTCTGAACTTTTTTCAAAGCGCCCGAGATAGAGCTTGGCATGGGCGACCGTGTGAATTTCACACGACCATGTCGCGCCCCTTTAAAAGGGCAAAAGTCGTGCAGTTTACCCTAAATCAGTCGTGCGACTCAAATATTTTGCCCTAGCCCATGCGAAATCTTCTTCTCCAACCTCCAAGAAGCCTTCAAGGAGTAGAAATGAGGAGGACAACGCATAGTGCAACAAGATCTGCCTCTTCAGGGCCAAGGTCAAGAAGAAGAAACACTCCACAAGCTCCGGAGGAAGGTAATGCTCCCCCAAGCATTATATTTCATAATGATGAGTATAGGGATAGATTTAATATGCTTTCCAACCACAAAATCACCTCTACTAGTTATTTGGATGTAGATCTTTTAGAAACCCTAGGCTTGCTTGGGGATACGCAAAGTCTATTTGCAAAAATAGGTTGGGGGGAGATTATGGGGGTAAGATGCCCAACTTACCCTAGGGTAGTTTTAGAATTTTTAAGTTTAGTAGACACAGAGATTTTAATGGGGGTGGATAGTCGAGATGGAAAGATTACTTTTAGGCTATTTAATATAGAGCATGAATGGACCTTGCACTAATGGAACCTATGTTTGGGGTTGCCTAGTGGGGGAGAGAGAAGGACACCTATTGAGTTTAATGCATGAACCTTTTGGTTTGATTTAACGGGGGAGCATGTGTATGACCCTTCTAGGGACAAAGCCTCACACCTCCAAAATCTTATTTTCTGGTATATTCACCGGGTTATGGCGAGCACTATTTTTGGGAGAGGGGAGAGCGATAGAGTGGTGAGGATGAGTGAGCTTCTTTACCTATGGGACATGCTACAAGAGAGAAATACCACTGATGTAGGGTCTCATTTCATTAGGCATCTAGTGAAGATGAGCAAGGCGGCCAAGGGAGAGATTATTTTAGGGGGATTAATCACTCACATTTGCAATAAGATGGGGTACGATTGCACGGAGTTGGATAGAGTAGAGGGGGAGCCCTAGCATCGACCTAGGGGTGTGTATGCCAATGAAAATGATAGCGAGAGAGAGGCACTATTTTTATTTTGTGAGGAAGAACTTGACACCCCTTAGGCCCCCTGACACCAATCGTATCACCATCACCAACCATTCCAATTGGCAGTTGGATCTCATAGTGGAGTCCCCACCACACATAGGGCCTTCCACTCATGCACCCCTCTCACCTCCTACCCATCACTCACCTGTAGATCCACTCATGTATAGGATCCCCCTAGTCCACGCCGCGAGCCTACACCTGCACCTCCTTCTTTTTTACCTACGAGCAGGATGCAGGTACATCAACTTATGACTTCTCTAAGTTTCAATCGCGCCTTGACGATATTTACACAAAGCAACAGACACAGGGGCAGCGATGGGAGGAGCACAACGCCTACACGCAGGCGGAGTTCCAGGGCCTCCGAGATCATTTCCAGTTGGCCAAGGAGTTCTACGGCCACTCCCAACACTATTTTCAGGAGGAGGCCGCTTACCGTCAAGAGGTCCAACAGTTCATGAGAGATGGCCGATCACAGTGGGCCAGGGAGGAGGAGCACAGAGCCACTACTGGATCCACCAGTTTTGATATGCTCTTCTACTAGTGTTAGTTTCCCTTTGACATCTAGGTTTATTTTATTTGCATTTATTTGGTCGATTATATAGTGTTTAGGCTCCTTCTAGCACTTAGTTGTTAGTCACTTTAAGCTTCCTCAGTGATGTTTTCAAAAAAATTTCATGACCTGTTTCCATGCAATAGATAGCTTAACTTCTTTTATCTTATGGTATTTTATTTTTAGATGCTTTGATGGATGTTCTAGATTTTCACTTGTTAGATTTTATCTTTCACCTACACTTATCGAATATTCTGAAAGGGAAAATCATTACATATGTAGTTATGATTCATCCTAGTAGTCTAGTACTTTGGAATCGATAGGTGACTCTAGATTTACCATTTTAGTTACTGGAGATGCTCGGATTGTATAAACCCATTCGAAAAAATCGAAATGCTAGGGAGGATCAAAATGAAAAAGAGAGAGAGAGAGAGAGAGAGAGAGGAAAATGAGAGTGAAAAAAATAGTTGTCGTGGGTGAAAATAGCTAGGTGTCCCCTTTGAGACCGAGTTAGGTTACTAGGAAAACACTTACTGATTTCTCTCAATACCGAGCACGCCTTTGAGACTTTATGCTAATTCTAGGGAACAATACGGCTGGTTGTGTGTAATCCACACGGTCGTTTACCGTTAGCCCAATTTGACATGAATTAGGGCTTCGTGGGGATTTAAGGAAAGTCAGTTTCTCTTCTATAAATAGGAAGTCATGCCCAAACCCTAGGGGTGAGGCACGATGGCTAAGACGGCAAGAAGGTGTCCTAAGAAGCACCGGAGGCTCGCAATAGGGAGAGAGGAAGCGGCTGAAGGACCAGAATCTATGCTCTAACACCTAAGGAGAATGACCACGAGTACCATATTTATTCTTGAACATCTTTGCATTTTAATGATTCTCTTTATGATGCCTTGTGTTTATTCTCCTCTATATATGGAGTAGATACTTCGATTCTAGGATTAGGGAGTAGCTTGTGTATGTGGACATGCTAGTTCCAATAGTTATTCATCACCTTTGAACCTATTTGCAATTTACATTGTTTAGATCGATGAGAATTATGTCTTGATTTTATTTCTACTTCATATAGCCAATACAAGGATGGAAAGCCTTTGTATCAAACCTAGGATAATCAAGGAGGAACCTTGCGGTCATCCTCCCTCCCGTAATCGTAGAAAGTAGAATATGATAGAGTAGGATATGAAATATGATCCGTCTCTTCATATATAGGAATTACTAGGACATCCTCGTACCTCAATAACCTATCTTAGCAGAAGGCCTAAAGTAGGAGACATCAACTCTAGAAGGGTTGAGGGACCTTAGTGATAGAGGGCTCCCAACAGTATCAACCCTTTGAGCTCTGACGATCCGAAAGGGAAACTTGACTAGGAATAGGTAGTTCCTGATAGAAGCAAAAGTTCATTAGGCAAATATATGATGATCCTCCTGCAAGATCATAACTAGAGATCCTAAAAGCATTAAATTGATAGCATGCTCAACAACACGCAAGTGAAACCGAAACCCTAGAATCCTTTTAGGAACTTTGAGACCACCTTCGCTTTCTCCGAGTGACATCGTAATTGAGTTAGGACTACCGTCGACCTCGCAAACCTTACTCTCAGGAGACTCACTCCGAACAATGACATCCACTGGACAAACGGTATTCAAATCTTAGTCTCTATGAAATCGATACTTAAATTATAACTTAACGACAACTGTACACTTGCGGGCGTTGAGCATGAGAGTGCATCGAATACTTGGTGATCCTCGTCAGAGATTTGAGGTCGTGCTCGCATCCATAAGTAGGTTTGTTGGTCAATAATTGACAGTCCGGATGAATATCAAAGTAAAAAATACCTTCGAAGACTTTAGTTGGAATAAGAAATGAAACATTAGGAGGGATAGGGGAAGGTTCAAATGCCTAAAAACTATGACAGTGCCTGCTAGCAACCGAAAGGCATTGGGGTCTAGCTGGTTAACAGCTATTTTGTAGAAGTCCAAAAGTTCAAAATAGATTGGGGGAACTAGAAGACTGAGGTCATTCTCTAGCTGATCTAGAAAGAAGCAATGATGGTTAGGGGGGAAGGTGTGGCCGGTAGTAGGGTGAGGCGAAGACACATTTTACAGAAGAATCCATATACAACTTCCTAACATCACGAAAATAGTGGTGGCTATCTATAAGGGAAAAGATAATTTCGAACTAGGGGTTTTCACAAGGGTTCTGAAGAGTTGGGGGCATAGTGTAAATGGTAAGGTGTTACTTACTTGTGGATAAAAGGTGACGATTACTGGGAAGGGAGGAAACCTCTAGATGTTGAAGACCAGAAAGTGAGGCGTTTGTCACCGAGGGTTATCAGGAGAGAGCAGAAGGAGGAGAGTCGATGAAGGTGAAGTTACTGCACCAAAATAGTGCTTCGGGGTTTTTAAGTTTTTGAAAAAAAGCTTTACGAATGGAAAAACGGGGCGTACTAGCCCGGTAAGGTAATTAGCGCTTTTAAAGATAAGTAGCGTGGAGGGGTATCTCAGCCCAATAAACTGGTGAAAACAAAGAAGAGTTAGGAGTTGGGTAAGTCATTGCCGAGGTAAAAGGAGGCACAGTAAGTAGACACTCATGATATCAAATTTAGACTCAAGGATTCGTTTGACTATTTTAAGAGGATGGCTAATGATACTGCTATAATATGACTTAGGAGACATAGAAAGGAATCATGACTTGGAGGGTGAAATCGGAGGGAAGGGATCACAATGCAGAATATATGCCCGAGTCAAGTGAGACCTGGTTCAGAGAGTTGGGCCGAGTCAGTGAGGTGGTGACTCGGGAAGGGAAGATGAGGTAGGAGTATGTCAGTCTAGTGGTTAGAGTGAAACAGGATAGTGACTTGGAGAAATGAGCCGAGTCAGTAAGATAGCGACTCGGGAAGGGAAGGGGAGGTAAGAGTATATCAATCCGGTGGTTAGAGTGAAACCAGATAGTGACTCGGGGAAATGAGCTGAGTTAGTAAAAGAGTAACTTGGGAAATAGAGTGGAGTTTGTGTAGGGATAAGAAGGATTGATTAAGGGAAAGTGGGGCTCAGTGGTAAAGTGAAGGTAAGGGGGGTCCCTACTATGCTTTCTCATAAGAATTTGTTACGCAACATAACAAATCAAGACACCTGATAGACCCCACAGAAGATTCTTAGTAGCCCCACTCGTTAACATCATAACAGCATTATTCTTCGAACTTGTGCAATCTTACACGTGAACGGTGAGGGTAGCAGTTTGTTACATCACAGCTGGCCCTAATGAGAGGAGAAGGATAAAAGGAGGGGGGGGTGGGGGGATTTTCTAATTTTGATCATCTTTCTTCTTCTATTACTCTACCTGCATTTCTTACTACAGTATTTTTTTACAACTCTTGCTCGCTTCTTCTTCCTTGTACAAGCTCTAACTTAAGCATCAGAAGATCCCCGTCGGATAGGTCGGTGGTGGTCTAACGGCTTGTTAACTTTTTCAGGAAGGAAATGAAGGAGACTTTCTACTGTTGGGGTCGGAGAGAACCTTATCTTCCTCTATAGCTCTATTCCGAAGAGGAAGAAGAAATCCGTGCCGCATCATTAAGGTTTTAGCTAAAAATTCACTTATAAACTAATTTTTATTTATTACAATAATTATCTACTAATTTATCAATAATCTTATTAAACTTAGTCATATTTTAAAAAAAAAATCAAATAGTCAAAATTTTATCTACAATATATCATCAAAATATATTTTTGATGATATTTTAAAATTTTCTACATGTTAAAGTTAATATAAATATTGAACATCTTGATTGAAATATTAATTTTTATTTATTATAATTACTGACCAATTATTTTTGCTGATGTATATCAAATTTTATCATATATTTTTGAAAAAAAATGATGCAGCAACAAAATTTTACAAAAAAAGGAACCATAAAAAAAATTATTTTGGTCAATAATTTTAAATGTTTACCAACGAAATATATTTTAATGGAAAAAATTCATTGAAAATCTCATCTTTTCATGTAGTGTTTGCTCCTATATGCCAATGCCATGATATTAGTGTGACTTTAGGTATATATAGGTCATTAAGGCCTATGCCTAGGTCCCAATAAAAATTGAACATATTAGTTTTAGGTCTCAATAAAAATTGGGCATATTAGTTTTAATAAAATTGTGTCTAATGCTAAAAATCTAAAGTCTATTTTTTGGGGGTCTATACACAGCCGATTCTAGGAGAGGACTACTGGAGTTTTCGCTCATGACTCAAAAAAAAATTAACATTAAATGAAATATAATTTTTAAATTTTACAGTAAAAATATGATTCAAATTTTAAATTTCATTCCAAATCTTAACATCCAATTTTAAAATTAAGATCAACTCTATCTATACATCTCTAGCATCGCACTTTCATTTCATTTAAATAAAATATCATTTCTCAGTATTCCTTTGAGAAATTGTAATACTGTGCTTTTAAATGTACTTTTTAATTATGCACGAATAGACTAATTACATTAACTGTATATCATCTGGTCAAGTACGAAATCAATAAATAAGTTTTTCTACCAAGCATTGATACATTCCATTATTAAGTACGACATTTTTCTCTATCATTCTAAGTTTAAGATTTGAGTTTAGTGAAATATTTGTTGGCTTGCATAGTGTGTCTTGCTTATTTCTTTAAAAAAATGGGTGATATATTTTTACCGAAAATTAAAAATATATTGGTTAGAGTGAGAGTCACATAAATTTCTATAACTATTATATCATCAACATATACTAAAAATATTATGACTCTCTTTAAGTGTTTAACAAACAATGGGGGATTTCCTTATGTTTGTCCATACATATGGTAATTATAACTCTTGCAAATCATACCTATGATAATTGCTTAATTCTATATAAGACTTTCATATAATATAAGCTTTCAAATTATTTTCATATTTTGGTGGGATTTCCATATAAATTGTCCTCTAGTTTCCCATATAAAAATTCATTCTAATTAACATTTGAGGTTTGGGTTAGATCCTTCATCTAGCATTAGTTTAGGACAACCATATTATTCCTCAAATGCCTCGTCAAGTATAATATTTTCAAAGATAGAGTTGATTTTCATACAAAAGTTTAAACATAGGGTCAAATATAGGATTTAACCTAGACTTAAACATTTGCTAAAAAATTTGAAGAGATGATAGGTCAAGAAAGAAATTCCCATCCTTATCTTCTAAAGATAAGGTACAGTGAAGTAAGACGCTTACTCATTAAAGATAAGGTACAGTGAAGTAAGATGCTTACTCATTAAAGGTAATGTCTATCAATACAGTACTTCTTTGATGGAAAATAATAATACCTATACCCTTTTTGAGGAATAACCCAAATATCCTAGAGTGAAAATAATTTATAATGTGTATTTTTGGAAGAATGTTTTGGATAGAATATTGATCAGAGTGTTTCTATTGGACTCGTAAACTCTAAGATTTTGAAAGGCAAATAAGTTATAAGATGAATGTCTAAGTGGACCAATGAAAAAGTATTTGAAGGCTTGCTAATATTACCAATAAATGATTTTAGCCTCTCAACTTCTTCTGACTATATTATAATTAACATTTTATGAGTTAAAACTTACAGAAAAATTAGTAAGAAATAAAGAAAAGTTAACAATAAAGGCCAAGCAATAAGGCAAAATCCAACTATGAAAGTTGGAAAAGGAAATCTAGTTATAAAAGCTAATAGTAAGAAAAAATGACAACAAAAACTGAGCAATAGTGAAAAATAGATAAGGGTTGGCAAAAAAATCGACAATGAAGACTAGCAAAAGGAAAAAAACTGATAGAAATCTGTGAATTTAAACATGTATATAAAAAATCGGATATATACAACATGATTCGTAGAGCAGATCTAGTTTTATCAATTTTTACGCCAACAAAAGCATAAATAAAACGAACGATAGCATAAACAAAAGAACCTGAATACAGCGGAGCGACCATCGTTCCTCTTCCTTAAGATCCACACTATTGTTCCTACGAAGAAATAAGGAGCAGGACTTCCATAGGATTTTAGAGTGACTGTGTCATAAATCACAGCCAATAGGATGTCAGGGTTTGTCAGAATGTTAGCCCCTATGGGGGTCATGCCCAATATATAGAGAATGGGTCGGATCTGTTATCGACCTATCATCAATAATGGATCCGTGATTAATGGATTCTACACATTAAACTCCACATCAAATAATTGAAATCTATAAACTAATAAGTAAATTACTTAATCGGGTTCAAAGCAATACGACACAATCGGATGGTTACCATAATCATATATAAACTCACATCCAATAATCTCCCATTTCGGTTACATGAGATTCTGAATGTAATATATATCTGAAATTCTTTAGTTGAGCTCATTATACTGTATTGAACTAAATCAATCTGGTCCATCAACTTCATTGGTATAGTACTAAGGTGATTATTGTTACTCCATATATGTAATCAGTAGTAGGACTCATCAGTAATCAAAATATCAATATCATCAATGACATAGATCAGATGTGGGTGTGTAGCATGAGAATTGCATGAAGTGTTATCTGCACATTTCAATTCCCAAATGATCCTCCTTATGACCCATAATAGGGTCTTGATCACGTTTGCAAGCACCATATGCTAAACCGCAAGCACCATATGCTAAACTGCATTAGCAACCCATGATCATCTTATGACTTAATAGTAAGTCCATCACATTCACAATCACCATATGTTAACCATATTTGTAAATCGTAATGTCTTTATATAGAGTGTCAAAGATAAAATACACATATATTTTCCTATCTTAGTGTGCACATTAAAATAAAATATACATGTGTCTTAATTATCTAAATAACAAAGTAATACATACTCCCACTTAATGAGTACTTCATCATGAAGAACCCCCCCATTTTCAACCCACGCTGATAATGGATATGAAGTATGTCCTAATATGCTCTATCAAAGTATAACCACTCTGAACTCTTTCTTTCAACCATTTGGAACTTTATGTCAATGCATAATGAAGTCGACATGTCATGATTATTCTTGGCCTAAAACTCCGCATACTTATTATCACAGTTGATCCCAAATAGCCATCAAGACCCCAAATGATCTTTAATTTTGTTATAAAATTCTGTAATTATTATCATAGTTGATCCCAAATGGCCATCAAGTCCCTAAAATGATCTTTAATCTTGTGATAAATTCTGTAATCATATTGGATGTTTTGTAGCAATTTACTAATTCATGCTTCGTTATTAAGAGGGCTATCAATGTCTGTCAAATGCTTTTTCAAATGATACCTCTTCCTAACAACATGAAGAAATGTCATAATATAAACCTCTCACCGTTCAAACATCCATCAAAAATATGAAGTTTTAATATCTAATCACCTCAAGACAATCAAATCTTTGCTATGTGAGTATTTTTAAAAAAATTATTGCAAATACTGCAAGACTCTCTTTATAGTGCATTTATTTATGTATTTGCCTAACATTCCTATTATGTATACTTTAATAAATATGTACATACCCATGCATACATGAGACTTCCTACTGCCAATGCATAAGGAAGTTTCTTTATCTCATTAATTTCAAGTTCACAATGTAAACATTGTTGCAAGCTAAATTTGTCACCAAGATCTTTCATTTCAAATTTAACTGATCGAAATGATTTGATCTCAAGTAACAATTACTTATAATTGCTTGCCAACAAGATGTCATCCACATGTAGAAAAAGTATTACAAACTTGCTCCCACTGAACTTGATATACATGTATTGATCAATTGAATTCTTCTTAAAATCAAATGAAGTAACCACTTGATCAAATTTCTTACACCACTGATAGGATGCCAATTTTTAAGCATTAAATGAACTTCTTTAATTTATATAAAAGATTCTTTGAATCATCAGATTCAAAGTTCTCTAATTGTACCATATATATCGATTCCTCAATGTCTCCATTAAGGAATGATGTCTTAACGTCCATTTTGTTAGGGCAATCTCTTGCCATAATAAGGTTTTGATGTGTGTGGTAAAGGGTTTAAGTTAGGTTGGTATTGTTATTTGATATGTGCATTGGAGTCTTGCAGGACTTAGTAATTCACACATGGAGCCTTGGCGGGTTCACCCTCACAACCTCGGTCCTTGAGTTGGTGAAGGATGACTTTGCGGAAGCCGTGCGCTTGGAGCATCCGAGGGACCGCCGGATGAGATGACTTGAAGTGAAGCCAAGGAAGCAGACTTCGGAGGCAAGAGACGCGAAGGAGCATTGCAGAGTCGTGCGCCTAATGCTGCCGAGGGACGTGGCCGCGAACGAAGATAGCTTCGGCGAGAGACTTCGAGTGAGATGAGAGAATGAGTGAAATGTAAGTAGCTCATTAGGTGAACTTGGCCGAATGGCTGAGTGTCGGAGACTTGACCGCAAGGGTTAAGGTTTACCCGACCGTCGGAAGCTCAAACTTATGTTAAGTTCGCATCGACCGACTACCATGTAATGGCAATGATCGCCTAAGTCGAGTGGGTTCGACTGGTATCCGACTGATGGGTTTATGCCCAGCAGTCGACTACCATGGAATGGCAGTCGACTGCCAGAGGATGTCGCGGGCACAGAACTGCTCGTAGCCGACTGGGCAGTCGACTACGGAGGCGTGATCGCGGTGAGGTCCATCGGGCCGATCGCTAAGTGTTCCGTTGGACTACAACGGTCGGGATCCGACGTGTTCGGAGGTCGTTGTAGTGACGGCAGTCGACTGCCAAGGGCAGCAGTCGACTGGTGGCGGCCAACGGGAAGAAATCATCCCTCTTTATAAAAAGAGAGGGTGTGAGCCTTTGAGAGGCTAATGCTTATGCTCTAAGTGATCTTCCTAGTGCCCCACAAGTTTTAAACTCTTCTTACTTGTCTTTACTTCAATCTTATTGTAAGAAGAGTGATCTTGGTTGTAAAGGTTACCTCCACCTAGCTTGGTGCAAAGGAGAGACCATTAGTGGATTGGTTTTGGCGGAGTGATTCACCGAGGACGAATCGGGGACCGTGGATTAGCGGCGTAGCCGTGAACCACGTTACACCATCTTGTTAGCGTTTGATTTCTTGTATTTCTATTTGCTTGTCTTGCTTTATTATTTCCGTTACGCTAATCTCTTTGTAGACAAGCAAATACCGACATCCATCGTAAGAGGGCTATTCACCCCCCTCTAGTCGGCCGTCCCGATCCCCTACAAGTGGTATCAGAGCAAAGGAAAGCTTGTCAAGGACTAACCGCCACAACAAGCAACATTCAAAATGGCCGGCTCCAACATCCACCCACCGAAGTTCAATGGCGAATTCTCTTGGTGGAAAAAGAGAATGGAGGTATTTTTCGAAATGGATTTTGATATTAAGAGCACCTTGCAAACTCAAAAGCCAAGCATCATCTTTTCAATATGCTTCCCCAACAAGAGATCAACCGAATTGGAGAATGCCTAAGTGCCAAGGAGATGTGGGAGAAGCTAATTGAGCTTCATGAAGGCACATCCGAGGCGAAGCTAGCAAGGAGAGACCTCCTTTGCTCCCAACTCAACAACATTAAACTAGAAAAGGGAGAAAATGTAATTTCCTTACATTCTCGTTTCAAGGAAATTATAACCGGTTTGTCAAGTGTAGGTGAAAAGCTCTCCAACCGGGATATGGTAATGAAGGCCATAGATGCCTTTCCCCGGTCCTCAAAGTGGAGCTCCATGGTGGACTCGTTCTATATCTCAAAGAATTTAGAAGTGAGCACCTTGGAGGAGTTCTTCTCAACAATGGAACTCCACGAAATGAGGCTTGAAGGTATACAAGAAGAGCCTAGAATCCAACCTTCAAGGGGAGTAGCATTGATGGCAAATAAGGGGAAGAAGAAGATAGAGATCCCCTCCTCCTCCGATGATGAAGCCTCTTCCTCCTCCTCCATGGATAGCATGGAAGAAGCGTATATGGTAAGGAGGGTAAGGCGTGCTTTAAAGGGTTTTCACTTTAATAAATCTAATGATATGAATAGAAGACAAAGGGGGAAAATCATTTGCTACAATTGCCAAGGAGAGGGACACATAAGGGATAATTGTCCTCTCCTAAACAAGAGCAAAGAAGAGAGGAAGAAGAAAGAAGAAAAGAAGAAGAAAAAGGGGAGCAAGAAGAAAGAGGAGAAGAAGACAAAGGAAAAGGGGAAGGCCAAAGCATTCAAGGCCAAGACATGGGATGACCCTTCCTCCTCTTCTTCATCATAATCCGAGGAAGAAAATGCATTTGTCACCAACCTAGCATTGATGGCTTTCGATGACTTGGATTGCTCCTCCACCGAAAATGAAGAATCAAGCTCAAGTGGAGAGAGCTCAAGTGAAGGGGGAGCCTCTACATCCTCCTCATCCGAAGAAGAAGAAGAGGACATGAAAACTATGGTAACAAACTTAACTCCTAAGAAAATAGTTTCCATGGTTTCTAGCTTAACTAGGGATTTATTTAGAGCTAAGAAGAAGAACAAAAGCATGCTAGATCAAATTAAGGACTTAGAAAGTAAGTTAGAAAAAGCATGCTTAAATGATGATAATCTTCTAGCTTAAATGATGCATGCTCACATGATAACTATATGCCTTTGAATGTTAGTGATGCATGTATAGAAGAAAATAGGGCTTTAAGGGAAAAGGTAGACTATTTGACAAAAGCCCTAGAGAAATTCACAATTGGCTCAAACACCTTGAACATGATTATAGGGAGCCAAAGAGCTAGCTTCAATAAGAAAGGCCTAGGGTACAAAGAAAAGAAAATTGAAAAGGCCTATAAATGCCTAATTTCTAGGGGACAAGATAAGAAGAAGGTAATAGCTAGAAAATGGATCCCCAAGGAGTATTTAGTGAACCCAATAGGAAAGAACTTATTTTGGGTTCCAAAATCCATTCTTAAGGGTTAGGAAAACCCTAGGATAGTCAACCAAATGGAATTCACCTATATCATATTTTGGTTGACTTAGGATGGCGGGACAATATTTTTAAATAGTGTTAGGATGATAACATGCCTATAAATAGTTAATAATGATTAAATCATGATAATCAATGTAATTGCTATGTATATGTGCAATCATGATTTATGATTTTGAAATTTGGCACATAATCATGAGAAATAGGTTTAAATCATGCTTTAGATAATATTTGCTTATTATCATGATATAATACCTAATGCATGATAACAATTCGATGAATAATGTAAAATTAAGTCATATATGTCTTTATGATCATGTAGATTGTTAGGTTGATACTTAACCTTGATAGAATTGTATGAATATGATGGTTAAGTATATACAAATACCCCATAGGATGCATCTCACACTCACTATAGGCTACCATGATTGAAAACTTAGCATGAGTGAGATGTTAGGATGATACAAATGTCCACTAATGCCTATGGCATTTAGATGGTCATTTAAGGTATCAAAATAGTAATAATAGACCAATCATGGGGAAGACTTATGTTTAATTCATAGACATATTGCCCAAAGATCATGGTTGGATATTTCATATGTTTTCAAAATAATTTCTTATCTTAAAATATGTGTATTCATGTTTTGAAACAATTCAAACTGAAACTAGGTGTTAAAATGGATACTATCATATCAAAAACCTAGTAGTTTTTAAAGCTTTTGGATTTTTGGAAAATACATGAAAATATAATGATTTTTCATGAATACCTATTTTTCACTGATAAAAAATCTTACAAGAAATATGTTCCCCAAAATTTCATGATTTTTTGAATTTTCTAGAATTTTTAATGCATTTCTGAAATTCGCCCAAAAAATCAGAATTTCGGAAACCATTGTGCCAGTCGACTGCCATACTGATAGCAGTCGACTGCTCACCTAAAAAATAGTCAAATATTTTCTGATTTCAGATTTTAAACATGTTTTTGGTATTTTCCTTCTATTAGACTTGATCCCATGGGTTTATAACTTAGTATTAATCTTTTTGATGGTGTCAAAGGGGGAGAAATAATTGTATTTAAGTAAATTATGATAGGGGGAGAATTTGTAGAGAGAGTTTAATGGATTAAAGGGGAGTTGCATGTTGTTATATCATGTTTATGTTTACATGCTTTCTTACCTTAGAAATTTATATCAAATGTTTTTACATAACTTAAACAGATTGTCACACATCAAAAAGGGGGAGATTGTTAGGGCAATCTCTTGCCATAATAAGGTTTTGATGTGTGTGGCAAAGGGTTTAAGTTAGGTTGGTATTGTTATTTGATATGTGCGTTGGAGTCTTGCAGGACTTAGTAATTCGCACATGGAGCCTTGGCGGGTTCACCCTCACAACCTCGGTCCTTGAGTTGGTGAAGGATGACTTTGCAGAAGTCGTGCGCTTGGAGCATCCGAGGGACCGCCGGACGAGATGACTTGAAGTGAAGCCAAGGAAGCAGACTTCGGAGACAAGAGACGCGAAGGAGCATTGCAGAGTCGTGCGCCTAATGTTGCCGAGGGACGTGGTCGCGAACGAAGAGAGCTTCTGCGAGGGACTTCGAGTGAGATGAGAGAATGAGTGAAATGTAAGTAGCTCATTAGGTGAACTTGGTCGAATGGCTGAGTGTCGGAGACTTGACCGCAAGGCTTAAGGTTTGCCCGACCGCCGGAAGCTCAAACTTATGTTAAGATGTAATGGCATGACCGTATCCGACTAATGGAGATCGCTATGGAATGGCAAATGACCGCCGAGGATATCGCGCATGACCGCTGAGCCGACTAGGCAATCGACCAAGGCGAAGTCGATCGATCGTGAGGTCCATCACCGATCGCCAAGTGTTCCGTTGACTACAACGATCGGATCCGATGTGTTCGGAGGCCGCTAGAGACGGCAATGATCGCCAAGGGCGTGACCGTGGTGGCGGCCAACGGGAAGAAATCAGCCCTCTCTATCAAAAGAGAGGGTGTGAGCCTTTGAGAGGCTAATGCTTATGCTCTAAGTGATCTTCCTAGTGCCCCACAAGTTTTAAACTCTTCTTACTTGTCTTTACTTCAATCTTATTGTAAGAAGAGTGATCTTGGTTGTAAAGGTTACCTCCACCTAGCTTGGTGCAAAGGAGAGACCATTAGTGGATTGGTTTTGGCGGAGTGATTCACCGAGGATGAATCGGGGACCGTGGATTAGCGGCGTAGCCGTGAACCACGTTACACCATCTTGTTAGCGTTTGATTTCTTGTATTTCTATTTGCTTGTCTTGCTTTATTGTTTCCGTTGTGCTAATCTCTTTGTAGACAAGCAAATACCGACATCCATCGTAAGAGGGCTTTCACCCCCCTCTAGTCGGTCATCCCGATCCCCTACACATTTGATGTAGCTCCAAATCATAATGAGCTACAAGTGTCATGATTACCCTTAGGGAGTCTTTCATCGTACAAATAAGAAAGTCTCCATTGTAATCTAGATCTACTTTCTGAGTGAATCCCTTGGCTACAAGGTGTGCCTAATACTTTTCGATATTGCCCAGTGAATCCCGTTTGGTTTTAAATATTCATTACAACCAACAGGTTTCACTCCTTCAGGCAATTCAATAAGCTCCCATACGCCATTGTCTGCCATGGACTTCATCTCATCCTTCATGACTTTAGTCCATTTTGCAAGATTAGAATATTGTTTGACTTTCTAAAAAGATGAAGAATCATCATTCACCCCAATGTCAAACCCATATACATATTCTTGGAGATAAATCTGATCACGTGAAAATGTGGATCTCTGTTTCTCTAGTAGATCTACTTAGTGGCACTTCTGTACTTAAGGCCTTTAAGGTGCTTGAGGAATCTGCTCAACCATAAGAGGGTGTACCTCAACCTGAGCAGATGGTTTCTCTAATTGTAAAAGAAATGACATAGGGACATCATGAAGTACTACTACCACCGGATGTGCAACCACAATGACATAGGGTATGATAACCATAACACTACTAGTTGCACCTGAAGTAACGCAGGTAGGATGGCAAGTGATACCCTCCTCAAAAGATATGTCCCTGAGTTCAGTGCTAACACTGGCCTCAATGAACTTGACATTTTTTATTTCGAAAATAACCTATTTTAGGGGTCATAACATTTAAATCCCCTTAACCTTTTAGAATACTCCACAAAATGACAATTAATAATTCTTGTAAAATACCACAAATAAATTTCTAAAGAATAATATTATTATAGGATTAAATTGAATGGATATAAATTTAATTGGATCTTAGGATAATGACTTATAGGGTTTTAAAACCTAACCCATTACAAACCCGACCCATTTCTGCCCGTTACTGCGTTTCTCGTCGTCCTTAACTCCCGTGCGGTTCCCGAGTTCACTTCCTCACTGCAACATTCTTCCTCCCGATTCTTTCTAGCGTCATAGCCCTTCTCTCGATTCTGTTGGTGCAGTAGGCACCTAAGTCCAACCTGAGTTTTGATTATAGAAAAATGATACAAAGTTAAGCTCATGTCGTTATCTCACGAGCTGAATCGAGTGTGAAGAAAATTGCTATAGCTGGAGCTGAAGGCTAGCGACACCCGGAGGAAGCCGCGGTGGTCAGGCGACACTCGAGTGACTTCGGAGGGAGCCGAAAGAATCGAGTGGAAGGCCGGAAGCAAAAGCAACACAGTAAGTATCGAGGTAAGCTTGTGTGTGTGAGCGTAAGTAAGGTCGTATCCTCTTTACGGGGATAATCTTAAGCATAGATCTGACCAAAGACATCCTATAGGTGGTCTAGGTCGAGATCGGACGGTCAGAGGCCGTCAAAATAATGTTTTTGTTAAGCTAACTTTGCCTTGCAGCTAGCATCAGTCGACTGCCAGCTTGGAGGACTCGACTGACATCCAACAGTCGACTGCCAGAGGTTAGCATTCGACTGATGGTCAAGGATCAGCGTCGAGGAGTCAAGTCTTATCACCATTTTTCAAGGAGCCATGTGCCCAATTCCTATTGGTTGAAGTTCCTCTCGAAAAGGGGCTCAAAGGCTATAAAAGGAGGGCCAATCCTAGGGTTTCTTCATCAATTCTAAGCTTCTAAAAGCCTCCGCCAAGCTACAACCTTCCGACAACGAAGTGCTTCTTCTCCGACATCTAGGTTTATTTGTTTTTATTTTATTACGTCGATTAAAGTTTTTATTTTAGTTTAGTACTTTCATTTCTCGGAGCTTTTATCATAACGAGGAGAGGGGGAGTGCCCCTCTACCTCAAGCTTTGTGCTTCACTTGTATCGATTAAACTCCTACCTCTAACGGGGAGGAGTTCTTTAGTATTTTTGCCCTCCGTACGTGGTCAAGGACCGCTAGGGCCTTGGAGTAGTAGCCGAAGGCTACGAACCAAGTAAAATTCCCTTGTCTCTTTTTACTTTACATTTACATTTCCGCTGCGTATAAGTGTTTTTGAATCATCTACCGAAAGAAAAAATAAGGTTTATCGCTATTCACCCCCCCTCTAGCGATCCGCTTCGATCCAACAGATTCTGCCGTCGTTGCGTCTGCGTCCGCGTGCATGCGGCCGGCCAGCGGCCTCTGTACGCTCACGCCCCATCTGCGGCGGCCTGCGCGCCGACTCGCCACGATGATGCTTTCGAGCTTACGGCCGCCTCCTCATCCACCGTCGCTGCCGAACTCGAGCCAATGGTGGCGACGTTCCTCGCGGTGCCTGGCCAAGGCGAGCGGCGGGCTTGGGTCGGTCTTGCAATGTGTTGGCTTGGGTCGGCGGCGTCTGCAGCATGGGTTGATAAGAGGTTGCGATATCTGCTGGAGGTGAGGCATGGGTTTTCCCCTAATTTGGGATGAGAAACAATCTCTGATCGTATTCCATCTTCTCTTGTAGCATACGAACCTAGGACTTGGGGGCATCGGTAGTTTTCGGTCGGTGAATAGGGCAATTTGGAGGTGCCACCGATGAAGTCGAAATTACCGATATATTTCTCTCATTTTCCATTTTTTCTCTTCTATTTTGTGTGATTCACGGACTGGTGTTGTTGGGTGGACTGAGGAATTTAGGGCTGATTAATCTTTCAGCTAACCTAGATTCAATTAGTTAATTAGTTTAAATTAGATTAAACTGATTAATGGACATATGTGGTTTAGATTTTCAGATTTAGTTGTTATGTGACTGTTTAATGAATCCAGAATAGCTAATTTGATTGTTTAAGGGTAAATCACATGGACGATTAATTGGTATTGGTCTAAATGAGTAATTAGTTTTAGAGTAATTAATGGACTAATTGGTTTATTAACTAAATCTGAGTTACGTATGGAATCTGTTTAACTTATTAACTAGATTAATGTAAGTACATAGGATTAATCTAACTAATCTAATTAAATTGAAAATTTTAATTACTTAGTTAGATTGGTATAAATGATTTACTAAGTTAATGGAATTATGAGTTGATATGTTTTAGATTTGGGTGGAGTGTACTTAAGAGGTTTAATGATTTAAACCTAGTTGGATGTTGTAGAAGGGTTACGTTTGATGATTGGAGATTTCTAATTCGTATTCGATAAAAGGGTGTGAATATAGGAATTATATAGTAGGAAATTAGCTTGTTATCGTGTGCTTGAAATTAATCATAATTGATGATGTTTGCAGGATGTGGATACGAGACAGTTCCATAGGCGTAAAGACAGTTGGTATTCTTAATAACAGGCGGGTATCTTTGACTTATCTTCTTTTATATATTGTCATCTTGTGATGCATGGTTTACTATAGCTAGTAGTAGTTTTTCTATGCTTGTTAACTGCCTTGGTATGTCACTTCCTAGTACGTGTTGTAGTCGTTTCATATGTTTATTATATTATGCTCTATCACTTTGATACTTGTTGTTTGTTTATTTAGCACTAGAGTAGTGACATACCTTACCTACTGGGCATGGAAAGAATTATGAATATAACTTGCATGTGTACATAGACTTATGTACTTAGGTTATTTGATATGAGCTCCTATTGGTACATATCATAGGTAACCATGGATTGATAGGAGTATCATGCATTAGTGACATGCACCATCTTGCATTATTGCATGACTGGCGATCATCGGCTCCTCGATAGGAGGTGATACTACTTGGTAGTTGAGCCAATCGTCAGTCACATTATCTACACACACAACCACTCGTGGGTTAGTGGTATTTCAGGTGTGTGTGTGTGTAGTTGCTCTGTCAAGGCTCCATGATGGTCGCTCAGGTGATTTGTATTGCGACGTGGTAGCAGACAGGGATCCCTCCTTTGTCATGAGACGAGGAGATGAGACGAGGTGATTGTCCCCCATATACATACATGGGGTAAGAGGGTGATACTCTGCCAGCATTCTGTCCACTCGGTCACATAGGTGTGGTGACGACAGAGTGTACAGTTGTCACAACCCTACTCACTCGGCCGACACACATGACATGTCGGTGGCTTGACTGGCGTCAGGGGTGACATAGGTGATTGCATCATGTGCATACTTTTTTACTATATGCATTGATTGTTGCACTTTTGGTTGTTGCATATGATTGTCATGCACATACAAAAGGTATTACGCTTGTTTATTTTGGTGATTCTACATTTACTGGTGTGGATGTATTTTATGTCAACTTAGGTGATTCTGGTATGTACAATTTCAGGTATGTATTTCTGTTGAGAAATTGTACCAGCATGATTATTATTGCTATTTATAGTTTACTATGAATGACTATTAGATATCCGCTGAGTTTTACTCACTCCGTTGATATCTCTTTTATTTTAGGATGAAGCCTTCCGGAGGATCCAATTGCAGTCCCCTGATCTGATGACTCCGTCATTTGGTTTTTAGGCTTTCGCATGTTTTTGTTGTCTCGAGTATTCTATGTTTCAAACTTGTAATACTTTATACTCATGATTGTTTTAGTGGTTTTGGTTATGTGTGTATGGTTGTGTATTCCTGCTCAGATGGCAGAATGACTAAGTCTAGAAGTTTTAGACTTAGTATGTATTTTGGTAGTTGGCCTAAGGCCCTTATGTTATATGTATTGTGGTGTTTGATGTTCCGGCCGTATTGGACGATGTATAGTGGGCCGTGTAGGCCTTGTATACCGATTTCAATTATCAACAGTACAAGGAAGGTGTTATCCGATTTTCATCGGACAAGTACCCCTCTCAGGGCGTGACAATTCTTAAGTCTAGTTTATTTTTATTAGGCCTATAAGGCCTAGCCTCATTTGCACAATTCCAAATATGTACATGTTTAATACCATATGGGATTTTACTCACTGCCTAATTTAGGTACTTTATTGAGTAAGTAAACTGTTGACTTGAGTGTTTCACCCCACAAGGACTCCAGTAACACAACAAAGACATCATACTTCTCACCATGTCCTTTAGGGTCAGGTTCCCTCACTCAGCTATACCATTCTAATGAAAAGTACTAAACATGCATGATGTATTGAGCCACAATCTCACACTCAGTAAAGCAATTGGCAAAAGGTCCTGGACACTATTCAACGGAACCATCATAATGACCAGATCTGATAGCTTTGATCTTCTTGCCTAGTTGATTTTCAACTTCTGCTTTGAAGATCTTGAACATATCCTATGACTCTAACTTCTCAGGCAAAAGGTATAATTAAGCACATCGAAAATAGTCATCAATAAAACTGATAAAATATATTCGTCAATTCCAAAATACCTTAGGGAATTGTCCACACACACACACACACACACACACACACACACACACACACACACACACACACATATATATATGTATTTATCAGTTTCAAAGTGTCACTACATCGATTTGCACTTATGTTTCTTTTGTTAGTTATTTTTTCCTTTGACATACTATATGTAGACATCAAAGTCTGACATGTCAAGAGAATGAAGAATTCCTTATAGCATTAACCTTTCTAGGAATTATATGGATATACGTCCTAAATGCATATGGCACAACATGAACGAATTCTCATAAGTCAAATTTTATTTTGTACCTATACTGTACTTTATATCGTTGTCCATGAGTGCTATAATGTTTAATCTATATAGCTTATTAAATAGGGAACTTATTCCAATAAGTATTGAATTTTAGAAAATACTAATTGTTCCATTTTCAAATGAACAAGTGTATCTTAATTTGTCCAAAAAAATGGAAATTAAGTTTTGCCTAAATGACGAAATAACAAGTATATTTTTCAAAATTCAAAATATATTGGTCCCTAAGCAAAGCCTGAAAACATTTATAGCAGTCACTTTAGCCTTCTTACTGTTACCTGTATAGATATATATATTTCACCATCAATAGGCAATTAGCTACTAAGACAACCATGCTAAGTAACACTAATGTATGTGGTAGCGCCAATGTCTATCCACTAAATGTCAGTAGGTACAATGACAAAATTGACTTCTAAACTAACCTAACTGAGAAGTTTGATACCAAACATTGCAGTTTTAATACCCTTACTCATATTGATGGTCATTTTATATTCAGTGGTTTTAAAAATCTTAAGTTATTGGAATGTTGATGTTATAGGTAGATATATTATATGCACTAAATATAAAAGAGAGTATACCAACATATAACCTCACTTTATTGCCAAGAACACAAAGAAATAATGATAAATGAATAACTTACATATTATATATGTATAAATAAGTATTGGTAAAATGAGATACCAAGTATAACATTACGCTTAGTCTTTGGACTGCAGTGTAATTTATTAGTTGTACTCTCTGAATTATAGCTCATGATAATTTTCATTGGTCATATCATGTGTCTTCCTTTGGGCCGACACATGATATGCATAACTAAATTATCTTTTATATGAGTTATATCTGTCTAAATATATGGTTTACAAACTCTTGATCTACCACATAAAATATCTTCCTTTGGGTCAACACCCTATGCACATGATCTATAATAAAATTTATCCAATTATTGATCTTCCACGCAAAGTGTCTTCCTTTGGGCTGACACCTTGTTCATATAATCAATAGAATTTATTAAGCTATTGATCTTCCACACAAAATGTCTTTCTTTGGGCTGACATCTTGTGCACATAATCAATAAAATTTATCAATAAAATATATTCTTCATATGTAAACCATTCCTAACATATGTCTGGCATAAACATAACTTTCTTTTGGGCAAATTACATTTAGCATAGATATACATCTATCTGCACAGTATGCCCTAAACCTCCTTGATAGTTCTCACTTTAGTGATAATTATTAGTTTGGAATAGAATCATATGTGTAGATAGATACTTTAGGAAAACTAGTAAACTCAACTGTACTTTAGTAGCCTAATAATGTAGAAAATGAGCATAACATCAGACTAAAAACTTTAGAGCCTCTAAAAAGGTACTAAATGACATTTTCAAGGCTCAAAACAAGCTGTTATGGGGATTTACCTTATCGTAATAGATGCAGGGCTCTAAATGAGTTTCGAAACGCAACCAAGAATGCATCAAAACTCATCCCAAGCGAAAAGTTATGACCTCCGAAAGTTTTCTACATCAAAATGTGCTCGAACTCATCCACACTCATTACCAGTTGACTGAGAGTTTTGGCAGTCGACTGACATACATCACTTAATTACTTCAGTTGACTAGAATATCTTTTGTGAATGATTTCAAGAACCAATCGACTGGTTCTTGATAGTAGTTGACTGATCAAATCAGTCGACTGCTCTATTGCTCTAGTCGACTAAAATATCTTTTGTGTGCAACCTCGACCACATTAGTCGATTAAGGCCTTATGGTAGTCGACTTCCCAATCGACTAAAAAAGATTTTGTGCCCGAGTTTGAGCACATCAGTCGACTGACCTCGAGGGTAGTCGACTAGTATGTGCATTTGAACTCAATTTTAGGTGAAATAGTCGACTAGTGCTTGACATCAGTCGACTAGTAGACCCTTTAGTCGACTAGTGCAAGGCATCAGTAGATTGATAGGTGAATCAACATGATTTTTCTAGGGTAGACATGATGGTTTCACCATGAACAACATCAGTTACATCACCGTTCTTCATGTTCTTTATGGAAAAATATGAAACCTAAGATCTAGAATCTAAAACTAGATTTTCTACTTATGTTTTCATCAAATAACCATCATTTTGTGATAAAAAAATCCAAATCCTGTGCAAAATTGACAAAAAATGATGAAAACTACAACCAATGCCATAAAAATTGATAAAATGACCAGTGTGAAGATACCAAAAAAATCCAATTAAAAAGGTTGAAAAAAATCTAACTACGGGGGCAAGTGAAAAATCAACCGTGAAGATTTATCAAAAGAGAGAAATATAGATATCAAGGTTTATAAAAGGAATACAACTATGAAGTTTGGTGGTAAAAAGAAAAATCAACAATAAAGGACGAGCAAAAGGGGAAAAAATCTAGCTACATAGACTTGTAAAAGAAATATAACTATAAATGCTAGTAAAAAAAATTGACAATGAAGGCCAAATAAAAGGGAAAAAAACAACTATGAAGATAAATAAATGGAATGTAACTATGAAAGTTGATAGAAGAAAATATCAATAATAAAAAATAAAAAATAAATATAAAATTTAAGGAAGATATAAATAAAAAGGATAAAGAAGTATAAACAAGAGAATAAAAAATTAAAAGAAATTAATTATAAAATAGTACAAAAGGAAGATGCATAGAATGAAAAAAAACAATAACAAAGTAATAAAAGGACAAACAAGATAAGTCATTTATAATAAAAAGAAGATGTAGACAAAAATTAAAGAGTAAAATAAATATGATAAAAAAAAATAAGATCAAAAGAATGGCTCAAGAATAATATACAGAATATATATTGAGATGGATATAACTTAGTTTATGGGATACCAGAAATATTCAAAGACAAGAATAGGATCCTGCACTTAGGGTCATAGAAGCGGACTAAGTCAGAAGCAAGGTGACTTGAAAAAAGTAGAAGATAGTGTTAGTGTCAGCCCTTAGTGTAAATCATAAGATGATTGATTAGGGATCATATGTATCATATTTCATTAATAACAAGCAAAGAATGATTATTATATTTACTTTATGCGTGTGCCAGCCAAATAAATATAATAATACTCTTGAATAGTAGGTTCTAATCTACAGTGTATCAATTGGTAGAATTGATTATGAGATGTTGTAGAGAACACTATTCTTAAACATTCCTAGTCAAATATTGTATTAATAGACAAAGGGATATATTGATACATTGAGACTAGCCTGTAGGTCAATGGATGACTTGATCTCACAAGTCATGGATATGTGATATCACATTGACACATGGGTATATATATTGGAGAATATATGTACTGAATTGACCCGTCATGAGAAAGTGTTATGGATCATTATATGAGTGTTATATACTTTCTCATATGATTATTGGTATAAATAATTCTTTAGACTTGAAGTCACTACGATTCTCTATATAAGGAGTTATGTACTTTGGTATCGTCTAACGTCACCCGTAACAGGATTCACTATAATGGCGATTGTTGGGTATGTAATGAATTATGCAGATGGATGTGAGGGATGTAGATGGGATCTATCCCTCCCATATGACGGGAGTGATATCTTTGGCCTCTTGATAGAGTATCACCACGAAATGCATGGTCATGCTCAAATGAGTCAATATGAGATATTGAGCTCATTTGTTTGAGTGAGTCTACTTGGGGATCAAGAAACATAAAGATCGATAAGGGGATGACATGATTTATGCCAAGGATAGGAGGACACCATCATACATGATAATAGCCATGGAAAGGTTGTTGGATCTCGATTTTCTTGTAACTTGGGTAGCAATGATGTATTGCTAGATGCCGCTCATTGCTTATGCGTCTAAAAGGGGTTTTAGACACATTGCCAATGTTACAAGAGCCTATTGGGTCACACACAAATGACATTCTATTTTGGAGAGGGTTTCTTTTAGTTGACTAAAAGAACAATTGAGCAAATTGCCAAGACTTGAGTTAGACTCAAGTTAAACCATGGAAGATGATTCATCATGCAGAAAATCCAAGGGTCATCTATCATCATGTGATTAATCATGCAAGGGAATACCAAGGGTCTTGGTATTCATGATGAGGAGATGAGAGGTTTTCATGCATTGATGAAAGGGAATACCAAGGGTCATGATATTCATGAGGAGATAAGGGAGTTGATTTTGGTAGATAGGCGAGGTAGTTTGGGCATGCAAGCAAAGGAAGCTCTCTCTTTCTTCTCCTTCTTTCTTCCAAGTGTTCTTGGCAGTTTGCAAGGGTTGCTAGCACAACATGACTCTAAAACTGTTGAGTGTCAGTGTGGATACCATGGAGATATGGTTGTCCTTACCATTTTGAGATCTGACTGCGTTTGGATAGCGGGATTACGAAGGGCTCGCATCGAAGGTATATTTCTTCTTCTAGATAAGATCTAGATTAAACTAAGAAAATGATCTATATGTTTTGCATGGATCTCTGTGTTGGGAGGGGAAACTTCGCTTCCCCTTCGACTCGGTCACTTGTTCATGGCGATCCCTTCTACGTCCCCGGATAAAAAATTTATCCTTGACAAGAGGGATTGCTCAAGCAACCTTGTCATCGTCGTGCTATTCGTTTAGAGTAGTCACTTGAACAAACTTGTTGTTCAAGCGACCAACCTCTATTCCACGAATAGCCGAGGAATAGATGATGTACGGATCGTCAGCTTTTGTGTTTATGTTCGGGGTCCAAGTTATATTAGCCACATACATAAAGTAAACAACCACATACAACATGCATATAATTGAAAAACAATTATAGACATAATACAAAAGAACACTAATCAAAGTAAACAAGATTATACCTCTTGATCTTCTATTGTATGTCCTTCCTCCTTTTGGACGTCGTGTGGGCGACGATCTTCCAAAAGTCAAAGCCTCCTAGATCACCAATCTTCCTTTCCTTGTTCACTCCGAACAAAGGAAGATCATAAAACAAAACACTTCTTCCTATCTAGAACCGGCCACCAAGTCAATAGACTTGATGTTGCCGTCGGCCAAGGAAGAGAACATGGAGTATGGAAACTGGCCAAAGGAGAATCAATGGGAGCATGGGCGTCAGCCAACACTTGGAGAAGAGAAAGCAAACCAACCCTTCACCTTGTTGCCGCCCAAAACCCTAACCCTAGCTCTCCTAATTGCCGGCCAAAGAAGAAGGGAAGAAGGATAGGTTGAGCACCGGACAAAGTATATGGAAGAAGGATAGGTGTCGGCCAACCTTAGGAAGAAGAAGAAGAATCCTCCTCCACTTGTTGCCACCCACCCCAACACCAAAAACCCTAGCCGCCCACTCCTAATCCTAACCCTAATGGGATTGCTTGCCACCCAAGGGAAGCAAACCCTAATTCCATCCATCAAGTTGCCGCCCACCCCTATCATCTCCTTTTATAGAGTTAGGGATAAGCCTCCTTTTAATCTCCACCATTGGTTCTAGGGATTTAATCTCAACCGTCGGATCTAGAGATTTAATCTCAATCGTCGGATCTAGAGATTTAATCTCTACCTTTGGATCTAGAGTTTTCTTTTCATCCATTGGATCTAAGCTTCATGAGGTATTAATAGGCTACAATAGGAACCATGATGAGGAGTTGGATCTTGGCCACCCAATGGATCAAGCTCACATAAAGTCCGATCCATTAATGATTATCCATTCTACTAGAGGATTATCATTGATCTACCTCACCAACCCCAATAAGTTAATATGGGCTCCATATATTATTTGTATATTTTCTCCCCGTGTTTAAGATCTCGAATGTCTGTCGATTAATTAATTTACTGACCATTAATTAATCAACATCTAACTCCATGAGTAGTACCACTCAACCTTTTCATCATGTCGGACCAAGTCCACCTGCAGGGTTTACATGATGAACCTTATGAGCTCCTCAAG
This sequence comes from Wurfbainia villosa, assembly GCA_025175895.1. Lineage (NCBI taxonomy): Eukaryota > Viridiplantae > Streptophyta > Magnoliopsida > Zingiberales > Zingiberaceae > Wurfbainia > Wurfbainia villosa. The sequence goes on along the minus strand of CM045994.1, from coordinate 84,174,948 downwards.
GGGACATCATCATCCTAATATATAGGACACGGTTTCCTCCTATAATCAACGAAACACCATATAAATAATATCATTTCCCAACTTACCGAGCCTATCGATTTAATCTATAAATCTCGCCCATTGGTAAATCAAAGAATTGACTGCTAAGTATATGTGCCCGTTATTATATCGGGATTAAGAGTATGTACAATATAATATCTGAGGTCTGATTCGATTATGTAGTCAGCAATAAATCGAATCACCTCTATGTCGGTCCTGCTCAATACACACAAAGTGTACTAGTGTGATTTTATGGTCAAGACAAACCAATACCAAATCACACTACAACCATACCAATGGTTTTTCCAAAGCCATCTCGGTTGTGAGCCTATACTTATACTCTCAAGGAGCCGATAACATGATCTCCCGTGTGACACTACACACCATGTTATCTACAATGTAATGTATTAGACAATATGTATAACCATAAAAATATACAAACAACGATCATGTGATTCTTATTTCAAAATAAAGATCTTCATACAAAAGATAGACTTTTCAGTATACATCCCAACAATCTCCCACTTATACTAAAAGACTATGCTGTCCTCATACTATCAAACATTTGATTCTCCTTCCCTCCACATGTCTATCAATGCTCTCGCTAGAAGGGCCTTAATGAAAGGGTCTACCAGGTCATCCTCTGATGCAATCTAGGCGACAACAACTTCTACCTCCTTTACGATTTCTTCTATCAGGTGGTACTTACGCTCTATGCATTTACTTACCTTATGGGCTCGTGGTTCCTTCGAGTTTGCAACTGCACCATTGTTATCACAATAAATTGTGATAGTTTTGGGCAAACCAAGAATCACATCCAAGCCCATCAGGAAGTTCCTGAGCCACATAACTTCTTTGGCTACCTCAGAGGCTGCCACATACTCAGCTTCCATGGTGGAGTCCGCCACACATTTTTGCTTGACACTCCTCCATATAAAGGCTCCACCTCCCAAAGTAAACACAAAACCTGAGGTAGACTTACTGTTATCCCTATCAGATTGGAAGTCGGAATCCGTGTAACCCACATGAAGTAATTGGTCTGCCTGGTAAACTAGCATATAATCCCTAGTCCTTCTCAGGTACTTCAATATATGCTTTACCGCAGTCCAATGTCCCTATCCTAGATTACTCTGATATCTGCTAACCATGCCCATGGCAAAGCAGATATCTGGTCTCCTACATAGCATCGCATATATGAGGCTTCCTACTGCCGAAGCATAAGAAACTGCCTTCATCTCCGCTATCTCCTCAGATGTTCTAGGACACATCTCCTTAGATAAAGGAACTCCATGCCTGAAAGGTAGAAAACCTTTCTTGGAGTTCTGCATGCTAAAACAATCCATAATCGTGTCTATGTATGAAGCTTGGGATAAGAACAACATCCTTTTCTTGTGATCCCTTATAACCTTGATCCCAAGGATGTGTCCCACTTCTCCCAAGTCCTTCATATCAAACTGTTTGGACAACTATACCCTTACGTCCGATAACACCTTGATATTGTTGCCAATCAACAAAATGTCATCTATGTATAGTACAAGAAATACCACTATGTTTCCGTCACATCTCTTGTATACACAAGACTCATCCGGACTTTGAATAAATCCATAAGACTGGATTACCTCATCAAATTGGATGTTCCAAGACCTCGAAGCTTGCTTCAATCCATAAATGGACCGATTAAGCTTACATACAAGATGCTCTTTACCCTTCACAATGAATCCCGCTGGTTGCTTCATATAGATGTTTTCCTCAAGACTTCCATTAAGGAAAGTTGTCTTGACATCCATCTGCCACACCTCATAATCTATATGAGTTGCAATGCATAAGAGAATTCGGATAGACTTAAGCATGACTACTGGCAAAAAGGTCTCCTCATAATCGATACCCTCTTTCTGAGTATACCCCTTCACAACAAGCCTCGCTTTGAAGGTCTCAACCTTCCCATCTATTCCTCTCTTTCTTTTATAGATACACTTGCATCCAATGGTTTTTACACCATCGGGTGGTTCTACTAGCTCTCAGACCTGATTTAAATCCATAGATTCAATCTCAGCATTCATTGCACTTTACCAAGATACTGCATCTTTATCTTGGATTGCCTCGTCATATGTCCAGGGATCAGGTTCATGTTCGCCAGGGACCAAATCAGAAGATTCTCCCAAGAACATGAATCTATCAGGTTGTCTAACAACCCTCCCACTACGATGAGGTATCACCTGTGTATCCTCTGTGACACATGGTGCAGTGACTTGTGGTATATCCTCTTGTACTGATGGTACTGAAGAAGTGACTTCCCCTTTTAATTCCTCCAGAACAATTTTACTCATGGGTTTGTGGTTCATCACATAGTCTTCCTCTAGAAATCTGGCGTTCGTGCTAACGATCACCCTCTGATTTCTAGGACTATAAAACAAACCACCCTTCGTTCCACTAGGATAGCCAACGAACATGCATACTTCTGTACGAGGTTCCAACTTACCAGCATCCGCCTTCAGCACATGTGTTGGACTCCCCAAATCTGAATATGTCTTAGACTAGGCTTTCGCCCAGTCCACAATTCTGTGGGAGTAGAAGGCACTGATTTAGATGGAACCAAGTTCAGAATGTACACCGCCATATCTAGAGCATATCCCCAGAATGAATCTGGCAACTCAGAATAACTCATCATCGATCTAACCATCTCCATAAGAGTCCTATTCCTTCGCTCTGCTACACCATTCTGCTGGGGTGTGCCAGGTGCAAATAATTGGGATTGAATCCTAGCCTCTGATAAGTAATTCCTAAACTCTCCCAAGAGGTACTCACCACCACGATCAGATCGTAGTGTCTTGATACTTTTACCTTAACGTTTCTCCACATTAGCCTTGAATTCTTTGAACTTGTCAAAGCATTCAGACTTGCGGCTCATCAAGTAAATGTATCCATATCTCGAATAATCGTCTATAAAAGAGACGAAATACTCAAAATCACCTCTAGCCTGGATAGACATAGGACTACACAAATCAAAATGAACTAATTCTAACACATCTTTTGCTTTATACCCCTTGGCCTTAAAAGGCCTCTTGGTCATTTTATCCTCCAAGCAAGATTTGTAGGTTGGGAAATCTTCCACCACTAATGAACCCAGAGGTCCATCAGCTATCAACCTTTGAATTTTGCTTAGGTTAATATGACTAAGCCTAAGATGCCAAAGATATGTTTGGTTCATCTTCGAAGGTTCTTTTCTCTCATTGGAATTAGAAGATGAGTTATTAACTTCTATTTGCATTGTGGGAGCTTTTGGTTCAAGCGTGTATAAATTTCCTATCAATGCACCCGAACAGATAATATCCCTATTCATTTTTATAACAACTCTGTCATTAAAAGAAATAGAATATCCATCCATAAATAATTTAGAAACCGAAATTAAATTCTTTCTAAATGAAGGTACATAAAGGGAATTTTTCAGAACCAAAGTTTTATTTTTCTCAAAAGATAAATAAAATGTCTCCCACTATAATAGCCGCCACCTTCATAGCATTGCCTAAGTAAACGGTAATCTCTCCCTCAGCTCGTCGTCGGGTTTCCTAGAACCCCTGCAAAGTATTGTAGACATGATCAGAGGCTCCTATATCTACACACCAGGTGCTGGTAGATAACACTGCTAACCATGTTTCAACGACTAGACCAAAGGATATACCTTTGTTCTGCTTCAGATTGGGACAATCCTTCTTCCAATGTCCATCCTGCTTGCAAGTGAAGTATTTGCCTTTCGGTTTCTTCACTCCTCCCTGAGATCCTCCCACCACCTTTGCTCTAGCTTGTTTCTTCTTCTTCTTGCCTTTCGGCTTAGAAGTAGAAACCTTCTGAGCAACCATGGCCTGAGCCTGAGGAAGCCTTTCTGTCAACTGGAGAATGATATCGACCTAGGTTTACCCATCGATCTCAGCTTTAAGGACTTCCAGCTCATTCGCAGGCTTAGGAGGACACTCTTCGAAGAGTACATATTTGTATTCCTCAGCAGTCAAGACAATGTCAAGATTCCTCTTCCAATCAACATAGTTGGGTCCAGTAAGTTTATTCTCTTTCAGTATCACAGCAAGCGGGTTGAAAGTCATTTTGAAAGAAAATCTAAGAATCACATAGATCAAAACATTAGATTTCAAAAAATTATTGATTCCTCAAACAATAAAATTTTAAAATCAACCTGTTGGCAATGTGCTATTTCTCGGAATGCTCATAGGCTCCCATGTCCCCGGATTAAAATTTTCACTAATGAAAACTAATCCGGATGAGATAAGTTTCCTAAGCACAACCAATTCGTCGTCGTGCCAATGACTCGAGCGATCGCTTGAACAAACTAGTTGTTCAAGCAACCAAACTCTTCTAGTCGATTAGCCGCGGAAGAGACGACGGACGGATTGCCGGTTTTTGTGTTTCTTATTCGGGGTCCATGATTATACAAATACATGCAAATGTAAACTAGTATAATCAACATATACTAACATAAAGAACATAAGCTAGCATATCAATAAGAACATGCAAAGAACAATAATAAAAGTTGTAAAACTTTTATACCTCTTGATCTTCTATCGTATGTCCTAACCTCCTTGTAGACTTCGTGTGGGCGAAGATCCTCCACAAGTTGAAGCTTCCTAGGTCTTCTTCAATCCAAAGAAAGAAGAACTCTCCTTCCCTTCTTGCTTGAGCCAACCACCAATCCACAAAGGATTGGTGCCGCTGGCCCCAAGAATAGAGAGAACTAAATGGAAACCACCAAGGAACAAAACTAGGGACAAACCCTAGCTTCTAGTGCCACCAGCGAATAGGGAGTGAAGAGGATAAAAGGAACATGTTGGACGCCGGCCAAGGTATAGGGAAAAGATAAGTAGCCGGCAACACCCTAGGAAGAAGAAGAGCACTTCCCCTATAGTTGCCGCCCAACCAAGCTTTCAAACCCTAGCCGCCCAACCTTTCTTCCTTTGGATTTCTTGCCGCCCAACCATGGTGGAGAGAAGAGATCTAGGAGCTAGCCACCTTCAAGGAAGAAGAAGAGATCTTCCACAAGTTGCCGCCCACCCTTCTTTCCTAACCTTGGCCGCCCATCCAAAGGAGCCAAACCCTAATTAGGGTTTCCTCCTTAGGGTTGCTTGCCGCATTTTAATGTAACGACCTGGCCCCTATTGGCGGAATTTGGCGACCCCTATTGGTCAACGACCATCGCCCCTGTTGGCCCGTCGTTACTCACCTGGTCTTCCCACCCCTGGAAGTGGGTTTTTGCCTTCCCCAGGATTCGAACTCTAGACCTCCAGGCTAAGTACTAAAGTTTATGAATCCTGGTAACCAAGTGATCCATGCTCTTCTTCTTCCTAGGGTGTTGCCGGCTACTTCTCTTTTCCCTATACCTTGGTCGGAGCCCAACATGTTCCTTTTATCCTCTTCACTCCCTATTGGCCGGCGGCACTAGAAGCTAGGGTTTGTCCCTAGTTTTGTTCCTTGGTGGTTTCCATTTAGTTCTCTCTATTCTTGGGGCCGGCGGCACCAATCCTTTGTGGATTGGTGGTTGGCTCAAGCAAGAAGGGAAGGAGAGTTCTTCTTTCTTTGGATTGAAGAAGACCTAGGAAGCTTCAACTTGTGGAGGATCTTCGCCCACACGAAGTCTACAAGGAGGTTAGGACATACGATAGAAGATCAAGAGGTATAAAAGTTTTACAACTTTTATTATTGTTCTTTGCATGTTCTTATTGATATGCTAGCTTATGTTCTTTATGTTAGTATATGTTGATTATACTAGTTTACATTTGCATGTATTTGTATAATCATGGACCCCGAATAAGAAACACAAAAACCGGCAATCCATCTGTCGTCTCTTTCACAGCTAATCGACTAGAAGAGTTTGGTTGCTTGAACAACTAGTTTGTTCAACCGATCGCTCGAGTCGTTGGCACGACGACGAATTGGTTGTGCTTAGGAAACTCATCCCATCTGGATTAGTTTTCATTAGTGAAAATTTTAATCCAGGGACATGGGAGCCTATGAGCATTCCGAGAAATAGCACATTGCCAACAAATGGTATCAGAGCCACGGTTTCTGGTTTTGTGTGTTTTGGATTCGGTTACTTTCATGCACTTATCATATATTGTGTATGCCGGATAATAGTAGGATGTGCGTAGGTTAACTTTTTGGTTGTAGGCATAAGATCCAACTATTATGGCTATATATGTGTGTATGTGATTGCATGTGTGTGATTGTATATTATTTGAATCCTCGGGGTTGACGAGGCTAAATTAGTATTTAATTTTTGTAATTGAATACGACATTGTTTAGCCACTCTTTATTTTATTTTACTTTCGATCTAGATTTCATGTACACTCCCTCGTGGAGTATAGGATCGATGGATGTAAAATAAAATAGGTTTTATTCTCGGGTCGGATCTCCGGTTGGCTCGTACATGGCGTAGGAGGAGCGGATGAGGTGGCGACACGACGGGACGCATATTGGAGAACAATGCCATAATAGTTGGAAAAATTTTGATTTTTCCATATTTATTGCTGATTTGTTTTATATGCATGTTGTGTGTGCTTGAAAATTCCTCATTGTCAATTTACTAAGTGGGAGAGGGACATTTTAATTAATTCCCATGGCCTCCATTACAATTTGACATGTGATGCAACAAACTTGCGCGTCGGCTTTGAGTGCCTTCCTCCCCATCGGATGAGTTTGTTTGCAGATCACTAGGTCAAATAATGGTTATAAAAAATTATCTAGGAGCGTGTGTACTTCCACAGCGGTAAGGCACATAATCCAAAATAATTCCCTTAGTACCGTGTAATGGTGCACACTTAGATGCAAATAAAATGTGCTTTTATTTGTAGGGCCGAAGAGAAACCAACTATTAATTTTATTTGTCAAAAAGTAAGGTTGACAAGATAATAAAATTAATGGGTTAAACCTCCTCTTACAAATGTAGAATTCGTATACGTCCACACAGCGTGGCATGCGATATTCTCGGTGTTTGAGGTGTTGGTTGATTTCGAAATTTTATTGTTTGAGGAATCAATAATTTTTATTGAAATCTACAGTAATAATAAGCATGTTGTGTGTGCTTGAAAATTCTTCATTGTCAATTTACTAAGTGGGAGAGGGACATTTTAATTAATTCCCGCGGCCTCCATTACAATTTGACGTGTGATGCAACAAACTTACGTGTCGGCTCTGAGTGCCTTCCTCCCTATGGATGGGTTTGTTTGCGGATCACTAGGTCAAATAATGGTTATAGGAAATTATCTAGGAGCGTGTGTACTTCCACAACGGTAAGGCACATAATCCGAAATAATTCCCTTAGTACCGTGTAATGGTGCACACTTAGATGCAAATAAAAAGTATCCTCCCCATTGGAGTCACTGCTTTTATTTGTAGGGCCAAAGAGAAACCAACTATTAATTTTATTTGTCAAAAAGTAAGGTTGACAAGATAATAAAATTAATGGGTAAAACCTCCTCTTACAAATGTAGAATTCGTATACGTCCACACTGCGTGGCATGCGATATTCTCGGTGTTTTGAGGTGTTGGTTGATTTCGAAATTTTATTGTTTGAGGAATCAATAATTTTTTGAAATCTAAAGTAATGATCTATGTGATTCTTAGGACTTTCAAAATTGACTTTCAGTCCACTTATTGTGATACTAAAGGAAATAAACTTACTGTATCCAAATAATATTGATTGGAAAAGATTCTAGATATTTTCTTATCTGCTAAGGAGTACAAGTATGCACTCTTCAAAGAGTGTCCCCAAGCCATCATTGCTCAAAAGGGTTTCTACTTCTAAGCCGAAAGGCAAGAAGAAGAAGAAACAAGGTGAAGCAAAGATGGTGGGAGGATCTCAGGGAAGAGTGAAAAAGCCGAAAGGCAAGTACTTCACTTGCAAGAAGGATGGACATTGGAAGAAGGATTTTCCCAATCCAAAACAGAACAAAGGGGAGATTACCATTTACTTGGGCAATGCCATGATGGTAGCGGCTATTGCAGTGGGAGAAGTTTTATTTATCTCTTGAGAATAATAAAACTTTGGTTCTAGAAAATTCCCTTTATGTACCTTTATTTATAAAGAATTTAGTTTCAGTTTCTAAATTATTATGGATGGATATTCTATTTCTTTTAATGACAGAGTTGTTATAAAAAGGAATAGGGAGAATATCTATTCAGATACATTGAAAGGAAATTTGAACCAAAACCTCCCACGATGCAAATTGAAGTTAATAACTCATCTTCTAATTCCAATAAGAGAAAAGAACCTTCGAAGATGAACCAAACATATCTTTGGCTTCTTAGGCTTGGTCACATTAACCTAAGCAGAATTCAAAGGTTGAAAGCTGATGGACCTTTGGGTTCATTAGTGGTGGAGGATCTCCCAACCTACGAATCTTGCTTGGAGGGTAAGATGACCAAGAGGTATTTTTAAGGCCAAGGGGTATAGAGCCAAAGATGTGTTAGAAATGGTTCATTCTGATTTGTGTGGTCCTATGGCTATCTAGGCAAGAGGTAATCTTGAATATTTCGTCTCTTTTGTAGATGATTATTCAAGATGTGGATGACACTACGATCTAGTCGTGGTGGTGACAACCTCTTGGGAGAATTTAGGAACTACTTATCAGAGGTTGAGATTCAATCCCAATTGACTGCACCTGGCACACCCCAGCAGAACGGTGTAGCAGAGCGAAGGAATAGGACTCTTATGGAGATGGTTAGATCGATGATGAGTTATTCTGACTTGTTTTATAGTCCTAGAGATCAGAGGGTGATCGTTAACACGAATGTCAGATTTCTAGAGGAAGACTATGTGATAAGCCACAAGCCCAAGAGTAAAATTGTTCTAGGGGAGTTAAAAGGGGAAGTCACTTCTTTAGTACCACCGGTACAAGAGGATATACCACATGTCACTGCACCGCGTGTCACAAAAGGATACACAGATGATACCTCATCGTAGTGGGAGGGTTGTTAGACAGCATCTTAGATTCATGTTTTTGGGTGAATCTTCTGATTTGGTCCCTAGCAAACATGAACCTGATCCCTAGACATACGACGAGACAATCCAAGATATAGATACAACATCTTGGCAAAGTGCAATGAATACTGAGATTGAATCCATGGATTCAAGTCAGGTCTGGGAGCTCTTATGCATAGCAGCTCATATGGATTATGAGGTGTGGCACATGGATGTCAAGACAGCTTTCCTTAATGGAAGTCTTGAGGAAAACATCCAAATGAAGCGACCAGAGGGATTCATTGCTAAGGGCAAAGAGCATCTTGTAGGTAAGCTTAATCGGTCCATTTATGGATTGAAGCAAGCTTCGAGGTCTTGGAACATCCGCTTTGAGGAGGTAAATCAGTCTTATGGATTTATTCAAAGTCTGGATGAGTCTTGTGTATACAAGAGATGTGACGGAAACGTAGTGGTATTTCTTGTACTATACGTAGATAATATTTTGGTAGTTGGCAACAATATCAGAGTGTTATCAGACGTAAGGGTATGGTTTTCCAAACAGTTTTGAAGGACTTGGGAGAAGTGGGTCACAACCTTAGGATCAAGGTTGTTGTGCTTATCCCAAGCTTCATACATAGACATGATTTTGGATCGTTTTAGCATGCAGAATTCCAAGAAGGGTTTTCTACCTTTCAGGTATGGAGTTACTTTATCTAAGGAGATGTGTCCTAGATCATCTGAGGTGATAAAGAAGTTGAAGGTGGTTCCTTATGCTTTGGCAGTAGGAAGCCTCATGTATGCTATGTACGAGACAAGATATCTGCTTTGCCATGGGCATGGTTAGCAGATATCAGAGTAATCCAGGACAGGGACATTGGACTGCGGTAAAAGCATATATTGTAGTGCCTGAGAAGGACTAGGGATTATATGCAAGTTTACCGGGCAGACCAATTACTCCCTATGGGTTGCATGGATTACGATTTCCAATCAGATAGGAATAACAGTAAGTCTACCTCAGGTTTTGTGTTTACTTTAGGAGGTGGAGCCATTGTATAGAGGAGTGCCCAGCAGAAATGCGTTGCGGACTCCACCATGGAAGCTGAGTATGTGGCAGCCTATGAGGTGGCCAAAGAAGCTGAGTGGCTCAGGAACTTCCTGATGGACTTGGATGTGATTCCTGATTTGCCCAGAACTATCACAATTAATTGTGATAATAATGGTGCAGTTGCAAACTCGAAGGAACCACGAGCCCATAAGGCTAGTAAACACATAGAGTGCAAGTACCACCTGATACGAGAAATCGTAAAGGAGGTAGAAGTTGTTGTCGCCTAGATTGCATCAGAGGATGACCTGGTAGACCCTTTCACTAAGGCCCTTCTAGCGAGAGCTTTGATAGGCATGTGGAGGGAAGGGGAATCAGATGTATGACAGTATGATGACAGCATAGTCTTTTAGTATAAGTGGGAGATTGTTGGGATGTATACTGAAAGCCTAGCTCTTTTGTATGAACATCTTTATTTTGAAATAAGAATCACATGATCATTGTTTGCATATTTTTATAGTTATGCAAAATTATCTAATACTTTATATTGTAGATAACATGGTGCTTGGGTGTGGCACAGAAGATCATGTTATCAGTCCCTTGTAGAGTATAAGTAGAGGCTCACAACCAAGATGGTTTTGGATAAACCATTGGCATGGTGGTAGTGTAGCTTGGTATTGTTTTATCTTGAACATAGAGTTACACTAGTACACTTAGGTGTATTGAGCAGGACCGACATAGAGGTGATTCAATTTGTTGCTGACTACATAATTGAATCGGACCTCGGATATTATGTTGTACATGCTCTTAATCCCGATATAATAACGGACACATGTACTTAGTATTTATTTCTTTGATTTACCAGAGGGTGAGATTTCTATGGATTAAATAAATATGCCCGGTAAGTTGGAAAATGATATTATTTACATGGTGTGTTGTTGATTATAGAAGGAATCCGTGTCCTATGTATTAGGTTGATGATGTCCCCTTGAGGAGCTCATAAGGTTCATCATGTAAACCCTGCAGGTTGACTTAGTCAACATGATGATAAGGTTGAGTGGTACTACTCGAGGAGTTAGATGTTAATTAATTAATGGTCAGTAAATCAATTAATTGACGGACATTCGATATCTTAAACACGGGGAGATGAATGTACAAATAATATAAGGAGCCCATATTAATTTATGGGGGTTGGTGAGGTAGTTCGATGATGATCCTCTATTGGAATGGAACATCATTGATGGATCAAGTTTGTGTGGTTCCGATCCATCGGGTGGCCAAGATCCAACTCCTCCTCATGGTCCCTATCGTAGCCTAATATAAACCTCATGAAGTCTAGATCAAATGATGGAAAACAAATCTCTAGATCCGACGGTTGGGATTAAATCCCTAGAACCGACGATTGAGATTAAATCTCTAGATCCGACGGTTGAGATTAAAACCCTAGAACCGATGGTGGAGATTAAACCAAGGCCTAAACCTAACTCTATATATATATGGGAGATTGGGTTGGGCGGCAACTAAGTTTTTTGGTTGGATGATGGATGCTAAGGAGATTAGGGTTTTGCCAAGCCTTGCTTGGGCTGCAAGCAACCCTAAGGAGGAAACCCTAATTAGGGTTTGGCTCCTTTGGATGGGCGGCCAAGGTTAGGAAAGAAGGGTGGGCGGCAACTTGTAGAAGATCTCTTCTTCTTCCTTGAAAGTGGCTAGCTCATAGATCTCTTCTCTCCACCATGGTTGGGCGGCAAGAAATCCAAAGGAAGAAAGGTTGGGCGGCTAGGGTTTGAAAGCTTGGTTGGGCGGCAACTATAGGGGAAGTGCTCTTCTTCTTCCTAGGGTGTTGCCGGCTACTTCTCTTTTCCCTATACCTTGGCCGGCGCCCAACATGTTCCTTTTATCCTCTTCACTCCCTATTGGCCGGCGACACTAGAAGCTAGGGTTTGTCCCTAGTTTTGTTCCTTGGTGGTTTCCATTTAGTTCTCTCTATTCTTGGGGCCGGCGGCACCAATCCTTTGTTGATTGGTGGTTGGCTCAAGCAAGAAGGGAAGGAGAGTTCTTCTTTCTTTGGATTGAAGAAGACCTAGGAAGCTTCAACTTGTGGAGGATCTTCGCCCACACGAAGTCTACAAGGAGGTTAGGACATACGATAGAAGATCAAGAGGTATAACAGTTTTACAACTTTTATTATTATTCTTTGCATGTTCTTATTGATATGCTAGCTTATGTTCTTTATGTTAGTATATGTTGATTATACTAGTTTACATTTGCATGTATTTGTATAATCATGGACCCCGAATAAGAAACACAAAAACCGGCAATCCGTCCGTCGTCTCTTCCGTGGCTAATCGACTAGAAGAGTTTGGTTGCTTGAACAACTAGTTTGTTCAAGCGATCACTCGAGTCGTTGGCACGATGACGAATTGGTTGTGCTTAGGAAACTCATCCTATCCGGATTAGTTTTCATTAGTGAAAATTTTAATCCGGGGACATGGGAGCCTATGAGCATTCCGAGAAATAGCACATTGCCAACACAACCAACACCTCAAAACACCGAGAATATCATATGCCACGATAGTGTGGACGTATACGAATTCTACATTTATAAGAGGAGGTTTTACCCATTAATTTTACTATCTTGTCAACCTAACTTTTTGACAAGTAAAATTAATAGTTGGTTCCTCTTTGGCCCTACAAATAAAAGCAGTGACTCCGATGGGGAGGATACTTATATTTGTATCTAAGTGTTCACCATTACTCGGTACCAAGGTAATTATCTCGGGTTATGTGCCTTCCGATGGAGAAGTACACACGCTCCTTAATAATTCCCTATAACCATATTTGACCTTGTGATCCGCAAACAAACTCATCCGATGGGGAGGAAGGCACTCAGAGCCGACGCGCAAGTTTGTTTGTATCACTTGTCAAATCGTAATGGAGGCCGTGGGAATTTATAAAAATTTCCCTCTCCCACTTAGTAATTTGAAATTGAGGAATTTTCTAGCCTACGACATGCATATCAAACAATAAGCAATAAATATGAAAAATAAAAATTTTCCAACTATTATGGCTTTTGTCTTCAATATGTCTCCCGTCATATTGTCTTCTCGTCCGCTCCTCCTACGCCATGTACGAGCCATTTGGAGATCCAAGCCGAGACTAAGAACTATTTTAATTTACATCCATCGATCCTATACTCCACGAGGGAGTGTACATGAAATCTAGATCGAAAGTAAACTAAAATAAAAAGAGTGGCTAAACAATGTCGTATCTAATTTACAAAAAATTAAATACTAGCCTCATCAACCCCGACTATTCAACAAAATATACTATTACACACATACAATCACATACACACATATGGCCATAATAGTCGGATCTTATGCCTGCAACCAAAGATTTAACCTACGCATATCCTACTATTATCCGGCACATATAATATATGAAAAATGCATAAGAGTAACCGAATCTTAAACACACAAAACTGGAAACCATAACTCTGATACCAATTGTTGGGAGGGGAAACTTCGCTTCCCCTTTGACTCGGTCACTTGTTCATGGTGATCCCTTCTACGTCCCTGGATAAAAAATTTATCCTTAATAAGAGAGATTGCCCAAGCAACCTTGTCATCGTCGTGTTATTCGTTTAGAGTAGTCACTTGAACAAACTTGTTGTTCAAGCGACCAACCTCTATTCCACAAATAGCCGCGGAATAGACGATGTACGGATCGCCGGCTTTTGTGTTTATGTTCGGGGTCCAAGTTATATTAGCCACATACATAAAGTAAACAACCACATACAACATGCATATAATTGAAAAACAATTATAGACATAATACAAAAGAATGCTAATCAAAATAAACAAGATTATACCTCTTGATCTTCTATTGTATGTCCTTTCTCCTTTAGGACATCGTGTGGGCGACGATCTTCCAAAAGTCGAAGCCTCCTAGATCACCAATCTTCCTTTCCTTGTTCACTCCGAACAAAGGAAGATCATAAAATAAAACACTTCTTCCTATCTAGAACTGGCCACCAAGTCATTAGACTCGATGTTGCCGCTAGCCAAGGAAGAGAACATGGAGTATGGAAACCGGCCAAAGGAGAATCAGTGGGAGCATGGGCGCCGGCCAACACTTGGAGAAGAGAAAGCAAACCACCCCTTCACCTTGTTGCCACCCAAAACCCTAACCCTAGCTCTCCTAATTGCCGACCAAAGAAGAAGGGAAGAAGGATAGGTTAAGCACCGGCCAAAGTATATGGAAGAAGGATAGGTGCCGGCTAACCTTAGGAAGAAGAAGAAGAATCCTCCTCCACTTGTTGCCGCCCACCCAACACCAAAAACCCTAGCCGTCCACTCCTAATCCTAACCCTAACCCTAATGGGATTGCTTGCCGCCCAAGGGAAGCAAACCCTAATGCCATCCATCAAGGGTCCTCCCACCCCTATCATCTCCTTTTATAGAGTTAGGGATAAGCCTCCTTTTAATCTCCACCATTGGTTCTAGGGATTTAATCTCAACCGTCGGATCTAGAGATTTAATCTCAACCGTCGGATCTAGAGATTTAATCTCTACCTTTAGATCTAGAGTTTTCTTTTCATCCATTGGATCTAAGCTTCATGAGGTATTAATAGGCTACAATAGGGACCATGATGAGGAGTTGGATCTTGGCCACCCAATGGATCAAGCCCACATAAAGTCCGATCCATTAATGATTATCCATTCCACTAGAGGATTATCATTGATCTACCTCACCAACCCCCATAAGTTAATATGGGCTCCATATATTATTTGTACATTTTCTCGCCGTGTTTAAGACCTCGAATGTCCGTCGATTAATTAATTTACTGACCATTAATTAATCAACATCTAACTCCATGAGAAGTACCACTCAACCTTTTCATCATTCCGGACCAAGTCTACCTGCAAGGTTTACATGATGAACCTTATGAGCTCCTCAAGGGGACATCATCATTCTAATATATAGGACACGGTTTCCTCCTATAATCAATGGCACACCATATAAATAATATCATTTCCCAACTTAATAAGCCTATCGATTTAATCTATAAATCTCGCCCATTGATAAATCAAAGAAATGACTACTAAGTATATGTATCCGTTATTATATCGGGATTAAGAGTATATACAATATAATATCTGAGATCTGATTCGATTATGTAGTCAGCAATAAATTGAATTACCTCTAAGTCGGTCCTGCTCAATTCACACAAAGTGTACTAGTGTGATTTTATGGTCAAGACAAACCAATACCAAATCACTCTACAACCATACCAATGTTTTGTCCAAAGCCATCTCGGTTGTGAGCCTATACTTATACTCTACAATGAGCCGATAACATGATCTCCCGTGTGACACCACACACCATGTTATCTACAATGTAATGTATTAGACAATATGCATAACCATAAAAATATGCAAACAATGATCATGTGATTCTTATTTCAAAATAAAGATGTTCATACAAAAGATAGACTTTTCAGTATACATCCCAACACTCTAGAGGGATCTAGTTTGTATTTTTGTTTCTACTGCGGTTGTGCGAAGTATTTTGCCCGCGATGTTGTGAATGTCACAATCCGGAATTCCCTACAGATAGAAGTCGAGTTGAGAGGTGGGTAATTCGTGAAGTGAAGAAAGTAGAAGTAAGTTGAGGTGGAGAATAGGGTGATTCAAAGGGAAGCAATGAAGATAGAAATACCTCAAATCAGGAGTAGGGTGACTCAAGAAGGATAGAAGACAGAAGTAAGTCGAGTCAAAGAGTAGGGTGACTTGAGAGGCTGGGGAGCAATGAAGACAAAAGTACCCTGAGTCGGAAGAAAGGTGATTCGGGAAGGATAGAAGATAGAAGTAAGTCAAGTTGGGAGAAGAATAACTCAGAAAGTGAAGAAAGCAGAAGTAAGCTAGCCGGGGAGTAAGGTGACTTGAGAGGCTGTGGAGAAATGAAGATAAAAGCATCGAGTCGGGAACAGGTGACTTGAAAAGAATAGAAGACATAAGCAAGCCGAGTCAGGAGTAGGGTAACTCGGGAAGTGATGAAAGCAAAAGTATGCCAAGTCAAGGAGTAGGATTATGCGAGAGTCGAAAAAGCAATGAAGATAAAAGTACACCCAGTTGGGAGCATACTGACTCGAGGGGTAGGTACTGTAGAGGAGATTCCTTCCTAATGTCATGATATTTGGTCTCCTAACAACCTCTTCTGATGATAAATCTTTCACACGTGGCATGCCATGAGAGGATTCCTGACAGAGGTTGTTCCCTAACCGCCTAGCAAGCAACGTAACTAGTGGATCACTTGGGTGTTTGAAGTATCTCAAACGATTCTATATAAAGATAGGTTAAGTTAAAAGAAGCGGCTCTGACACTCTATCTCTTTCTCTAGCAACTTATGCTACTTTTCATTGCATTACTATTTTATCTTCCCTCTTTACCTTAAGCATCGAAAGGGCGTTAGCCAGAACACTGACGACGATCATTTGACATGTGTTAATCTTGATTGGGATACTATTGCGGTTGTAAGAACCCTACCTCTCTCGAAAGCTCAGCGAAAGGTATCCAGAAAAGTGACCGCATCAGTTGGCATTGTCTGTGCGAAGCAACTTGAGCAAAGACATAGAGATGAGATTGCACGAGGTCCAATCTTCGGCCTCTATTTAGGAGGAGGCCACAGTAACTCTAACTCACTGCAAATTAAAGGAACTCATCCGAACAACTGTGGAAGAACCTCTAGCTCAAGAAAGGCAAAAGGTCTGTCAACCTCACCATAACCTGCAAGAACAAGGAGGAGTTCCTCTTGGGGTAAGGGAGTCAGTTCCCTCTGCCCCTTCGATCCTTGACACTAGAAAAGGGAAGGAGGTGTAGGAGGAGGATGTCCCCACGAAGGATTATACATCGATGGGGGTGCTTCCCTATGTTAGCCATAAAAATCAAGGGGAAAGTTATATGACCACCTACCGTGCCCGGAGGAAGCCATTTCCCTTCATAGAGGAGATTTTGATGGAAAACCCCCTGATCGATTTTTGATCCCCCCATATAGGGGACTATGACAGTACTACCGACCCCAAGGAGCACCTCTGTAAGTTTGAAAATGCAACGACCCTACATCGATAATTAGATGCTATCAAGTGTCAGATATTCATCATCACCCTAGTGGGCACAGCACAGAAGTGGTTTCAATTCCTTTGTCCGAGGTCATTAACTAGCTTCAATGATATCTGCAAGGTGTTCTTGAGGCACTTCACTAGCTATAAGGGGTATCAACAAACTACTTTCAGTTTATTGAATGTGAAGAAGGAACCAGCTGAGCCCCTCTAGAGGTACATACAGAGGTTTTCCCGAGCTACCCTAGAGGTCCCCGTAGCGGCTCCAGAGGTCCTAATGGTAGCCATTTCCCAAGAGTTGTAAGATGGAGCCTTTTCAGTTCTCTGGTGAAGAAGCCCCTAAGTGGGTATGAGTTGTTGGGGTGAGCGGAAAAATACATAAACTTGGAAGAAGCTCAGAAAGCTTGCCTAGCAAGTAAAGGCATCGCGGGGGCACCAAACCTAATCAAGAAGACTAGTGAGCCCCCGCCCAAGCCCCACCAAGATCGAAAAGTATCGTCCTTTCCCGACCCTTATGTTGAATAATCTATTGGGTGTAATGGTGACTGATTTTCCTCTTCGGCCTATGATGTGTGTAAATCATATAGGATTTTAGGAGTAGTTTTAGCACACATCTCATTGCATTTTATACCTGTTTTATGCATATTCTTTCTTGTTTTGCATTCATTTCCTATTTTCAAGTTCATAGATCTGTTGTTGCTATTTTATGTGTAGGATGGTGTTTTGGGAGATAAAATGACACATAATTGGAGCCAAAGGAAGACAAGTATGCTCTGGTCGTGTTCCCACAAAACATGGGCATGCTACAGACCAAAAGACAGCGTTCACATGACGATTCAAAGGAAGACACAACCGACCGTATGAATCTCACATGGTCGTGCCTAACCCTCGAAGCCAGATTCAGGGTAGGATTTCCAGCGAGCCACACGGTCGTGTGCCGTTAGCCTGATTTGATGCAGACTAGGGTTTTACGGGGATTTAAGGAAAGTCAGCTTCTCTTCTATAAATAGGAAGGCACACCCAAACCCTAGGGGGGAGGTCCGACGGCTAGGATGGCAAGAAGGTGCCCTAAAAAGCACCGAAGGCTAGCAATGGGGAGAGAGGAAGCGGCTCAAAGACCAGAATCTACGCTCCAATGCCTAAGAGAATGACCATGAGTACTGCATTTTATTCTTAAACATCTATGCATTGTAATGATTCATTTTATGATGTCTTGCGTTCATTCTCCTCTATTCATGAAGTAGATACATTGATTCTAGGATTAGAGAGTAGCTTGTGTATGTTGGATATGCTAGTTTAAATATTCATTCTCTGCTCTTAAATTTATATTTGCAATTTAGGCTTTTGAGATCTATAAAAGTTGTGTTCTGATTCTACTTCTACTACACATAGCTGATATAAAGGCGAAAAGCCTTTATATCAAAGATCTAGGAGAACCAAGGAGGAACCTATTGGTCATCCTCCCTCCCATAACCGTAGAAGGTAGAATATGATAGATTAGGATACGAAATAAGATTCGTCTCTTCATAGGGATTACTAGGACATCCTTGTACCCCAATAACCTACCCTAGCAGAAGGCCCAAAGTAGGACACATCAACTCTAGAAGAGTTGAGGGACCCTAGTGATAGAGGGCTCCCAAAGGTATCAACCCTCTGAGCTCTTACAATTTGAAAGGAAAACTTGGTTAAGAATAGGTAAATTCCGGTAGAAGCAAATGTTCATCGGGATAAAATATGATGATCCTCCCACAGGACCATAACTAGAGATCTTAGGAGCATTGTATTGATAGCATATTCAACAATGCACAAGTAAAATCGAAATCATAGAATCCTTTTAGAAACTTTGAGACCACCTTTGTTTTCTCCGAGTGACACTGTAACTGATACGTCGACCTCGCACATCCTACTCTCAGAAGATTTACTCCGAACAACGACATCCACCGGACAAATGGTACTCGAATCTCAGTCTCTGTGGGATCAATACATAAATTATAACTTGACGACAACCGTGTGTTGGATTGAAGAGTCGCTAGAGGGGGGTGAATATGATCATAAAAACTTTTTATTTTCTACATTAAAACACGAGTAAGCATAGCTGAAGTAAAGACAATAAAATAAAGCAACACTTTTGTTTTACTTAGTTCACAACCAAAAGATTGCTACTTCAAGGCCCCGCGATCTTAGACCGCGTACGATGGGCCAATCCACTAAAAGTCCTCTCCTCGTTGGAGGTAGGAGATGACGATTACAAAAACCACAAGATAGAGGAAGAGGCAACAAACCTACCTTTCCTCTTTACAATTGAAAGCTCAAATGCAAGAAGTAAAAACACTTAAATGAAATGACACTACTGACGAAAAGAAAGAAGCTTGGCGCGACGTCGGCGTAGTGTTGTCATCAGAAGATTGGCATTGTTGGAGCACTTTGGGAGCAAGAATAGATGATCCAAAGAGGTGAAAAGCCTATTCTTTTATAGCCCTTCAAACCCTAGCTCGTTAAGATTTGGATCTGGGTGAAAGTTCCTCATCCCCCAACTTTTGGTGGAGCTTATCTTGACTTTCTTCAAGATGACCAGTTTGAATAGCAATCGACTGATGACCCTCAGCAGTCGACTGACTACTAATAGCTTTCGGTCCGAATGTTGGCCTGGTGACTCACCTGCAGCAAAGAGTTAGCATAGAAATGTCGAGTAATGGACATTATGATGGTTCCTTACCATCTGTTCTCGACCAAGACCTTCCACCGGAAGTCTTAATCGGATCACCGCCTAAGTTCGTCCCCATACGGAGGACACGACCTCACCATTACTCTGTACTCAATGCTTACCTCTGGTCCTCCTGACCTATCGCTTATCTTTCGGTTGTCATCGAGGCTCCTCGACTCCAACGAGGTTCTCCTGGTGTCGCCCGACCACCACATTTTCTTGTCCCGAGATTCTCCGGGTGTCACTGACCTTCAACTTAGCTTAATCATTTCCTGCACACTTAATAAAGTACATGAAATAACAATAACAACTTAACTTTGAACCTTTGTCATAATCAAAACCTAGGTTCGATTATTTGGAGCCCCTGCACCAATAATCTCCCCCTTTTAATCTATTGCAAACTGATTCAGAGTTAAGGAAAAAATAAATATAAATAATCATGAGTAATAATGTAGTAAGAATGAATGAAATAATAAGTGTGTAATAAGGAGTAAGTTAGTATGAGTAAGTTCTTTTTCAAACCCTCCCCATCAAGGTTACCTCCCCCTTGACATTAGGTGAGTTTTTGAAAAAGGAACTTAAAGTTAACTTTAAACAAACTTAAAAAAAACTTTACTCCCCCTTATCTTTGCCCTCCCCCTTAACTTTTCCCTCTTCTCCCCCTTTTGTCATATATCAAAAAAGCGAGGGTTGTATTTATAAGATTGGGGTGTACTTATAAGATGAAGGATAAGAAATTTCATTAAAAAATAGAAGAAATAAGTATAAGAGTCCAAGCATGTGTCCCATTGAAGTTCATTAATTTAAGTTCTACAGATTGTATAGCATCCTCAATGTAACTAAAGGTGTAGGATTAATTTGAGTTTTTTCATTCCTCAACACCAACAATGTTAAACTAGCTTTATTTTTGAGAGAAAGTGTATAATAGCTAGTTTTGGCAAAGTAAATTTTTGAAAGTACTACAAACATAATCTACGATTTCAAAATACTTAAAAGTTATAAACCTAAGTATGTTTTCAAAATACTTTGAAGACTTATCAATTTTAAAAGAGTTGTAAGAATAATATACAAATTTTAACCTTTAAAATAAGTGTTTAACTCTCCATACTTTTTAGGATATTATAAGGAAATTTACCTAAGTCTGGAGGGTTCAAAAGTCTAGTACTGGTTAACTTAATCAAGTAGCTATATATATTAAATGCAACAATCATGAAGGTAAATATTCTTATGGGTTTTGAAAACATTTCGAGAGTTATGTTCATTTTAATTTTCCTTAGCATCTCACCAAATTTATGTGTCTCAAGGCATGTTAACCTTATATGTTTTTGTGAGATGATTCCAAGTTTTACTTAATTAAACTTTAGTGATTCGAGGACTAATCAACCTTGGGTTAGATTCAGATTTAACCTTTAGTTAGTTAAGTGAACTTTTAAAAAAGGTGGCCTCCAGGTCGTGGCGAGGCACAGAGATTTTCTTTGATCGTAACAACGACCACTTCCTTAGACAAAGCCAACCTTGAGAAATTGCACACTTAATTCACTTGAGGTTACATCCTGGTCTAACTAGTTTAGGATGTGGTGCGATAGCTTTGGCCAGTTCCACTTAGTCAAGTGCACCAAGCTAGATACGCCTTATCTAACTCAGATACACAAGATCTTGTTTCCCTAATGTACTATCATCTCACTGCATCCTGATACTATGTTGTCAATTTTGATTAGTCATTTATCCTATCTAACCATTCTAGAAATTAAAAGAAAAACTAAGCATGTAAAGTTTCACTAGAGATTGGGTACACAATTTTAGTATTATCTCCCCCTATACCATTGAACCAATACGGTTTATCCACAGAGTGGACTTGATCCTTGGGAACCCAATACTTGGTTGAACCTAATGGTGAATTTAATAATATCTTAGAGACGCATGCCTAGACTTTTTGATTACTATGATTAACAATTGATAAGTAAGACCTATTCGTAGTTGATGTTCTAAACCCGAGTCTGGCCTTGTTGTTCACGACTCTTTGAGTTCCAAGGAATCGATCAAGATCCTTGGATCCCAATGTGATCTTTTCCAACCTAGCCTTGAGCTTTTGAACTCGTCCTTTCAAAAGAGAATTCTCTTCTTCAAGTTTTTCAACTTGAGTTGAGTTTCCCTCTTGAAATTGACTAGTCGAAGAGGTTAGGGTGGCCTCATGCTTGAGGAGTTTCACCTCCTTAAGAAAGGACTCAACCCTACACTAGGACTTAGCTAACTTCTTATCTAATAATTTAATGGCACGATATAAATTTTTTATTAACAAACGACTTACCTTTATCTTTTCTATTGAGTCGGGTTTGAGTCTTGACTCGAATTCGTCGTTGAAGTCGGTTTCGGATTCGTAGTTTGCTTCGGACTTCGACTCGGACTCCGACTCGGACTCCGTCGGTCTTGCCATGAATGCCAAGTCATCACCTTGGTCTCCTTCTTCCAAAGTTGCTAGGAATGCTTTCTTTGGTTGTCTTGTATTCCTCTCCTTTTTTATCATCCTCCGAACTAGGTTGACTAGTTCGATCTCCATTTCATTCTCCGATTGGTAGTCATCTTCTTTGCGAGGTGGCTTGACCTTTGCCTTTCTCCTTTGACCTGCAAGCAAAGCAACACTTTTCTCGATCGGGGTCGAGTTAGACTGCTCATGCAACTCAAATTCTGAAAATAACTCGTTTAATCAAATTTTTTATAAGTCTCTAGATACTTTATAGGCATCAACCATAGATGCCCACAAAGTGGTCTTAGGAAATGCGTTTAATGCGTACCTTATTACGCCCCGATTCTCCACCTTTTGTCCAATTGAATGTAGACCATTCATTATATCCTGGATCCTTGCGTGGAGTTGTGTCATCGTCTTGTGATCCTACATATTTAGATTAAATAATTTATTTAACAAGAGATCACATTTACAAACCTTCATGTTGGTCATCCATTCATGTAGCTCGATGAGCATATTCCATAAGTCTTTTGCGCTGATGAAAGGGCCGACGTAGTTGAGTTCTTTCTTGGAGAGTCCACATTGAAGAATTTGTGTGGCTTTTGCATCGGCTTCTACTTGCTGCTTCATTGTGTTTTTCCACTTGTCGCAATCCAAGTACTCACCATTTTCATTCATTGGTAAGCTGAAGTCGGTTTGAATGACTATCCACATCTCGACTTGGGTCTTGAGGTAGCATTCCATCCGACCCTTCCAATAATGGAAGGCATCTCCATTATAGAATGGAGGTCGGGAGGAGCTAAACCTCTCGAAATGGATCATTTAATAAAACCTTGCACACAAAAAAAACAACAAACATGAAAATTACTAAGACTTGGTCTTGGATTAGTAGTGCAGGATGAGAAGAGCTTAAATTAAAATGTGAAACGAAAACCATGAAAAGAAAATAAGTTTGCTAGACTGGTGGTTGCACCTAATCTGAGTGCCCCCGCTCTGATACCAATTGTTCGATCGAAAAGTCACTAGAGGGGGGGTGAATAGCGATCGTAAAAACTTTTTCTTTTCGACATTAAAACACGAGTAAGCACAGCGGAAGTAAAGACAATAAAATAAAGCAACACTTTTGTTTTTACTTGGTTCACAACTGAAAGTTTGCTACTCTAAGGCCCCGAGATCCTAGACCATATACGATGGAGCAATCCACTAAAAGTCTCATCCTCTTTGGAGGTAGGAGCCAATGATTACAAAAACCACAAGATATAGGAAGAGGCAACAAGCCTACCTCTCCTCTTTACAATTGAAAGCTCAAATGCAAGAAGTAAAAACACTTAAATGAAATGACACTGCCAATGAAAAGAAGGAAGCTCAGCGCGACATCGGCGTTACGACAGTGTAGTGTTTGTTGGGTTTCTCCAACACCGACAGGGGTGTGTGTTCGAATATGTTTCGTAAACATTCACACAGTGGAAGAAAAATAATACAGTAATAAACTAATTTTATTACATCACACGCATGTAGGATACAACAAGTGTAGACATAATTGTATATTTAAAATTTTTGCAATAAAGGAAACTTTATATCTAGGTATACCTGACGAATTACATGTAGCGGTAATGACATCAACCGTATCAACCATCACTAGTATCGCCTCTATCCGTATCCATGCCGAGTATCGTTGGGATAGCTTCACAAGCTACGAGCTTCGTCTTGATGAAAGATACTAGTCTTGCATCGAAGACAATGTGATCCGAGAGATGATCACAAAACAAGTTCCACGAACTTGTCTCCTCGGAAGAGCCGACAGCAACAAGGTGGTCGGCCAATTAAATTGGTCGCAGTAGCAGGGTGGCAAGCGACAGCTGGGCCGGCGGCTGGGATGCTGGCCCATGGAAGGTCGACAGCTGGTGGCTGGCCGACAACTAGAGGTGGCAGCATCCAAGGGTGGGCGGCGCCAAGGAGGGGCGGGGCAACAAGAGAGGAAGAGGAGGAGGTGGTGGCTAGGGTTTCCTAAACTTTAACTCATCCACGAAATATTTCTCCACCCTCTTATTTATATAACATGTGTTCCTTGACCATCAAGAAACCTTAACGGTCATTGGTTCACAACCAAAACTCGTTAACCCCCTCCAATAACTTAAGTTAAAATAAACCAAACCGTGTTGGTCTATTTTAAGTTAAAACGAACCGAACTAACTTTGATTCATTCGATTAAAACAAAGCAAACCCCTTTGGTTTATTTTCCATTATTTGATTAGAACCAAACTGATTTGGTTCATCCATCATGTCTTCATAAGACTCGGCCCATCTATGCTTCTGATGCGACTAAAACAATTTTATGCTCACTCTATGTTTTATCCAACCAAATCAAGTCTCTCTCGATCTGAGAATCCCATTCTCAAACTCGTTTTAAATCCTTCGGATAACAATTGTAGTGTGTGTGACCAAATAGGTTCCCGATTTATGTTGGTTGTCTATAATTAACCATTAATTATAGAATGATCATAAGTGGCACCTAGTAGTACATCATGATCCCCAATTAACTGGAAAATCAACGGTTGATCCCAGAACATCTTCTAAAACCTTTCAGCAACTATAGTGTATTGTGCCCCATTCCCTTCACTCATCTTATACCCACTTGATTCAGGACATGGTCTATAGTGTCAGTCCCCACTAGGCTGACTACGTCACACCTAGCCTAAGTATTTACTTCCTCGTTCTACGGATTCTATAACATGTAATGCTTTGGCCAAAGACTTTAGTAGCAACCCGATGAGAGGCCATAGGTTATACATCTCCTCGTAAGGAGTGGTGAATCCTCTGTTGGATACTCAAACACCTTCAAGCACTTCGACTTATGCTCAATCATCCCACTTAGTCACTTGAGGTGTGACTTTGCTCCGGATACTTGAGATGGTTAGTGTGACATCTCGTAGTTGTACATGAGTCAGAAATTTGGGGACCAAATTGTTATTAGTGGGGGAGAATGTAAGATATGAAAAAAAATTAAAAATTATTATATGGATTAACCCTTTAATTAATTGGTTTTAATTAGTGGATTAACTAAATGGGCTTGGGCTGGAAATGGGCTTGGGATGGAAATGGGCTTGAACCGAATTGGGCTAAATCAAATTGGATTTGGATTGGGCTGGGTTAACCGAATCGCTCGAACGACATTTAAAGGCTGTCGAACGAACAGATCAGCCATTTCACTCGCGATCTCACCGATTCCTTTCCACTCCGCGTCATTTCTCTTCCACCCTACACGATCGCATCGCCGGGTTCCAGATCGTCGGCGTCCGATGAGAGCCGCTCGACAGTGCCACCTCAGTAGTTGATCTTCGGTCAGAGGTCAGTAGGTGCTTCGCCTTAGGGGAGTGTCGGCATTTCCTTGGCTCGATGGGTCGGCGGTGTTGTCGCCGCGGCGGTGAGTTGCCCTGGAAGGTAAGGATCGATCATTTTCTTTCCCTTTCGAGTTGAGATCTGTAGCTAGTTGTGGATTTCGGGTTGTAGCTTAGATCAATGGTGTGTCTTAGCTAATCTGTGGTTGGCAGTGATTTGGGGCTGATTTTGCCGGTGAAAAGGGAGGCTGCTGGTGGAGTGCAGAGCTCGGTGAGTAGGCGATTTCCTTTCCTTGATGTGGATTAAATCTGTCTGGTTGTGCATCTCACTGCCGGTAGCTTGAATCGTGTTAGGAGCTGGAGTTCCTTATGTGAGCAGAGGTCGAGCAGGAGTGGGCTGCCGGAGGAGATCTGAGGTCGGTAAGTTGTGTGCATTACTATTGTTTCATCTGGGGTTGCTATGTGTGGGGTGTGTCGATGTGATTTTGGATGTAGATGAAATTAACAAATTCTTGTCATCTGTGATGAGTTTTCAATTGGGTATGTAAGTTGTTTGCGTTCGTATGGTTAGAGTTTTGCTACTGTGATTTGGGGATAAGAAGTGGATCGAAGTTGTTGATTGGGTTTTGTTGTTGATTGGTGTTGGCAGTGAAATTGGAAGGGTGGACGGACCGGATTTGTTGGTATCTATTTTGCGGTGATTATCTTAGGTCAGTGGTTTTCCAGGGTTGTTGTGGAGTGAAGAGTATCCTGTTGAATGGATTTGAGTTGGTTGTGGAGGTCGATCGATTGATGCAAATCAGTTAGATATAATCGGGGTGGTAAAATGTATTTGGGAAAAGAATAAGAATATAGAAATGGCGTAATATTTAGTTGTGTATTGTGGGATATTTGCACTTAACCATAATTTGTTACTATTGTGCATGTTTGGGATACGAAGCAGGTCCGTGGTCGTGACGATTATTCGAGTTTCGTATCAGGTGGCTAATGTCTACCTGGTTCGGTAGTTTTGATCAAATTCCAGTGCATGAATTTGGATATATGTTTATACTTGTTTACCTTAAATCCACTCATGTTTAATCATATGCTTGTACTGCCTTTGACCTTTGAGATATATTGTTGTTATTCCATTGATTATCTATCATGGATATGAACTATAAACCCTATTATGTGTTAGTTGATAGATGTTCAGTAAGTACATGTGTTTAGGGTTATCTTTGTGACCTCAGATTGGGTTACTGTGTTACATCACTAGGGTTAGGTGATGGATTGGATTATGGAGTCGATTGTTATATCATACCCATATTAATAGTGCATCTATGGTGGATCTAGTTGTCTGTGCATAGATAAGTGTGTGGTTGTCAGTATGTGGCCATGGACTAGAGGTCCTAGTGTGATGGTATATCCATTATGGATCATATATCTGTGTATGGCTATATGGATTGTCGATGTGTATGACTCTTTGTGCGATAGAGAGAGTCTTGTGGATTGTAGTCCTTGCATAGTTGACTTTGGTTGACCAGACTTCGTGGGATAGGGAGTGTGGCGAGGATACATGTATGGAGCTATGCATCATTACATTGCATGCATGCTGTTGACTGGGTCTCCCTTGTGGTTGAGATGACTCGTCAGTCATCCTGCCTCCCCGGCCACTCGAAGTAGTGGTAGCAGGGTTGAGGGCAGAGCATTGGATGTGCCTCGCTCGACCACTATAGACGGTGGTAGCTGGAGATGCGCACCTGGCCACTGTGCAGAGTGGTGTTAACACTCGCCCACTATAGTCGGTGGTTGTGTGACGTGCAGTTGTCCTATGTGTGGCGTTTGTCTATTCATGGGTAGGGACGGCGTGGCTTGCAGCAGGGACCCCTAGGAGTAGTTAGCTCTTTACGCTTATACGCTACTCAGTCATACTACCCAACTTGGCCACTCGAGAGTAGTGGTAGCTGGAGTCGGGATAGTTGTAATTGTCGTGCCACCCTGGCTACT
Source organism: Wurfbainia villosa (assembly GCA_025175895.1). Classification (NCBI taxonomy): domain Eukaryota; kingdom Viridiplantae; phylum Streptophyta; class Magnoliopsida; order Zingiberales; family Zingiberaceae; genus Wurfbainia; species Wurfbainia villosa. The sequence continues at coordinate 84,147,293 of CM045994.1, read as the reverse complement.
CTGGGGTCGTGGTTGGACGGGTCCGCAGACAGTGACCATGCATATGCATTGCTGATATATATGTATGCATGTATTTGATATATGTTTTACATATTCCTATGAGATGCTGCATTTTTTTGCTGCATATGTTTGTACATCATGATACATGTCATTTGCATATTATATACTGTTGTGTGTTGAGCATGATATATGTGTTGGTCCAGACTGTTGTATGCATTTGATTAGAATCATGTCATAGTGTGGTATGGACCGGGATGTTATTATCTGTGATTATATATTGATCATATGTCTGAGTGTTGGTCAGGTATGGGATTGACTTTGTACGTTATATGGGTTATGTTATTGTATATCTGTTCAGGATGAGTCCATATATGGTGTTACAGACCGTCAGGTACATTGGTACATTACTTCATGTTTAGTTGATCAGTTTAGTATATACAGTGAGTATGACTATACTATAGTTACTTGTTATTAGATTTGGATAGGACTGTATGTCTATTGGACTCATGCTGCATACCTGTAAATCTTCACATGTATACTTGTAGATCTCTATACCTTGTATGTTGTTCATGCACTTTCTATATATTACCCCTGAGTTTTATACTCACCACCCTAGACCCTGGGTTTCCTGTCGCCCAGGTAGTAGATAGAAGACTTCGGCATGGACTTGGAGCATCGCCACTTGATCCCATCCCGCCGCTTTTCCGAGGGTTTTGCTTTCTATATCGCATGTATCTTCATATGGACTTTCTGTTGTTATTGGAGATCGTGTTGTGTTTTTCTTTTACAGTATTCAGTATGGGATTTTGTTTAGTATGGATGGATATACCGATATACATATGTTGTTGAGTTTATATTTCCCATTGTGTTGGCTTCCGCTATCGATGTTATACATTTTTCTTATGTGTTATTCTGGCTGTGACTATTTGTACCGTATTGGAATTGTCATAAGGGGGTGTCGTCCGTTGGCTGGACAGAGTCTACCTCGGGGCGTGACATCTACATCTCCTCGGAGATGCTTACTTAAGATGTCAAAGCATAAGTCTCCATGACCAAGATAACTTGAATACCTCAAGTCGAAGGAATATCACACTTAAGCTACAGTAAGGACTTCATTGACATATCTGTATATGCAGAGAACCATATGAAGTCTTACAGGTGGTCACTCCAATGAACTAGTAACCATAACTAGTATCCACAATCAACTCCAGACATCCCATTGTCTCCAGCCAGCGAGAAATAGCTGCTTGGATAAACCAAAGAGTATATCTCGTGCTAGTCTCAACAGAATTGATGACGTCCATATGCATCAATTCATTGACTAGGAATAATTCCAATATATTACAATAACACATGTAAAGAAACTCACTAGTTATGATCCAATCACAAATTCTCTCATGCTGTAAATTATATTGCGGACATCCAGTAAATGAGTTTAAGATCCAATCAAATACATAAAAACACATATACAACAATAGTGAATCTTCATTTATCAAATAAATGGAACAATCATAAGGCGATTGCCTTAGGACACCTCTCATATATAACTAACAAACTCCCACTTTGCCTATTGCTAATCGCCACGGTACCCAATACTATAAGCTCTAACATGATCCTCAAACTTACTTTGAGGTAAGGTCTTAGTTAAAGGGTCCGCTAAGTTCCTTTCAATGGGAATCTTCTCGATTTGTATTTCCTTCCTACTAATGATCTCCCTGATCAGATGATAGAGGCGAAGCACATGTTTGGATCGTTGATGAGACCTTGGCTCTTTTTCCTGTTCAATCGCTCCATTATTGTCGCAGTAGACTGGTTTTGCTTCAACAATGGTTGGAACCACACCAAGTTCAAAGATGAACTTCTTGATCCAAACTGCTTCCTTTTTTGCTTCCGAAGCTACAATGTATTCTGCCTCAGTGGTAGAATCTGCTACAGTGCCTTGCTTAGAACTTTTCCAACTTATTGCGCCTCCATTCAAGGTGAATATGTACCCAGACTGAGACCTGAAATCATCCTTGTCTATCTAGAAGTTGGCATTCTTATATCCGCGTATTACCATATCACCTTCTCCATATATTAGGAATACATCCTTAGTTCTTCTCAAGTATTTAAGGATTATCTTAACAGTCGTCCAATGATCCATTCATGGATCAGACTGGTATCTGCTTGTGACACTTGGAGCATACGATACATCGGAACTTGTACATAACATAACATACATGATAGATCCTATTGCGGATACATAGGGGATCTTACTCATGTTAATCCTCTCATCCTCTATGTATAGACACAGAGACTTCAAAAGGTGTATCCCATGCCTAATGGGAAGGAAGTCTTTCTTGGATTTCAACATGCTAAACCTCTTTAGCACTCGGTCTATATATGTTGACTGCGAAAGACCAAGCAACCGTTTCGATCTATCTCTATAGATCTTAATCCCAAGGATGTAGGTCGCTTCTCCCAAGTCTTTCATGGAGAATGTTTTGGATAGCCAAATTTTGACTGACAGTAAGACAAATATATCATTTCCTATAAGCAATTTGTCATCGACATACAACACTAGGAACACGATTGCACTCCCACTAACCTTCTTGTGCACACAAGACTCGTCTGGATTTTGTGAGAAATCAAACCATTTGATTTTCTCATCAAAATGGATATTCCAGCTCTTGGATGCTTGCTTCAGTCCATATATGGACCGTAGAAGTTTGCATACCTTGGTTTTATCAATCGATGTGAAACCCTCAAGTTGTATCATATACACGTCCTCGAGGAGGTTTCCATTAAAGAAAGTCATTTTTACATTCATCAGTCATATCTCATAATCATAATGAGTCGCTATGGCCAGGAGCATCCGAATGGATTTAAGCATAGCTACTGGTGAATAGGTCTCATCATAATCAACACCTTGATTTTAACGATAGTCTTTCGCCACTAATCTAGCCTTATAGGTAATCACATTACCATCCATGTCAGTTTTCTTCTTGAAAATCCACTTGCACCCTATAGGCTTTATGCCTTCAGGTGGGTCCACCAAGTTTCAAACTTGATTTTCATACATGGAATCCATTTTCAACTTCATGACATCAAGCCATTTTTCCCTTTCTAAACTCTTCAGAACTTCTTCATAACTGGTAGGCTCCTCATCGTCAATGAATAACACGTCGTTCGATTCACTTATGAGAAATTCATATCTCTCAGGAATGTTATATGTTCTACCAAATCTACGAAGATGTGGTGTCACAATAGGTTCAGACGATGACTCATCACTATGAATTATCGATTCTGGTGCTTGACTAGGTCTCTTTTCAATGTCTATTGGAGTCTCTTGAACCTCCTCAAGTTCAACGTCGCTCCCACTATTTTCTTGCAAGAGAAACTCTTTATCTAGAAACACAGCATGCCTTGAAATAAACACCTTTTGTTCCACAGGATGATAGAATTGGTAACCCCTCGTTTCCTTAGGGTATCCAATAAATAGACATTTATCAGACTTAACATCCAATTTGTCTGATACAGTCTACTTTAGATAAGCAGGACAACCCCATATCTTCAAGATAAATAAAGTTTCTTACTATTCTATATCTCATATGGAGTAGTAGAGACTACCTTGGTCGGGACTCTGTTTAGCAAGTAAATAGCTGTCTGAAGTGCATAGCCTCGAAAGGACTTGGGAAGATTTGTGTGATTTATCATTGACCTGACCATGTCCAACAAGGTCCAGTTTTGCCTCTTAGATACACCATTAAGTTGTGGTGTATATGATGGAGTCCATTGAGACAATATACCATTGTCCCTCAGATAATCTAGAAACTCTTGACTCAAGTATTCACCACCTTGATCTGATCGAAGTATTTTAATGCTCTTGCCAAGTTGTTTCTCTACTTCATTTCTGAATTCTTTGAACCTTTCAAAGGCTTCAGACTTGTCTTTCATCAAGAACACATACTCAACCCATGAGTGATCATCGGTGAAGGTAATGATGTAGCTATAGCCTCCTAGAGCATGAGTTGACATAGGTCCGCATACATCAGTATGTATTAGACCAAGCAACTCTCCCACCGAGTTACTTTTCCCAGTAAAAGGTAACTTGGTCATCTTGCCCTTTAAGCATGATTTGCATGTATCGTATGAATCTAATTCAAACGATTCTAGAATTCCACATCGGTCCAGTTCAGACATGCATTTCTTGCTCACATGGCTAAGACGACAATGTCATATATAGGAGGCTAATTGATTATCTTTTTGAGCGGGCTTGTTGCTCACTTCGATATTGAGAATGTCACAGGATACATCCAATGTATATATACCATTACATAAAGTTCCATTCCCATAAAGAACACCATTCAAAGTTATGTAACAACACTTGTTACTAAAAGTAAAATGATATCCATTTCTATTTAAGAAGGAAATAGAAATAATGTTTTATTAACGAAGGAACATAATATCAATTTTTCAGTTCTCAGACAAGTCCTGTAGGGAGCTTCAACAAATATGTTTCGATGGCGACTGCAGCAACCTTTGCTCCATTGCCAACTCATAAATTTGATTCTCCCTTGATGAGTCTTCTTTTATTCCTTAGCCCCTATATGTCATTACATATATGTGAGCCACACCCAGTATCCAATACCCAAATGTCTGAGGAAATAGGATGACAATCAATAACGAAGATACCTGAAGAGGATGGGGCATTAGATGCCTTCTTCTTCACGGACTCAAGATAAATCTTGCAGTTTCTTTGCCAATGGCCCTCCTTTCCACAATGATGGCAAGTGCCTTTTTGAGACAGTTCTGCCTTCTTAGCCTTCTTCTTCTCCTTACGTTGTTCCTTTGATTTCCTCTTAGAACCTTTCTTTGAGGAATCAACTAATAGTACCGTCTTCTCCTCATGGTTCATAGAAGGCTCCATAGTCTTCCGCATGTTGAGGAGCTCAGGAATGGTGGTTTCAAGTTTGTTCATCCGGTAGTTCATCACTCTTCGACAAACAATGTAGAATTAAGTCAATACTTAATTCATGATCTATCACAAACCCGAGTGTTGCTAGTCGCTCGATGTACCCATTCATCTTTAGCACAAATTGCACCACAGATGAACCTTCTTGCATCTTAGAGGTGAAGAGGAGCTTGGAGACTTCGAATCTTTCAGATCTCGTTTGCTCTTCAAACAACTCATGAAGATGAAAGACTATGGTATTAGCATCCATATGCTCATGTTTCTTCTGAAGCTTGGGTACCATCGCCACTAGCATGATGTAACTCGCCAACTCAGAATCATTCACATGTTTCTGATAGGCCAATAATTGGTTCAGAGTTGCATCATCCATAGGATGGGTGGGAAGAGGCTCTTCGAGGATATATACAAGCTTTTTCGCCTTGAGAATAATTCTCAGGTTTCTAAGTCAGTCCAAGAAGTTTGGCCCAACCAATTTATTCGAATCCAAAATAGTGTGCAAGTTTATAGACGTCATGATCAAGTGATTAACCTAGATATACAAGTCGAGCATATATGAGTAATATGATTTTAAAATGCAACAATATACATTTATTAAATCCTATTCATTTTTTGAATTCGTAAAACCATTAAAATCAATTTGGGAGATCATAGGTCCATCTCTGATGTTGGTGCAGTAGGCACCTAAGTCGAACCTGGGTTTTGATTATAGCAAACGATACAAAGTTAAGCTCATATCGTTATCTCACGAGCTGAATCGAGTGTGCAGAAGATTGATATAGCTGGAGCTGAAGGCTAGCGACACCCGGAGGAAGCCGCGGTGGTCGGGCGACACTCGAGTGACTTCGGAGGGAGCCGAAGGAATCGAGTGGAAGGCCGAAAGCAAAAGCAACACGTAAGTATCGAGGTAAGCTCGTGTGTGCGAGCGTAAGTGAGGTCGTATCCTCCTTACGGGGATGATCTTAAGCGTAGATCCAACCAGAGACATCCCATCAATGGTCCAGGTCGAGATCGGACGGTCGAAGGCCGTCAAAATAATGTTTTCTTTGAGCTAACTTTGCCCTGCAGCTAGCATCAGTCGACTGCCAGCTTGGAGGACTCGACTGCCGTCAAACAGTCGACTGCCAAAGGTCAGCACTCGACTGATGCTGCCATCAGTCGACTGATGATGACCATCAGTCGACTGATGGTCAAAGGATCAACCTCGAGGAGTCAAGGTTTATCACCAAATTTCAAGGGGAGGTGTGCTCAATTGTGATTGGCTAGGGTTCCTCTCGAAAAGGGGCTCAAAGGCTATAAAAGGAGGGCCAAACCTAGGGTTTGATAATCATTCTAAAGCTTCCAAAAAGCCTCCGCCAAGCTACAACTTTTCGACCACGAAGTGCTTTCTCTCCGACGACTAGGTCTTAAATTCCTTTCTATTGTAACATCGGTTTTTTAGCTCTTATTTAAGTTCATTTCTTTTCGAAGCTTTTATCGTATACGAGGAGAGGGTGAGTGTCCCTCTACCTTAAGCTTTTTTCCTTCTTGTATCGATTAACTCCTACATCCAACGAGGAGGAGTTCCTTTAGTGCTTTTGCCCTCCGTACGTGGTCAAGGACCACTAGGGCCTTGGAGTAGTAGCCGAAGGCTACGAACCAAGTAAAAACTTCATTGTCTCTTTTTACTTTACATTTCTGCTGCAATTAATTATCTCTCGAGTTTTAACGAACGTAAAAAAAAAGGAAAAGGTTTTTCGCTATTCACCCCCCCTTTAGCGAACCGCATCGATCCAACAATTGGTATCAGAGCCGGGGGTTGCTAAGATTTGGTGAAACCACCAATCTAGCCATTTTTACAGATTTATTTTTCTTTTAATTCTGTTTTTTTTATTATTATTTATTTCGCTTTGTTAGGTTTTTCTCCCGCACTACTAATCCAAGACGCGAGTCTTGGTACTTGTTTTTGTGTTTTTGTCGTTGCTAGTTTCTTCGTCTTCGTCTCTTTTTGTCTTTCGTGTTAATGGCCCATCTCGAGGGTTTTAGCACCGTCCGACCACCGTTTTACAATGGTGACGATTTTCGTTACTGGAAAGGTCGGATGGAGTGCTTCCTAAAAACCCAAATAGAGATGTGGATTGTGATCCAAACCGGGTTCACCCTTCCTACTAATGAAGAAGGTGAATCCTTGGATTACAATCAGTGGTCCATTCCCACTAAACGACAAGTCGAGGCAGATGCAAAGGCGACTCAAATCCTACAGTGCGGGCTATCCAAGGAGGAGCTGAACCGAGTCGGACCCTTCATCAGCGCAAGAGATCTCTGGACGAGGCTGATCGAGTTACACGAAGGATCGGATCAAGCTAAGGTTTGCAAACGTGATTTGTTGTTCAATAAATTGTACACACTAAAAATGCAGGAACACGAGACGGCAACATAATTGCACGCTCGCATCCAGGACATCGTCAACAACCTACACGCAATCGGGCAAAAGGTCAAAAACCGCGACCTTATAAGTCCAACTCGGAACCCGAGAGGGGTATAGCCTTGTTTGCAGGTTCAAAGAAGAAGAAAATCGCAAGCAAGCCACCACCAACCGAGGAGGAAGATGAGTCTGAAGAAGAAGTTGACCCGGAGTTGACTGCCGAACTAATGAACCTAGCTCGAAGGATAGCCAAGGGATGAAAGCGAACCACGACTCGACCCAACCAAGGTAAGCCTAAAAGTTCTAATATTAGGTGTTATGAGTGTAACAGGTTTGGACATATCATGTCCGAGTGCCCCAAGCTCAACCACCAAGCACCTAAGCACAAGAAGGCCCTCAACGCGACATGGGAAGAAGCGTCATCCGAAGAAGACGAAGACCACGTCTTCATGGCGAAATCGATTGAGTCAGACACGGAGACCGAACCTGAACTTGAGTCAGAACCTGAGGATGACTCGGACTACGAAGCTACTGTAGGGGGATCAATACGGCCGACTAGAGGGGGGTGAATAGCCCTCTTACAATGGATGTCGAAATTTACTCGTTCTTCTTGCGTTGCTTGTCTACGATTGTCGTTAGCGCAGCGGAATAACAATAATAATGAAACTAACAACAATACACAATCACACAACACAAGATATACGTGGTTCAGAACCGAATGGTTCCTACTCCACGGGCGAGCTCACCGAGCTCTAGTTATGCGCACGGTACTAACTATAACACTCCTTCTCGACAACACGTCGGAGGTGGAGAAACCTCTCACAAGCAATTACAATGTAATATAGAAATACAAGCAAATACACAAATACAATACAAAAGAAAACTTTCACCGATTGCTTTGATCGCTTTGCTTGTTGCTTGCTTTGATTGACTCTTGAAGGACTGGAATGCAGCAGCAATTCCCCTCCAATAGCTCCACAAAAACCTCCATCTCGAGCTCCTTTTATAACCTGCATCGAAGTTCGCCAATGATCATGTCAAAAGACCCGATCCGCCCCTGTAGCCGTTGTCTCACAACGGCCAGATCCACGTCGGACAAGTTCCAACGGATCACCTACCAGTCGACTGATGATGCCCATCAGTCGACTGGTGACCCAGTAGTCGACTGCCCAGTCGGCTATGGAGCGTTCTGTGCTCGCGACACTCCCATCAGTCGACTGCCATCCCTCATGCCGACCGGTCATTGCCCGATCCTATGGCGATCGGCCAAGCACAAAACCCTAGCCTTACACCAGTCGAACTCTAGTCGACTTGGATCAGTCGAACCGGCACCTATGCCAGTCGACTGATGTCGGGCAAAACCTCAAACACCAAGTTGTTTGAGCATCCGACCGTCGGGTAAACCCTCAAACATCAAGTTTGAGCCTCCGACACTCAGTCTTAGCCACTTGGCCAAGTCCACCTTATCCCTCATGGAGTTCCCCACCAAAGCTCTCTTCCCTCGGCCTACGTCCCTCGGATGCGCCAAGCGCACGGCTTCGCAACGCCATCCTTCGCGTCTCATGCCCTAGAAGTATGCTTCCCTTTGAGCTCACTCCATTCGCTCCCCGTTCGGCGGTACCTCGGATGCACCAAGTGCATGGCTTCGCAATGCCATCCTTCACCGACTCAAGGACCCGAGCCTAGTGAACTTGTCAAGTTCTCAAGACTTCCCAAATGCACCAAGCGCACGGCTTCGCAATGCATTTCTCACCAAGCACCAAGAGCACGGCTTCGTAATGATTTGGATTTCCCATGCCAAGCACCAAGCGCACGGCTTCGCAATGCTTTGGACTTTCCCATGCCAAGGCTTCCCCCTTGGACTTCCACACCAAGCTCCATGCTTGGATTTTCCATGCCAACCCATGTTGGACTTTCCCATGACAATCCCATGTCATGAGTTTTGTCTATCATCAAAATACCATCAAGGTACTGCTGGGCCGATTGCACCAACAATCTCCCCCTTTTTGATGATTGACAAAACTACCATCTCAAGTCTACCAATTCTCCCATATTGGCAATTCTCATATCCCAATGAGAATTCCAATGAACCCTAATTGGTAACTTGGTAACTTCTCCCCCTTTTTGACATTACATCAAAAAGGTCCTCCCCAAGGGTATGAATGTCTCATATCCCAATGAGATCTTACAATCTCTCCCTTGGAGGAACACATGCCTACAATCTTTCTAGTGATCCCATATCACTTAAAGAGAGGCAACCCAATTTTCCTCCCATGAGGAAATACACATCCATCTTCCCATGATGGATACCTCCCCCTAGAGGCTTGCTCCCCCTTGACCATTGCACCAACAATGTCCTTGGAGAGTCCCTAAGCCAATAGGAACATTAACCAAATCAAAATTAAGGCAAAGTTCAACAATGAACTCTCTTCCACCTTAAAATTGATACTCACCCTCAACCCAACTCCTAATCCATATCCAATGGATTTCCACCCTCTCTAATGCTCTCCCAAGTATATCCTAGGGTTAGGAGTGGTTAGGGGACCAAAACATGGCTAAACATGGGCCTAACTATTCGACTCCATCGATACCCGATCGATTGGACTTACCGATCGATCCATTACCATGACAATCGTGATCGACGATTCTCGATTTTTAGTTTCAGAAAATGGATTTTCGAAATCCATAAGTAAATATACGTAATTTTAAAAATCTTGAAAATGCATACGTATAATACTTATCCTAAACACTATGGGTGAAAAATATTGAAAATTTATTTTACCCACTAAATTAGGAGATTGATACAAAGTTCAAAATTTAAGAAAAGCTTCAATAAAGAGTCATCTTTGTATCATCCCATTCAATGGTGATAGCTATCAAAAGATAGGCTTCACCAAGGTTTTTCAAAATGTTTTCAAAATATTTTTCAAACCTTTAATTTCTTTTTCCTAAACATCTCACCAATATCTAGATGTGTAAAACATATACAAGTCAAGTTTTTAGTGAGATGTGGGTTTTGTTGTCTTTATGTTCTCATGCATATTTCTAAGGCAATATTATTTGATTCCTTTCAAATTATGCCATAGTCCTTAACTCCATTTTAATTCATGCATGATATGATTATGGCATAGATATGATAAAAACATATGCCAATATCATGATGTCATGGCATGTGAATGAAACTTAAGCATACATGACATCTAAACATAAATCTAAACATGATCATGACATTTTTATAGATGAAAATGAAAATGATGTCATGACATGGCAAGGCAAATAAAGCATGGCAAGAAAAATATACTAAGGTATTAACTACCTAAGTGTTAACATCAATTTGCCATTTCTAGGGATTAAATTCATTTTGCCTTAAACCATTTAGCTCCCAAGTGTGCCAAAAACCCAAAATGGCACACCATAACCTCTATGACCTAATTGTGCCAATTTAAATCATTTTTACCTTCTCAAGCATATTGGCACACCCTAAGGTGTCAACTCTACTATGGTTAGGTTAACTACTCATCCACTTAGGGTTGACACACCTTAACCCATTTAGCGTGAATCGATCACGCTTTTAGGAACCCAATATCTATTGGAGCTCCTTGGGTTAACAAGGTATTCCCTAGGGATAACTTCCCTAGATACCTTCCTAATGACCCTTTTAGGCTTTGAAGCCATAGTCTTTTGGGTCTTTCCTAGGTCAACTCTAGAGGTGACTCCTCCATTGACCTTCTTAGTGGCTACATTTGATTTCTTTGAGGTGTTAGCCACTAAACACATACCATGGCTAGATTTAGGGATGACTTCCCTATTAGCCTTGGTTTTCCTAGACCTAGACGTGGTTCCATAATTAAATGGAACATTATGGTAGGACATAGGTTTGTGACCCAAACCCTTCTTGCCCTTAGATGTTTTTTGTTTCCTAGGTCTTGACTTTTGTGCATTAGACCCCTTAACCGAGTTTGATATTATTGCTAGGGTCTTCTCCAATTTTTCTAGCCTTGACCTCAAGGCTTGGTTCTCCACCTCTAATTTCCTCAATTTTGAATTTTTATTAGGTTTAGGGGAAATGTTCTTCTTCTTAGGCATATGCCTAGATTTCTTGGGATTAACACCCAAGTTTTCTTCAATTCTCCTAATTGACTCCCTAGGTAAAATAGATCTAGTGTTTTGAGTCCTAGGTTTGTCCTTAGAGAAACTAACATGCTTGGCACCTATGCAATAAACCTTATTATTTCTCTTAGCATGCTTTTCATTGATAATAGCAAGAGAGATAAAATAATTCTTAGCATACTTTTTAACTCTAGGAATTAAAGGTGCATTAAGTAAATGTACCTTAGGGTTAGCTTTAGAAGCTCCCCCTACATGAGTTGCACCTTCTTACCCTTTCTTCCTCCCCCTAGGGCATTGGCTTCGGTAGTGTCCCTTTTGATTGCATTTGAAGCACACAATGTGCTCTTTGCTCTTGATTTTGGGAACACTGGCATCCTTTGACTTTGGGTTGACTTTTGGTGTCGATGCCTTCTTCTTAGCAAATTTAGGGCATTTGCTTTTGTAATGCCCTTTCTCCCTACACTCAAAACAAAGAATATAATCTTTACGATTAATTATAATACATGAGTCACCTAGGGAGTTGGTGGAAGCCTCTTGGTCATTTCTTCCAGAGATAGATGCTTCATTTTGGCTTGGCTCCGGAGTGGAAATCCTTTCCTCCTCCTCAATGCTAGAGGTGGAAGTCTCCACCAAATCATCAACATCTTCAAATGTGGATGGGCTTTCTTCCACGACATCTTCCTCTACTTGTGCCGATTGAGAATTTTCTTGGAATTTCATTACCTTATTCCATAATTCTCTTGCATCCCTATAATCACCCAATCTAGACCAAATAGTGTTAGGTAACAAATCACTAATCAATTTAATTACCTCGAGATTTGTCTTGAAGTTCTTGATTTGGTCTTGGGTCCACTTTGATTTTTCAATGGGCTTGTTGTGTTTGTCCCTAGGCATCTCAAAATCATTTTCTATAATAATCATATAATCAAAATCGATTTCAAGATATACCTCCATCCGTTTCCTCCACCAAGCAAAAACTCCATCGAATTTCGGTGGATGGATGAAGCCGGCCATTTGTAGTGCTCTCGCGGCGGTTAGTCCTTGAAGAGCAACCTTGCTCTGATACCACTTGTAGGGGGATCGATGCGGCCGGCTAGAGGGGGGTGAATAGCCCTCTTACAATGGATGTCGGAATTTACTCGTTCTTCTTGCGTTGCTTGTCTACGATTGTCGTTAGCGCAGCGGAATAACAATAATAATGAAACTAACAACAATACACAATCACACAACACAAGATATACGTGGTTCGAAACCGAATGGTTCCTACTCCACGGGCGAGCTCACCGAGCTCTAGTTATGCGCACGACACTAACTATAACACTCCTTCTCGACAACACGTCGGAGGTGGAGAAACCTCTCACAAGCAATTACAATGTAATATAGAAATACAAGAAAATACACAAATACAATACAAAAGAAAACTTTCACCGATTGCTTTGATCGCTTTTCTTGTTGCTTGCTTTGATTGGCTCTTGAAGGACTGGAATGCAGCAGCAATTCCCCTCCAATAGCTCCACAAAAACCATGGCAAAAACCTCCATCTCGAGCTCCTTTTATAACCTACATCAATGATCGCTAAAAGGCCCCGACCGCCTCGAGTCGCTTGTCTCACAATGGCGATCCACGTCGGACAAGTTCCAACGGATCACCTACGATCGATGATGCCCATCACGATCGGTGACCCAAGAGTCGACCGCCTTGACGGCTACAGAGCGCTCTACTCGCGACACTCCCATCGATCATTGATCATCATCCCTCCGAAGCCGATCATTGTCGACTTTCGATCGCTACGATCCATAGCGATCGCTAAGCACAAAACCCTAGCCTTACACCAGTCGAACTCTAGTCGACTTGGATCAGTCGAACCGGCACCTATGCCAGTCGACTGATGTCGGGCAAAACCTCAAACACCAAGTTGTTTGAGCATCCGACTGTCGGGTAAACCCTCAAACATCAAGTTTGAGCCTCCGACACTGCGTCTTAGCCACTTGGCCAAGTCCACCTTATCCCTCATGGAGTTCCCCACCAAAGCTCTCTTCCCTCGGCCTACGTCCCTCGGATGCGCCAAGTGCACGGCTTCGCAATGCCATCCTTCGCGTCTCATGCCCTAGAAGTATGCTTCCCTTTGGGTTCACTCCATTCGCTCCCCGTCCGGCGGTCCCTCGGATGCACCAAGCGCACGGCTTCGCAATGCCATCCTTCACCGACTCAAGGACCCGAGCCTAGTGAACTTGCCAAGTTCTCAAGACTTCCCAAATGCACCAAGCGCACGGCTTCGCAATGAATTTCTCACCAAGCACCAAGCGCACGGCTTCGCAATGCTTTGGATTTCCCATGCCAAGCACCAAGCGCACGGCTTCGCAATGCTTTGGACTTTCCCATGCCAAGGCTTCCCCCTTGGACTTCCACACCAAGCTCCATGCTTGGATTTTCCATGCCAACCCATGTTGGACTTTCCCATGACAATCCCATGTCATGAGTTTTGTCTATCATCAAAATACCATCAAGGTACTGCTGGGCCGATTGCACCAACAGCTACCTTCAAGTCAAGCCACGGATACGCATCCGGTTCAAAAGATACCCTTAAAGTGAGTCGAACTTTATTTAATACTTTACATAATACGGTTAGGTTTTTGTCTAGGAAATTAGCTAAGTCCGAGTCCAAGGTCGAGACCCTTGTTGAGGAGGTTAAAATCCTCAAACACGAGGTCTCCCTAACCTCTTCAACTAGTCGAGTTCAAGAGAAGGACTCAACTCGAGTTGAAAAGCTCGAAGTTGAGAACTCTCTCTTGAAAAGTCAAGTTGAAGATCTTAGGAACACGTTGGAAAGGTTCACTTCGGGATCCAAAGGACTTGACCTCCTACTTGGATCTCAAAGGGCCGTGTACAACAAGGCTGGACTAGGGTTTAACTCAAACACGACTAATAGGTCATATATGTCGATTGTAAGTCGACATAAGAAACATGTCCAAGCATGGGTCCCTAAGAACTTTTTGATTTCAACTCTAGGATCCAACCCGTACTCGGTTCTCAAGGACCAAATCCACTATGTGGATAGACCGAACCGATTCAACGGTCTAGGGGGAGCCAGTACAAAACATGTTTGTGCTTTAACTTAGAAATTGCATGCTTAGGATTTTTTTTTTGTTTTTTTTTAACTTGTGAACTCACTTAGAACACATACATAACCAACTAAAATCCTTCGAAAAGATTGAGCCTCGGGGAGTCTCTTTTCAAAAATAACCAATTAGACCAGGAAATAGTCTTAGGTGAGTCAAGTCATCATTTTCTTGAAAATGGCTTTGTCTAAGGAAGTGGTCGATGATCCGATAAAAGAAGGCCCCTGTGCCTCGCCACGACCTGGAAGCCATGATCTTGAAAAGGTAAACTTGACAAGCCTAGGGTTAAATCCAAATCTAACATAAAATTACTTGAACCTAAATGCACTTAATCAACTTAATTGGAAGTCAACTCACAAAAAAAACATAAGTATAACATGCTTGATCATATAGACACAGGTGAGATGACCTAGGTTTAAAAACTTACAACCAATTTTAAAAAAATATATATAAAAATTCTAACATCCAATCCAACCACCTTGTGTGTAGGATCAATGGATGTTGGACAGCGGTTGCTCCCAACACATGACCGGGGATCAACTCAAATTCACAAAGCTTCGATTCAAACGACAAGGATCGGTAGCCTTTGGGAATAACGGCAAGCTCAAAATCATCGGATCAGGTGATATCGAGCTTAACTCGAATTTTGTTATTAAAAATGTATTACTTGTAGAGAATTTTGAATATAACCTGCTTAGCGTAAGCCAATTATGTGACAATAACTATAAGGTCATATTTTTAGATAATGAATGTGTAATTAAAACAAATAAAACAGCTAAAACAATACTCAAAGGAACTAGGACAAATAACATTTATACAATTAACTTAATCAAATCCTCAGCCAAATGTCTTATGACACAGGAAGAGGAATCATGGTTGTGGCACCGACGACTCGGTCACTCGCACCCAAGACTTGTCCACAAGATGAGTCAGAGTGGCTTAGTCAGAGGCTTACCCAACCTCAATAATTTGGTTAATAAAATCTGTAATGCTTGTCAACAAGGAAAACAACCTAGGACACAACACAAGTTAACTAACCAAGAACGAACCTCAAGTGTACTTGAGCTCTCGCATATGGATCTATTCGATTCACATGGAGCCAAGTCACTCAATAGAAGTCAATATTGCTTAGTCATAATTGACGACTACTCCAGGTTTACCTGGGTTAGGTTCATCAAACATAAAAATGATACCCTAGATCAATTAATCAATGTATTCAAATTAATCGAGAATCAAAAAAACCTTAAGGTTAAAAGACTTAGAAGAGATCATGGTGGTGAATTCGAAAATCAAAGGTTCACCGACTTCTGTAACCTAAACGGATACCACCATGAATTCTCTTGCCCTAGGACCCCTCAACAAAATGGCCTAGTGGAGCGGAAAAACCGAACTCTACAAGAAGCCGCTAGGACCATGCTGAACGAATACGACCTACCTGATAGGTTTTGGGCAGAAGCCGTTAGCATGGCTTGCTATGTCCAGAATAGGATCCTTATGGTAAAGAGGCACCTTAAGACCTCGTACGAGATTTATCACAATAAAGTACCCAACATCAAGTACTTTAGGGTATTTGGATGTAAAGTACATATCTTAAACACTAAGAACCACCTAGGGAAATTCAAATCCAAAACCTCCACCGGAATCTTCTTAGGATGCTCAACCACGAGTAGGGCCTATAGGGTATATAACCACAATACCCTTAAAGTCGAAGAGACTATTAATGTAGTGTTCGATGAAGTACCCGAACCTACAAAACCCTTAATGACCCCAAGTGTTAAGCCCACTGATACCAAACTTGTCTCTGACCCTGAGATCGAGTGTAATCCACATCAACCAACTTCTCTTGTCGACCAAGTGACAAGTGATCCGAGTCAAACTAGTGTTCAACCAAGTCACCCCATTGATCAAGCATTAGGTGACACAAACCCAACCCAATCTAGGATTCAGACTAACCACCCTATCGATCAAGTGATAGGAGATCCTAATCTAGGAGTTCGAACTAGAGCATCCTATAGGAACCTTAGTCAAATTTCCTTAATTACAAAGATAGAACCCAAATCAATTGAACAAGCTCTTCTTGATCCCGATTGGATTATTGCAATGCAAGAAGAGCTAGCTCAATTTACTAGGAATGAAGTGTGGGAATTAGTACCACCACCTAAAGACAAAACGATAATTGGAACAAGGTGGGTGTTTCGAAATAAGCTTGATGATAAAGGTGAAGTAGTTAGAAACAAGGCTAGGTTAGTCACCAAAGGGTTTAGTCAAGTCAAAGGCTTAGATTACGACGAAACCTATGCCGCAGTAGCTAGACTCGAATCCATTCGAATGTTGCTAGCTTATGTCGCACATCGAGGATTTAAGTTGTTTCAAATGGATGTTAAGTCGGCATTCCTAAATGGATACATTAAAGAAGAAGTTTATGTTAGACAACCCCCCGGATTCGAAAATCTAGATAAACCCGATCATGTTCTAAAACTTAAGAAAACTCTCTATGGACTTAAACAAGCTCCTCGAGCTTGGTACGAGAGACTTTCAATCCATCTTAAGTCAAAAGGGTTTAACCAAGGCTTAGTTGACCCAACTCTCTTCGTAAAAACCTTAGGTAAAGAAATATTCATAGCTCAAATTTACGTAGACGATATAATTTTTGGAACCTATAACTCAGCCTTACTAAACGAGTTCGTTTCACTCATGGAAAGTGAGTTCGAAATGAACTTGGTAGGCGAGTTAAGTTTATTTTTAGGTCTACAAATTAAACAAACTAAGGATGGTATATACCTATATCAACAGAAATACACTAAGGAGTTAATTAAAAGATTTGGAATGCAAGACGCTAAGATAATAAACACCCCAATGGCGATTAATGTTAACATAGGAGAAGACCCAGAAAGTAAGTCCATTGACTTAAAGTACTATAGGAGCGCGATAGGAAGTCTCCTATACTTAACTGCGAGTCGACCCGACATCCTATTCACAATAAGTATGTGTGCCAGGTTTCAAACCTATGCTAAGGAGTCTCACATAACCCTAGTTAAGCGTATCCTTAGATATCTTAAGGGTACACTTAACGTTGGTATTTGGTACCCTAGATCTACGGAGTTTGAACTAATCGGCTACTCTGATTCGGATTATGCCGGTAGTAAACTCGATAGAAAGAGCACGAGTGGTTGTTGTCAACTACTCGGCTCGAGTCTAGTGAGTTGGTGCAGTATGAAGCAACACTGTGTTGCTTTATCTACCACCGAAGTCGAATACATCGCGATGGGTGAGTGTGTCACGCAGCTTCTTTGGATGAAGCACACTCTCCGCGACTTTAAGTTAGACTTTACGAATACTAAACTTCACGTAGATAACATTAGTTCAATTAATCTTACAAAGAATCCGATATGTCACTCTAGGACCAAACATATAGAGGTCAAACACCATTTCATTCGAGAACATGTGGCCAATGGAGCAATACGCCGAATCAATCAAGTCTAACTTGGCAGACCTATTTACTAAACCCCTACCCGAAGCCGAATTTAGTCTATTAAGACGAAAATTGGGCATGTGCGTAATAGAATAGGTACTTGTAAATTATATGTTCTTACTACTATTTCTTTAATTTCATGGAACTAGCATAGGACATACCTTAGATATCATGCACCTATAGATTTAAGGAGCCAGTATATCTCACAACACATAGGACTAATGTGTTTGTGTACTTAGCCACGTAGATGGGCGTGAGATGTTAGGACCTTACTCCTGGTTCCAGATGTAGAGCTAGTACATTGCTATGAATCACAGAGTATAATCATACATACTAACCGACTCTGACCAGGATTGGTTGATCTTTCATATCAATCAAGCCAAATATGAGTCGAATATTTTATAGATGAAATTATTTTCAGTATATTATTTTCAAAATAATGTGGAACATGCTTGAACTTTAAAATTAAAACTTATTTTTTTCCACACACACCCTCACTCTTTTCGATATATGGCAAAAGGGGGAGAAAAAGGCCAAAGTTAAGGGATCATTTTTTTTTATGGCCAAGGCTTCTTACTTTAACAAAACAAGTTAAGGGAATTCATAACTTAAACACATTTAGTTAACTTGTTTTCGTTAACAATACAAAAAGTAATTTACTTAACTCTTAGTTAATTTGTTAACAAAATGAAAGTAAAGGCCAAGGTTAAGAAATATTTTTAATTTATTTTAAACCCTATGGCCAATATTAAGTGATTTCGGTTACTTAATTCTTTTTTAGTAGCAAATATCAAGAGGGAGAGTTAAAATTCTTTCTCAAGTACTCACCCTCGGTCAAGGGGGAGGATTCCTCAAGGGGGAGCACTTGAAAAAGAGTTTTTATATACTCCTGCACATTCATGCATATCTCTTACTCAGTTTACTTAATGCACTTAATTTGTCTTTCTTAACTTTGTATGTGGGTTTGCCATAAATCAAAAAGGGAGAGATTGTTGGTGCAGTAGGTACCTAAGTCGAACCTGGGTTTTGATTATAGCAAACGATACAAAGTTAAGCTCATATCGTTATCTCACGAAATAATCTAGTGTACGTAAGATTGATATAGCCGAGTCAAGGCTAGCGACACCGAGGAAGCCGCGGTGGTCGGGCGACACTCGAGTGACTTCGGAGGAGCCAAGGAATCGAGTGGAAGGCCGGAAGCAAAGCAACACGTAGTATCGAGGTAAGCTTCGTGTGCGAGCGTAAGTGAGGTCGTATCCTCCTTACGGGGATGATCTTAAGCGTAGATCCGACCAGAGACATCCCATCGATGGTCCAGGTTGAGATCGGACGGTCGAAGGCCGTCGAAATAATGTTTTCTTTGAGCTAACTTTTCCTCTAGCATTAGTCGATCGCCACTTGAGGACTCGACCGTCACAAACAATGATCGCCAAAGGTCAAGACTGATCGATGTCGCCATCACGATCGATGATGACCATCACCGATCGATGGTCAAAGGATCAGCCTCGAGGAGTCAAGGTTTATCACCAAATTTCAAGGGGAGGTGTGCTCAATTGTGATTGGCTAGGGTTCCTCTCGAAAAGGGGCTCAAAGGCTATAAAAGGAGGGCCAAACCTAGGGTTTGATCATCATTCTAAAGCTTCCAAAAAGCCTCCGCCAAGCTACAACTTTTCAACCACGAAGTGCTTTCTCTCCGACGACTAGGTCTTAAATTCCTTTCTATTGTAACGTCGGTTTTTTAGCTCTTATTTAAGTTCATTTCTTTTCGGAGCTTTTATTGTATACGAGGAGAGGGGGAGTGTCCCTCTACCTCAAGCTTTTTCCTTCTTGTATCGATTAACTCCTACCTCCAACGAGGAGGAGTTCCTTTAGTGCTTTTGCCCTCCGTACGTGGTCAAGGACCACTAGGGCCTTGGAGTAGTAGCCGAAGGCTACGAACCAAGTAAAAACTTCATTGTCTCTTTTTACTTTACATTTCCGCTGCAATTAATTATCTCTCGAGTTTTAACGAACGTAAAAAAAAAGGAAAAGGTTTTTCGCTATTCACCCCCCCCCTCTAGCGAACCGCATCGATCCAACATCTGAATGGGCTGATATCTAACATAGATAAGAACAACCTTGGAGAGAGTCCAACAAACCATTCTTAGCTACGATGGTAGTTATCAAGTATACCAATTGCATATCACTTATATGCAACTATCACAATGTACTAACAACTAATTGAATGTTCACACATACATTGGGTTGTTAACGCATTAACAAGTATGCATCATATTCATAGCACCCAACTTCACCTCCCTTCACATTGACCTTGGAGAGAGTCCAACAAATCGATGCTCCAAATTAAAGCTGACCCAATAATCGTGAAATAGTTTTAATATGGTTAGAGCACATTCAACCAATTAGCCAGGCTTGAAGAGAGTCCAACAACTCAAACTAACGATTGACATCTGACTCTTACCATATTAGTAATAAACTATTTCAATGGTTTGGACATGTTCAGGTTCGAGCTGGGCTTGGAGAGAGTCCAACAACCCAAACAAGAAATGGAACTCCGGTTCTAACCATATTAATGGAAGGTATAGGCTTTAATATTGTGTAAGGGTTTTAATGTCTCATCTTCTTTGCATGCAAATAACTATTATCTACATTGTCATGGCACACATGACATACATCTATATGTCACGACACGCATGGCATAATGATATGCATCTAATGCAATTACATGACATATAATTATGATAGGTACAAATAGTTTCCTTATTTGTCATAACTAATTTTGGAAATAAAATATGTTTGAGATTTGATTTCTTAAATCAAATCTTGATTAAATTAGGAAATAAATTTTCAAATCTAATCACATATTTTATTTATGAAAAATATTTACAGGAATAAACTAAATTTATTACATCACACACACCACATACATGCAGAATACAACAAGTGTAGACAAAATCGCATATTTAAAATTTTTGCAATAAAGGAAACTTTATATCTAGGTATACCTAACGAATCACGTGTAGCGGGAATGACATCAACCGTAGAGACCCTCGCTAGTATCGCATCTATCCGTATCCATGTCGAGTATCGTCGGGATAGCTTCACAATCTACTAGCCTCGTCTTCACAAAAGACACTAGTCTCAAGTCGAAGACAATGTGATCCGAGAGACGATCACAAAATAAGTTCCATGAACTTGTCTCCTCGGAATAGCCGGCAGCAACAAGGTGGCCGGCCAATCAAATTGGTCGGTGGTAGCAGGGTGACCAGTGGTAGCAGGGTGGCCGGCGGCTGGGCTACTGGCCGATGGAAGGACGACGGCTGGGGGTTGGGCGACGACTAGAGGTGGCGGCGTCCAAGGGTGGGCGGCACCAAGGAGGGGTGGCGGCAACAAGAGAGGAAGAGGAGGAGGTGGTGGCTAGGGTTTCCAAAGCCTTAACTCATCCACGAAATATTTCTCCACCCACTTATTTATAGAACACGTGTTCCTTGACCATCAAGAAACCTTAACGGTCATTAGTTCATGACCAAAACTCATTAACCCGCTCCAATAAATTAAGTTAAAATAAACCAAACCACGTTGGTCTATTTTAAGTTAAAACAAACCGAACCAACTTTGGTTCATTCGTTTCAAACATACCAAACCCCTTTGGTTTATTTTTCACCATTGGATTAGAACCAAACCGATTTGGTTCATCCAGCATGTCTTCATAAGACTCGGCCCATCCATGCTTTCGATGCGAATGAAACAATTTCCTGCTCACTCCATGTTTGGTCCAACCAAATCAAGTCTCTCTTGATCTGAGAATCTCATTCTCAAACTCATTTTAAATCCTTCGGATTGTTAGGAATATTGTAACGGCTAGAGGGGGGTGAATAGCGTTTGGAATTCTTTCGCGTTTGTTTCTATAATTTTGTTAGCGCAGCGGAAATAGAAAAGTAATAACAATAACGAAATGCACAACACGCTAACACAACGATATAATGTGGTTCGGAACCGCACAGTTCCTACTCCACGGATCGAGCTCTACGAGCTCTAGTGATGCACATGCAACCACTAATAAACACTCCTTCTCGAAACAATCCGGAGGCGGAGAAACCTCGTACAATAATGATTACAACAATAATCAATTAGATACAAGCAAATACAATATGAAATACAAATGCAAGTAAAGGAAAGACACTTTACAAGAGCTTTGGATTGCTTGATCTTTGATTGCCTTGAACTAGCTTTGAAGGACTGGAAAGCACCAAGTTCCCCCTTCAATTTTGCCCAAGAAAATCGCTATGTTTTCCTCCATCACGAGCTCCTTATATAGCTTCAACCTATGCTGGAAAAGGTCAATCAGTCGACTGATCGAGACCATCAGTCGACTGATGCCACTGTTGTCGTGAGACAACGGCTAGATCCACGTTGGATAAGTCCAATGGATCTACCATCAGTCGACTGATCATACCCATCAGTCGACTGATGGAATCTTCACTCGACCAGTCGAGTCTCGACTCCATTCTGTGGCCGATTTTGAGCACCACGATCGATCACACGATCACCGATCGCCGCTGAGCCACGTCCGCCCACCTCTGCGCGATCACTAGGCCATAACCCGCAGTCAAACCCTAGTTAACTCGGTCCAGTCGATTGCCACATGGCACCAGTCGACTGGCACACCTCAAACATGAGGTTTTAGCCAAAGTATGGTTCCCCCATACTTGCTAGACCACCCTTAGCCTAGACCTAAGCCTTCTAGCCACCTCCATCAACCTCACGTCTCTCGGATCCCTCCAAGTCATCCATGACTTGTTCATCCATCGCGCTATCCTTCAGGTGCTTCCATTGGCTATGTCATGCTAACGGTGTCTACATCGCCAAGGCACATTGGACTTACGCCGCCAAGACTCAGCTTGGACTTTACGCCGCCAACCATTGGACTTATGCTGCCAAGACTCCCGCTTGGACTTTACGCAGCCAATATCAAACCCCTTGGACTTCTCAAATGCCAAGACCATGCTTGGACTTTCCCTTGCCAACCCATGTAGGACTTTTACATTGCCAAGACCCATGCTTGGACTTTCCCTTGCCAACCCATGTTGGACTTTTACATTGCCAAGACCCATGCTTGGACTTTTCATGTGCCAAGTGTCCCACTTGGACTTTTCATGCCAAGTACTCAAGACTTGGATTTTACCAAATGCCAAGTGTTCCACTTGGACTTTCCATGCCAAGTACCCATGACTTGGACTTTACCTTGACAATTACATTGTCATATATTTTTGTCGAACATCAAAACATCATTCGAGTCACACTCGAGTCCTGGTCAATCGTGACCTGGGCCGATTGCACCAACACAGATAACACTCATAGTGCGTGTGACCAAATAGGTTTCCGATTTATGTTGGTCATCTATAATTAACCATTAATTATAGAATGATCATAAGTGGTACCTAGTAGTACAACATGATCCCCAAATAATCGAAAAATCAACGGTTGATCCCAGAACAACTTCTGAAACCTTTCAGGAGCTATAGTGTATTGTGCCCCATTCCCTTCACTCATCTTATACCCACTTGGTTCAGGACATGGCCTATAGTGTCAGTCCCCACAAGGCTGACTACGTCACACCTAGCCTAAGTATTTAATTCCTCGTCCTGCTGATTCTAGTTACTGCACATGTATCCAATAGTACCATAATCTAAACAAGTAATGCTTTGGCCAAAGACTTTAGTAACAACCCGATGAGAGGCCATAGGGTATACATCTCCTCGCAAGGAGTGGTGAATCCTCTATTGGCTACTCAAACACCTTCAGGTAGTTTGACTTATGCCCAATCATCTCGGGTCCACATCTCCTCGGAGATGCTTACTTAAGATGTCAAAGAATAAGCCTCCATGACAAAGATGACTTGAATAGCTCAAGTTGAAGGAATATCACACTTAAGCTGCAGTAAAAACTTCATTGACATATCTGTATATGCAGAGAACCATATGAAGTCTTACAGCTGGTCACTCCAATGAACTAGTTACCATAACTAGCATCCACGATCAACTCCGGACATCCCAATGTTTCCAGCCAGTGAGAAACAACTACTTGAATAAACCAAAGAGTATACCTCGTGCTAGTCTCAACAGAATCAATGGCGTCCATATGCATCAATTCATTGACTAGGGATAATTCCAATACATCACAATTACACATGTAGATAAACTCATCCATTCACAAATTCTCTTATGCTGTGAATCATATTGTGGATATCCAATAAATGAGTTTAAGATCCAATCAAATATATGAAAATAAGTATACTCAAATAGTGAATCTTCATTTATCAAATAAATGGAACAGCCATAAGGCTATTGCCTTAGGACACCTCTCATATATAATTAACAGTATTGTTGTCGGAAGCTTGCCATTATTGAGCACTTTGGGAGCAAGAACAAATGATCCAAAGAGGTAAAAATCCTCTTCTTTTATAGCCCTTCAAACCCTAGCTCATTGAGATCTGGATCTGGGTCAAAGCTCCTCGTCCCCCCAATTTTGGATGAGCTTATCTTAATTTTCTTCGAGATGACCAGTTTGAATAGCAGTCAACTGATGGTAGAATCAGTCGACTGTTATTAGCTTTCAGTCGACTCTTGGCCTGGTCACTCACCTATAGCAAAGAGTTAGCACAGAAATATCAAGTAATGGACATTACGACGGTTCCTTACCATCCGATCTCGACCTAGACCTTCCCCCGAAAGTCTTAATCGGATCACCACCTAAGTTCGTCCCCGTATGGAGGACATAACCTCACCATTACTCGGCACTTAGTGCTTACCTCTAGTCCTCCTGACATGTTGCATAGCTTTCGGTCGTCGCCGAGGTTCCTCGACTCCAATAAGGTTCTCTTGGTGTCGCCCAACCACCACAGTTTCTCGTCCTGAGATTCTCCGGGTGTCGCTGACCTTCAACTTATCTTAATCATTTCCTGCACACTTAACAGAGCACATGAGATAACAATAATAACTTAACTTTGATCCTTTGCAATAATCAAAACCTAGGTTCGATTATCTGGTGCCCCTACACCAATAATCTCCCGTTTTTTGATCTATGGCAAACCGATTCAAAGTTAAGGAAAAATTAAATATAAATAAGCATGAGTAAGCATGTAGTAAGTAAGTATGAATGAAATAGTAAGTGTGTAATAAAGAGTAAGTTAGTATGAGTAAGTTCTTTTTCAAACCCTCCCCCTCAAGGTTACCTCCCCCTTGACCTTAGGTGAGTTTTTGAAAAAGAAACTTAAAGTTAACTTTAAACAAACTTAAAAAAAACTTTACTCCCCCTTAACTTAGCCCTCTTCTCCCCCTTTTTGCCATATATCGAAAAAGCTAGGGGTGTATTTATAAGATTGGTGTGTACTTATAAGATGAAGGATAAGAAATTTCATTAAAAAAATAGAAGATATAAGTATAAGAGTCCTAGCATGTGTCCCTTTGAAGTTCATTAATTTAAGTTCTAGAGATTGTATAGCATCCTCGATGTAACTAAAGGTGTAGGATTAATTTGAGTTTTTTCATTCCTCTACACCAACAATGTTAAACTAGCTTTATTTTTGAGAGAAAGTGTATAATATCTAGTTTTGGCAAAGTAAATTTTTGAAAGTCCTACAAACATAATCTACGATTTCAAAATACTTAAAAGGTATAAACATAAGTATGTTTTCAAAATACCTTGAAAACTTAACAATTTTAAAAGAGTTGTAAGAATAATATACAAATTTTTACCTTAAAATAAGTGTTTAACTCTCCATACTTTTTAGGATATTATAAGGAAATTTGCCTAAGTTTGGAGGGTTCAAAAGTCTAGTACTGGTTAACTTAATCAAGTAGCTATATAAATTAAATGCAACAATCACAAAGTTAAATATTCTTATGGGTTTTGAAAACATATCGAGAGTTATGTTCATTTTAATTGTCCTTAACATCTCACCAAATTTATGTGTCTCAAGGTATGTTAACCTTATATGTTTTTGTGAGATGATTCCAAGTTTTACTTAGTTAAACTTTAGTGATTCGAGGACTAATTAACCTTGGGTTAGATTCGGATTTAACCTTTAGTTAGTTAAGTGAACTTTTCAAAAGGTGGCTTCTAGGTCGTGGCGAAGCACAGAGGCCTTCTTTGATCATAACAACGACCACTTCCTTAGACAAACCCAACCTTGAGAAATTGCACACTTAATTCACTTGAGGTTATGTCCTTGTCTTACTAGTTTAGGATGTGGTGCGGTAGCTTCAGCTAGTTCCACTTAGTCAAGTGCACCAAGCTAGATACGCCTTATCTAACTCGGATACACAAGACCTTGTTTCCCTAACGTATTATCATCTCACTCGTCCTGATACTATATTGTCAATTTTGATTAGTCATTTATCCTATCTAACCATTCTAGAAATTAAAAAGAAAAACTAAGCATGTAAAGTTTCACTAAGAGATCGGGTACACAATTTTAGTATTAGCTCCCCCTAGACCAATACGATTTATCCACATAGTGGACTTGATCCTTGGGAACCCAATACTTGATTGAACCTAATGGTGAATTTAAGAAGATTTTAGGGACCCATGCATGGACTTTTTGATTACTACGATTAACAATTGATAAGTAAGACCTATTCGTAGTTGATGTTCTAAACCCGAGTCCGGCCTTATTGTACATGGCTCTTTGAGTTCCAAGGAGTCGGTCAAGACCCTTGGATCCCAATGTGAACTTTTTCAACCTAGCCTTGAGCTCTTGAACTTGCCCTTTCAAGAGAGAATTCTCTTCCTCAAGTTTTTCAACTTGAGTTGAGTTTCCCTCTTGAAATTGACTAGTCGAAGAGGTTAGGGTGACCTCACGCTTGAGGAGTTTAACCTCCTTAAGCAAGGACTCGACCGTAGACTCGGACTTAGCTAACTTCTTATCTAATAATTTAATTGCACGATATAAATTTAATGAATGACTTACCTTTATCTTTTCTTTTGAGTCGGCATTGAGTCTTGACTCGAATTCTTCGTCGGAGTCGGATTCAGATTCGTAGTTTGCTTCAAACTCAGACTTGAACTAGGACTCCGTCAGTCTCACCATGAATGCCAAGTCATCACCTTGGTTTCCTTCTTCCAAAGTTGCTTGGAATGATTTCTTTGGTTGTCTCATATTCCTTTCCTTTTTTATCATCCTCCGAACTAGGTTGACTAGTTCGGTCTTTATTTCTTTCTCCGATTGGTAGTCGTCTTCTTCGGGAGGTGGCTTGCCCTTTGCCTTTCTCCTTTGACCTACAAGCAAAGCAACACTTTTCTCGACCGGGGCCGAGTTAAACTGCTCATGCAACTCAAATTCTGAAAATAACTCGTCTAATCTAATTTTTGATAAGTCTCTAGATACTTTGTAGGCATCAACCATAGATGCCCACAAAGTGGTCCTAGGAAATACATTTAACGCGTACCTTATTATGTCCCGATTCTCCACCTTTTGTCCAATTCAATGTAGACCATTCATTATATCCTGGATCCTTCCATGGAGTTGTGTCGCCATCTCGTGATCCTGCTTCTTTAGATTGCATAATTTATTTAACAAGAGATCACGTTTACAAACCTTCATGTCAGTCGTCCCTTCGTGTAGCTCTATGAGCTTATTCCATAAGTCTTTTGCGCTGATGAAAGGGCCGATACGGTTGAGTTCTTCCTTGGAGAGACCGCATTGAAGAATTTGTGTGTCTTTTACATCGACTTCTACTTGTCGCTTCATTGTGTTTGTCCACTTGTCGCAATCCAAGTACTCATCGCTTTCATTCGTTGGTAAGTTCGACTTGGGTCTTGAGGTAGCATTCCATCCGACCCTTCCAATAACGGAAGTCATCTCCGTTATAGAACGGAGGTCGGGCAGTGCTAAACCCCTCGAGATGGGCCATTCAATAAAACCTTGCACACACAAAAAAAACAACAAACATGAAAATTGCCAAGACTTGGTCTTAGATTAATAGTGCGGGATAAGAAGAGCTTAAATTAAAATGTGGAACGAAAACCACGAAAAGAAACTAAGTTTGCTAGATGGGTGATTGCACCGAATCTGAGTGCCCCCACTCTGATATCAATTCTTGGATCGAAGAGTCACTAGAAGGGGGTGAATAGAGATGGTAAAAACTTTTTCTTTTTTACATTAGAACACGAGTAAGCACAGCGAAAGTAATACAATAAAATAAAGCAACACTTTTTTTTTACTTGGTTCACAACTGAAAGGTTGCTACTCCAAGGCCCCATGATCCTAGACCGTGTACAAAGGGGCAATCAACTAAAAGTCTCCTCCTCGTTGGAGGTAGGAAACGACGATTACAAAAACCACAAGATAGAGGAAGAGCCAACAAGCCTACCTCTCCTCTTTACAATTGAAAGCTCGAATGAAAGAAGTAAAAACACTTAAATGAAATGACACTGTCAACGAAAAGAAAGACGCTTGGTGCGACGTCGATGTTACGGAAGCGTAGTGTTGTCGTCGGAAGCTTGGCATTGTTGGAGAACTTTGGGAGCAAGAATAGATGATCCAAAGAGGTGAAAATCCTCTTCTTTTATAGCCCTTCAAACCCTAGCTCGTTGAGATCTGGATCTGGGTGAAAGCTCCTCATCCCCCCACTTTTGGTGGAGCTTGTTTTGACTTTTTTCGAGATGATCAGTTTGAATAGCAGTCGACTGATGACCCTCAATAGTTGACCTCACACTTGAAGAGTTTAACCTCCTTAAGCAAGGAATCGACCCTAGACTCGGACATAGCTAACTTCTTATCTAATAATTTAATTGCACGATATAAATTTCTGATTAATGAACGACTTACCTTTATCTTTTCTTTTGAGTCGGCATTGAGTCTTGACTCGAATTCTTCGTCGGAGTCGAATTCGGATTCGTAGTTTGCTTCAAACTCAGACTTGAACTAGGACTCCATCAGTCTCGCCATGAATGCCAAGTCATCACCTTGGTTTCCTTCTTCCAAAGTTGCTTGGAATGATTTCTTTGGTTGTCTCATATTCCTTTCCTTTTTTATCATCCTCCGAACTAGGTTGACTAGTTCGGTCTCCATTTCTTTCTCCGATTGGTAGTCGTCTTCTTCGGGAGGTGGCTTGCCCTTTGCCTTTCTCCTTTGACCTACAAGCAAAGCAACACTTTTCTCGACCGGGGCCGAGTTAGACTGCTCATGCAACTCAAATTCTGAAAATAACTCGTCTGATCTAATTTTTGATAAGTCTCTAGATACTTTGTAGGCATCAACCATAGATGCCCACAAAGTGGTCCTAGGAAATGCATTTAACGCGTACCTTATTATGTCCCGATTCTCCACCTTTTGTCCAATTCAATGTAAACCATTCATTATATCCTGGATCCTTCCATGGAGTTGTGTCTCCATCTCGTGATCCTGCTTCTTTAGATTGCATAATTTATTTAACAAGAGATCACGTTTACAAACCTTCGTGTCAGTGGTCCCTTTGTGTAGCTCAATGAGCTTATTCCATAAGTCTTTTGCGCTGATGAAAGGGTCGACACGGTTGAGTTCTTCCTTGGAGAGACCGCATTGAAGAATTTGTGTGGCTTTTGCATCGACTTCTACTTGCCGCTTCATTGTGTTTGTCCACTTGTCGCAATCCAAGTACTCATCGCTTTCATTCGTTGGTAAGTTCGACTTGGGTCTTGAGGTAGCATTCCATCCGACCCTTCCAATAACGGAAGTCATCTCCATTATAGAACGGAGGTCGGTCAGTGCTAAACCCCTCGAGATGGGCCATTCAATAAAACCTTGCACACACAAAAAAAACAACAAACACGAAAATTTCCATGACTTAGTCTTAGATTAATAGTGCGGGATAAGAAGAGCTTAAATTAAAATGTGAAACGAAAACCGCGAAAAGAAACTAAGTTTGCTAGATGGGTGATTGCACCGAATCTGAGTGCCCCCACTCTGATATCAATTCTTGGATCGAAGAGTCGCTAGAGCGGGTGAATAGAGATGGTAAAAACTTTTTCTTTTTTACGTTTGAACACGAGTAAGTACAGCGAAAGTAAATACAATAAAATAAAGCAACACTTTTTTTTTACTTGGTTCACAACTGAAAGGTTGCTACTCCAAGGCCCCATGATCCTAGACCGTGTACAAAGGGGCAATCAACTAAAAGTCTCCTCCTCGTTGGAGGTAGGAAACGACGATTACAAAAACCACAAGATAGAAGAAGAGGCAACAAGCCTACCTCTCCTCTTTACAATTGAAAGCTCGAATGAAAGAAGTAAAAACACTTAAATGAAATGACACTGTCAACGAAAAGAAAGATGCTTGGTGCGACGTCGGTGTTACGGAGGCGTAGTGTTGTCGTCGAAAGCTTGGCATTGTTGGAGCACTTTGGGAGCAAGAATAGATGATCCAAAGAGGTGAAAAGCCTCTTCTTTTATAGCCCTTCAAACCCTAGCTCGTTGAGATCTGGATCTGGGTGAAATCTCCTCATCCCCCCACTTTTGGTGGAGCTTGTCTTGACTTTCTTCGAGATGGCCAGTTTAAATAGCAGTCGACAGATGGTAGGATCAATCGACTGCCACTAGGTTTTAGTCACTATTGGTTTGGTCACTCACCTGCAGCAAAGTGTTAGCATAGAAATATCGAGTAATGGACATTACGATGGTTCCTTACCATCCGATCATGACCTAGACCTTCCCTCGAAAGTCTTAGTCAGATTGCTGCCTAAGTTCATCCCCGTATGGAGGATACGACCTCACCATTACTCTACACTCAGTGCTTACCTCTAGTCCTCCTGACCTGTTCCTTAGCTTTCGGTCACCGCCAAGGTTCCTCGACTCCAACAAGGTTCTCCTGGTGTCGCCCGACCACCATGGTTTTTCGTCCCGAGATTCTCCGGGTGTCGCTGACCATTAGTTTAGCTTAATCATTTCCTGCACATTTAACACAACACATGCGATAACAATAATATCTTAACTTTGAACCTTTTCCATAATTAAAACCTAAGTTTGATTATCTGGTACCCTGCACGAATACTATGCACTTGCGGGCGTTGAGCGCGAGCACGCGCATCGAATCCTTGGTAATCCTCATCGGAGATTTGAGGTCGTGTTCGCGTGCATCAAGTTTTTGGTGTCGTTGCCGGGGATTGTAGATTTGATATCAAATCAAAAGTGGATAGTTTGGATCGGACCTAGACTATATTTGCTTACTTTTTTATTTCATTTCAGTTTATTTAGTTCTGAATTTTTGTTATTTATATTCAGTCTAGATTAATTTTATTAGTTGTATTACATTTAGCCTTAATTAAGTTTTTAGGTTTATTTAATTTGGTTCATTACTTTTAGGTTGTTTGATTTCCTCTCAATAAGTAGTATATTTACTCCTAATTGTGTAGCTTGGTTGATCGTATGCATAGACACTTAGGATTGAAAAATCTACTTCCGATTGACCTAGAAATAGAAAGAACCTACCATCGAAGGAGGGCTAAACAGAGAGATATGAAGGAGCACGACGCCTCTTTGGTAAACATATAGGTAGACATCCTCTGTGGGATTATGCAGCTCTCAGTGATAGAGTGTATAGACCTTGCATTGTTGGACCATCGATTACAGCTAATAATTTTGCAATAAAACTTGCACTTATACACATGGTCCAGTAGAGCCAATCCAGAGGAGCTACAACTAAAGACTCGAATCGGCACCTAGAGATGTTCTTAGAGATATGCTCGACCTTGAAATTAAATGGAGTACCCACCGATGCAATCCACTGAGCCTAGTCCCGTTCTCACTGAGGGACAAGGCGATGGCGCAGCTACACTCCCTTCAAAGGTGTTCGCTTTTTACAAAGAATAAGAGATAGGTAACACTCTATCTTCTCTTTGAAATTAAGTACATAAAAGTGAAAATGAATACAAACAAGTATAACTAAAATATACCAACACTTTTTAAGGCTATCGAATTAAGAACGGAGTGTCGGAATTGCATCTTCGTGAAGGGATGAAGCTTCTATTGACGACAAACCATAGTAGCAGCACTTAGACGTAGTAGATTAGTTGTATTCAAATCTAGTCGTGCATTTCTTTTATGGACCTTTTCCAGTCGACTGGCATGCCCTCCAGTCGACTCCACATCATCCTGTCGATATGGTACTTTAGGTCTTCTAGTCGACTGAACACTCCCAGTCGACTCCAGGTCACCCGGCTTCGCATCAGGAAGTTTTCCTTTCCAATTGATTAGACTTCCCCAGTCGACTGAAACTCTTTCCATTTGTGTTGCTAGATCTTCGATCAATCAGCAACTAATCCTGCCAACTAGGTATCTAGTCGATTGACCCATACCCAGTCGACTGGAATCCATTCAGTCGACTGATCCCTACAAAATGAGATTAGCACAAACAAATAATATAAAACAAGATAGCAGTAGTAATATTGCTCGATCTCAACTTCTAAGTCCCATGCGGATTATCCGTCGGATCAACGCCTAGCTTTGTCCCCTATAGAGGACTCAGCCTCACCTCTCCACTCGAGGCTTACCTGCTGGCTGCCCTGCCGGGCTTACCATTCTTGACATCCGAACTGACCCACCAGGGCTTCCACCAGCTGTCCGATCTACCTGACCCAACTAGACTTTTTGCTGATTGTCTGGTCTCCTAACCCAATCGGTCTTCATGCCAGATGTTCGATCCACTTGATCCATTTGGACTTCATGTCTGGTGTCCAGTCCTCCTAATTTGTCAAGATGTCTGCCTAGTATCCGATCAACACGACCTACTAGGACTTCCTGTTAAGCCTGCACACTTAACACTCATATCAGAATATATGTAAATCCTAACTTTAACTTTGATTTATACATCAAAACTAAGGAGTGATGATCTCTGCATTAACAATCTCCTCCTTTTTGATGTATGACAACACAAAAGTTAAAGTTAGGAGAATCAATTTGTAATATTCAAATTTAGCATATTTCAGGAATGCATTTGAGCTAAAAATGTATGTGCATGAGATGCTCATATGCAAGAAAGG
This sequence comes from Wurfbainia villosa, assembly GCA_025175895.1. Lineage (NCBI taxonomy): Eukaryota > Viridiplantae > Streptophyta > Magnoliopsida > Zingiberales > Zingiberaceae > Wurfbainia > Wurfbainia villosa. The sequence continues at coordinate 84,114,220 of CM045994.1, read as the reverse complement.
CTTTACTTTAAAATTTTCTAACTTTAACCCTTTTCTTTTCCCCCCCCCCCCTGCCCCCCCTTTGGCATACATCAAAAGAATTTTTAAACAACAAATGCCACAATTTAAAGATGAGGATTAAAGCTTTTCAATAATATAACTAATGATTATAACACAAGCTTTATCAAAAAATACCTAAGCTTTACAAAACTTTGAAAATAATTTATCAATGCTCCCCTAAATTTTTGCAATAAAATTTGAAAATAGGATCTCCCCATTTTTCTTTAAATTCCAATAATAAAAATTTTCAAAAGTACTTAAACCTTTACAAATGATTAAAATTTTAAATAAAATTTTCAAAATTCCAAAAGTCAAAACTCTTAATTTTTCAAAACTTCCCCTAAATAAAAATATTTTTAAAATGATCAAAATCCTAAATTTTCAAAAATTTTAAAACTCCTCCTTAAATAAAATATTTTTGAAATTTTTAAAATTCTTACTTTTTAGAACTTTGCAAAACTCCCCCTCAATAAAAGCTAAAAAAAAACTTAAGGTTTTTCAAAATTTTCAACAAAGATTAAGTTAAGATGATGCAAATGAGATAGAAAAATATCCAAGCATGAATTCCTAAATATTACTTTTATACTTAAAAAATACGCATCTAAAAATCGTCCTTAAAGAAAATATCCAACTCTTTCTAGCTCAAGTGATATAGAATTATCATTAAGCTTTGAACTAGAGTTAGTCACCGAAGTGATTGATTTTTCTTTTGTAAACCCCGTGTTGGTTCATGTTGATGCACTAAATCTACATCTGGAACCTTGGGTGTAGTCCTAACATCTCATGCCCTTCTTCATGGCTCAATACACAAACAAGTAATCCTAGGTATTTATGAGATGCGAAGGCTTACCTAGATCTATAGGACCATGAAAACTAAATTGACGTAGGCTAGATTGATTTTTAATTTTCCTTTAAGAAAATAATATAACTTAACAAAATAGAATTTAAGTAATGAACATGAAAATATCCTAGTCTACTAAGCATAATCCAAATCACAACCAAGATTTAAAAGTTATCAAATCCATTATTTAAGTTCAAATAGTAACAACTAGCATAACTAAAATAGTCCTAGTCAGAAGAGGGAGGTGGAGAAGGAGGAGGTGGATGACCCATGCTCCAAGATCTAAAAAACTCCATCATCTCTTGATGATCCTCTCTCTGTGCCTGGAACATCTGCATCATCTCAAGATGACGAGCCTTATGTTGTTGCTTCTGATGTTGCATCGCATCCTTCAATCTGGATAATCTCTCTGCTACAGTAGGAGGTGTTGTAATCCCAAGGAAAGGTGATAGACTATCAAATCCTGGTGTTTCCTGATACTCAGACTCGGAGTGGTGCTCTGGGTCAACCTCAGGCTCAGGCTGGTGTTGGGGCTGAGGACTATCTCTCTTCCATGTTAGGACATTATTTTCATCTAAACCTATTTTAGCTAAACCAAATTGCCTAGAACCTATCATTTCATACTCAGAAAGTTGTTTGATATTACCTGTGGTAACATCAAACCGTAATGTGGCTAGTAAAGATGTGATGACATGGCAATGAGGCAAATGTGCCTTCCTACTAGTAACTATCCTAGAATGATGAATGATGGAATGAAACATATGTAAACTAATGTCTAAATATAATCCATGACTAAGTACATAGAGTAGAAATGAATGATAGGGACGCATCATAGCGATGTCCCTAGTGGTGAGTGGCAAAATGAAGTTCACTATGACTCGGTACAAGGCATAGTCCTATACTCTGAGTCTAGTGGAACTGAAGATACTCACAGATGGAATCCTCTCCTCACCAAATAGATGCAAGTGTATCCTATCTAGTGTGGTGTACCTGTAGGGGTCACCGTACGGTAACTCCATAGATGGGAAACATGAAACCGGACATGATGAATGCATGAGTCCTAGATACTCTCTCAACATAGAGTGGGTAAAAATAAAATCCTTACCCTGCACTCTAGTGGAGTATAAGAGATCATAAATTCTAGTAAAATTATTGAAAAACTCTGCACATAAATCTATGTTAATAGAGTTTTTACAATAAACTAGTTTTTCTAACCCGTAATGTGCTATGACTTCCATACTAGGTATGCATGATCTACTAAAAAATGATCTACTAATATATCTAGTAGGCATGGGAGTATAAAGAGTGTTTTCAAACCTAATCTTATGCCCCTCAGTAGGGAACCTAATGTCCATACATGGAATAGATTTTGGACAAGTAGATGGGGGATATAGGTTGCAAGTCAAAGTCATAGATGAACAGTTAAATTTCCTGCATGATTGACATTTGAATGAGCAGGTATTTCCCCCTCAGTTAACTCTGTGCACATGCTGTAAAAGGGAATGACTCAGCCTCAACGACTCTTCTTTTACCCCTAATTAAATTACAACTATTTAATATTTATTAAAAAAAATAATTGAAATTAGAGTTTAGAATTATTACCTCAGCATTATAGATGATGTTATTAAAGAGATATGACGACCTAGATGCTTCGAAGAGTTGAAAAAGAGGCTTTCATAGATAGTTGGAGTGGTTTGTGAGTCGACTTAGCGCTGCCCTAGCACTGGTCTTATAGATGGAATCCAGTCAACTGGAAAGAGTTCAATAGACTGAATTAGAGTCAACTGGACTTGGTTCAGTCAACTGTAATAAATTTACCATTTACTGCAACCACCTAACCCCATATCTACCGTTGTATTCTAGTCGACTGAATTAGTTTCAGTCAACTGGAGTCGTGTTTTACCTTTCCGAGGTTTTGAAGTAACTGAATATGATTATGTCGACTCTTATTGAGTCGATTGGAAATATTCCAGTCGACTGGAATCGATTAATTTTAATTTTTATGGTTAATTTAGTTTAGTTGATTTAATTATGTTAATTATGTTGATTTTAATTGATTAAGTTCACTAAGATGGTTGAGTTCAATTAATTTGAGTTGTTAAGTTGAGTTTAAGTTGTTAAGTATTGTTAGGTTTAGTTAAGTTGTTAAGTTTAGTTAAGTTCAGTTAAGTTGTTAAGTTTAGTTAAGTTATGTAAGTTTGTTAAGTTTAGTTTAGTTAAGTTGTTAAGTTATGTAAGTTTGTTAAGTTTGGTTTAGTTAAGTTGTTAAGTTTAGTTGTTTAATTTTAGTTAAGTTATTAAGTTTAGTTTAGTTAAGTATAGTTAAGTTGTTATGTTTAGTTAAGTTTAGTTAAGTTGTTTTAGCTTGATTAAGTTCTAAGTCATCTCACCCGAGCTAAGTTTTCAATACACGTTAATCCTATGGGTTTTGTGAGATGCATTTTTCTTTTTATCTTAATTAATTTCAATGAATAATTTCAAAGTTTTTAAACTTGTGTTAGATTGAAGCTTACCTTGAGCTAATCAAGTAGGTTTTTCCAGTATTGACTTCCAGGTCGTGGCGAGGCATATAGCCTTCTTGGATATTGGATAGACCATTTCCTAGACAAAGTCAATGAAGGAATCAAGTACTTGACTCACTTTGGACTAAGCTTTGATCTAACTAGTCAAAGACTTAGTGAGTTAGCTTCGGTCAGTTCCACTCGACTTAGTGCACTAGGTTGTGGTGAGGCATATGGTCTTCTTGGATATCGGATGAACCACTTCCTAGTCAATGAAGGAATCAAGTACTTGACTCACTTTGGACTAAGTTTTGGTCTAACTAGTCAAAGACTTAGTGAGTTAGCTTCGGTTAGTTCCACTCGACTTTGTACACCAGGTCGTGGAGAGGCATACGACCTTCTTAGATATCGGATGGACCACTTCCTAAACATGCATATCGAAGAGCTTCCCTAACTTACTATCAGTTCACTTCATCTTAGTACTAGGTTGTTCGAGTTTAAACTACTTTGTTTCCTATCTAGTCCATTCTAAATTAAGCATGTAAAGTAAACTAAGGCATGCAAGAGTTTAACTAAACAAGAAAACAAGCAAGGTGTTAGCTCCCCCTAAGTGATAATTTAGTTGAGTTTTGTACACTAAGTGAACTTGACTCTTGGGAACCCAAAATTGATTTGGTCCAATTTGGTTGTCTAAGCTAGACTTATGAACACATGGTTGGACTCGATTGTAATACATGTATATGTTCTTATCGAAGTATTTATTTATCCTGAATTAGATTTCGTACGGACTTATTTAGCTTATAACCTCTTTTCTTTTGAAAGTTCAAAAATTTCTCTTGTGAGCACACGCTGCATTTTGGTATCAAAGCTAGTTTTCATGGCTGAGTAGTTATTTTGTTCAGGATATTTGCAGGGATGAAGTCCCTGTGCTTTAGTTATCACAATTTATTACTTGTTTTCATCATTTACCATTAATACTTCTTAAGGATAAGGGGGCTCAGTCCCGAGGGTGGCCGGCCAAGAATTCCCGTAAGTCCATTGGCAAGATGAAGCCTTTGTTTCTGAGGAGTCTTTAATGTCTAAACGATGGGAAGAAGCAATAGAAGAATGGTATACTAAGTCACATACTTCAAACCTTGAATATCTTGATCTTGTAGAAACATCAAAGCCATCTTCAAAAGAACTAGCTCATAATCTTAGCATAGTATACGACCGAGTTTGTTTGTCCAACCGAGTTCATCTTAAAAACTTTAAAACAATACTTGAGAGGGTGACTTAGAGCAAGAAGTCCACAAACTCAGGGAATCACTTCAAACTCTCACCACCTTATTTCTTGATAATAAACCACTCACCAAATAAGAAATCAAGGAGTTGGTTGCTGAAATTTCAAGACAACCAAAGCTGGTAGAAGAAGAAGCTATGCGACTTACAGTCAACCTAAACCAAAAGATTTAGAAGGTTGAGGCTTTACTAGCAAAATTTGAAGGTTTAATGTTCGAATGAACTATGTCACAACCAAAGGAACAAAATCATACAAAGAAGCTATCCAAGTCATAGAAAATATTGAGCCTCCTACACTTGGCTTTGTCAAACCAAGTGATTACCAAGATTGCTGAAGATTTGAAAGGAGTCAGAAGTGATTTAAAGACCCTCCTAAAGCATCAAAAGGAAGCCTCAAAAGCAGGGATCAATGGTGGAGCTCTTCCTGAAGCATTAATTACAAAACTACAAAACCTGACGATAGGACCAAAAGAAGTTCCAAAAGAACCAAGGGGTAAAATTCTAGTTTTCAAAGACCCTTTGAAAATCCTTGCAGAAGAAAAACAGAAGGTGCAAAGATGATGATCAGAAATCAAAATGAACCTACACCTATGAACCCCCTTATTGAAGATCAAATTCGTAGTTACAAACGAGGGCAAAGAAGAATATATAATGCCCAACAAGCTGCCAGACGAGTTGGCAGACTCATCACAGGACGACCTACAACTTCTAATACCTTAGAGCAACAAATTGATCAACAGGTACAATTACAGCTTTCCATGCAGGAATGAGCTGCAATAGCACTAGCTGAGGTGCTATATCATTCCCGACAATATGATGCACATCATCGAGTCTGTATGCACAGATCGGAAGAACTCATACTGTGCACAGATAATCAGGTTGATAGACCTTTCATCCAAGAAGAAAGTTTTAATCAACTACAGTGAAGCCAGATGCGATACATCCATCTCGACGTCCTCCAAGTACGTATTCAAATACTACACTGACATGAGGAAGGTACACTGGCTCTTATACTCTTCTGAGATAATAGGTGGCAAGATGATAGGTCAATTATTTCCACAATGGAGGTGGACCTAACTCGAGGCAGTCAACTAATCTATGTTATTCCTGATATTATGATGACAATTGGAGACTTTTTCAAGAATATACAACTTTCCATACTTACTCGAGGGTATGATTCCTGGTGAAATGGAGAAGCGAATCTGTTAATTACAAGGGGTATGATTGGGAGACTCTCCAACACCCCTAACATGGCTTTTGCTTATGAAGTACAAGGAGTCATAGACTACCTTACCAACCACGGAGTAAATGCACTACCAGGAAGGCAATATTCAATAGAACAATTAAGAGGCATGGATTGGGTCATCCGACCTACACAAGTCAATATTCCCATGCAACCTTCTGAGGTTCATAGCTGTAATTTACTTGATGGAAGGATTTCTGTAAGTTTTTACAATTACTCTACAACACTTACAGCTCCAGTTGAATATGTAAGTACATATGGGAGATTAATGAAGATGTAGACATTCAACATGAAGCATGCAAGTGCTGCAAGCACCCCACTCAGAAACGACATAGATGTCATTACCCCTTATGCAAAATGATTGCATGTGGCATGTGCAGTCTCTACTATTACAACAAAAGGACTCCCGTCACCACAACAACACCCACAAGGTATGATACTTTAAGCATAGTTATAGAACAACAAAATTATATTAAGCAATGTGAAGCAGAGATAAGGCATCTACAATCCCAACTTAATGTACAAGAAATAGAAAAGAAGGAATGTAGCCAAATCCGTGCATATGCTATTCAAATAGCACAAGAAAATCAACAACTTCAAAAGGAGAAACAAGAACTATCCTACAAATACCAGGAATTGCTTCAAGAAAATATGGATCTTGACAGACTAATCCTGAAAAAAGAAGATCTACAAAAGGAAATAAACCAATTACATCAGCAAAAGAATAAAGAAATATTTTCTGCTGAAGAAGACTTGAATGTACTTCTTCAAAAACAAAAGGTGTATACACTTCCTAAAGGGCCAAGGCATGCCAAAAGAGGAAGAGGCATGGATTGGGTCATTCGACCTATACAAGTCAATATTCCCATGCAACCTTCTGAGGTTCACAACTGTAATTTACTTGATGGAAGGATTTTTGTAAGTTTTCACAATTACTCTACAGCACTTACAGCTCTAGTTGAATATGATGATAAAGATGAAGAAGAATTGCGAGAGCATACAATTGTTGTTCTTACACAAGAAGAAATTGAAATTGAATTCAAGAGATTGTCTCAAGTAAAACTTCAATGTTCGACTGATGCCTTGCAAGAGTAAACTTCAAGGGGTTTATATAAGCAAGAAGGGATAAGAACCGGGTACCCAAGGGGCCCCATCGCATTCTTATCCTCTCCTTACTTGATACCCCTTTGACACAAAGTTGACATAAAGGATGGACAACTCCTCGAGGCTCAGTCCATAGTACAATAATAGAGGCAATAATGCACATAAAATAGACATAAAGGTGGCATGGTGGCAATAATTCATCTGGATTTGACGTAAAGGGGAAGTGGTGGTATTAACAGGCAAAATTAGTGGGCTTGTGTGTTGGATTGAAGCGGATCGCTAGAGGGGGGGGTGAATAGCGATAAACCTTATCGTTTGTTCTAATTCGTTTCAAAACAATTGACTGCAGCGGAAAATAAAATTAAACACAAGAGAGACAAATGGGTTTTTACTTGGTTCGTAGCCTTCGGCTACTACTCCAAGGCCCTAACGGTCCTAGACCGTGTACGGAGGGCAATTCACTAAAAACACTCCTCCTCGTTGGAGATAGGAGTTTGACGATTACAAAAAACCTTCAAAAGAAAAGATAGAGAGACAAACCCTCTCTTCTATTAATGTAAAGTACAACAATAGAAAACCTCGATTAATAAAAGGAATTGCAATATTAAAGAGATGACAAATTAAAATACCAACAACTAAAGAATAGAAACTAAGCTAGGGTTGTTGACAACACTTCGCCGTAGAGTCATCGGAGAATCGCAGAGTTGCAGAGGCTTTTGAGCACTTAGAGTTGATGAAAACCCCTAGGAGAGGCTCTCCTTTTATAGCCCTTGAGCCTCTTTTCGAGAGGATCTTCAACCAATAGGAATTGGGCACAAGACTCCTTGAAAAATGGTGATAAAGCTTGACTCCTCGAGGCTGATCATTGACCATCAGTCGACTGACGGCCATCATCAGTCGACTGATGGCAGCATCAGTCGAATGCTGATTGCAGATAGTCGACTGATGGACAATAGTCGAGTCCTCCAAGCTGGCAGTCGACTGATGCTAGCTGAAACCAAAAGTTAGCTAAACAAAAATATTATTTCGACGGCCTCCGACCGTCCGATCTCGACCTAGACCACCGATGGGATGTCTTGGGTTGGATCTACACTTAAGACTATCCTTGTAAGGAGGATACGACCTCACTTACGCTCGCACACACGAGCTTACCTCGATACTTACTACGTCGCTTTCACTTCCAGCCTTCCACTCGATTCCTTTGGCTTCCTTCGAAATCACTCGAGTGTCGCCCGACCACCACGGCTTCCTCCGGGTGTCGCTAGCCTTCAGCTCCAGCTTTAGCACTTTTTTGCACACTCGATTCATCTCGTGAGATAACAATATAATCTTAACTTTGTATCGTTTGATATAATTAAAACTCAGGTTTGACTTAGATGCCTATTGCACCAACAATCTCCCCCTTTTTGATTTATGGCAAACCCACATACAAAGTTAAGAAAATAATATGCATGAGACACATGAATAATAAAGATTAGTAGGAGTAGTAAGGATTTTCTTCAAGTACTCCCCCTTGAGGAAACCTCCCCCTTGACCGAGGGTGAGTCTTGAAAGAAGACCTTAATCCTCCCCCTTGAGAGTTGCTATTTAGGAAGAGTTTAAGTAATTAACATTACTTAAAGTTGGCCTTAGTAAAACGTTTAAGTTAAGAGGACTTCTTAACTTGGCCCTTTCTCCCCCTTTCTTAAGTAAAACATTAACGTTTACTTCCTTTTTGTTAACAAAAAGAATAAATTTTCAATAAGTTTAAGTTAAGAATTCTCTTAACTTAACTTTTAAGTTAAGTAAACATTTAACTTAACTTTTGGCCATGTAAATAAATATGAAGTATATGAAGTGAGAGTTAAGTTATAAAAAATTTGATCCAATAAAAAAAAATTCAAAAATTTGATCCTATCAAAAATTTTGATCCCTTAACTTTGGCCTCTTTCTCCCCCTTTTGCCATATATCGAAAAGAGTTGGGGGTGTGTGAAAAACAAAAATAAGTATTAAATTTAAAGTCCAAGCATGTTCCATATTATTTTGAAAATAATATACTAAAAATAAGCTCATCTATAAAATGTTCGACTCATATTTGGCTTGATTGATATGAAAGATCAACCAGTCCTGGTCAGAGTCGGTTAATATGTATGTTTATACTCCGTGGTTCATGGCGATGCACTAGCTCTACATCTAGAATCAGGAGTAAGGTCCTAACATCTCACGCCCATCTACATGGCTAAGTACAAAAACACATTAGTCCTATGTGTTGTGAGATATATTGGCTCCTTAAATCTATAGGTGCATGATATCTAAGGTATGTCCTATGCTAGTTCCATGAAAATGAAAAGTAAGAAATAGTAGTAAGAAAATATAATTTGTAAATTCCTATTCTACTACGCACATGCCCAATTTTCGTCTTAATAGACTAAATTCGGCTTCGGGTAGGGGTTTAGTAAATAGGTCTACTAAGTTAGACTTCGATTCAACGTATTCGAGTTGTATGGCTCCATTGGCCACATGTTCTCGAATGAAATGGTGTTTGACTTCTATATGTTTGGTCATAGAGTGACATATCGGATTCTTAGTTAGGTTAATTGAACTAATGTTATCTACATGAAGTTTAGTGTTTGTAAAGTCTAACTTAAAGTCGTGGAGAGTGTGCTTCATCCAAAGAAGCTGAGTGACACACTCACCCATTGCGATGTATTCGGCTTCGGTGGTAGATAAGGCAACACAATGTTGCTTCCTACTAAACCAACTTACTAGACTCGAGCCGAGAAGTTGACAACAACCACTCGTACTCTTTATATCGAGCTTACTACCGGCATAGTCCAAATCGGAGTAGCTGGTTAGTTCGAACTCGATAGATCTAGGGTACCAAATACCAACATTAAGTGTACCCTTTAGATATCTAAGGATACGCTTGACTAGAGTTAGGTGAGACTCCTTGGCACAGGTTTGGAACCTTGTGCACATATTTATTGCAAATAAGATATCAGGTCGACTCGTAGTTAAGTAAAGGAGACTCTCTATTATGCTCCTATAGTATTTTAAATCAATTGAGTTTCTGATTACATCTTCTTCTATATTCACATTAGTTGTCATTGGAGTATTAATAATTTTAGCGTCTTGCATTCCAAAGCATTTAATTAATTCCCTAGTATATTTGCATTGATGTAGGTATATTCCATCTTTAGTTTGTTTAATTTGTAGACCTAAGAAGAAACTTAACTCCCCTACTAAATTCATTTCAAATTCACTTTCCATAAGTGAAATGAACTCATTCAGTAGGATCGAGTTGGTGGTTCCAAAAATAATATCATCTACGTAGATTTGGGTTATGAATATGTCTTTACCTAAGGTTTTTACGAAAAGAGTTTGGTCAACTACACCCTGGTTAAATCCTTTTGATTTAAGATAAACCGAAAGTCTTTCGTACCAAGCTTGAGGATCTTGTTTAAGTCCATAGACGGCTTTCTTTAACCTAAGGACATGGTCAGGTTTATCTAAACTTTCGAAACCGGGGGGTTGACTAACATAAACCTCTTCTTTAATGTATCCATTCAAGAATGCTGATTTCACATCCATTTGAAACAACTTAAATCCTCGATGTGCAGCATATGCTAATAACATTCGAATGGACTCTAATCTAGCTACTGGGGCATAGGTCTCATCGTAATCTAAACCTTCGACTTGACTAAACCCTTTTGCAACTAGTCTAGCTTTATTTCTTACTACCTCACCTTTATCATCAAGTTTATTTCTAAACACCCACCTTGTTCCAATGATTGTTTTATCTTTAGGTGGTGGTACTAATTCCCATACTTCGTTCCTAGTGAATTGAGCCAACTCTTCTTGCATTGCAATAATCCAATCGGGATCATGAAGAGCTTGGTCAATAGTTTTGGGTTCAATTTTTGAAATCAAGAAGATTTGACTAAGGTTTCTGTATGAGGCTCTAGTTCGAACTCCTAGACTTGGATCACCTATCACTTGGTCGATAGGATGATTCGTTTGAGTCCTAGTTGGATTTGGGTTTGAGTCTACCACTTGGTCAATAGGTTGACCCATTTGAGTCCTAGTTTGGTTAGAGTCATCTACCACTTGGTCAATAACTGACTTGATTGACTTAGATTAGGAATAATGCTAGACTTGATCTCTAGATCGGAGTTGAGTCTGGTATGAATCAGCTTGCTAATTGGGGTTGTCGGTGGTTTTATAGGTTCGTGTCCTTCATCAAATACTACATTGATAGTCTCCTCGACTCTAAGGGTGTCATGATTATATACTCTATACGCTCTACTCGTAGTCGAGTATCCTAGAATGATTTCGGTCAAGGTTTTGGATGTAAATTTTCCTAGGTAATCCTTAGTGTTTAGGATAAGTACCTTACACCCAAATACCCTAAAGTACTTGATGTTAGGTATTTTATCATGATAAATCTCGTATGAGGTCTTAAGGTGCCTCTTTACCATAAGGATCCTATTTTGGACATAGCATGTCGTACTCACGGCTTCCGCCCAAAATCTATCGGGTAGGTTATACTCGTTTAACATTGTTCTAGTGGCTTCTTGTAGGGTTCTATTCTTACGTTCTACTAGGCCATTCTGTTGTGGGGTTCTAGGGCACGAGAACTCATGGTGATATCCATTTAGATTATAGAATTCTGTAAACCTATGGTTCTCAAATTCACCACCATGATCAGTCCTAAGTATTTTGATTTTAATGTTTTGTTGATTTTCTATTAGTTTAAATAGGTTGATTAATTGATCTAGGGTGTCACTTTTATGTTTGATGAACCTAACCCAAGTAAATCTAGAGTAGTCATCAATTATGACTAAACAGAATTTACTTCCATTAAGTGACTTAGCTCTGTGTGAATCAAATAGATCCATGTGTAGGAGCTCAAGAACACTTTTGGTTCATTCTTGATTAGTTAGTTGATGTTGTGTCCTAGATTGTTTACCTTATTGACAAGCATTATATATTGTTATCCAAGTTATTGAGGTTAGGCAAACCTCTGACTAAGTCACTCTGACTCATCTTGTGGATGAGTCTTGGGTGTGAGTGACCGAGTCGTCGGTGCCACAACCATGATTCCTTTTGCCGTGTCATAAGACACTTAGTTGAGGAGTTAGTTAAGTTAATAGTGTAAATAATGTTATTTCTGGTTCCCTTAAGGATTGTTTTAGAGGTTTCATTTGTATTAATTATGCATTCATTTTCTAGAAATATGACCTTATAGTTATTATCATACAATTGGCTTACACTAAGTAAATTATATTGAAAATTTTCTACCAATAAGACATTTTGAATAATTAAGTTAGAGTTGAGCTCAATATCACCTGATCCGATGATTTTGAGCTTGTTGTTGTTTCCGAAGGCTACCGATCCTTGTCGTTTGAATCGAAGCTTCGAAAACTTGAGTTGATCCCCGGTCATGTGTCAGGAGCAACCACTGTCCAACATCCATTGATCCTACATGCAAGGTAGTTGGATCGGATATTGGATTTATTAAAGATTGATTGAAGTTTATTAACCTAAATCATCTCACCCATGTCTACATGATCAAACATGTTAACCCTATATGTTCTTGTGAGATGACTTCTAATTTTACTTGATTTAAATTTAATGAATTGAACACTTGTCAACCTTACATTAGATTCGGATTTGACCTTAGGCTCATCAAGTCACTTTTTCAAGATCATGGCTTCCAGGTCGTGGCGAGGCATAGAGGCCTTCTTTGATCGGAACAACGACTACTTCCTTAAACAAAATCATTCTAAAAAAAATAGAAACTTAACTTACCTAAGACCACTTCCTGGTCTAACTAGTCTAGGATACAGCGAGGTAGCTTCAGCTAGTTCCGCTCGGTCAAGTGCACCGAACTAGATACGCCTTATCTAGCCCGAATACACAAGACTCCGCTTTCCTAGCGTTCTATCATCTCGCCGCATCCTGGTACTATGTTATCAAGTATTGACGAGTTATAGTCCTATCTATCCATTCTAAAAAGAAAAATCAAACTAAATAATGAACCTAAGCATGCAATTTCTAAGTTAAAATACAAATAAATTTTGTACTAGCTCCCCCTGGACCGTTGAATTGATTCGGTCTCTCTACATAGTAGATTTGGTCCTTGGGAACCCAGTACTAGTTCGATCCTAAGTTTGAAATCAAGGCGGTCTTAGGGACCCATGCTTGGACACGTTTTTTATGTCGACTCACAATTGACATATATGACTTGTTGGTCGTATTTGAGCTAAACCCTAGTCCGACCTTGTTGTACACGGCCCTTTGCGATCCAAGTAGGAGGTCAAGTCCTTTGGATCCCAAAGTAAACCTTTCCAACGTGTTCCTAAGATCTTCGACTTGACTCTTCAAGAGTGAGTTCTCAACTTTGAGCTTTTCAACCCGAGTTGAGTCTTCCTCTCGAACTCGACTAGTCGAAGAGGTTAGGGAGACCTCATGTTTGAGGAGTTTAACTTCCTCAACCAGGGTCTCGACCTTGGACTCAGACTTAGCTAATTTCCTAGTTAAGAACTTAATTGCACTATAAAGCATACTAATAAGGGATCGACTTACCTTGAGTGTATCTTTTGAACTGGATGTGTATCCGTGGCTTGTCTTGAATAGCGCTTTGCAGTCCAACTCATCTTCGATTTCCGATTCATGTTCCAATTCCAACTCCATCTCTGATTCCACCAGTTTAGCCATGAGGACCCGATCATCTTCTTCTTCCTCGGATGCTTCTTCCCATGTAGCGTTGAGTGTCTTTTTGTGTTTTGGTGTTTTGCTCTTGATTTTTGGGCATTCGGACTTGATGTGTCCAAACATGTTGCATTCGTAACATATAATATTCGAACTTTTAGACTTACCTTCGTTGGGTCGAGTGACAGTTCAATTTCGTCCCTTGACTATCCTCCAAACTAGGTTGACTAGTTCGGCCTCCATTTTCGGGTCGACCTCCGAATTGGACTCATCCTCTTCTTCCTTCGGGGGTGTCTTGCTTGCGGTTTTCTTCCTCAAACCTACAAAAAGTGCTATACCCTTCTCGAGTTCCGAGTTAGACTGCTCATGAAGTTTGAAATCGAAAAATAACTCATCTAACCTAAGTTTCAAAAGATCCTTGGAGACCTTATAGGCATCGACCATGGATTCCCACAAGGTAGTCCTCGGAAAAGAGTTAAGAACATACCTTATAAGGTCGCGGTTTTCGACCTTTTGCTCGATCGTGTGTAGGTTATTGACTATGTCTTGAATGCGAGCATAAAGTTGTGTCGCCGTTTCATGTTCCTATATTTTTAGATTATATAATTTATTAAGCAAAAGATCGCACTTACATACCTTGGCTTCGTCAGTTCCTTCATGTAGCTCCACTAGCTTTGTCCAAAGGTCCTTTGCGCTGATGAAGGGGCCGACGCGATTAAGCTCCTCCTTGGACAAGACGCATTGGAGAATTTGAGTTGCCTTGGTGTCGTCTTCGACTTGTCTTTTTGTCGCAATGGTCCATTGGTCATAATCCAAGGATTCACCCACTTCGTTAGTCGGAAGTGTGAATCCCGTTTGGATTATGATCCACATCTCGATTTGAGTTTTAAGAAAGCATTCCATCCGACCCTTCCAATAACTGAAGTCATCTCCATTGTAAAACGGAGGTCGGACGGTGCTAAAACCCTCGAGATGGGCCATTGATACAAAAGAAACAAGAGTGTGAAGACGAGAAACCTAACAACGACACAAACACACGAAATGTACCAAGACTCACGTCTTGGATTAGTAGTGGGGGAGAAAAACTAAAAAATTCGAAATAAACAGAATAAAAAGGAAAAAAACTGTAAAAAGCTAGATCGGTGGTTTCACCAAATCTTAGCAGCCCCGGCTCTGATACCAATTGTTGGATCGAAGCGGATCACTAGAGGGGGGTGAATAGCGATAAACCTTTTCGTTCGTTCGAATTCGTTTCAAAACAATTAACTGTAGCGGAAAATAAAATTAAACACAAGAGAGACAAATGGGTTTTTACTTGGTTCGTAGCCTTTGGCTACTACTCCAAGGCCCTAACGGTCCTAGATCGTGTACAGAGGGCAATTCACTAAAAACACTCTTCCTCATTGGAGGTAGGAGTTTGACGATTACAAAAAACCTTAGAAAGAAAAGATAGAGAAACAAACCCTCTGTTTTATTAATGTAAAGTGAAACGATAGAAAACCTCGATTAATAAAAGGAATTGCAATATTAAAGAGATGGCAAATTAAAATACCAACAACTAAAGAATAGAAACTAAGTAAGGGTTGTTGACAGCACTTCGTCGTAGAGTCATTGGAGAATCGCAGAGTTGCAGAGGCTTTTGAGAACTTAGAGTTGATGAAAAACCCTAGGAGAGGCTCTCCTTTTATAGCCCTTGAGCCTCTTTTCGAGAGGATCTTCAACCAATAGGAATTGGGCACAAGACTCCTTGAAAAATGGTGATAAAGCTTGACTCCTCGAGGCTGATCATTGACCATCAGTCGACTAATGGCCATCATCAGTCGACTGATGGCGATCGACCGAATGTCGACCGCAGATAGTCGATCGATGGGACGATGAGTCCTCCAAGTGATCGTGATGCTATTTGAAATCAAAAGTTAGCTAAACAAAAACATTATTTCGACGCCCTCCGACCGTCCGATCTCGACCTAGACCACCGATGGGATGTCTTGGGTCGGATCTACGCTTAAGACTATCCTCATAAGGAGGATACGACCTCACTTACACTCGCACATACGAGCTTACCTCGATACTTACTGTGTCACTTTCACTTCCAGCCTTCCACCCGATTCCTTCGGCTTCCTCCGAAATCACTCGAGTGTCGCCCGACCACCACGGCTTCCTCTGGGTGTTGTTAGCCTTCAGCTCCAGCTTTAGCACTTTTCTTTACACTCGATTCATCTTGTTAGATAACAATATAAGCTTAACTTTTTATCGTTTGCTATAATCAAAACTCAGGTTCGACTTAGGTGCCTACTGCACCAACACTGTGTGCAGTGTCCATTACTAGCATCAGGGCATCTTCCAACTGTTTGTCTTGTTGCTTTATTGTTGGCAACCAATCACCATACCAATTGCGTCTAGTGGATCATCTTCGGTATTCTCTGATTCAGAGAAAGAACATGAAAAGCATCTAAGGGCTATACTTGAAATATGCAAAGGGCATGGACTGATTCTCAGCCCTACAAAGATGAAAGTGGCAGTCAAAGAAATTGAATTCCTGGGGGTTGTCCTCGGTAATAATAAAATTAAACTCCAACCCCATATCATCAAAAAGGTTGCCAATTTTAAAGATACAAAACTACTAAGTTTGAAGAGAATGCGGTCATGGTTAGGTTGGCTCGTTGAGACCCAAGCATCATATTGAGAAACTTAGAGCCCGAAGTGAACCTTTCCAACGATCCGGTGAGATCTTCTACTTGCCTTTTTAGGACCAAGTTCTATTCCTCAAGCTTTGCAACTTGAGTTGAGTCTCTATCCTTAATTTGGCAAGTCGAAGTCTTCGAGTTTACTTGCTCCTTAAGTACTTAGACTTCCTTAAGAAGCGAGTCGACTCGATTCTCGTACTTAGCTAATTTCCTTCCTAGGCATGCAATTATATTGTAAAGTCTATCTTCTAAAGGAGAAGTTACCTCGTCTAGTCCTTCGGAAACGGATGCGGATCAGTGGCTTCTCTCGGACTTGTACTCGGAACTTGATGTTGGAGGATCATGGCCTGGCTAGAAGGGGGGGTGAATAGCCCAATTCGCGGATGAAAATCTTTCGCTTTTTAATCGTCTACAAATACTATTAGCGCAGTAGAAATATAATGCTAAACAAGACAATTAAGACAAAACAAGATAAGCAAAGAAAACAAACGCTAACAAGATTGTGTAACGTGGTTCACAGCCCTTGCCGCTAGTCCACGGACAATTCGTATGGCGAATCACTCCCTCAACCAAAACATTAATCTCTCCTTCAAGGTGGAGGTAAACCTTCTTACACAATCTCTCCTTCTTACAATAGAATTGAGATAAGAACAAGTAAGAGGAGTAGAAAATTTTAGGGCACTTGGGAGTATGTTTAGGAGTTAAGCATTAGCCTCCCAAGAGCACCCAAGGCCTCTTCTTATAGGGAAGAGGCCATTCTTCCCATTGGCTAGCGAGCAGTCGACTGATGCAGCCATCAGTCGACTGCTGCTATAGTCGTTGTCTCACAACGGCTTCATCCACATTGTCATCCACCCAACGGCTCCCTAATCAGTCGACTGATCATGCCCATCACTCGACTGATAGAGCCATCAGTCGAGTGATCTAGGTGATCATAAACCTTCTATGCCTGCGAGCACCTTTAGTAGTCGACTGTAGTCCCTTGGCAGTCAACTGATGGTGCAGTAATCGACTGCCAAACCCTAGCAGTCGACTGCTGGGCTAGAAACTAGACAATCGAACATCGATCGAGCACCAGTTGAGTGCCATCAACCTAGAGCAGTCGAATGATATCTATATCAGTCAACTGGTGTCGAGTAAAACCTCAAACCACTTGTTTGAGCATCCAACACTTCCATTCGTCGGGTAAAAACCTCAAACTCATGTTTGAGCATCCGACTTATCCAAACGTTGGGTAAAACCTCAAACATAAGTTTGAGCATCCGACTTGTCAGGTAAAACCTCAAACCTAAGTTTGAGCATCCGACACTTTACTTAGCCATTCAGCTAAGTTCACCTATAATCTACCCCGTCCCGGGTTACAATCACTCACTCTCATCTCCCATGAAGTCCCTCGCCTCAAAGCTCTCTTCGTCAGGCCACATCCCTCGAATGCACCAAGCGCACAGCTTTCGCAATGTCATCCTTCACGTCTCACCCTGAAGTCTGCTTCCTTTGGCTTCACTCCATATGCTCCTCATTCGGCGGTCCCTCGGATGCACCAAGCGCACGACTTTCGCAATGTCATCCTTCACCGACTCAAGGACCCGAGCCATGAGATGGCGAACTCACCAATGCTTTCAGCAAGCTAAACCATGTGTGATTTACTTAAGTCCTGCACAACTTAAACACACACATCAAATCCATAACAACCTAACTTAAACCCTTTGCCACACACATCAAAACCACATCATACATGAGTTGATTGCCCTAAGACTTGACTTAGCTCCGGAGCTTGATTTGACCATGAATGCCACGAAGCTTCTCTTCGTCTCTTTTGAGTCTGACTCTTTCGAGGACGATTTGTCCCAAGTTTCCTTAAGTGTTTTCTTCTTCTTTTCCTTTTTGGGTTTTTCTTCCATTTTTAGATTCACACATTCCAACTTGTAGTGTCCTTTTCCATTGCACTCGTAGCATGTTACTTCCGATCTGGGTCTCGACTTGTTGTCGACGACCTTCTTAGCATCCTTCTTCATAAACCTCTTTCTTCGGTTGAACATTTTCCTAACCATATTTATGATTTCCTCTTCTCCATTTAGGTCCGATTCCAACTCATCTTCGGACTCACTTTTCATTTTTCTTTCCTTTTTAGTTGAACCTACCACTAAAGCAATATCATTCTTGGTTTGACTCTAGTTAGCTTGTTCGTGTAGTTCGAGTTCACAAAATAATTCATCTAGTCTAATTATGGAAAGATCCCTGGAGACTTTATAGGCATCGATGATGGATGCCCATAAGGCATTCCTCGGGAATGCCTTAAGTGTATACCTAATTACTTCCCTATTTTCTATTTGATGTTCGATTAAATGTAATCCATTTAATATATCTTTTATTCTCGTATGGAGTTGACTAGCTTTTCATTTTCGTTCATTTTACAATTAAAAAGTTTATTAAGTAACATGTCTCGTTTAGTTATTCTATTATCATTAGTGTCTTCATGTAGTTCAATTAATTTGTCCCATAATTCTTTAGAGTTTTCGAAGGGACCGACTCTATTGAGCTCTTCTTTAGTAAGTCCGCATTGCAAGGGGTTAAGGGTCATGTAATCGACTTGAGCTCATTTCCTAACATCCACGGTCCATTTCTCCGGTTCTAGCAACTCACCCGAGTCATCTACCAGAGAGACGAAACCTTTCCTAATCGAAAATCATACCTCGAGATCGGTTTTCAGATATCACTCCATTCGCCTCTTCTAGTAGGAAAAAATCCTCTCCATTAAAGAGAGGAGGGTGAATGGTGCTATACCTTTCTATGTGCAACATTACTAAATTTTGATTATTAAATTAATTCAATTATTTTCAGAATTATTTCTAGATTTATTTAATTTAAGAAAAAATGAATTGTGCAAGAATAAATTTAAACTAAAGCAAGACAAATATTAAAAATATATTCTAATGTAAAAAATAAATATTAATGAAAAAATTATTAAAAGACAAAAATACTAAAAACTAAAGAAAATTCTAATGCTCTCGTTGGTGGTTGTACCAAATTTGGAGTGCCCCCGCTCTAATACCAATTGTAGGATCGAATAACTCCGAGAGAGGGGGGTGAATCTTGGAGGTTACAAATTTTCTTTAGATTTTAAAATTTATTTTGAAACAAGAGTATGTAGTGGAATAAATAAAATAGAGAGACAAGCTTTTTTACTTGGTTCACAACCCTAGTCGGATTGCTACTCCAAGGCCCGTAGCTCTCCGAGAGCTACCTCGATGAGCAATCACTATAATACCCTCTAACTCGAGATCTCTCGACTTCGGAGGGGTTCGCATTTTACAAAGAATAAGAGATAGGTAACACTCTACCTTCTCTTTGAAATTAAGTACATAAAAGCAAAAATAAATACAAACAAGTATAACTAAAATATACCGACACTTTTTAGGGCTAACGAATTAAGAACGGAGTGTCGGAATTGCATCTTCATGAAGGGATGAAGCTTCTGTGGACAACGAACAATAATAGCAGTACTTGGATGTAGTAGATTAGTTATATTCGGAGCTGGTCATGCATTTCTTTTATAGACTTTTTCTAGTCGACTGGAATGCTCTCCAATCGACTCCACATCAACCCGTTGATATGGTACTTCAGGTCTTCCAGTCGATTGGACACTCCAAGTCGACTCTAGGTCACTTGGCTCTGCATCGGGAAGTTTGCCTTTCTAGTTTACTGGACTTCCCTAGTTGACTGAAACTCTTTCCATCTGTGTTGCAAGATCTTCGATCGATCACCAGCTAATCCTGCCGACTGGGTATCCAATCGACTGACCCATACCCAGTCGATTGGAATCCATTTAGTCGACTGATCCTTGCAAAACAATATTAGCACAAATAAATAATATAAAACATGGTAGCAGTAGTAATACTACTCAATCTCGACTTCTAAGTCTCACGCGAACTATCCATCGGATCGACGCCTAGCTTTGTCCCCCTACAGAGGACTCGGCCTCACCTCTCCACTTGAGGCTTACCTTCCGACTGCCCTGCCAGACTTACCATTCTTGACATCCGATCTGACCCACCAGGGCTTCAACTAGTTATCCGGTCTACCTGGCCCAGCTGGACTTTTTGTCGATTGACTGGTCTCTTGACCCAATCGATCTTCATGCTAGATGTCCGTGTTGGCATACTAGGAGGCTCGTCGGCTCCCATGTCCCCGGATTAAAATTTTCACTAATGAAAACTAATCCGAATGGGATGAGTTTCCTAATCTCAACCAATTCGTCATCATGCTAACGACTTGAGCGATCGCTTGAACAAACTAGTTGTTCAAGCAACAAAACTCTTCTAGTCGGTTAGCCGCGGAAGAGACGACGGACGGATCGCCGATTTTTGTGTTTATCTTCGGGGTCCATGATTATACAAATACATATGGATGTAGACATGTATAATCAACACATACAAACATATTAATAAGAACATGCAAAGATTGATAATAAAACTTGTAAAACATTTATACCTCTCGATCTTCTATCGTATGTCCTAACCTCCTTGTAGACTTCGTGTGAGCGAAGATCCTCCACAAGTTGAAGCTTCCTAGATCTTCTTCAATCAAAAGAAAGAAGAACTCTCCTTCCCTTCTTACTTGAGCCAACCACCAAGCCACAAAAGCTTGATGCCGCCAGCCCCAAGAAAAGAGAGAACAATATGGCCAACCAAGGAACCAAACAAGGGAACAATCCCTAGCTCCTAGTGCCGCCGGCCAAGAGGAAAAGGATGAGAGAAAGACCGACCAAAGGGGAGCAATAAAAGACCCTACAACCCCTTTGTGTCGCCGGCCCTAGATGGAGTGAAGAGGAGAAGAGGAATAGGTTGAGCGCCGACCAAGGTAGAGGGAAGAGAGATAGGTGCCGGCAACCCCTTACGAAGAAGAAGGGAACCTCTCCTATTGTTGCCTCCCACTCCACTTCCCAAACCCTAGCCGCCCAACCAAACCCTAACCTTCCTAGGATTTCTTGCCGCCCAAGCTAATGATAGGCAAAACCCTAATCTCCAAAAACAACAAACATTCTTGCCGCCCACCTTAAGTTCCCTTTTATAGAGTTAGGCTTAAGCCTTGTTTTAATCTCCACTGTTGGTTCTAGGGATTTAATATCAACTGTCGGATCTAGAGATTTAATCTCAACCATCGGATCTAGAGATTTAATCTCCACCGTCGGATCTAGAGTTTTGTTTTCCATCATTGGATCTAGGCTCCATGAGGTTTTAATAGGCTACAATAGGGACCATGAGGAGGAGTTGGATCTTGGCCACCCAACTGATGGTATGCTAGGAGGCTCTGATACCAAATTTGTTGGCATGCTAGGAGGCTCGTCGGCTCCCATGTCCCCGGATTAAAATTTTCACTAATGAAAACTAATCCGGATGGGATGAGTTTCCTAAGCTCAACCAATTCATCATCGTGCTAACGACTTAAGCGATCGCTTGAACAAACTAGTTGTTCAAGCAACAAAACTCTTCTAGTCGGTTAGCCACGGAAGAGACGATTGACGGATTGCCGGTTTTTGTGTTTATCTTCGGGGTCCATGATTATACAAATACATATGGATGTAGACATATATAATCAACACATACAAACATATTACTAAGAACATGCAAAGATCGATAATAAAACTTGTAAAACTTTTATACCTCTCGATCTTCTATCGTATGTCCTAACCTCCTTGTAGACTTCGTGTGGGCAAAGATCCTCCACAAGTTGAAGCTTCCTAGATCTTCTTCAATCAAAAGAAAGAAGAATTCTCCTTCCCTTCTTGCTTGAGCCAACCATCAAGCCACAAAAGCTTGATGCCGCCGGCCCCAAGAAAAGAGAGAACAATATGGCCAACCAAGGAACCAAACAAGGGAACAATCCCTAGTTTCTAGTGCCACCGTCCAAGAGGAAAAGGATGAGAGAAAGAGCGGCCAAAGGGGAGCAATAAAAGACCCTACAACCCCTTTGTGCCACCGGCCCTAGATGGAGTGAAGAGGAGAGGAGGAATAGGTTGAGCGCCGACCAAGGTAGAGGGAAGAGAGATAGGTGCCGGCAACCCCTTAAGAAGAAGAAGGGAACCTCTCCTATTGTTGCCGCCCACTCCACTTCCCAAACCCTAGCCGTCCAACCAAACCCTAACCTTCCTAGGATTTCTTGCCGCCCAAGCTAATGATAGGCAAAACCCTAATCTCCAAAAACAACCAACATTCTTGCCGCCCACCTTAAGCCCCCTTTTATAGAGTTAGGCTTAAGCCTTGTTTTAATCTCCACCGTTGGTTCTAGGGATTTAATCTCAACCGTCGGATCTAGAGATTTAATCTCAACCGTCGGATCTAGAGATTTAATCTCCACCGTCGGATCTAGAGTTTTATTTTCCATCATTGGATCTAGGCTCCATGAGGTTTTAATAGGCTACAATAGGGACTATGAGGAGGAGTTGGATCTTTGCCACCCGATGGATCGGAACCACACAAACTTGATCCATCAATGATGTTCCATTCCACTAGAGGATCATCATTGAATTACCTCACCAACCCTCATAAATTAATATGGGCTCCATACATTATTTGTACATCCATCTCCCCATGTTTAAGATATCGAATGTCCATCAATTAATTGATTTACTGACCATCAATCAATTATCATCTAACTCCTCGAGTAGTACCACTCAACCTTATCATCATGTTGAATAAGTCAACCTGCAGGGTTTACATGATGAACCTTATGAGCTCCTCAAGGGGACATCATCAACCTAATATATAGGACACGGTTTCCTCCTATAATTAACGGCACACCATGTAAATAATATCATTTCCCAACTTACCGGGCATATTGATTTAATCCATTTAAATATCACCCTTTGGTAAATCAAAGAAATAAATACTAAGTACATGTGCCCGTTATTATATCGAGATTAAGAGCATGTACAACATAATATCCGAGGTCCAATTCAATTATGTAGTCAGCAATAAATTGAATCACCTCTATGTCAATCCTGCTCAATACACCTAAGTGTACTAGTGTAACTCTATGTTCAAGACAAACCAATACCAAGCTACACTACAACCATGCCAATGGTTTGTCCAAAACCATCTTGGTTGTGAGCCTCTATTATATTCTACAAGGGACTGATAACATGATCTTCTGTGCCACACCAAGCACCATGTTATCTACAATGTAAAGTATTAGACAATATGCACACATATAATAAATATAAAGTGCAAACAATGATCATGTGATTCTTATTTCAAAATAAAAATGTTCATACAAAAGAGCTAGGCTTTCAGTATACATCCCAACAGTCCGATCCACTAGACCCATCTGAACTTCATGCCTGGTGTCCTATCAACATGACCTATTAGGACTTCCTGTTAAGCTTGCACACTTAACACTCATATCAGAACACAAATAAATCCCAACTTTAACTTTGGTTCATACATCAAAACTAAAGAGTGATGCTCTCTGCATCAATAGGAGAGTCCCTTTTTGAAGCCTGGGATCGCTATAAAGGGCTACTATATTAGTGCCCCCATCATGGTCTCGAGAAGTGGCTAGTGATCAACATATTCTATAATGGGATCACATATGCCACGAAGGTTTCCCTAGATTCCACTGCAGGAGGAGCGTTGATGAACAAGACCATCGAGGAAGCAAAATGAGTTGATTGAGGAGGTGGCCCAGAACCACCACCAATGGGCTTCCGAGCGTAGTCACCCAGTACCTGCAATCGTTAGATATGTCGTTAACTCCATTGATCATCTAGCGGCAAGAATGAAGGCACTAACCTGACGGTTTGACTCCCTAACCCCTGCTTCTGTACGTGTGGCCAATTCCTTTTGTGATGGAGTAGCGGCATATCAGGAAGATTATTGTGGAGGGCAGAGTAGCTCTGAGGAGCAGGTTGAGCATGTCGATGTGGTGGGCGAGTATAATCAGAGGCCCAACAATCCATATTCCAACACATATAGTTTCAGATAGAGGAACCACCTGAACTTTTCCTATAAGAATAATTTAGGGGATTTCCAACAAACGGGAGGATATGGGCAATAGGGAAGTGGTCAGCAACAACCGCCTAAATCTAGACTTGAGTTAATGATTGAAGGCTTCATTTCTACCCAAGCAAAGGCTAATGCAGATTTCCAACAGCAACATCAAAGAACCGAAGAGGCACTGAGTGAGTTGAAGGCCTCTGTCAATGGGCTCACAAGCCACACTAAGATGCTGGAAACACAGGTAGCCAAAATAACCAAGACCACATCACAACCTATGGACAGTTCTCCCCTACCATCCAAGCAAAACCTAGTTAAGGGGGATGGAGCATACAGTGAATCAGTGGGTTAGAAAAACAAAGTCACTAAGGAGTGCGCAGCCATGATTTCAACTTTAGAAAACCAAGCAAAAGTTGAAGACAAGATTCCACCCAATCTTGATGACCCTGGTGATTTTTTCATACCCTGCATGATTTATGGGGAGAGCTTCGACGAAGCATTATGTGACCTAGGGTCGTCCGTCAGTGTGATGCCCTATGCGATCTATAGGGAGATGGGACTGAGTGGGTTACAATTGGATGGCCTGGCTATTCGTATGGCGGATGACACGATCAGGGAACCAGTTGGCATGCTAGAAGACGTACCTATTGTAATAGAAAGTTTTGTGATACCCACAGACTTTATTATATTAGACATAGGACAAAACTCTCATAACCCAATCATCCTAGGGAAACCCTTTTTGGTAACTGCTGGAGCATGCATAAATGTGAAGGAACACAAAGTCTCCTTGGAAGTGGATGGTGAGATTATCGTGTTCAACTTATTGAGATGTAATGATCCATTCCCGAATGGGTATACTTCCTGTAGGATAGTAAAGATCCCACTGAAAGATAAAGATTTTGAGAAGGATGAATGGAGGTTTACGGAGCCACCGGAGCCGAGCTGAAGCAAAGGAGTATGGTCGAGCTAAAGACTTTAAACAAGCGCTTCTTGGGAGACAACCCAAGTTTTATTTTCTTGTTTTTTACATTCATGCATGCTAGGTTTAGATATGAATTTTTTTCCATTAGAATCCTTTCAAGTAGTTTAGGGTTATGTAGAATTTGCTAGGTAGAAGAGAGATTCCTTTTTTAGAACCTCAGAAGGAAGCACGGGCGACCGTGTTAATTTCACATGGGTGTGCCCAACAATCAGA
Source organism: Wurfbainia villosa (assembly GCA_025175895.1). Taxonomy (NCBI): domain Eukaryota; kingdom Viridiplantae; phylum Streptophyta; class Magnoliopsida; order Zingiberales; family Zingiberaceae; genus Wurfbainia; species Wurfbainia villosa. The sequence goes on along the minus strand of CM045994.1, from coordinate 84,088,641 downwards.
AGAGCACACGACAAGGCATGAGGAAAGGCTCGGACCATGTTGCACTCTGGGAAAAATCCAGAGTCGCACACGGCTGGTCATGTTAATTCAACACGGTAATGCCAAATTCCATACTTTTTCCGAGCGTACAAGTCAGAGCCTGACATGGCTTGTCATGTGGATTCCACACAACTGTGTCGTATCCCATTAAAAGGACTTGAGCCGTGCGATTCTCTCTAAATCGACCATGCGACTCAAATCACCTTCCCTAGCCCGTGCAAAATCGTCTTCTCCAAGAGCCCACCTAGTCCATGCCACGATCCTACACCTGCACTGTAACGCCCGCAAAATTCTAAACTAGGCAAAGTAATTATATAGGTTTTAAGGCCATAAAAGGGTTTAAAATAAAATAAAATAAAAGATGGTTATAGTAGGATTTGAACCATGAACCTCCTAATAGGGAGGTAGCCTTGACACCACTAGACCCTAGGATAATTTATGAATAAGATATATAAAGAATATACAAAGAATATAGATGGGAAGATGAGGAGTTGGTTCATCCCCCCCCCCCCCCCCATGAAAGGATGATGGGTGTTCATTCCCTAGGTATTAAAGAAGAGAATTAAGAGAAGAGTGGAAGTAAAACCCCACTTTCCTTCTTCATTCTCCTTCTTCCTCATCCTTGGCCGAATTCCCCATTTCCCTTTCCTCCCTTTTTCATCCCAAGCTCTAGAAATTTTATAAGAAATTTTGTATGATTATAGGGACTTTATGTGGGTTTTTTCAAAAATAAAAGAAAATAAGCCAAAAAAGGGATGCAAGGCCTAGGAATTGAACCCCAAACCTCTAGAGATAGCCAAGCCCTATATATGCACCCACTAACCATAAGCCCAATAGGATATTATCATTTGAGGAATAGGGGAAATTATGGTTAAGTGTAAGGGAGATCAAGGGACTCTCTAAGTGAATAAATAGGGGAAATGAGGGGGCATGAGTTAGCAAATTTGTTTTCTCCTCTTCTCTTCTTCTTCCTCACCGAATCCTAGAGCTCTCCTCCCATTTTCACCCCTTGGCGAACCTCATCCAAGCAAGAAAGCAAAGGCTAGGTTTGGTTCCTTAGGTTATCTTCACACTACAAGCAAAGCGAAGGATATAAGTATCCCTCACCTGCATACGAGTAGCTTCGATTGATGGTTGTAAAAGAGATCTATATGTTATATTCGGCCAAGCTATGTTTTTGGTTTATCAATGAAGTTATATGCTATGTTTAGTAAGTATATGATGATGTTAAGATGGAAAAAGGGATTAGGACAAAAGCTAACCCTAATAGCCACCAAGATCCATTCGGCCAAGCCATGTTTTAAGGTTTCAATGAAGTTCTATGCTATGTTTTTGTAACTATATGATGATGTTAGGATTTAAGATGGATTAGGACAAAAGCTAACCCTAATAGCCACCAAGGTCCATTCGGCCAAGCCATGTTTTTAAGGTTTCAATGAAGTTCCATGCTATGTTTTTGTAACTATATGATGATGTTAGGATTTAAAATGGATTAGGACAAAAGCTAACCCTAATAGCCACCAAGGTCCATTCGGCCAAGCCATGTTTTTAAGGTTTCAATGAAGTTCCATGCTATATTTTTGTAACTATATGATGATGTTAGGATTTAAAATGGATTAGGACAAAAGCTAACCCTAATAGCCACCAAGGTCCATTCGGCCAAGCCATGTTTTTAAGGTTCCAATGAAGTTCCATGCTATGTTTTGTAACTATATGATGATGCTAGGATTTAAAATGGATTAGGTCAAAAGTTAACCCCAAAAGCCAACAAGGACCATTCGGCCACCCCTATATTTTGATGATTCAATGAAGCTTTATTCCATGTTTGTATGCTTATGATGTTGTTAGTATGTTAATCGAATTAGGGTAAAGGACTAGCCCTAAAAACCTATAAAGACATTCGGCCACCCCTATATTGTGGTGATTCAATGAAGCTTTTGCATGCTTATGATGTGGTTAGTATGTTAAATGAATTAGGTTAAAAGATAACCCTAGAAACCCCTATGGACCATTCGGCCATCATGTATTTTTGGGTGATTAAATTAAGTTTTAATTCAAGTTTTATATGCTTATGAAGTTGTTGTTATGTTAGATGAATTAGGTTAACATGTGTTTTATGTTGGGTGAATTCATGTTGACTTGTGATATTAAATGATGCTAGATGAAGATAACATGCCTTAGGTTAGTGTTTACTTACTTTTGATGCCATGCCTTATGCCATGCCTATGTGTATGTGATATTTAAGATATGTTATGAAATGGAAAATGATAAGATTATGAAATGAAACAAAACGATATGTTCACGACATGAGTATGATATGATGATGAAATAAAGAATGATATGTTATGAAATGAAGTATGGTATGTTTATGAAATGAAAGATGATATGTTCACAAAGTGAAGCATGATGTGTTATGAAATGAAGTATGCTATGTTTGCAAAATGAAATAAGTTATGTTATAAAATAAGCATATAAGTATTTTACCTTCTGCATGGCTTGTACCAAGACCTTAATAAGGTCCAAGAAGGGATGGGCTCCTAAGATGCCCTAGGTCGATGGAATAAGACTCGGGCCTAGGATGGGCTTTTATGTATGATTGCCCCTAGGTCAATGGAATAAGACTCGGGCCTAGTACGGGATGGGCTCCAAGATGCCTTAGGTCGATGGAGTAAGACTCGGGCCTAGGATGGGCTTCTACGCTATGACGATTGCCCTAGGTCGACGGACTAAGATCGGGCCTAGTAACCTATTAGGTTCGAGACTTGCTACCTCGGGCCTATTTAGGGATGCGCGCTATGATAATGAAGAAGTGGTACAATGCCGGGCCTAAATATATTGAGATTTATGTTTACGTACCTAAAATATATGTTTTCAAAAGCATCCTGCATATGTTTACCTGATTGATTGTTATGTTCACATGTTATGATTGAAATGTCATGTTTACGCCATTATGTTACATAGGTTGTATGTTATGTTGATATGTCAGGTACATGTTGCTATGTTACATATGATGCATGTTATGTTTGATTAAGTATATATTCATGTTATGCCGCTAAGTTATGGATGATACATGTTATGTTTACTCATGTTACTTATGCTATATGTTAAGTTGATGATGCCATGTATGTTACATGTTATATTGCAGTCATGTATATATTCATGTTATGCTGCTAAGTTGTGGATTATGCATGTTATGTTTACTCATGTTACTTATGCTACATGTTAAGTTGATTACGCTATGTATGTTACATGTTATATTGCTTATATGTTATGAATGTTACATGCCATGATTAATGTTGATGTATGGTTTTTGTGAGTAGGACAGGATCTTACTAAGCCTATGTGCTTATAGTTTATCTTTCCCTCGTACTGCAGATAAGGGTAAGGGATGGATAAACTAAAGGGAGCAGCAGGAGGGGCCAATGTGTGTGGTAGTGGCATGGTGGAGAGGATCTGTTAGGTCTATATATATATATATGTTTACCTATAATGATGATGTCTATGGATGTCCTTACTTATGTCTCCTTATGACGATGATGTTTATGAACCTGAACTAAGCACTAAGTATCTATATATATGATGCATTCTCTATGTTGATAAGAAGAAGTAAAGAAGAAGTAAGAAGAAGTATCTATACATGTTATGAAGCATACTCTATGTTAAAAAGAAGAAGTATATATATATATATATATATATATATATATATATATATATATATATATATGTATATATATATGTCAATGCATGTTTATGTTTTAAAAGAAAAAAAAATAGGTCTAAAGTCTTCCGCTGTAAGAATTAAGAAGTATGTATAAAGTCTTCCGCTGTATGTAATGTATGTATGTACGGTCGCGTCACGCACCGCCCCTCCGGGTTCTGGGTCCGAAAAGGGCGGGCGTGACATGCACCACCTTATTTTTCCACTTTTGAGCAAGATGAAGGCCTACAACCTCTCCGAATTCTGATCGCACCTCGACGACATTTACGCCGAGCAGCAGACATAGGGGCAATGATGGGAGGAGCATAGGACTTATACATAGGAAGTGTTTCAGGGCGTCCGAGAGCATTTCCAATGGGTCGAGGAATTCTACGACCAAACCCATTATTACTTTTAGGAGGAGGTTGTCTACCGCCAGGAGGTACGATAGTTCATGCGCGATACACTATCAAAGTGGGCCAAGGAGGAGGAGCACAGAGCCACTGCTGCGTCCACCAGGTCCTAGGTTGACCACATGTACATGTGCCACCAGCGGTTGAGCACCCGATTCTCTCAGGGGCCCGACATGCCGAGACTACCAAATTTTCCACCTCGACCACTACTCTAGAGGTACAGTTTCATTTAAGTCTAGGGGAGACCCAAATCTTGATATTCTCTTCTACTAGTGTTAGTTTTTCTTTGACATCTAGGTTTAGTTTTAGATTATTTGCATTCATTTGTTCATGCATATAGTGTTTAGGTTCCTTTTAGTGCTTAGTTGTTAGTCACTTAAAGTTGCCTCAGTGATGTTTTCAAAAAATTTCACGACCTGTTTCCATGTCATAGATAGCTTAACTTCCTTTATCTTGTGGTACTTTATTTTTGAATGCTTTGATGGATGTTCTAGATTTTCACTTGTTATCTTTTATATTTCACCTACACTTATCGAATAGTTATGCTTCATCCCAGTTGTCTTGTACTTTAGAATCTATAAGTGACTCTAGATTTAGCATTTTACTTACTGGAAATACTCGGATTGTGCAAACCCATTCGAAAAAATCAAAATGGTAGGGAGGATGATAAAATAAAAAGAGAGAAAAAAAAGAAAGAAGAAAAGAAAAGGAAGAAAAATGAGAGGAGAAAAAAAATGAGAGAGAGAAAAATGAGAGTTGAAAAAAAATAGTTGTTGTGGGTGGAAATGGCTAGGTGCCCCTTTGAGACCGAGTTAGGTTACTGGGGAAACACTTACCAATTTCTCTCAATACCGAGCATGCCATTGGGACTTTATGCTAATTCTAGGGAATGACCCTCGCTTAGGGCAAGTAAGTGCCTAAAAGTCGAAGACCTTAGGAAAGCTATAGAATGATGACTTAACTCACCATGGAACGAGTATCCCCTAGAAAATTTTCTCAGCATATGCACGAAAAGCTAACCTAGTGAATCTTTACAACATATCTATTTGTTTTGATTGAAAATACCACTTGATAATTTTAGTTATCATGCTAAGGATGGAACAATACTTTTAAAATTTCATGGCACTGAGGTTTGCTTGAGTACAAGCAAAGATCTAAGTCTGGGGGGAATTGATGTGTGCAAATCATATAGGATTTTAGGAGTAGTTTTAGCATACATCTCATTGTATTTTATACCTGTTTTATGCATATTATTCCTTGTTTTGCATTCATTTCCTATTTTCTAGTTTGAAGATCTGTTCTTGCTATTTTATGTGTAGGACGGTGTTTTGGAAGATAAAATGTCACATAATTGGAGCCAAAGGAAGGCAAGCATGCTCTGGTCGTGTTCCCCCAAAGCACGGGCATGCTCCGGACCAAAAGACGGCGTTCACATGATGATTCAGAAGAAGACACGGTCAGCCATGTGAATCTCACATGGTCGTGCCTAACCCCCGAAGCAAGATTCAGGGTAGGATTTCCAGCGAGCGACATGGCCAACATGTGGAATCAACACGGTCGTACCAAACCCCCGAAGCCAGATTCACGGTAGGATTTCCAATGAGCCACACGACCAACGTGTGGAATCTACACGGTCATGTGTCGTTAGCCCGATTTGATGCAGACTAGGGTTTCATGGGGATTTAAGGAAAGTCGGCTTCTTTTCTATAAAAAGAATGGCACAACCAAACCCTAGGGGGGAGGCCCAATGACTAGGAGTGCATGAAGGTGCCCTAAAAAGCATCGGAGGCTCGCAACGGAGAGAGAGGAAGCGACTCAAAGATCAAAAACTACGCTCCAATGCCTAGGAGAATGACCTAGAGTACTACATTTTATTCTTAAATATTTGTACATTGTAATGATTCTTTTTATGATGTCTTGCATTCATTCTCCTCTATTCATGGAGTAGATACATTTATTCTAGGATTAGGGAGTAGCTTGTGTATATTGGATATGCTAGTTTAAATATTCATTCTCTGCTCTTGAATTTATATTTACAATTTAGGCTTTTAAGATCCATGAAAGTTGTGTTCTGATTCTACTTCTACTACACATAGCCGATACAAAGGCGGAAAGCCTTTGTATCAAAGATCTAGGAGAATCAAGGAGGAACCTATCGGTCATCCTCCCTCCCATAATCGTAGAAGGTAAAATATAATAGATTAGGATTCGAAATAAGATCCTTCTCTTCATAGGGATTACTAGGACATCCTCATACCCCAAGAACCTACCCTAGCAGAAGGCCCAAAGTAGGAGACATCAACTCTCTAATGTGAGCAAAACATATAGGGTTTTAGGAGTAGTTTTCGCTCACATCTCATTACATTTTATGTTTGTTTCATGCATATTTTACTTTGTTTTGCATGCATTTCCTATTTTCTGGTTCGGATATCTGTTCTTTGTACTTTTGTGTGCAGGATAGCATTTCATGGGGAAAACGGTGCACTTTCGGAGCGAAAGAAGGACATTTTGCAGTTGGATGCAGAAGGGGACGCGACCAAGGCGGTTGTGTCCAAGGATGGAAATTGGCCACCACGGTGCCACACATGGCCTGGCCATGTTGAAACACACGACCATGTGGTGCTACATGATTACAACATGAGTCGATTATTTTCCAAGTTTTAGAGAGATCCAGGTTGATGTCTATATAAAGGAGGCGACACCTAAACTCTAGGGGGGAGGCACGACGGCCAGGACGGCACTCCGATGCCCTAAAAGCTTCGAGAACTCACAACGGGGAGGAAGAAAGTCGTCGGAGATCTAAACTCTGCACTTCAATGCCAAAGAGAAGAGTCACATCGCATTGTAATTTCTGTTATTTGCATAATTTCCATTGTTTATACGAACATGATCATGCTTTGTGTTTCTCCTCTCTTATTTATGGAGTAGACTCTTTGATTCTAGGATTAGGGAGTAGTTTGTGTTGAGTTAGAAAATGTTGGTTCAAATATCTTTTCATTCTTGAATTTATATTTGCAATTGGCCTTTGGTTTAGAGTTATAACTATTGTTTTGGTTTTCTATCTACTGTGCTAGCCGATACGAGGGGTGGCAACCCTCGTATCTAAGATTTAAGAGAATTAAGGAGGAACCTAGGGGTTGACCTCATCTCCCATAACCGTGGGTAGAAGGATGCGATATAGTAGGAAACACACCCAATTTTTGACTCGTTGTAGGGATCGATTCGGCATCCTCATACCGACTATCCCGTCCTAAGTCCAGGGGTCGACCTAGTAATGCCAGAGGTAGCTTCCGATAGATGCGAAGGCTCATCGGGGGAGTGTATAATATCCTTTCCACAAAACCGTAGAAAGAAACCTAGACAAAATCCAATTGACAATGTGTTCTATGACGCACAAACGAAACCGAAATCCGAGAATCCTTTCCAAAGATTCACAACTAGTTTCTTTCTTCTTCCGTGTGACACCGTTTTGAGTTGGGACCGCCATCAACCCTCACAATCACAATCCTTAGATCTGAATTTCGAACAATAACCTCCACTTACCAAATCGATACTCGAATCTCAGTCCCTGTGGGATCGATAATCTTTTTATTACTTGACAACATCCGTGCACTTACGGGCGTTGAGCGCGAGCGCGCTCTTCGAGTCCTCGATGGTCTCCATCGCAAGATTTGAGGTCGCGTTCGCGTGCATCAAGTTATTAGCGCCATTGTCGAGGACTGATTGATTCGATATCGAATCAAGAAGCGGATAATTGGATCGAACTTAAGGTAGGTTTATTTACTTGCTTTACTTTTATTTATTTCATTTATTTTTATTTACTTCAATTTTAGATTTTTAATATCTAGAGTAAGTTTAGATTTATTTCAGTAATTAAGTTGCATTAACCTTTAGTTAAATTTTCTACATTTGATTTAGTATTAGTTTAGGCTATTTTCTATTTTAATTAAGTATTAGGTAATACTCCTAATTTTGTGGCTCGGTTCCTTGTATGCATAGACGCTTAGGATTGGAAGGTCTGATTCCGATCGATCTAGAAATCGAACAAACCTATCATTGCCGGAGAGCTGAATATAAGAGGATGGAGGACCAAGCCACATTCAAGGTGAATATAGTTAGTCGACCTTTATGGGATTACGCAACCCCTAGTGCTTGAGGCTTTAGGTTGAGTATAGCTGGACCGTCCATTTCAGCAAACAACTTTGAGCTAAAATCGGCACTCATACATATGGTCCAGCAGAGTCAATTCGGGGAAGCTGCAACTGAAGACCCGAACCGGCACCTAGAGACATTTTTGGAAATCTGCTCAACAATGAAGATGAATAGAGTCCCTGTAGACGTGATACACCTGAGCCTATTTCCATTCTCATTGCGGGATAAGGCTAAGGCATGGATTCACTCCCTGCCTTCGGGAAGCATTACTACATAGGAGCAATGTGAGCAGCAGTTCTTGAATAAATACTTCCCACCTAGCAAGACTGATCACATGCGCCATCTAATAATGAGCTTCCGTCAGAAGGAAGGGGAGTCCCTATTTGAAGCCTGGGATCGCTACAAGGGGCTACTCTATCAATGCCCCCACCATGGACTGGAAAGGTGGTTGATGATTCACATCTTCTATAATGGGATCACGTATGCCACAAAAATGTCCCTCGATTCTATCACAGGAGGAGCACTTATGAACAAGACTATCGAGGAAGCGGAGGAGCTAATAGAAGAGGTGGCCTAGAACCACCATCAATGGGCTTCCGAACGTAGTCACCCAGCTCCTGTCGCAGGACGATATATTATCAACTCCATTGACCACATGGCAGCGAAGTTGGACGCGCTTAGTAGACGGTTCGACTCTTTCAATCCTGTTTCTGCATGTCAAACCAATGACTTTGGAGAAGAAGAAGCAGCGTATCGGGAGGACCATTATGGAGGGACAGGTGGTTTAGAAGAGTAGATTGAGCATGTCGATGCGGTTGGGGACTATAATCAAAGGCCCAACAACCCATACTCCAGTACTTACAATCCCAGATGGAAGAACCACCCAAACTTTTCCTATCGGGATAACTCAAGGAACTTCTAACTATCTGAAGGATATGGGTAGCAACAGGGCAATGGGCTGCAACAACCATAGAAGTCTAGGCTAGAATTGATGATGGAAGACTTTATTGCTACCCAAACAAAGGCTAATGAAGAGTTTCAACGCCAACATTAGAAAACAGAAGAGTCACTTAAGGATTTGAAGACCACTGTTGACGGTCTTGCAAGTCACACAAGGATGTTGGAAACACAAGTCGCCCAGATAGCTCAAACCGTGTCGCAACCTATGGATAGTTCTCCATCATTACCCGAGCCGAGTCAAGTAAAGGAGGAGGGAATATACGGTGAAAGAGTAGGTCAGAAGAACAGATCCACCAAGGGGTGTGCAACCATGACTTCCACCCTACCCAACCAAGCTGAAATCGAAGACAGAATCCCACCACAGCTTGAGTGTTGGTGCAGGGGCACCAGATTATCGAACCTAGGTTTTGATTATGGCAAAGATCCAAAGTTAAGGTTATATTTGTTGGTTCAATCGGCCCAGGACTCGAGTTTGACTCGAACTATATTTTGATGTTAGACAAAATGCATGACATGAGATTGTCATGGGAAGTCCAACATGGGTTGGCCACGTAAATCCAAGTGTGTAGCCTTGGTGGTGAAAAGTCCAAGCATGGGGCTTGGTGTTGGGAAAATCCAGGCATAGGGCTTGGTGGGGAAAGTCCAACATGGGTTGGCCACGTAAGTCCAAGCATAGGGCTTGGCGGTGAAAGTCCAAGCATGGGGCTTGGCATGGAAAATCTAAGCATGAGGTTTGGTGTGGGAAGTCTTAAGGACTTGGCAAGTTCACTAGGCTCGGGGTCCTTGAGTTGGTGAAGGATGGCATTGCAAAGCTGTGCGCTTGGTGCATCCGAGGGACCGCCGGACGGGGAGCGAATGGAGTGAGGCCCAAGGGAAGCATACTTCGAGGGCAAGAGACACGAAGGATGGCATTGCGAAGCCGTGCGCTTGGTGCATCCAAGAGACGTAGGTCGAGGGAAGAGAGCTTCAGTGGGGAGCTCCATGAGAGGATGAGGTGGACTTGGCCAAGTGGCTAAGACTGAGTATCGGAGGCTCAAACATTGTGTTTGAGGGTTTACCCGATGGTCGGATGCTCAAACAACTTGGTGTTTGAGGTTTATCCGATAGCAGTCGACAGGCATAGGTGCCAGTTCGACTGATCCAAGTCGACTAGGGTTTGACTGGTGTTAGATTGTGTTTTGCTGGCGATCGATCGCCAAGGATGCGATCGACGATGTTGTGTGATCAATAACCGTCCGAGGATGGCGATGATCGATGGAAGTGTCGCAAAGTAGAACACTCGTAGCCGATCGAGCGATCGGCTATAAAGTCATGATCGATGGTCGACCATCCCGATCGCTAGAGGATCCGTTGGAACTTGTCCAGCGTGGATCATGTCATTGTGAGACAACGGCTACAGGAGCAGTCGACTGGGGCCTTTTGGTAGTCGACTGCTAGGTACGAAATCAGCTCGATGCAGGTTATAAATGGAGCTCGAGATGGAGGATTTTGCCAAGATTTTAAGGGTGAATTTGGAGGGGAATTGCTGCTGCATTCCAGTCCTTCAAAGTCAATCCAAAGCAAGCAACAAGCAAGTGATTCAAAGTGATTTGTGTAAAGTGTTCTTTACTTGTATTTTGTATTGTTTATGTATTCTTGCTTGTACTTTAGTATTATTGTTGTAATAGCTTGTACGAGGTTTCTCCACCTCCGAAATGTTGTCGAGAAGGAGTTTAGTTAGTGTCATGTGCATAACTAGAGCTCTTTAAGCTCGCCCCGTGGAGTAGGAACCATTCGGTTCCGAACCACGTATATCGTGTGTATTTGTGTATGCTTGTGTTGTTGTTAGTATTTCTATTTGTATATTTCTGCTGCGCTAATGACACTCGTAGACAAGCGACACGTGACGAATAATCGAATTCCACCCTACAATGATTTAGTGCTATTCACCCCCCTCTAGCCGGCCACTGATGGTCCAACAAGTGGTATCAGAGCCTAGGAGCTTGTCGAGGACTAACTGCCAACACAAGCACGATAAGATGGCTGGCTACTACCTTTAACCACCAAAATTCGAAGGAGATTTTCAATGGTGGAGAAGGAAGATGGAGGTATATCTAGAAACTGATTTTGATATTATGTTAATTCTAGAAAACAGTTTCAAAATGCCTAGGGATGAAGAAAATAGGCAAATTGAGAAATCAAGGTGGACCCAAGACCAAATGAAGGATTTCAAGACAAATCTCAAGGTAATCAAATTGCTTAGTGATTTGATTCCTAACCATATTTGGTCTAGATTGGGTGAATATAGGGATGCAAAGGATCTATGGGACAAGGTGATCAAATTTCATGAAGAGCCCACATTGGTCCATGAAGAGGAAGAATGCCCATCAACATCCGGATCCGAGGATGTTGAAGAATTATAATCCACCTTCGATGATGTTGATGATTTGGTGGAGACCTCCACCTCTAGCATTGAGGGGGAGGAGAGGCCTTCCATCCCGGAACAAGTTCAAGATCAACATCCGGGAGAAGCGAAAATTCCCTAGGTAACTCAAGTATTGTGATTATAAATAAAAATCATATAACATGCTTTGAGTGTAGGGAACAAGAGCACTATAAAAGTAAGTGTCCCAAGAAGGTGAAGAAGGTTCAACCGACACCAAAGGTGAAAGATGTCAGTGTCCCCACAATTAGAAGCAAGGAGCACATTGTGTGCTTCAAATGCAACCAAATGGGGCATTATAGAAGTCAATGCCCTAGGGGGAGGAAGAAAGGGCAAGAAGGGGAATCTCATGTAGGGGGAGCTTCTAAAGCTAACCCTAAGGTAAATTTTAATGCACCTTCAATTTCTAAGACCAAGAAGCATGCTAATTATTTTAGTTCACTTGCCATGGTTAATGAAAAGCATACTAGTAGGAATAAATATGTTTGTCTAGGAGCCAAGTATGTTAGTTTATCTAAGGACAAACCTAGACACTGTAATTCTAGACCAATCCTACTTAGGCAGTCAATTAGGAGAATAGAAGAAAACTTGGGCATTAACCCCAAGAAATCTAGACATATGCCTAAGAAGAAAAACAATTCCCAAAAATCTAATGATAGATCAAAATTGGGAAGATTAGAGGTAGAGAACCGAGCCTTGAGGTCAAGGCTAGAAAAATTGGAAAAGACCCTTAAAATTATGACAAAATCATTTAAGGGGTCTAGTGATCAAAATTTAAGGCCTAGGGAACAAGAAATGTCCAAGGAAAAGAAAGGTTTGGGTCACAAACCTATGTCCTACCATAATGTTCCATTTAATTATGGAATAATTTCTAGGTCTAGAAAAACCAAGGCTAATAGGGAAGCTATCCCTAAGACTAGCCATGGTAAGTGTTTAGTGGCTAAGGACTTAAAAAAAACCAAGAAAGCCACTAAGAAGGTCAAAGGAGGAGTCACCTCTAGAGTTGAGTTCAGTTACGTGTGCTCCAGCTAAGTATTTACAAAACCAAAAGGGTCATTAGGAAGGTATCTAGGGAAGTTATCCCTAGTGAATACCTTGTTAGCCCAAGGAGCTCCAATAGATATTGGATTCCTAGGAGCGTGATCGATTCACGCTAGATGGGTTAGGGTGTGTCAACCCTAAGTGGATGGGTAGTTAACCTAGTCATGATGAGTTGACACATTAGGATGTGCCAATGTGCTTTGAGAAGATGAAAAATGATTAAATTGGCACAATTAGGTCTTAGAAGTATTTGTGTGTCATTTTGGATTTTTGGCACACTAGGGGGTAATGGCATTAAGGCAAAAATAGGTTTAATCTTAGAAATGGCAATTTGAATTTAACACTTAGGTATTTTATACCTTAGTATTTTATAATTGCCATACTTTGTTTGCCTTGCCATGACATGACATCATATTTATTTTTATCATATAAAATGTCATGATCATTTTTAGGGTTATTTTTATATGTCATGTATGCTTATAATTCATTCACATGCCATGGCATCATGATTTTGGCACATGCTTATTCATGTTATCAATTATGTCATAATCATCATTCATGCATAAATAAAATGGATTGAAGGACTAAGGCATGATTTGAAGTCTCATACATAAGGGAATCAAATAATGTTGCCTAGAGATATGCATGAAACCCTAAATAACAAAGTCCCCACATCTCACTAATATTTGACTTGTATGTGTTTTACACAAGTAGATGCAAGTGAGATTTTTAGGAAAAAGGGATTAAAAGGTTTTAAAAACATTTCAAAAACATATTGAAAAACTTTGGTGGAGTCTATCTTTTGAAAGCTATCACCATTGAATGGGATGATACAAATGTTGGGATGTATACTGAAAGTCTAGCTCTTTTTGTATGAACATTTTTATTTTGAAATAAGAATCACATGATCATTGTTTTCACTTTATATTTATTATATGTGTGCATATTGTCTAATACTCTACATTGTAGATAACATGGTGCTTGGTGTGGCACAGAAGATCATGTTATCAGTCCCTTGTAGAATATAAGTAGAGGCTCACAACCAAGATGGTTTTGGATAAACCATTGGCATGGTTGTAGTGTAGCTTGGTATTGGTTTGTCTTGACCATAGAGTTACACTAGTACACTTAGGTGTATTGAGCAGGACCGACATAGAAGTGATTCAATTTATTGCTGACTACATAATTGAATCGGACCTCAAATATTATGTTGTACATGCTCTTAATCCCGATATAATAACGGGCACATGTACTTAGTATTTATTTCTTTGATTTACCAAAGGCTGAGATTTCTATGGATTAAATCAATATGCCCGGTAAGTTGGGAAATGATATTATTTACATGGTGTGCCGTTGATTATAGGAGGAAACCGTGTCCTATATATTAGGTTGATGATGTCCCCTTGAAGAGCTCATAAGGTTCATCATGTAAACCCTGCAGGTTGACTTAGTCAACATGATGATAAGGTTGAGTGGTACTACTCGAGGAGTTAGATGTTAATTAATTGATGGTCAGTAAATCAATTAATTGACGGACATTCGATATCTTAAACACGCGGAGATGGATGTACAAATAATATATGGAGCCCATATTATCATATGGGGGTTGGTGAGGTAATTCAATGGTGATCCTCTAGTGGAATGGAACATCATTGATAGATCAAGTTTGTGTGGTTCCGATCCATTGGGTGGCCAAGATCCAATTCCTCCTCATGGTCCCTATTGTAGCCTATTAACACCTCATGAAGTCTAGATCCAATGATGGAAAATAAATCTCTAGATCTGACGGTTGAGATTAAATCCTTAGATCCGACGGTTGAGATTAAATCTCTAGATCCGACGGTTGAGAATTAAATCTCTAGATCTGACAGTTGAGATTAAATCCCTAGAACCAATGGAGGAGATTAAACCAAGGCCTAAACCTAACTCTATATATATGGGCTTAGGCTTGGGCGGCAAAAGAAAAAAAAAACTAATTGAGATAAGGTGGCTTGGGCGCCAAGAAACAAGAGGAGGCTAGGGTTAGGGTTTGGTTCATGGTGTTGGGCGGCAACAAGGAGAAGGGAGCTTCCTCTTCTTCTTCCCAATGGTGGTCGGCACCCTTTCTTCCTCCTTCCTCCTTGGTTTAGTCAGCGCCCAAGCTTCTCCCCTTGATCTATGGCTTATGGTGGATGAGATGAGGGTTGCTTCCCATGGGCGACAACCAATTCTAGTTGGGATAGGAATAGGAGTGGGGGCTAGGGTTAGGGTTTGGCTGTTGGTGTTGGGCGGAAACAAGGATAGGGAGATTCTTTTTCATTTTCCTTTGATGGCCGGCCCCTCTTCCTTCTTCCCTCTACCTTGGCCAAAGCTCAATCTATTCTACTTCCCTTCATCCTTAGCCGGAAATTAAGGAGAGCCTTGTTTAGGGTTTGGGCGGCAACAAGGAGAAGGGGTGTTTTCTTTCTTCTTCTCCAAGTGTTGGTCGGCGCCCATGTCCTTGTTGTTTCTCTTTTGGTTGGTTTCCATACTCCATTTTATCTTCCTTGGCCGGCGGCAACATCGAGTTTATTGACTTGGTGGTCGGTTCTAGAAAGGAAGATGAGTTTTGTTTTAGGATCTTCCTTTGTTCCTAGTGAACAAGGAAAGGAAGATTGGTGATCTAGGAGGCTTCAACTTTTGGTAGATCGTCGCCCACACGACGTCCAAAAGGAGGGAGGACATATAATAGAAGATCAAGAGGTATAACAAGAGGTATAATCTTGTTTATTTTGATTAATGTTCTTTTGTATTATGCTTATAATTGCTTTTCAATTATATGCATGTATTATTTGGATGTTTACTTTATGTATGTGTTGATTATACATGTCTATATTCATATGTATTTGTATAATCATGGACCCCGAAGATAAACACAAAAACCGACGATCCGTCCGTCGTCTCTTCCGCGGCTAACCGACTAGAAGAGCTTGGTTGCTTGAACAACTAGTTTGTTCAAGCGATCGCTCGAGTCGTTAGCACGACGACGAATTGGTTGAGCTTAGGAAGCTCATCCCATCCGGATTAGTTTTTATTTGTTGAAAATTTTAATCCAGGGACATGGGAGACGATGAGCCTCCGAGAAGCATGAGTCACCAACAATGGTATCAGAGCCACGGTTTCCGGTTTTGTGTGTTTTGGATTCGGTTACTTTCATGCACATATCATATATTGAGTATGCCGAATAATAGTAGGATGTGCGTAGGCTAACTTTTTTGGTTGCAGGCATAAGATCCGACTATTATGGCTATATGTGTGTATGTGATTGTTTGTGTGTGATTGTATGTATATCATTTGAATCCTCGGGGTTGACGAGGCTAGATTAGTATTTAATTTTTGTAATTAAATACGGCATTGTTTAGCCGATCATTTTAGTTTACTTTCGATCTAGATAGTTTGTACACTCCTTCGTGGAGTATAGGATCGATGGATGTAAATTAAAATGATATATCTCGGCTCGGATCTCTTTGGTGACTTGCGCGCGGGAAGAGATGGAGCGGATGAGGTGGCGACACGACGGGACGCATATTGAAGAAAAAAGCCATAATAGTTGGAAAAATTCTGTTTTTTTCCATATTTATTGCTGATTTGTTTTATATGCATGTTGTGTGTGCTTGAAAATTCCTCATTTTCAATTTACTAAGTGGGAGAGGGATATTTTAATTAATTCCCGCGACCTCCATTACAATTTGACCTGTGATGCAACAAACTTGCGTGTCGGCTCTGAGTGCCTTCCTTCCCATCGGATGAGTTTGTTTGTGGATCACTAGGTCAAATAATGGTTATAGGAAATTATTTAGGAGCGTGTGTACTTCCACATCGGTAAGGCACATAATCCGAGATAGTTCCCTTAGTATCGTGTAATGGTGCACACATAGATGCAAATAAAAAGTATCCTCCCCATCGGAGTCACTACTTTTATTTGTAGGGCCAAAGAGGAACCAAATATTAATTTTATTTGTCAAAAAGTAAGGTTGACAAGATAGTAAAATTAATGGGTAAAACCTCCTCTTACAAATGTAGAATTCGTATACATCCACACTATCGTGGCATGTGATATTCTCGGTGTTTTGAGGTGTTGGTTGATTTCGGAATTTTATTGTTTTGAGGAATCAATAATATTTGAAATCTAATATTTTGATCATTGTGATTCTTAGGATTTTCAAAAATGACTTTCATTCCACTTACTATGATACTAAAGGAAATAAATTTATTGTACCCAAATAATGTTGATTGGAAAAGAATCTAGATATTGTCTTATCTGCTAAGAAGTACAAGTATGCACTCTTCAAAGAGTGTCCTCAAGCCATAGTTGCTCAAAAAGGTTTCTACTTCTAAGCCGAAAGGCAAGAGGAAGGAGAAATAAGGTGGAGCAAAGGTGGTGGGAGGATCTCAGGGAGGAGTGAAGAAGCCGAAAGGCAAGTACTTCACTTGCAAGCAGACTTGACATAAGAAGAAGGATTATCCCAATCCGAAGCAAGAACAAATGTATATCCTTTGGTCTAGTCATTGAAACATGGTTAGAGGCATTATCTACCGGCACCGGTGTGTAGATACGAGAGCCACTAATCATGTCTGCAACACTTTGCAGGGGTTCTAGGAAACCCGACGACTAGCTAAAGGGGAGATTACCATTTACTTGGGCAATGCCATGAAGGTGGCGGCTATTGCAGTGGGAGAAGTTTTATTTATCTCTTAAGAAAAATAAAATTTTGGTTCTGGAAAATTCCCTGTATATACCTTTATTTAGAAAGAATTTAATTTCAGTTTCTAAATTGTTTATGGATGGATATTCTATTTCTTTTAATGACAGAGTTGTTATAAAAAGGAATAGGGAAAATATCTGTTCAGGTACATTGATAGGAAATTTGTAAACACTTGAACCAAAAACCTCCCACGATGCAAATTAAAGTTTATAACTCATCTTCTAATTCTAATAAGAGAAAAGAACCTTCAAAGATGAACCAAACATATCTTTGGCATCTAAGGCTTGGTCATATTAACCTGAGTAGAATTCATAGGTTGATAGCTGATGGACCTTTGGGTTCATTAGTGGTGGAGGATCTCCCAACCTGAGAATCTTGCTTGGAAGGTAAAATGATCGAGAGGTCTTTTTAGGCCAAGGGGTATAGAGCCAAAGATGTGTTAGGAATGGTTCATTCTGATTTGTGTGGTCCTATGACTATCTAGGCAAGAGGTAGTCTCGAATATTTCGTCTCTTTCATAGATGATTATTCAAGATATGCATGACACCACGATCTGATCGTGGTGGTAAGTACCTCTTGGGAGAGTTTAGAAACTACTTATCAGAGGTTGGGATTCAATCCCAATTGTCTGCACTGACCGCACACCCATGTAAACAATGTATGGAGATGGTTAGATCGATGATGAGTTATTTTGACTTGCCAGATTCGTTCTGGGGATATGCTCTAGATACGGCGGTGTACATTCTGAACTTGGTTCCATCTAAATCAGTGTCTTCTACTCCCACAGAGTTGTGGACTGGGCGAAAGCCTAGTCTAAGACATATTCGGATATGGGGGAGTCCAGCACATGTGCTGAAGGCTGATGCTGGTAAGTTGGAACCTCGTACAGAAGTGCGCTTGTTTGTTGGCTATCCTAGGGGAACGAAGGGTGGTTTGTTTTATAGTCCTAGAGATCAGAGGGTGATCGTTAGTACGAATGCCAGATTTCTAGAGGAGGACTATGTGATGAACCACAAGCCCACGAGTAGGATTGTTCTTGAGGAGTTGACAGGGGAAGTCCCGACTTCAGTACCACCGGTACAAGAGGATATACCACATGTCACTACACCGCGTGTCACAGAGGATACACAGGTGATACCTCGTCATAGTGGGAGGGTTGTGAGACAGCCTGATAGATTCATGTTCTTGGGAGAATCTTTCGATTTGGTCCCTGGCGAACATGAACCTGATCCCTGGACATATGATGAGGCAATCCAATATAAAGATGCAGCATCTTTGCAAAGTGCAATGAATACTGAGATTGAATCTATAGATTCAAATCAGGTCTGGGAGCTCTTATGCATAGCAGCTCATGTGGATTATGAGGTGTGGCAGATGGATGTCAAGACAGCTTTCCTTAATGGAAGTCTTGAGGAGAACATCTATATGAAGCAACCAGAGGGATTCATTGCTAAGGGCAAAGATCATCTTGTATGTAAGCTTAATTGATCCATTTATGGATTAAAACAAGCTTCAAAGTCTTGGAACATCCGCTTTGATGAGGTAAATCCAGACTTATGGATTTATTCAAAGTCCGGATGAGTCTTGTGTATACAAGAGATGTGACGGAAACGTAGTGGTATTTCTTGTACTATACGTAGATGACATTTTGTTAGTTGGCAACAATATTAGAGTGTTATCGGACGTAAGGGTATGGTTGTCCAAACAGTTTTGAAGGACTTGGGAGAAGTGGAACACATCCTTGGGATCAAGGTTAGTGTGCTAATCCCAAGCTTCATACATAGACACGATTATGGATCATTTTAGCATGCAAAACTCCAAGAAAGGTTTTCTACCTTTCAGGCATGGAGTTCCTTTATCTAAGGAGATGTGCCCTAGATCATCTGAGGAGATAGAGGAGATGAAGGTGGTTCTTTATGCTTTGGCAGTAGGAAGCCTCATGTATACGATGCTATGTATGAGACCCGAAATCTGCTATGTCGTGGGCATGGTCAGTAGATATCAGAGTAATCCAGGACAGGGACATTGGACTGCGATAAAGCATATATTGTAGTGCCTGAGAAGGACTAGGGATTATATGCTAGTTTACCGGGCAGACCAATTACTCCCTGTGGGTTACACGGATTCCGATTTCCAATCTGATAGGGATAACAGTAAGTCTACCTCAGGTTTTGTATTTACTTTGGGAGGTGGAGCCATTGTATGGAGGAGTGTCCAGCAGAAATGCGTGACGGACTCCACCATGGAAGCTGAGTATGTGGTGTTGGGTTTCCGGCACCGCGGCGTGTGTGTGTTCGATCATGTTTCGTAAACATGAGCACAGCGGAAGCAATAAAAATAATAAATATTCCTATTTATTACAACACACACAACACACGCATGCTATTACAACAAGTGTAGACATAACCGTAAATTAAAATTGCAATAAAAGAAATTAAACTACGTTATACCTTCCGTATGACGTGTAGCGGGAACGGCATCAACCGGAACGATTCTCGTAAGAATCGTCTCTATCCGTATCCACGCCGAGCTCCTCGGGATGACTTCGCCAAGACACGAGCTTCGTCTTCGTACGGGTTACTAGCCTCGTGTTGAAGACGACGTGATCGAGAGATGATCACGGTCCGAATCCAAATTCGGACCTAAAACAAGTCCTCAAGACTTGCTTCTCCGGAGAGGTATTCGTCAACCGATTGGCCGAATCGCCGCCGTCCTCCACCTCAGAGGATTACCGGAGATCAAATCGTATGTTATCCGCTGTCGGAGCACTAACCATCGTCAAGCGGCGCTCCGGCGAGAGAGAAGAAGCTGTCAGAAAACTGGACAGCTTTGGTGGAGGAAATAGGCGCCCGGCTAAAGAAGAGATGGAGGCTCACCTTTACACCGAACCCAAGGAGATCACGGAGGGTCGCGGAGGTTCACCGCCGAAACTTGGGCGCCGACAAGGAGATGGCAGCAGCTCAATCAAGTTGGGCAGCCCTTGTTGTTGACGCCAACAACAAGGAGGATGGGTTCTTTGTGATTAGGTTTAGGGTTAGGGTTTAATCCCTATTTTATAGAGAACTAATTCTCTTAGTGGTTAATGGATCATATCCATAAAGCCCGTTAACCCGCTCCATTAAGATAAGTTAAAATAAACCAAACCATGATGGTTTATTTTAAGTTAAAACGAACCGAACCAACCTTTGGTTCATTCGTTTAATATAAACCAAACCCTTTGGTTTATTCTCATCCATTGGATTAGGACCAAACCATTTTGGTCCATCCATTATGTCTTCATAAGACACGGCCCATCCACGCTTCCATTGCGACTGAAACAATTTCATGCTCGCTTTATGTTTGGTCCAACCAAACATAGTTTCTCTCGATGCGAGAATCCCATTCTCAAGCTCGTTTTAAATCCTTTGGATTACACTCGTTGTGCGTGTGACCAAATAGGTTCTCGGTTTATGTTGGCCGTCTATAATTAACCATTAATTATAGAACGATCATGAGTGGCACCTAGTAGTACATCATGATCCCCAATTAACCGAAAGATCAACGGTTGATCCAGAACTATTTTCAAACCCTTGAGCTTGAATGAATCGTGCCCCATTCCTTCACTCATCTTATACCCACTTGGTTCAGGACATGGTCTATTGTGTCACCCACTAAATTTGACTATATGTCACACTAGCCCAAGTATCATTTCCTCGTCCCTACAGTTCTAGTTACTCCACATGTATCGAAGAGTACCTTACTCTAAACATGTAATGCTTTGGCCAAAGACTTTAGTAACAATCCGACGAGGCCATGGGTATACATCTCCTCGCAAGGAGTGGTGAATCCTTTATAGGCTATTCAAACACCTTCGATCACTGACTTATACCCAATCATCCGGGTCCACATCTCCTTAGAGATGTTTGCTTAAGATGTCAAAGCATAAGTCTCCATGATCAAGATGACTTGAATACATAGTCAAAGAACATCGCACTTAAGCCCACGGTAAGAACTTCATTGACATATCTATATATGCAGAGAACCATATGAAGTCTTACGGTGGTCACTCCAATGAACTAGTTACCATAACTAGCATCCACGATTAACTCGGACATCACTATGTCTCCGGCCGGTGAGAATCGGTGCTTGGATACACCAAGGAGTATACCTCGTGCTAGTCTCAGCAGAATTGATGGTGTCCGATTCATCAATTCATCGACTAGGATAATTCCGATACATCACAATTACACATGTAGAGATACTCACTAGTTGTGATCCAATCACAAATTCTCTCATCTTTGTGAATCGCATCGTGGACATTCAATAAATGAGTTTAAGATCCAATCAAATACATGAAACATGTA
Organism: Wurfbainia villosa; assembly: GCA_025175895.1. Lineage (NCBI taxonomy): Eukaryota > Viridiplantae > Streptophyta > Magnoliopsida > Zingiberales > Zingiberaceae > Wurfbainia > Wurfbainia villosa. The sequence goes on along the minus strand of CM045994.1, from coordinate 84,066,850 downwards.
TACTCAAATAGTGAATCTTCATTTATCATATAAATGGTTCATACATAAGGCGATTGCCTTAGGACATCTCTCATATATTATTAACAGACTCACTTGGCCTAATACCAATCGCTCACGGATATCCAATACCATAAGCACCAACATGACCCTCAAACTTACTTTGAGGTAATGCTTTAGTCAAAGGATCCGCTAAGTTCCTTTCGATTAGGAATTTTCTCGATTTGTATTTCATTCCCTATCGATGATCTCTGATAAAATGATAGCGGCGAAGCACATGTTTGGATCATTGATGAGACCACATCAAGTTCAAAGATGAACTTCTTGATCCAAACCGCTTCCTTTGCTGCTTCCAAAGCTGCAATGTATTCTGCCTTAGTGGCAGAATCCGCTATAGTGTCTTGTTTGGAACCTTTCCAACTCACTGCGCCCCCATTCAAGGTGAACACGTATCCAGACTGAGACCTGGAATCATCCTTGTCTGTCTGGAAGCCGCATCCGTATACCGCGTATCACCATGTCCCCTTCTCCATATATTAGGAACACATCCTTAGTTCTTCTCAAGTACTTAAGGATCGTCTTATGACCGCCAATGATCCATTCTGGATCGGTGAGTATCTGCTCGTGACACTCAGAGCATACGATACATCGGGCCTCGTACATAACATAGCATACATGATAGATCCTATTGCGGATGCATAGGGAATCTTACTCATGCAAATCCTCTCGTCTTCTGTGCGCGGACACATAGACTTCGAAAGGTGTACCCCATGCCTGATGGGCAGATAACCTTTCTTGGATTCCGACATGCTAAACCTCTTTAGCACTCGGTCTATAGATGTAGACTGCGAAAGACCAAGCAACCGTTTCGATCTATCTCTATAGATCTTAATCCCAAGGATGTAGGTTGCTTCTCCCAGGTCTTTCATGGAGAATGTCTTGGATAACCAAACCTTAACTGACTGTAAGATGGACACATCGTTTCCTATAAGTAATATGTCATCGACATACAATACTAGGAACACGACTGCACTCCCACTAACCTTCTTGTACACACAAGGTTCGTCTGGATTTTGTGAGAAATCAAACTTTTGATCGTCTCATCAAAGCGGATATTCCAGCTCCTGGATGCTTGCTTCAATCCATAAATGGACCGTCGCAATTTGCATACCTTGGTTTTATCAACCGATGTGAAACCCTCAGGCTGTATCATATACACGTCCTCGAGCAAGTTTCCATTAAGGAAAGCTGTTTTCACATCCATCTGCCATATCTCATAATCATAATGAGCCGCTATGGCCAGGAGCATCCGAATGGATTTAAGCATAGCTACCGGCAAATAGGTTTCGTCATAATCAACACCTTGTTTTTGACGATATCCTTTCGCCACCAATCTAGCCTTATAGGTAATCACATTACCATCCATGTCGGTTTTCTTCTTGAAAACCCACTTGCACCCTATAGGCTTTATGCCTTCAGGTGGGTCAACCAAGTTCCAAACTTGGTTTTCGTACATGGAATCCATTTCCGACTTCATGGCACCAAGCCACTTATCCCTTTCTGAACTTGTCAGCACTTCTTCATAACTGGTAGGCTCCTCATCATCAATGAGTAACACGTCGTTCGATTCACTTATGAGAAATCCATATCTCTCAGGAATATTGCGTGTTCTACCAGATCTACGAAGATGTGGTGTTAAAATAAGTTCGGAGGATTGCTCATCACTATGAGAGTTGTACATTTGTTGTGCTTCACCTATCTCATTAATGTCTATTTGAGTCTCTCGAGCCTCCTCAAGCTCGACGACACTCCCACTGTTTTCTTGCAAGAGAAACTCTTTCTCTAGAAACACAGCATGCCTTGAAACAAACACCTTTTGTTCCACAGGATGATAGAATTGGTAACCCCTTGTTTCCTTAGGGTATCCAATAAATAGACATTTATCAGACTTAGCGTCCAATTTGTCTGATACAGTCCGCTTCACATAAGCAGGACAACCCCATATCTTCAAGTAAGATACATGAGGTTTCTTACCATTCCATATCTCATATGGAGTAGTTGAGACTACCTTGGTAGGCATTACATTTAACAAGTAAACAGCTGTCTGAAGTGCATAGCCCCAAAAGGACTTGGGAAGAGTCGCATGATTCATCATTGACCTGACCATGTCCAACAAGGTCCGGTTACGCCTCTCAGATACACCATTATGCTGTGGTGTATAGGGCGGAGTCCATTGAGACAATATGCTATTGTCTCTTAGATAATCAAGAAACTCTTGACTTAAGTATTCACCACCTCGATCCGATCGAAGTATTTTAATACTTTTGTCATGTTGTTTCTCTACTTCATTTCTGAATTCTTTGAACCTTTCAAAGGCTTCAGACTTGTGTTTCATCAAGAACACATACCCAAACCGTGAGTGATCATCGGTGAAGGTAATGAAGTAGCTATAGCCTCCTAAAGATTGAGTTGACATAGGTCCATATACATCACTATGTATTATGCCTAGCAACTCTCCCACTCGTTCACCTTTTCCCGTAAAAGGTAACTTAGTCATCTTGCCTTTTAAGCATGATTCGCATGTATCGTATGAATCCAATTCAAACGATTCCAGAATTCCACATCGGTGGAATTCGGACATGCGTTTCTTGCTTACATGGCCAAGATGACAATGCCACATGTAGGAGTCTATTTGATTATCCTTTCGAGCACACTTGTTGCTCGCTTCGATATTGCAAATGTCACTGGATACGTCCAACGTATAAACACCATTGCTTAAAGTTCCAGTCCCATAAAGAACCCCATTCAAAGTTATGTAACAACAATTGTTACTAAACGTCAAATGGAAACAATTTCTATTTAAACAAGAAATAGAAATGATGTTCTTTATCAACGAAGGAATATAAAAGCAATTGTCCAGTTCTAAGACAAGTCCTGCAGGGAGTTTCAATAAATACGTTCCGATGGCGAGTGCAGCAACCTTTGCTCCATTCCCAACACGCAAATTTGACTCTCCCTTGACGAGTCTTCTTCTATTCCTTAGCCCATGTATGTCATTACATATATGTGAGCCACACCCAGTATCGAATACCCAAGTGTCTGAGGAAATAGAATGACAATCAATAAAGAAGATTTCTGAAGATGGGGCATCCGATGCCTTATCCTTCTTCACGGACTCAAGATAAATCTTGTACTTTCTTCGCAAATGGTTCTCCTTGCCATAATGATGGCAAGTTTCCTTTTGTGCTAGTTCTACCTTCTTAGCCCTTCTCTTCTTTCCCTTCTGCTGTTCCTTTGACTTCCTCTTAGAACCTTTCTTCGAGGAATCAACTAACGACTTCTCCCTTCATGCTTCTCAGAAGACTCCACAGTCTTCAGCATATTGAGCAGTACCACAGATGAACCTCCTAGCATCTCAGAGGTGAAGAGGAGCTTTGAGACTTCGAACCTTTCGAATCTCACTTGCTCATCAACCAACTCACAAAGATGAAGGACTACGACATGAGCATCCATATGCTCATGCTGCTTTCGTAGCTTGGGTTCCATCGTGGCTAGCATGATGCAACTCATTTGTTCAGAATCACTCACATGTTTCTGATAGGCCAACAATTGGTCCAGAGTTGCATCGTCACTAGGACGGGCGGGAAGAGGCGCTTCGAGGACATACACAAGCTTTTCCACCTTGAGAACAATTCTCAAGTTTCTAAGCTAGTCCAAGAAGTTTGGCCCAGTCAATTTATTTGAATCCAAAATGGAATGCAAATTCAAACACATCATGATCAATATATTGACCTAGAAATACAAAACGAGCATATATGAGAAAACGATTTAAAATGCATCAATATACATTTATAAATCCCATTCATTTTTCGAATTTCAAAAACCCTTAAAATCACTTCGGGAGATCGTAGGTCCATCTCCGAATGGGCTGATATCCATCATAGATAAGAACAACCTTGGAGTGAGTCCAACAAGCCATTCTTAGCTATGATGGTGGGTATCAAGTATACCGATTACATATCATGTATATGTAACTATCACAATGTGCTATCAACTAATTGAATGTTTACACATACATTGGGTTGTTAACACATTAACAAGTATGCATCATATGCATAGCACCCAACTTCACCTCTCTTCACATCGACCTTGGAGTGAGTCCAACAAATCGATGCTCCAAGTTAAAGCCGACCCATTAATCGCGTAATAGTTTTAATATGGTTAGAGCGCATTCAACCAATTAGCCAGGCTTGGAGTGAGTCCAACAACCCAAACTAACGATTGACCTCTGACTCTTACCATATTAGAGTTAAACTATTCCAATGATTTGAACATGTTCAGGTTCGAGCCGGGCTTGGAGTGAGTCCAACAACCCAAACAAGAAACAGAACTCTGGTTCTAACCATATTAATGGAAGGTGTAGGCTTTAATATTGAGTTAGGGTTTTATGTCTCATCCTCTTTGCATGCAAATAACTATTATCTACATGGCATGGCATACATGGCATACATCTACATGTCACGACACGCATGGCATAATGTTATGCATCTAATGCAATTACATGGCATACAATTATGTCATGTATATAATTTCCTTATTTGTCATAACTATTTATGGAAATAAAATATGTTTAAGATTTGATTCTCCAAATCAAATCATAATTAAATTAGGAAACAAATTTCCAAATCTAATCACATATTTTATTCATGGAATTATTTGATTAAGGAAAATCTATTTAGGAAACCAATTTCCTAAATCTTTAAAACTACTTATGGAAATAAAATATTTTAAGATTTGATTTCCCAAATCAAATCATGATTAAATTAGGAAACAAATTTCCAGAATCTAATCAAATATTTTATTTATGGAAAATATAAATTTCCATAAATACTTCCAACTTTCCAAAAGTGGAAGATTTCCATAAATACTTCTAGACTTTCCAAAATTGAAAAATTTCCATAAATACTTCTAAATTTCCAAAATTTAGAAAACTTCCAGAAATACATTATGACTATCGCAAAACCATTTTTACGATTATGTCGAAACACAACCTGGGCTCTGATACCACTGTTGGGTTTCCGGCACCGCGGCGTGTGTGTGTTCGATCATGTTTCGTAAACATGAGCACAGCGGAAGCAATAAAAATTATAAATACTCCTATTTATTACAACACACACAACACACGCATGCTATTACAACAAGTGTAGACATAACCGTAAATTAAAATTGCAATAAAAGAAATTAAACTACGTTATACCTTCCGTATGACGTGTAGCGGGAACGGCATCAACCGGAACGATTCTCGTAAGAATCGTCTCTATCCGTATCCACGCCGAGCTCCTCGGGATGACTTCGCTAAGTCACGAGCTTCGTCTTCGTACGGGTTACTAGCCTCGTGTTGAAGGCGGCGTGATCGAGATGATCACGGTCCGAATCAAATTCGGACCTAAAACAAGTCCTCAAGACTTGCTTCTCCGAGAGGTATTCGTCAACCGATTGGCCGATCGCCAAATCCTCCACCTCAGAGGATTACCGAGATCAAATCCCGTATGTTATCCGCCGCCGGAGCACTAACAACTCGCCCAAACGATGCTCAGACGAGAGGAGAAGAAGCTGTCCAAAACTGGACAGCTTTGGTGGAGGAAATAAGCGCTAAAGAAGAGATGGAGGCTCACCTTACACCAAACCCAAGGAGATCAGGAGGGTCGCAGGAGGTTCACCGGCAAACTTGACGCCGACAAGGAGATGGCAGCGGCTCAATCAAGTTGGGCGGCGGCCCTTGTTGTTTGACGGGGTTAGGGTTTAATCCCTATTTTATAGAGAACTAATTCTCTTAATGGTTAATGGATCATATCCATAAAGCCCGTTAACCCGCTCCATTAAGATAAGTTAAAATAAACCAAACCATGATGGTTTATTTTAAGTTAAAAGCGAACCAACCTTTGGTTCATTCGTTTAATATAAACCAAACCCTTTGGTTTATTCTCATCCATTGGATTAGGACCAAACCATTTTGGTCCATCCATTATGTCTTCATAAGACACGGCCCATCCACGCTTCCATTGCGACTGAAACAATTTCATGCTCGCTTTATGTTTGGTCCAACCAAACATAGTTTCTCTCGATGCGAGAATCCCATTCTCAAGCTCGTTTTAAATCCTTTGGATTACACTCGTTGTGCGTGTGACCAAATAGGTTCTCGGTTTATGTTGGCCGTCTATAATTAACCATTAATTATAGAAGCGATCATGAGTGGCACCTAGTAGTACATCATGATCCCCAATTAACCAAAAGATCAAGCGGTTGATCGAACTATTTACGAAACCCTTGAGCTTGAATGAATCGTGCCCCATTCCCTTCACTCATCTTATACCCACTTGGTTCGGGACATGGTCTATTGTGTCGATCCCCACTAAGTGACTATGTCACACCTAGCCCAGTATCATTTCCTCGTCCTCTGATTCTAGTTACTCCACATGTATCGAAGAGTACCTTACTCTAAACATGTAATGCTTTGGCCAAAGACTTTAGTAACAATCCGACGAGAGGCCATGGGTATACATCTCCTCAAGGAGTGGTGAATCCTTTATAGGCTATTCAAACACCTTGATCACTTCGACTTATACCCAATCATCCGGGTCCACATCTCCTTAGAGATGTTTGCTTAAGATGTCAAAGCATAAGTCTCCATGATCAAGATGACTTGAATACCGCAAGTCAAAGGAACATCGCACTTAAGCCACAGTAAGAACTTCATTGACATATCTATATGCAGAGAACCATATGAAGTCTTACGGCTGGTCACTCCAATGAACTAGTTACCATAACTAGCATCCACGATTAACTCCGGACATCACTATGTCTCCAGCCAGTGAGAATCAGCTGCTTGGATACACCAAGGAGTATACCTCGTGCTAGTCTCAACAGAATTGATGGTGTCCAGATTCATCAATTCATCGACTAGGGATAATTCCGATACATCACAATTACACATGTAGAGATACTCACTAGTTGTGATCCAATCACAAATTCTCTCATGCTGTGAATCGTATCGTGGACATTCAGTAAATGAGTTTAAGATCCAATCAAATACATTAAACATGTATACTCAAATAGTGAATCTTCATTTATCATATAAATGGTTCATACATAAGGCGATTGCCTTAGGACATCTCTCATATATTACTAACATGTGGCAGCCTCTTAGGCAGCCAAAGAAGCTGTGTGGCTCAGGAACTTCCTGATGGACTTGGATGTGATTCCTGGTTTGCACAGAAATATCACAATTTATTGTGATAATAATGGTGCAGTTGCAAACTCGAAAGAACCACGAGCCCATAAGGTAAGTAAATTCATAGAGCGCAAGTACCACTTGATACGATAAATCGTAAAGGAGGTAGAAGTTGTTGTCGCCTAGATTGCATCAGAGGATGACCTGGTAGACCCTTTCACTAAGGCCCTTCTAGCGAGAGCTTTGATAGGCATGTGGAGGGAAAGGGAATCAGATGTATGGCAGTGTGATGACAGCATAGTCTTTTAGTATAAGTGGGAGATTGTTGGGATGTATACTAAAAGCCTAGCTCTTTTTGTATGAACATTTTTATTTTGAAATAAGAATCACATGATCATTGTTTGCACTTTATATTTATTATATGTGTGCATATTGTCTAATACTCTACATTGTAGATAACATGGTGCTTGGTGTGGCACAGAAGATCATGTTATCAGTCCCTTGTAGAATATAAGTAGAGGCTCACAACCAAGATGGTTTTAGACAAACCATTGGCATGGTTGTAGTGTAGCTTGGTATTGGTTTGTCTTGACCATAGAGTTACACTAGTACACTTAGGTGTATTGACCAGGACCGACATAGAGGTGATTCAATTTATTGCTGACTACATAATCGAATCGGACCTCGGATATTATGTTGTACATGCTCTTAATCCCGATATAATAACGGGCAAATGTACTTAGTATTTATTTCTTTGATTTACCAAAGGCTGAGATTTCTATGGATTAAATCAATAAGTTGGGAAATGATATTATTTACATGGTGTGTCGTTGATTATAGAAGGAAACCGTGTCCTATATATTAGGTTGATGATGTCCCCTTGAAGAGCTCATAAGGTTCATCATGTAAACCCTGCAGGTTGACTTAGTCAACATGATGATAAGGTTGAGTGGTACTACTCGAGGAGTTAGATGTTAATTAATTGATGGTCAGTAAATCAATTAATTGACGGACATTCGATATCTTAAACATGGAGAGATGGATGTACAAATAATATATGGAGCCCATATTATCATATGGGGGTTGGTGAGGTAATTCAATGGTGATCCTCTAGTAGAATGGAACATCATTGATGGATCAAGTTTGTGTGGTTCCGATCCATCGGGTGGCCAAGATCCAACTCCTCCTCATGGTTCCTATTGTAGCCTATTAACACCTCATGAAGTCTAGATCCAATGATGGAAAATAAATCTCTAGATCCGACAGTTGAGATTAAATCCCTAGATCCGACAGTTGAGATTAAATCCCTAGATCCGATGGTTGAGATTAAATCTCTAGATCCGACGGTTGAGAATTAAATCTCTAGATCCGACGGTTGAGATTAAATCCCTAGAACCAATGGAGGAGATTAAACCAAGGCCTAAACCTAACTCTATATATATGGGCTTAGGCTTGGGCAGCAAAAGAAAAAAAAAACCTAATTGAGATAAGGTGGCTTGGGCGGCAAGAAACAAGAGGAGGCTAGGGTTAGGGTTTGGTTCATGGTGTTGGGCGGCAACAAGGAGAAGGGAGCTTCCTCTTCTTCTTCCCAATGGCGGCCGACGCCCTTTCTTCCTCCTTCCTCCTTGGTTTAGCCAGCTCCCAAGCTTCTCCCCTTGATCTATGGCTTGTGGTGGATGAGATGAGGGTTGCTTCCCATGGGCGGCAACTAATTCTAGTTGGGATAGGAATAGGAGTGGGGGCTAGGGTTAGGGTTTGGTTGTTGGTGTTGGGCGGCAACAAGGAGAGGGAGATTCTTCTTCATTTTCCTTTGATGGCCAGCCCCTCTTCCTTCTTCCCTCTACCTTGGCCAAAGCTCAATCTATTCTACTTCCCTTCATCCTTAGCCGGAAATTAAGGAGAGCCTAGTTTAGGGTTTGGGCGGCAACAAGGAGAAGGGGTGTTTTCTTTCTTCTTCTCCAAGTATTGGCCGGTGCCCATGCCCTTGTTGTTTCTCTTTTGGTTGGTTTCCATACTCCATTTTTTCTTCCTTGTCCGGCGGCAACATCGAGTTTATTGACTTGGTGGCCGGTTCTAGAAAGGAAGATGAGTTTTGTTTTAGGATCTTCCTTTGTTCCTAGTGAACAAGGAAAGGAAGATTGGTGATCTAGGAGGCTTCAACTTTTGGTAGATCATCGCCCACACGACGTCCAAAAGGAGGGAGGGCATACAATAGAAGATCAAGAGGTATAACAAGAGGTATAATCTTGTTTATTTTGATTAATGTTCTTTTGTATTATGTTTATAATTGCTTTTCAATTATATGCATGTATTATGTGGATGTTTACTTTATGTATGTGTTGATTATACATGTCTATATTCATATGTATTTGTATAATCATGGACCCCGAAGATAAACACAAAAATCGACGATCCGTCCGTCGTCTCTTCCATGGCTAACCGACTAGAAGAGCTTGGTTGCTTGAATAACTAGTTTGTTCAAGCGATCGCTCGAGTCGTTAGCACGACGACGAATTGGTTGAGCTTAGGAAGCTCATCCCATCCGGATTAATTTTTATTTGTTGAAAATTTTAATCCGGGGACTTGGGAGACGATGAGCCTCCGAGAAGCATGAGTCACCAACAACAAAGAGGGCTCAATATTGAAGCTTTTCTTAACTTTTGAACTTTGTATCAATCTCACTATTTTTTGGGTAAAATAATTTTCCAATATTTTTCACCCTTAATGATTATAATAAGTAATATACATACAAAATTTCAAGATTTTTCAACTTATGTATATTTACTTACAAATTTCAGAAATTCATTTCTGAAAACATGAAAATTGTATTTTGCAGTTATCAGTCGACTGTCATAGAGGCCAGTCGACTGATGAGGGTGGCAGTCGACTGATATCTGATATAGTCGACTGCCCAAGTTGATTTCGAGTAAACCATGGTTGTTAGGCCCATGTTCAACTATGTTTTGATCCCCTAACCACTCCTAACCCTAGGACATGCTATGGAGAGCATTAGAAAGGGTGGAAATCTATTAGATATGGATTAGGAGAAGTGTTTAGGGTGAGTATCAATTTTAAGGTGGATGGAAGTTCATTGTTGAACTTTTGCCTTAATTTTGATTGTTTAAATGTTCCTATTGGCTTAAGGACTCTCCAAGGACATTATTGGTGCAATGGTAAAGGGGGAGCAAGCCTTTAGGGGGAGGTATCCATCATGGGAAGATGGATGTGTACTTTTTCCTCATGGGAGGAAAATTGGGTTGCCTCTCTTAAGTGATATGGGACTTATCACTAGAAAGATTGTAGGCATGTGTGTTCCTCCAAGGGAGAGATTGTAAGATCTCATTGGGATATGAGACATGCATACCATTGGGGAGGACCTTTTTGATGTATGTCAAAAAGGGAGAGAAGTTACCAATTGGGATAGTTGGAATTCTCATTGGGATGTGAGAATTGCCAATTGGGGATAATTGATAGACTTGGGTTTGAGGTTTTGTTGAACATCAAAAAGGGGGAGATTGTTGGTGCAATCGGCCCAGGACTCGAGTTTGACTCGAACTATATTTTGATGTTAGACAAAACACATGATATGAGATTGTCATGGGAAGTCCAACATGGGTTGGCCACGTAAATCCAAGTGTGCAGCCTTGGTGGTGAAAAGTCCAAGCATGGGGCTTGGTGTTGGGAAAATCCAGGCATAGGGCTTGGTGTGGAAAGTCCAACATGGGTTGGCCACGTAAGTCCAAGCATAGGGATTGATGGCGAAAGTCCAAGCATGGGGCTTGGCATGGAAAATCCAAGCATGAGGCTTGGTGTGGAAAGTCTTGAGGACTTAGCAAGTTCACTAGGCTCGAGGTCCTTGAGTCGATGAAGGATGACATTGCGAAGCTGTGCGCTTGGTGCATCGGAGGGACCGTCGGACGGGGAGCGAATGGAGTGAGGCCAAAGGGAAGCATACTTCGAGGGCAAGAGACGCGAAGGATGGCATTGCGAAGTCATGCGCTTGGTGCATCCGAGGAACGTAGGCCGAGGGAAGAGAGCTTCGGTGGGGAACTCCATGAGAGGATGAGGTGGACTTGGCCAAGTGGATAAGACTAAGTGTCGGAGGCTCAAACATTGTGTTTGAGGGTTTACCCGACGATCAGATGCTCAAACAACTTGGTGTTTGAGGTTTACCCAACAGCAATCGACTGGCATAGGTGCCGGTTCGACTGATCCAAGTCGACTAGGGTTCGACTAGTGTTAGACTACATTTTGTGGCCTGATAGTCAACTACCAAGGACTACCGAGGGATGGCAGTCGACTGATGGAAGTGTCGCGAGCATAGAATGCTCCGTAGCCAGAATCGGTTCTGTCGTGATCAGTGATCATCATGAGCTCGAGATGAAGGATTTTGCCAAAACTTTAAGGGTGATTTTGGAGGGGAATTGCTGCTGCATTCCAGACCTTCAAAGTCAATCCAAAGCAAGCAACAAGCAAGTGATTCAAAGCGATTTGTGTAAAGTGTTCTTTACTTGTATTTCATATTGTATTTGTATTCTTGCTTGTACTTTAGTATTACTGTTGTAATAGCTTGTACGAGGTTTCTCCACCTCCGACGTGTTGTCGAGAAAGAGTTTAGTTAGTGTCGTGCGCATAACTAGAGCTCTTTGAGCTCGCCCCGTGGAGTAGGAACCATTCGGTTCCGAACCACGTATATCGTGTGTATTTATGTATGCTTGTGTTGCTGTTAGTTTTTCTATTTGTATATTTATGTTGGGCTAATGACAATCGTTGACAAGCGACATGCAACGAACGATCGAATTCCACCGTACGACGATTGAGGGCTATTCACACCCCTTAGCTGGCCACTGACGGTCCAACAATATTGTTATCTCATGAGCTGAATTAAGTGTGCAGGAAATGGTTAAGCTAAGCCAAAGGTCAGCAACACCCGGAGAATCCCTAGTCGGGAATTCGTGGTGGTCGGGCGACACCAGGAGAACTTCGTGGGAGTCAAAGAACCTAGGTGAAGACCGGAAGCAAAGTGACAGGTCATAAAGTATCAAAGGTAAGCACAAGTGCGAAGTGAGATGGTAAGGTCATGTCCTCTGTATGGGGACAACCGTAGGCTGCGATCCGACTGAGACTTCTAGTGGAAGGTCTAGATCGAGATCGGACGGTATGAAACCGTCGCATTTACTATTTTTCATGCTAACCTCTTACTTTAGGGAAGTGGCAAGGATGGCAGTCGACTGCTGGCTATTGGAAGTCGACTACTGCACATCAGTCGATTGATGGCGACGAATCATCCTTTTACGCTAGGTCAAACAGGATAATATTTGACGCGGCCACTTCACGATAAGATAAGGTGCCACCTCGCGATAAGTTCCAAAAGTTGAGGATCTTCATCTAGACTTATTCCAAGGCACCAATCTATAAAAGGAGGGGAGGACACCAACCCAAAGATCATTCATCTTGCTCTCAAAGTGGTCCTGCAATGCCAAAGCTCTAACGTCATAATGTCGTCATAACACCGATGCAATGCCAAGTTCAGAATCTCTTCGTCGGTAGCAATTATTTTTTTTATTTATTGTATGCGTGGTTTTAATCATAACGACGTGAGGTAGGATTGTTGCCTCATCCTCGAGCTTTCGATTTTTGTGATCGTTGTCTCCTACCTCCAACGAGGAGGAGACTCTATAGTGGATTGCCCCTTCATATGCGGTCAAGGATCGTGGGGCCTTGGAGTAGCAACCATTGGTTTGTAAACCAAGTAAAAACTGTTGGTACAGGGGCACTAGATAATCGAACCTGTGTTTTGATTATGACAAAGACACAAAGTTAAGTTTACATCGTTATCTCACGAGCTAAATCGAGTGTGCAGAAAAGTACTAAAGCTGGAGTTGTAGGCTAGCGACACCCGGAGAAAGCCGCGGTGGTCGGGCGACACTCGAGTGACTTCGGAGGGAGCCGAAGGAATCGAGTGGAAGGCCGGAAGCTAGAGCTACAAGATAAGTATCGAAGAAAGCTCGTGTGAGTGAGAGATTGTAAGGTCTTGTCCTCTTTACGAGGATGACTGTAGGTGGAAATCCGACTAAGACTTCATTTGGAAGGTCTAGGTCGAGATCGGACGGTTAGAAACCGTCGCATTTATCATTTTCCGAGCTAACCTCTTCTTTGCAGAAGTGGCGGTGTGGGACATTAGGCGATCGATGCTCATCGGTGATGGGAGTCATCAGTCGACTGATGGCGATGAATCAGCCTTTGCGCTAGGTCAAAACGGATAAGGTTTGACGCGGCCACTTCGCGATAAAAATTATACAACTTTGTGATCTGTTCCAAAAAAAGAGGAGTCATATTCATAGGCTAAAATCTATAAAAGGAGGGGAGGATTCCAACTCCAAATCACATCAAGTTTATTCTCAAGTGCTCCTACAACGCCAACGCTCCAACGCCGACGCAACGATAAGTTCAAATCTCCTTCGTCGGCAGCAGTAGAAAGTAATCGTTGTTATTGTATTCTTTGTTTTAATCGTAACGAGGTGAAGTAGGCTTGTTGCCTCATCCTCATACTTTTGGTTTTGTGATCGTTGTCTTCTACCTCCAATGAGGAGGAGACGTTATAGTGCTTTGCCCTCCGTACGCGGTCTAGGACCGATAGGGCCTTCGAGTAGCAACCGCTGGGTTGTGAACCAAGTAAAAATAAATGTGTCTCTTTATTTTCCGCTGCTCTTACTCATTTAATTATCTACTCGAACGAAACATCGAAAAGATTTACGATCTCTATTCACCCCCCCCCTCTAGCGACGCTTCTCGATCCAACAATTGGTATCAAAGCGGGGGCGCTAAGATTTGGTGAAACCACCGATCTAGCACATTTTGGTTTTCTGTTCATATTTTTCAATTCGTATTTTTTTTAGGCCTTTTTTCTCCCGCACTACTAATCCAAGACGAAGTCTTGGTACATTTCTTTTGGTTGTGTGCTTGCAAATATTCTCTCTTGGAGTAACCGACGATAAAACGGCCATAACTTTTTGCACAAGTGGACTCACATAACGATCTACCTACCAAATCGAAGCTCTCTGAGAGATCTACATTTCTTATGAGGGTTTACCCTCATATCAAGCTATTTCCAGACCCAAATTCTAACGTCTAGTACCCTTTCGGGGACATCGAAGGTCATAAGTTGTTAGTTTTTGTTAGTTTCTTATTTTTCTCATTTAATTCTATTTATTTCCTATTTATTTCCCGCATTACTAATCCAAGACCAAGTCTTGGAATTCCCTTTGATTTTTATTCGTGTTTTGCAAGATACTTAATGGCTCACATTGAGAGGTATAGCACCACCCGACCTCCGTTCTTTAACGGAGATGATTTCCGTTATTAGAAAGGTCGGATAGAGTGTTTCTTGAAAACACAAGTCGAGACTTGGATAATAATCCAAACCGGCTTTGCTCTACCCACCAATGATCAAGGAGAGCCCTTGGATTTCAACAAGTGGACAAATGCAACCAAGAGGCAAATTGAAGCCGATGCAAGAGCAACCCAAATATTGCAATGCGGCTTGTCCAAGGAGGAACTCAACCGCATTGGACCATTCATTAGCGCCAAGGACCTATGGAACAAATTAATCGAGCTACACGAAGGAACGTCCGATGCTAAGGTATGTAAACGTGACCTTCTTTTCAATAAGTTGTATAACCTTAAAATGCAGGAACACGAGGGCGCACACGCGCCGCCGCGTCCAAGACATTGTCAACGGCCTGCACACCATCGGACACAAGGTCGAAAACCGCGACCTACTAAGGTACGTTCTTAATTCATTTCCTAGGACTACCTTGTGGGCATCCATGGTTAATGCCTACAAGGTCTCTAAGGACCTTTCGAAGCTTAGGTTAGACGAATTATTTTCCGAGTTTGAACTTCACGAGCAAACTAACGTGGTCCGGCCGAGAGAGGTATTGCTCTACTTTTAGGACAAAGAAGCATGCCACCTACCAGGCAAGAAGATGGACTCGAACCTGACGACGAATTAGAGTCCAAATCAGAAAAGGTGGAAGCAATAGTGAACGTAGTGCGGAAGATCGTTCGGAGGGAAAGGAGGCTACTAAAGAATCAAAAGAGGGCACAATTCAAATCAAATCAAAAGAAGGCTTTTCATGCAACATGGGACAATGAAGAAGGCGGCGACATAGCATGCATGGCAAGACCCGAAGAGTCCGAGTCAGAGTATGAATCCGAATCCAATTACAACACCGACTCCGAACTTGAGGACTACTTCGAGAAGCAACTCAAAGCCGGACCAAAAGAGAAAATTAAGGTTAGCCGCTCACTAATTCATACGCTTTACAATACAATTAAAATGCTTAATAGGAAATTAACTAAGTCCGAGTCTAGGGTTGAGTCGTTACTTGAGGAGGTTGAAACCCTCAAGAAAGAGGCTACTCTAACCTCTTCAACTAGTCAAGTTCAAGAGGGAAACTCAACCCAAATTGAAAAACTTGAGGAGGAGAATTCTCTCTTGAAAGACCAAGTTCAAGAGGTTGAGGCTACATTGGAAAGGTTTGTTAGTAATATATGAGAGATGTCCTAAGGCAATCGCCTTATGTATGAACTATTTATGTAATAAATGAAGATTCACTATTTGAGTATACATGTCTTATGTATTTGATTGGATCTTAAACTCATTTACTGAATGTCCACGATACGATTCACAGCATGAGAGAATTTGTGATTGGATCACAACTAGTGAGTATCTCTACATGTGTAATTGTGATGTATCGGAATTATCCCTAGTCGATGAATTGATGGATTTGGACACCATCAATTCTGTCGAGACTAGCACGAGGTATACTCCTTGGTGTATCCAAACAGCTGATTCTCACTGGCTGGAGACATAGTGATGTCCGGAGTTAATCGTGGATGCTAGTTATGGTAACTAGTTCATTGGAGTGACCAGCCGTAAGACTTCATATGGTTCTCTGCATATATAGATATGTCAATGAAGTTCTTCTTGTGGCTTAAGTGCGATGTTCCTTTGACTTGCGGTATTCAAGTCATCTTGATCATGGAGACTTATGCTTTGACATCTTAAGCAAACATCTCTAAGGAGATGTGGACCGGGATGATTGGGTATAAGTAGTGATCGAAGGTGTTTGAATAGCCTATAAAGGATTCACCACTCCTTGCGAGGAGATGTATACCCATGGCCTCTCGTCGGATTGTTACTAAAGTCTTTGGCCAAAGCAATACATGTTTAGAGTAAGGTACTCTTGATACATGTGGAGTAACTAGAATCCGTAGGACGAGGAAATGATACTTGGGCTAGGTGTGACGTAGTCAGCCTAGTGGGGACTGACACAATAGACCATGTCCTGAACCAAGTGGGTATAAGATGAGTGAAGGGAATGGGGCACGATTCATTCAAGCTACTGAAGGGTTTCAGAAATAGTTCTGGATCAACCGTTGATCTTTTCGGTTAATTGGGGATCATGATGTACTACTAGGTGCCACTCATGATGGTTCTATAATTAATGGTTAATTATAGACGGCCAACATAAACCGAGAACCTATTTGGTCACACGCACAACGAGTGTAATCCAAAGGATTTAAAACGAGCTTGAGAATGGGATTCTCAGACCGAGAGAAACTATGTTTGGTTGGACCAAACATAAAGCGAGCATGAAATTGTTTCAGTCGCAATGGAAGCGTGGATGGGCCGTGTCTTATGAAGACATAATGGATGGACCAAAATGGTTTGGTCCTAATCCAATGGGTGAGAATAAACCAAAGGGTTTGGTTTATATTAAACGAATGAACCAAAGGTTGGTTCGGTTCGTTTTAACTTAAAATAAACCATCATGGTTTGGTTTATTTTAACTTATCTTAATGGAGCGGGTTAACGGGCTTTATGGATATGATCCATTAACCACTAAGAGAATTAGTTCTCTATAAAATAGGGATTAAACCTAACCTAAACCTAATCACAAAGTGGCCGCCCAACCCATCCTCCTTGTTGTTGCGCGTCAACAACAACTGCCGCCCAACAGTTGAGCTGCTGCCATCTCCTTGTCGGCGTCCAAGTTTCGGCCGGTGAACCTCCGGCGACCCTCCGGTGATCTCCCTTGGGTTCGGTGTAAAGGTGAGCCTCCATCTCTTCTTTAGCCGGCGCCTATTTCCTCCACCAAAGCTGTCCAGTTTTCTGGACAGCTTCTTCTCCTCTCGTCGGAGCGTCGTTTGGACGACGGTTAGTGCTCCGACAGCGGATAACATACCGGGGATTTGATCTCCGGTAATCCTCTGAGGTGGAGGACGAAGGATTCGTCAATCGGTTGACGAATACCTCTCCGGAGAAGCAAGTCTTGAGGACTTGTTTTAGGTCCGAATTTGGATTCGGACCGTGATCATCTCTCGATCACGTCGTCTTCAACACGAGGCTAGTAACCCGTACGAAGACGAAGCTCGTGGCTTGGCGAAGTCATCCCGAGAGCTCGGCGTGGATACGGATAGAGACGATTCTTACGAGAATCGTTCCGGTTGATGCCGTTCCCGCTACACGTCATACGGAAGGTATAACGTAGTTTAATTTCTTTTATTGCAAGTTTAATTTACGGTTATGTCTACACTTGTTGTAATAGCATGCGTGTGTTGTGTGTGTTGTAATAAATAGGAGTATTTATTATTTTTATTGCTTCCGCTGTGCTCATGTTTACGAAACATGATCGAACACACACACGCCGCGGTGCCGGAAACCCAACAGTGGTATCAGAGCCCAGGTTGTGTTTCGACATAATCGTAAAAATGGTTTTGCGATAGTCATAATGTATTTCTGGAAATTTTCTAAATTTTGGAAATTTAGAAGTATTTATGGAAATTTTTCAATTTTGGAAAGTCTAGAAGTATTTATGGAAATCTTCCACTTTTGGAAAGTTGGAAGTATTTATGGAAATTTATATTTTCCATAAATAAAATATTTGATTAGATTCTGGAAATTTGTTTCCTAATTTAATCATGATTTGATTTGGGAAATCAAATCTTAAAATATTTTATTTCCATAAGTAGTTTTAAAGATTTAGGAAATTGGTTTCCTAAATAGATTTTCCTTGATCAAATAATTCCATGAATAAAATATGTGATTAGATTTGGAAATTTGTTTCCTAATTTAATTATGATTTGATTTGGAGAATCAAATCTTAAACATATTTTATTTCCATAAATAGTTATGACAAATAAGGAAATTATGTACATGACATAATTGTATGTCATGTAATTGCATTAGATGCATAACATTATGCCATGCGTGTCGTGACATGTAGATGTATGCCATGTATGCCATGCCATGTAGATAATAGTTATTTGCATGCAAAGAGGATGAGACATAAAACCCTAACTCAATATTAAAGCCTACACCTTCCATTAATATGGTTAGAACCCGAGTTACATTTCTTGTTTGGGTTGTTGGACTCACTCAAGCCCACTCGAACCTGAACATGTTCAAATCATTGGAATAGTTTAACTCTAATATGGTAAGAGTCAGAGGTCAATCGTTAGTTTGGGTTGTTGGACTCACTCCAAGCCTGGCTAATTGGTTGAATGCGCTCTAACCATATTAAAACTATTTCGCGATTAATGGGTTGGCTTTAACTTGGAGCATCGATTTGTTGGACTCACTCCAAGGTCGATGTGAAGAGAGGTGAAGTTGGGTGCTATGCATATGATGCATACTTGTTAATGTGTTAACAACCCAATGTATGTGTAAACATTCAATTAGTTGATAGCACATTGTGATAGTTACATATACATGATATGTAATCGGTATACTTGATACCCACCATCATAGCTAAGAATGGCTTGTTGGACTCACTCCAAGGTTGTTCTTATCTATGATGGATATCAGCCCATTCGGAGATGGACCTACGATCTCCCGAAGTGATTTTAAGGGTTTTTGAAATTCGAAAAATGAATGGGATTTATAAATGTATATTGATGCATTTTAAATCGTTTTCTCATATATGCTCGTTTTGTATTTCTAGGTCAATATATTGATCATGATGTGTTTGAATTTGCATTCCATTTTGGATTCAAATAAATTGGTAGAAACTTCTTGGGTGGCTTAGAAATTTGAGAATTGTTCTCAAGGTGGAAAAGCTTGTGTATGTCCTCGAAGCGCCTCTTCCCACCCGTCCTAGTGACGATGCAACTCTGGACCAATTGTTGGCCTATCAGAAACATGTGAGTGATTCTGAACAAATGAGTTGCATCATGCTAGCCACGATGGAACCCAAGCTACGAAAGCAGCATGAGCATATGGATGCTCATGTCGTAGTCCTTCATCTTTGTGAGTTGGTTGATGAGCAAGTGAGATTCGAAAGGTTTGAAGTCTCAAAGCTCCTCTTCACCTCTGAGATGCTAGGAGGTTCATCTGTGGTACTGCTCAATATGCTGAAGACTGTGGAGTCTTCTGAGAAGCATGGCGAGGGGCAGTCTTTGTCCTCGAAGAAAGGTTCTAAGAGGAAGTCAAAGGAACAGCGAGAAGGGAAAGAAGAGAAGGGCTAAGAAGGTAGAACTAGCACAAAGGAAACTTGCCATCATTATGGCAAGGAGAACCATTCTTGAAGAAACTGCAAGATTTATCTTGAGTCCATGAAGAAGAAGAAGGCATCCAATGCCCCATCCTCTTCAGGTATCTTCTTTATTGATTGTCATTCTATTTCCTTAGACACTTGGGTATTGGATACTTGGTGTGGCTCACATATATGTAATGACATACATGGGCTAAGGAATAGAAGAAGACTCGTCAAGGGAGAGTCAAATTTACGTGTTGGGAATGGAGCAAAGGTTCTTTTCGCCATCGAGCGTATTTATTGAAACTCCTGCGGGACTTGTCTTAGAACGGACAATTGCTTTATATTCCTTCGTTGATAAAGAACATCATTTCTATTTCTTGTTTAAATAGAAATTGTTTCCATTTGACGTTTAGTAACAATTGTTGTTACATAACTTTGAATGAGGTTCTTTATGGGACTGGAACTTTAAGCAATGGTGTTTATACGTTGGACGTATCCAGTGACATTTGCAATATCGAAGCGAGCAACAAGTGTGCTCGAAAGGATAATCAAATAGACTCCTACATGTGGCATTGTCATCTTGGCCATGTAAGCAAGAAACGCATGTCCGAATTCCACCGATGTGGAATTTCGAATCGCAATTGGATTCATCGATACATACGAATCATGCTTAAAAGGCAAGATGACTAAGTTACCTTTACGGGAAAAGGTGAGCAGTGGGAGAGTTGTTAGGCCTAATACATAGTGATGTATATGGACCTATGTCAACTCAATCTTTAGGAGGCTATAGCTACTTCATTACCTTCACCGATGATCACTCACGGTTTGGGTATGTGTTCTTGATGAAACACAAGTCTGAAGCCTTTGAAAGGTTCAAAGAATTCAGAAATGAAGTAGAGAAACAACATGACAAAAGTATTAAAATACTTCGATCGGATCGAGGTGGTGAATACTTAAGTCAAGAGTTTCTTGATTATCTAAGAGACAATGGCATATTGTCTCAATGGACTCCGCCCTATACACCACAACATAATGGTGTATCTGAGAGGCGTAACCGGACCTTGTTGGACATGGTCAGGTCAATGATGAATCATGCGACTCTTCCCAAGTCCTTTTGGGGGTATGCACTTCAGACAGCTGTTTACTTGTTAAACAGAATGCCTACCAAGGTAGTCTCAACTACTCCATATGAGATATGGAATAGTAAGAAACCTCATGTATCTTACTTGAAGATATGGGGTTGTCCTGCTTATGTGAAGCGGACAGTATCAGACAAATTGGATGCTAAGTCTGATAAATGTCTATTTATTGGATACCCTAAGGAAACAAGAGGTTACCAATTCTATCATCCTGTGGAACAAAAGGTGTTTGTTTCAAGGCATGCTGTGTTTCTAGAGAAAGAGTTTCTCTTGCAAGAAAACAGTGGGAGTGTCGTCGAGCTTGAGGAGGCTCGAGAGACTCAAATAGACATTAATGAGATACCTGGTGAAGCACAACAGCCGACAACTCATAGTGATGAGCAATCGGCTGAACCTATTGTAACACCACATCTTCGTAGATCTGGTAGAACACGCAATATTCCTGAGAGATATGGATTTCTCATAAGTGAATCGAACGACGTGTTACTCATTGATGATGAGGAGCCTACCAGTTATGAAGAAGTGCTGACAAGTTCAGAAAGGGATAAGTGGCTTGGTGCCATGAAGTCGGAAATGGATTCCATGTACGAAAACCAAGTTTGGAACTTGGTTGACCCACCTGAAGGCATAAAGCCTATAGGGTGCAAGTGGGTTTTCAAGAGGAAAACCGACATGGATGGTAATGTGATTACCTATAAGGCTAGATTGGTGGCGAAAGGATATCGTCAAAAACAAGGTGTTGATTATGACGAAACCTATTCGCCTGTAGCTATGCTTAAATCCATTCGGATGCTCCTGGCCATAGCGACTCATTATGATTATGAGATATGGCAGATGGATGTGAAAACAGCTTTCCTTAATGGAAACTTGCTCGAGGGCGTGTATATGATCTGACTGAGGTTTCACATCGGTTGATAAAACCAAGGTATGCAAGTTGCGACGATCCATTTATGGATTGAAGCAAGCATCCAGAGTGGAATATCCGCTTTGATGAGACGATCAAAAGTTTGATTTCTCACAAAATCGCGAACCTTGTGTGTACAAGAAGGTTAGTGGGAGTGCGATCGTGTTCCTAGTATTGTATGTCGATGACATATTACTTATAGGAAGCGATGTGTCCATCTTCTGATCGATTAAGGTTTGGTTATCCAAGACATTCTCCATGAAAGACACAGGAGAAGCAACCTACATCCTTGGGATTAAGATCTATAGAGATAGATCGAAGCGGTTTGTGGTCTTTCAGTCTACATATATAGGCCAAGTGCTAAGAGGTTTAGCATGTCGGAATCCAAGAAAGGTTATCTGCCCATCGGGCATGGGGTACACCTTTCGAAGTCTATGTGTCCGCGCACAGAAGACGAGAGGATTTGCATGAGTAAGATTCCCTATGCATCCGCAATAGGATCTATCATGTATGCTATGTTATGTACGAGGCCCGATGTATCGTATGCTCTGAGTGTCACGGCGAGATACGGTCGATCTAGGAATGGATCATTGGGCGGCTGTTAAGACGATCCTTAAGTACTTGAGAAGAACTAAGGATGTGTTCCTAATATATGGAGAAGGGGACATGGTGATACGTGGGTATCGGATGCGGACTTCGAGACGGACAAGGATGATTCCATGTCTCGATGCGGTATGTGTTCACCTTGAATGGGGGCGCAGTGAGTTGGAAAGGTTCCAAACAAGACACTATAGCGGATTCTGCCACTAAGGCAGAATACATTGCAGCTTTGGAAGCAGCAAAGGAAGCGGTTTGGATCAAGAAGTTCATCTTTGAACTTGATGTGGTCTCATCAATGATCCAAACATGTGCTTCGCCGCTATCATCTTATCAGAGAGATCATCAGTAGGAATGAAATACAAATCGAGAAAATTCCCACTGAAAGGAACTTAGCGGATCCTTTGACTAAAGCATTACCTCAAAGTAAGTTTGAGGGTCATGTTAGTGCTTATGGTATTGGATACCGTAGCGATTGGCATTAGGCCAAGTGGGAGTCTGTTAGTAATATATGAGAGATGTCCTAAGGCAATCGCCTTATGTATGAACCATTTATGTGATAAATGAAGATTCACTATTTGAGTATACATGTCTTATGTATTTGATTGGATCTTAAACTCATTTACTGAATGTCCACGATACGATTCACAGCATGAGAGAATTTGTGATTGGATCACAACTAGTGAGTATCTCTACATGTGTAATTGTGATGTATCGGAATTATCCCTAGTCGATGAATTGATGGATTTGGACACCATCGATTACGAGACCTAACACGAGTATACTCCTTGGTGTATCAAGCGGTGATTCTCTCCTTGGAGATATAGTGATGTCCTGAGTTAATCGTGGATGCTAGTTATGGTAACTAGTTCATTGGAGTGACCAAAAGACTTCATATGGTTCTCTCGTGATATATAGATATGTCAATGAAGTTCTTACTGTGGCTTAAGTGCGATGTTCCTTTCGACTTGCGTATTCAAGTCATCTTGATCATGGAGACTTATGCTTTGACATCTTAAGCAAACATCTCTAAGGAGATGTGGACCCGGATGATTGGGTATAAGTCAAGTGATCAAGGTGTTTGAATAGCCTATAAAGGATTCACCACTCTTGCGCAGGAGATGTATACCCATGGCCTCTCGCCTGGATTGTTACTAAAGTCTGGCCAAAGCATTACATGTTTAGAGTAAGGTACTCTTCGATACATGTGGAGTAACTAGAACTGTGAGGACGAGGAAATGATACTTGGGCTAGGTGTGACGTAGTCACTTAGTGGGGATCGGCACAATAGACCATGTCCTCAACCAAGTGGGTATAAGATGAGTGAAGGGAATGGGGCACGATTCATTCAAGCTACCAAGGGTTTCGTAAATAGTTCGATCAACCGCTGATCTTTTTGCTAATCGGGGATCATGATGTACTACTAGGTGCCACTCATGATCGCTCTATAATTAATGGTTAATTATAGACGGCCAACATAAACCGAGAACCTATTTGGTCACACGCACAACGAGTGTAATCCAAAGGATTTAAAACGAGCTTGAGAATGGGATTCTCGCATCGAGAGAAACTATGTTTGGTTGACTCAAACATAAAGCGAGCATGAAATTGTTTCACCTGCAATGGAAGCATGGATGGGCCGGTCTTATGAAGACATAATGGATGGACCAAAATGGTTTGGTTCTAATCCAATGGATGAGAATAAACCAAAGGGTTTGGTTTATATTAAAACGAATGAACCAAAAGTTGGTTCGGTTCGTTTTAACTTAAAATAAACCATCATGGTTTGGTTTATTTTAACTTATCTTAATGGAGCGGGTTAACGGGCTTTATGGATATGATCCATTAACCACTAAGAGAATTAGTTCTCTATAAAATAGGATTAAACCCTAACCCTAAACCTAATCCAAAGTGGCAACCCATCCTCCTTGTTGTTGGCTCAACAACAAGGGCTGCCCCAACTTGATTGAGCTGCTGCCATCTCCTTGTCGGCGCCCAAGTTTCGGCCGGTGAACCTCCGGCGACCCTCCGGTGATCTCCCTTGGGTTCGTGTAAAGGTGAGCCTCCATCTCTTCTTTAGCCGGGCGCCTATTTCCTCCACCAAAGCTGTCCAGTTTTCTGACAGCTTTTCTCCTCTCGCCGGAGCGCCGCTTTGACGACGGTTAGTGCTCCGACAGCGGATAACATACCGGGATTTGATCTCCGGTAATCCTCTGAGGTGGAGGACGGCGATTCGTCAATCGGTTGACGAATACCTCTCCGGAGAAGCAAGTCTTGAGGACTTGTTTTAGGTCCGAATTTGGATTCGGACCGTGATCATCTCTCGATCACGTTGTCTTCAACACGAGGCTAGTAACCCGTACGAAGACGAAGCTCGTGGCTTGGTGAAGTCATCCCGAGGAGCTCGGCGTGGATACGGATAGAGACGATTCTTACGAGAATCGTTCCGGTTGATGCCGTTCCCGCTACACGTCATACGGAAGGTATAACGTAGTTTAATTTCTTTTATTGCAATTTTAATTTACGGTTATGTCTACACTTGTTGTAATAGCATGCGTGTGTTGTGTGTGTTGTAATAAATAGGAATATTTATTATTTTTATTGCTTCCGCTGTGCTCATGTTTACGAAACATGATCGAACACACACACGCCGCGGTGCCGGAAACCCAACAAGGTTTACGTTGGGATCTAAGAATCTTAACCGACTACTTGGAACCCAAAGAGTCGTGTACAACAAAGCCGGACTCGGATTTAGGTCAACGACTACGAATAGGTCATATATGTCTATCGTAAATCGTAGTCATCAAAGAGTCCAAGCATGGGTCCCAAAGGTTTTATTGAATTCACATATAAGGACTAATAAGTTTTGGATTCCCCAGGATCAAATTCATTATTTGAATAGACCATATTGGTTCAATGGTCCAGGGGGAGCTAACACTAAAATAGTATACCCGCTTACTTAGCAAAACCATTGAATATTTTACTTTAATTTGTAGAACGGCTAGATAGGAAAAATAATTAGTCAACTCTTGACAACATAGTATCAGGACGCGGCGAGATGATAGTACGTTAGGGAAACAAAGTCTCGTGTATTCGAGCTAGATAAGGCGTATCTAGCTTGGTGCACTTGACCGAGTGGAACTAGCTGAAACTACCTCGCCGTATCCTAAACTAGTTAGACCAAGAAGTAACCCTAAGTGACTTAAGTGATATTTTCTTGAATTTGGCTTTGTCAAAGGAAGTGGTCATTATTCCGATCAAAGAAGACCCCTGTGCCTCGCCACGACTTGGAAGCCAATTTCTCGAAAAGTTACTTAACGATCTAAAGGTTAAATCCGAATTTAACCCAAGGTTGACTATCTTTAATCAATTTAAAATCATCTCACAAAACATATAAGGTGAACAAATTCTGAGACATATAGAATGGGTGAGATGTTAAGTATAATTGAAATATAACCTCTTCAAAATACTACTTATTTTCCTAACTATTGTACTTAACAACTCTTAGGCCAAAATTTAGCGCCCCCTACATCTCTTATACTTCATATATTTGACTAAGGGGGAAAGCAAACTAACCCTAAGGGTTATATTACAAACCTTTAGATTATTGGTGCAGAGGGACACACCTCGAACCAATCTATCTAATTACTGCTAAACGCATGCTTGGACTCATAGTTGATTTATCTTGATGCATGCATATACCATATTGTTTTTAAACCCCTATTTTATATAACAAACTTTAATTTTACATAACAAACCCCAACATTTGTTTTGATTTATGGCAAAAGGGGGAGAAGAGCGAAAGTTAAGGGGGAGTAACACAAAATTTATTTAATTTTGAAAACTAAAGTATCTCTTTCAAAACTCACCTAGGGTTAAGGGGGAGTTTTGGTTAAGGGGGAGTTTTTGAAAATGACTATACTTGTTTTATGCTTTAATTTCCCTTAACTTTGTGTTGGTTTGCCATAGATCAAAAAGGGGGAGATTGTTGGTGCAGGGGCACTAGATAATCGAACCTGTATTTTGATTATGGAAAAGACACAAAGTTAAGTTTACATCGTTATCTCACGAGCTAAATCGAGTGTGCAGAAAAGTACTAAAGCTGGAGCTATAGGCTAGCGACACCCGGAGAAAGCCGCGGTGGTCGGGCGACACTCGAGTGACTTCGGAGGGAGCCGAAGGAATCGAGTGGAAGGCCGGAAGCGAGAGCTACAAGGTAAGTATCGAGGAAAGCTCGTGTGAGTGAGAGATTGTAAGGTCGTGTCCTCTTTACGGGGATGACCGTAGGCGGCAATTCGACTAAGACTTCCTTTGGAAGGTCTAGGTCGAGATCGGACGGTTAGAAACCATCGCATTTATCATTTTCCGAGCTAACCTCTTACTGCAGGGAAGTGGCGGTGTGATCGCCGATCATTGGACATTGGCCGATCGATGCTCATACCAATCGATAGGAGTCATCAATCGACTGATGGCGACGAATCAGCCTTTGCGCTAGGTCTAAACGGATAAGGTTTGACGTGGCCACTTCGCGATAAAAATTATACAACTTCGTGATCTGTTCCAAAAAAAGAGGAGACATATTCAGAGGCCAAAATCTATAAAAGGAGGGGAGGATTCCAACTCCAAATCACATCAAGTTTATTCTCAAGTGCTCCTACAACGCCAACGCTCCAACGCCGTCATAATGTCGACGCAACGACAAGTTCAAATCTCCTTCGTCAGCAGCAGTAGCAAGTAATTGTTTTTATTGTATTCTTTGTTTTAATTATAACGAGGTGAGGTAGGCTTGTTGTCTCATCCTCGTACTTTCGGTTTTGTGATCGTTGTCTTCTACCTCCAACGAGGAGGAGACGTTATAGTGCTTTGCTCTCCGTACGCGGTCTAGGACCGATAGGGCCTTGGAGTAGCAACCGCTGGGTTATGAACCAAGTAAAAATAAATGTGTCTCTTTATTTTCCGTTGCTCTTACTCATTTAATTATCTACTCGAGCGAAACGTCGAAAAGATTTATGATCGCTATTCACCCCCCCCCCCTCTAGCGACGCTTCTCGATCCAACAAAAACAAAATATCTACTTATTTTATTGTATTTATTTCCGCTGTACTTGCTCTTATTTTAACGTCGAGGAGAAAGTTTCACGCTCGCTATTAACCCTCCCCCCCCTCTAGCGACACTTTCGATCTAACAATTAGTATCAGAGCGGGGGCACTAAGATTTGGTGAAACCACCAATCTAGCATTTTTTTTTTGACTTTCTTCTTGTATTTTTTGATTCGTGAATTACTCCTATTATTTTTCCCGCACTACTAATCCAAAACGAAGTCTTGGTACCCTTTTTTGGTTGTGTATTTGCAAGTATCGATCGAACTATTCACTTTTGGAATAGCCGACTGTAAAACGGGCATAACTTTTCATACAAGTTGACCCACAAAATGTGCTATCCACCGAATCGAAGCTCTCTCAGAGATCTACATTTCTTACAAGGGTTTACCCTTGTAACAAGCTATCTTCATTCCGAAAAACCAACATTTAGTACCCTTTTTGGGACATTGAAGGTCGTAAGTTTCTAGTTTTTGTTTAGTTTTTTATTTTTTTCGTTTATTTCTTATTATTTCCTGCATTACTAATCCAATACTAAGTCTTGGAATTCCTTTTGGTTTTTATTCGTGTTTTGCAAGATAATCAATGGCTCAAATTGATGGGTATAGTACCACCCGACCTCCGTTCTTTAACGGAAATGATTTCCATTATTGGAAAGGTTGGATGGAATGTTTCTTGAAAACACAAGTCGAGACTTGGATAATAATCCAAACCGGATTTTCTCTACCCACCAATGATCAAGGGGAGCCTTTGGATTTTGTCAAATGGACCAACGCGACCAAGAGGCAAATCGAAGTCGATGCAAAAGCAACCCAAGTGTTATAATGCGGCTTGTCCAAGGAGGAGCTCAACTGAATTGCACCATTCATTAGCGCCAAAGACATCTTGACCAAGTTAATCAAGCTACACGAAGGGACATCTGATGCCAAGGTATGCAAAAGAGATTTACAATTCAATAAATTGTATAATCTAAAGATGCAAGATCACGAGACCGCTTCGCAACTCCATGTGCAGATCCAAGACATCTTGAATGGTCTACATGCCATCGGACAAAAGGTAGACAATCAGGATATAATAAGGTACACTCTTAATGCTTTTCCTAGGACCATATTGTGGGCATCTATGGTTGATGCCTACAAGGTATCTAGAGATCTATCTAAGGTTAGGTTAGACGAACTTTTTTCAGAATTTGAGTTACATGAATAAACTAACGAGGTCTCGGTCGAGAAAGATGTAGCGTTGTTTGCAGGACGAAGACAAAAGGCAAAGAGCAAGATACCTCCCGAAGAAGAAGAATCCGAATCGGAATCCGAAGAGGAGATGGAGGCCGAACTAGTCAATCTAGTTCGGAGAATCATCAAGAAGAAAAGAGAGCAATTAAAGAGCAAGAAACCCCCACAAACATACACATGCTATGGGTGCAACAAGAAGGGGCATTATAAGTCAGACTGCCCAAAAATAAAGCCAAAACACAAGCAACCCAAGCAAGATTTTCATGCAACGTGGGAGGAGGGAGAAGATCAAAATAATGACTTGGCATTCATGGAGAAACTGATAGAGTCTGAGTCCGAGTCTGAAGCCGACTACGAATCCAACACCGACTCCGAGGATGAATTTGAGTCAAGACTCAAAGTCGTATCAAAAGAAAAGATTAAGGTAAGTCATTCATTAATTGCAAACTTATATCATGCAATTAAGTTGCTAAATAGAAAATTGACTAAGTCCGAGTCTAGAGTCATCCCTTGGCAGTCGACTGATGGTCGAGCAGTCGACTGCCAAACCCTAGCAGTCGACTGTTGGGCCAGAAACGATTCAGTCGAACACCGATCGAGTCCAATCGACCTAGAGCAATCGACTGCTATAGCAGTCGACTGGTATTGAGTAAAACCTTAAACCAACCTTTAGATGAGCATCCGATACTTGACTTAGTCATTCGACCAAGTTCACCTATGAGCTACCCCGTCCCGGGTTACAATCGCTCACTCTCATCTCCCTTGGAGTCCTTCGCCTTGAAGCTTTCTTCGTCTGGCCACGTCCCTCAGATGCACCAAGCGCACAGCTTCGCAATGTCATCCTTCGTGTCTCGCCCTGAAGTCTTCTTCCTTGGCTTCACTCCAATGCTCCTCATCCTGCGGTCCCTCGAATGCACCAAGCGCACGACTTCGCAATGTAGTCCTTCACCGACTCAAGGATCGAGTCATGAGATGGTGATCTTGCCAATGCTTTGTCAAGCTAACCATGTGTAAATTACTAAGTCCTGCATGACTTCAACACACATATCAAATCCACAAACAACTTAACTTAAACCTTTGTCATACACATCAAAACACATCATTCATGGGTTGATTTCCCTAACAATCTCCCCCTTTTTGATATGTGGCAACTATGTTTAAGTTAGGTAAAACATTAATCAAAATATATAAGGAAGGAAAGCATGTAAAACATGGATATCAAACATGAATATCAACTCCCCCTTAATACATGCAACTTCCCCTTAACACATGCTAATTTCTCTCCCTAGCATGATTAACTTAAACTTAGTTATTTCTCCCCCTTTGACACCATCAAAAACATCTAACATATGTTATACAAGCATGGCATCAAGTCTAGGGAACAAAAATCACCAAAATAAGTTTAAAACTTGATAAAAATAGCTTACTGTGCTTGTGCACAGTACATCAATCGACTGAATCAGAGCATCAGTCGACTGGCACCTATATTTCAGAATTTCTAATTTCTGAAGTCCAACTTCAGAAATGCATTAAAAATTCCAGAAAATTTAAAAAATCATGAAATTTGGAGAACATATATCTTGTAAGTCCTTTTATCAGTGAAAAATATTTTTTTAAAACTCAAAAGTTGCAAAAAGTCTCAAATTTGTATCAACTTGAAAGCTAGTTTTGCTTTAGAATCTTTTCAAAACATGAACTTGCAGATTATTGAACATAAAATAGTTTAAAAATATTTGAAATATCCAACCATGATCTTTGGATAATATGTCTATGAATTAAACATATGTTTTATCCATGATTAGTCTATTATTGCTATCATAATACCTATAATGACTCATCAAAATGTTATAGTCATAAGTGAGTCATTTGTATCATCCTAACATCTCACCCATACTATGTTTTCAATCAAGTTAGCCTATAGTGAGTGTGAGATGAACCTAAAGGTATTTCATACTTAACCATCAATTTTATGCAATTCTACCCAAGGTTAAGCATTATCCTAAATCCTATCATGATCATAAAACAAGTATTATCCATGCTTCCATATTATGATCATACACCAGATATTATCATCCAAATCATAAATCATGATTATTTTATCAAGTATAAAATCAAGCATAAATTATGATTTACGCATTCAATTAATGGGTTACTGATCGAACGATTTTTATTATCGCAATACCGTTCCAAAATTATTTATTGAACCCCCTAACTACACTAATGCAGTATAGGACTGACTCGAGTCATCTCCCAACGAACCTAATGGTTGAATGTTTGTTTTTAAACAGAAGTAAACACTGGGGGTTTTTATAATTATCAAAACAATCAAAATGCAAAATCAAAAGCAAACATGAGAATTAAACATGCAAAAAGTAAACTAACTCCCAATTATTAATTCCCGGGAATCTAACCTAATGCAAGAACAAATGCAAAAAGTAACAAGCAACTATCCTAATGCGCAAAAGTAAGTGATCACGTACCGCACTGTCACTATACGGTACAATGATCAAACAAATGTGAACAATTCAACCAAGCACCGCACTGTCACTATACGACACAGTGATCAAACAGTCACTGAAAAACTAAACTAACAGACAGAAAAGAAAGCGACCAAGCACCGCACTGTCACTATACGGTACACTGATCAAATAAATGTGAACAATTCAACCATGCACCGCACTGTCACTATACGGCACAGTAGTCAAACAGTCACTAAAAACTACAGTAAATGAAATGCAATAAACGAAAGCAATTCAACCAAGCACCGCACTGTCACTATACGGTGTACTGGTCGAATGTAAATGAAACTAACCTAACAACTAAAGCATAACACAAATAAAACTCTAACTACGACTCTAATTAAACACAAGTTAGAATACAGAATAAAATACAAGGTAAATCACAGATTAAAATACAAAGTAAAATACTAGTGAAAACACAGGTTACGAACACTAGTAAAAACACAATTCAAGGCCACTGGTGAAACCACATATTAAAAACACTAGCGAAAACACAATTGAAAACACTAATGCAAACACAATGTAATAACACCAGTGACAACACAAATGAAAACACAAGTGCAAATACGAAGGAAAACACAAGTGCAAATACAAATGAAAACACAACTTGAAATCACACAAAGTAATAAGGTAACACAGTAAAACAATAACAAACACAATACTGAATCAACAGTAAATCAATAAAGTAAACAGTCATCCACAAACACCGGAAAGGTACCACCCTCTCCGGTGACCTATGACAATACCGAACAGCTCCAAGGGTCTTAGGGTGTGGACCTCTCATCAGAACAATCCTCCGATGAAAGTTGGAATGGTGGAACGATTCAGTAGTCCACAACTCCGATGATGGATGCGACACTACCGCTACCACGATAGCCGGTGGAAT
Source organism: Wurfbainia villosa (assembly GCA_025175895.1). Classification (NCBI taxonomy): domain Eukaryota; kingdom Viridiplantae; phylum Streptophyta; class Magnoliopsida; order Zingiberales; family Zingiberaceae; genus Wurfbainia; species Wurfbainia villosa. Next base: position 84,034,701 of record CM045994.1, on the reverse strand, counting down.
GGTTCTGCGAAGATGGCACGGCACGAATCACGGTCGCTATTGTGGATGGGATCGGAACTGGGAATGAAGGGTATCATCACCACCGGCTGGAACCATTGAAGACCGCCATTGGATCGGAAGAAGTGATGCCGCCGGAACTGGGAATATATTCTGTTGCTACCACGGAAGTAGCAAATCACCTCCAGCCTTCTGCGACCACGTCCAACTGGAAGGCTCAGCTCCAGTGGTAATGGATCAGAAGATCGCCGGTGAAGACGGACGAACTCCCCTGCTCGATCGATGGGCTGCCGCCGCCCAAATGCTACTGCGAGCTCCACCTGATCGAAGAGGGAAAAGTACACTGGGTGGAATGGACTGGGGAAGACCCTGGGATTGCTGGAATGGACGCCGAAGTGCTGTGTGGAGCTGTCGCCGCGCTCGCGAGAGGAAGACGACGCCGCCCGCTGCTGTTCTGTGTCGCGCAATTCTCTTCTCTGTCGCGCGATGGGAAAATGTGATGTTTTTAAATGCCTTTTCCTCAGCCGTTCGATCGAGCCATCTCTAATCTCAGCCTCCCATTTAGAGCTAGGGTTAAATGAATCCAATTAATCATCCCTAAGTGCTGATCAATCAAATCTGATGGCTGCGATCGATTTTGATCCGAATCGACGACTGTGATTGTTCCGATTTAACTCTTTCATGTTCCCTACAATATCACATTCACCAGTGAACAATAATACTGAAATTATAGGGAATAAACAATTAATTTCAATTAAATCCAATACGCATAAGACGTCATGAATAGCCGTAATTACCTAAATCAAAGAGCCTAAAATTCCCAAATGTGAATAAAAATCTCGTGATAAAAATGTGACTATCAAATTCCCCGACATTTATTTTTGCGCGTCCCGAGCAATACTAAAAACACAGAAACACTGACTCCCTAACTCGTTTCCCAAACAGTACTTAGATCAATAATTCAGAGACAGAAAGAATAAGTTACTTAGGATCACCAAATTCATCCGGATCTAGAGTAGTCAAAAGATTCGACTCCTACAGCAGTCAACATGTATGATGAGTTACAGTCAAATCAAATAAACCAAACCTGATACAAAACCTCCCAAATTGATATATGCATTCATGCTCACATAATGATCGTAGGAGTGGGGTACCCTCAAAACACTATGTAATATTGCCCTACCATATGCTTGTTTATCATCTACTTCTCCACCGCTATCAATACATTCCATACATGAATCAAAAGGATTTATCAAAATTAAATAAGATCAGAAGTGAATTGCAAAAGAAACATACCAAAAGATATAATGAAAAGAGCAACAATAGAAGAATTGGAAGAATAAACCTGATAAATTTCATGTAGGAGTGTGGAGGGATATATTCCAATAACTATCCAAGAACATAAGCTCAACAACATCCATACTAAAAATAAAGTTATATCCCATACGTAAGAAAAAGCATTAATATGGTCTTTGTCAGGTAATGAAACTGGGTTGTTCTTTTCGTGTAATGCAATAAGAGAACTCCAGCAATAAGGATGTAATGCAACCATGGTGTAGTGCACTAAGAGAACTCAAGGCCTGGCATGTCTTGCACAATATTAGAAGCAGCTAGGTTTGTTTAAAAGGCCAGAGTCAATAACAACCTCAATGAGATTTAACAACTGTTCCAGATGTGAAACACTCTTCATGTACAAAGGTTGATGCAAGAGCCCAATAAGTAACACAATAGCAAAAACTCCTGTTTTAACCTCAGATTTATCTTCCTCCATCAACACAGCTCTCTAGCATCCATTGTCCATCGACACTACCAATTTCGACTTCCAACTATGAAGCCTTTCACCTATTCTCACTGCTTCAATATCTCCAACAACAGCATCAGCTCGTTCATACTGCATCTCTGTCACTTGCTCACATGCATCTTCAGATGCCCCGAATTTTACTTTACTTTAGCAGCTGAATCTGATTTCAACAACCATTCTTAACTTACTGACACTATCAGAAAATTTGAAATCCATCATTGAAGACCTTTTAAACATTGTAACTGGCACAAGCTTTGTGAAATAGCACTAAATTAGAATTACTAGACTCCAGCTTCTTGCTAAAAACAGCAATTCTTGCATCCCTCCAAGCACTAAATTTGAATATGTTTCTTCCTTACCCTCATCAGCTATTTCTGCCGTATAACTCTGATAATGCTACTGATTTTTTTTCTGCTGATACCCTTGTTGAGTAAGAAGAATGATACAGCTTGTGCATAGGCAGTTAGATTGAACTGGGTTTGGTGTTGGAACTGGCAGCAACTGCAATAGCAAGTGTACCACTTGAAAGTGATTCATCCAACTGGTCCTTGAATTGCTGCAACATTCAGACCTGTGCAACATCTTGTAGCAGATTAAAAAAAAATTTTCAATCATGCAGAATTTTCTGCACACAGCTTAACTTGAAGATGGCAGTGGACTCCACACTTTTCTTATTATCTTGATGTTTCTCCAGATGTCTCTAAGCTTGCACATACATCTTCTCATGGCAGGATAACGAGAACATGTCAAGAATGTTTCTGGTGGCTAAGCATTACCTACATCCATTCAAATCAGTATAGCTCAAAATCTCCACAAAGCTTCAGCAGCAACATCTTGTAACTGAAAACATGCTCTTCTTCCAATCTGAAATTGAGTCAACATCTTGCTGCAGAATTTGTTTCATCAATTGTGCTGAAATCTCTGCTCAAACTTTAACTTGAAACATGGCAGCAATTCACAATTTTCTTGCAGAGCAGATCCCTTTGCAGCAATCAGTTTCCACTCAGCGATTTTTTTTTTCAGTGAGTACTACAACAACCAATTCCCATGGCTTAGAGTGAAACTTACTATAACCATGTGTTTTAACCTTCCCATACTTATACCCATGAAAGTATCCAACCGGTCTCTGACTTGCAACATTTTTAATCTCTGAATTTGGATTTCCCTTTCGTTTCCTGCAGTTAACTTTGACACTGTCGAGCAGCTGTTGGTTTGCTGCTCATACTCTATCATCAGATATGGGTTTCTGCTGGTATTATGTTGAGCAGCTGTTGAAATTCAGCTCTTCAACCAATCCAGCACAGCTGTAATTCCACCGACAGAAGTTGTGAGTAACCCAAACTTCCTTGTTTGTTGATGCTGTCGACTACATCCATGATAGCATAAGCTGCTATCTCAAACAAATTTTCAGAATGTTCCCTTAATCCAGCATTAATCTGATCGAGTTTGATGGCCTCGGCATAAGTTATAGGCCTTCAGATTGAAGTGATTGTGGTGTTAGAACTGACAGCAGCTGCCCAGATTTAAGTAGAGCCATCCCAAATGTCCTTGAATTCTGAAAATTTGATACAACCTCCAATAGATCTTTCTTGAATCCACGTGTAAGCACAGCCTTTTATAGCTTGGTAGGTGCTGCACTTGGCAAGAATATCCAATCCACGTGTAAGCACATCCTCTTGGATCTTTGGTGACTCATGCATTTTTCCAGAATTTGACTAGCTCATTAAAACTTGCAATTACAGCTTCTCAAAGGCAGCAAATAAAAACACTGCCACATGTACAATGGTTGCCTCAGGAACCCCAGAAACAATACTATTGAATAAACTCCCATTCATGTAGCATTTCACGTAGCTTTAACAATAATTTAACTCTCGGTGAGCCTTGTGCATAGATCTCATGGCCTGAAGCAAGAAAGAATACCGCAGCTATATCCAATGGCTAAACATCAAATAGAACTCAAAAGGTCTCAAAAATGCTCCATCCCACATTCCAGTTTCTCTTTTCACAGATTTTTCCACAGCCATCGATTTTCCTTCCTGTTCTTTCTTCTCTAAGCTTGCACATGCATTTTATTCCAATCAAATCGATCAACAAGGTTTCTGTGAACAATTTCTAGGTGATACCATTTTCCTTCAATTCAAAAAATTTCCTTAGATCATTTGAAATTCCAATTCCAATTCATGCAAAGACTTGTGCTTTCTTCGATAAATTTCTAACTTAAGTTGGTGAACTCAGATTTAAAAACCCTTTCAAGTGTACTTTGAGTATCTTCCACTGTGCACATTTGTTGGCTACCATTGCATGCAATCCAAATAAATAGCCACTGCTTTTCTAGGGAATTGACTTTGGGAGTTGTACACAATGGCTAACCTGTACGAACAAGGTTTTTACAGAATCAACACCCATTTGCTCCAAGTATCCGGCTAACCAACATTTATCTGCGGTGATGACCTCGAAATTCGCTTCTCGTTCTCCTTCAGGCCCTTTTCTTTCCAAGGATTTGATTCGTAACATATTCACCCATGAGATCAATTTAAGCTCCTCCTTGATTCAGGTGAAAGATTTAGGGCAATCAAACTTTCGCTTTAAATTCTTGAACCAACTGCTGGCTTTTCCCTTAAAATCGGATCAATAGTTTTAGGAGACTGGATAATTCAGTTTAAAACTCCCGATTGAAATCGATTTAAATTTGAAGTTTCATCTTTGAGATTGAACATAATTAAAAATTCTCATAACTGGTAATTGTTCCCAAAATACAAGATAGCAGCCACATAGAAGGTAAAAGCAATGGTAATTTCTCTGATATCCGATTTAGCACATGACACACAAAGAACTTGCTCACCTTGATGGTTGGCGGCCTTTGGTAGTTGCTCTCAATCCACAAAATTCATGGGATAACAAAGAGGTTAAGAGCTCCAATTTCCCTACTTCTACAAAGAAGAAGAGAAGTCGACATCGAGAGTATCAACAAATGGTAAAATCATTTAAATGAGTTCACCTAAAACAATGGATGCCAATTTCATATTTTTGTTCGTTGCAACAATGTCCAACACTAAACACAATTCAATCCAGATTATTCAATCTATTCTAAGTTGAATTTTAACTTGTTGGCCTTGTAATTGACATTTCGTCCTTTCACATTGAGATTTTACTTGTCCAAACCAAAAAAATTTTCTCTCTTTTGTGCTCTCAGCAGAAACACGATCTGCAGTCTCTAAAACCCAAGCTTCATCTACCAAATCGTAATGTCACAAGAGGAGTGCATTGTTGCTGAGTTGAGCTCAAATTTCTTTAATTCTTGAAATGCGATGTCCTTGTTGAAGTTGAAATTGGGTTGCATATAGGTAAGCTGCTATTAGTCACAATTTGATAACGATTTGTGCAATTGTTTCAATCTATTGAGATCGAATAAACAAGTTCTTTTCTTATTTTGCTCCATCAACGAGGTTATTCATTTGCGTGACATTTGATTCTACCATGATTAAAAGCCATCCATTCCTCCTCTGTAGCAAATTTCTGCCCAACAAAACAATATATCCTCCCCCACACTTAAGAATTTTGTCCGTCTCAGACAAACAACTTATCAAGTTATTCTTCCAATATGGGAACAAAAGATAACAGAGAAGATAATCCACGAAGATAACAAAGACAACAAATGTCAAATGTAAGGATAGGACATGTAAGACAACATAGAAGTATCAAGTGGATTAGACAAGCAATACAAGTGAGGAAAAGAATCAAGAGTGAAATCCTTCATCATATTCATGCAAATAAATGCTATTGCAGTTTTGAAAAGACTCAAAGCAAGTTCTAGAGTAACAAGTATCACATGTATATCACACCAAAGTGGGTAAATGATGAAAATGGCTTACAACCTCACTAGGTGAATAAAAATCAAGCTTGGTCTATTGACAAAAATTCACGATCTTAACACGTGACTGCATGCAAGTGAAGTCTCTTATCATACACCAAAAATCCATAATTTGATGATCAAACTTAACTAAATTTTACCATCTCTGACATGATACTAAGGCATGCAAAAGGGAAAATTATTTGACTCAACAACAACACTAAACCTAGGTAAACAGGCAAACAAGCAATCAACCACACAAATTATATCGAACATGAAAGGAAGAAAATAAATGCAGTAAATAAAAGAACACACTCTCCTTTCAAGTCGGAGAAAAAGCATCATCATGTCTGGCCCCACCGTATTCTCTAGAATAGACTTGATCTCTTTGCTCGACACTTCATGAGTCTGTTGCAAAAGTGAGACCCTTGATCGCTAATGATCGCCCTGGGAACTTCAAATCTGCAAAATATGTGAGACCTAACAAAATCCACAACAATTAGAGAATCATCAGTCCTGGTGGGGATGGCCTCCACCCATTTGGAAACATAATCATATGCTAAAAGGATATATGAAAATACAAAAGATACAGGAAATTGACCCATAAAATCAATACCCCAAACATCGAAAATCTCATAGAATAACAAGGATTGTTGAGGCATTTCATTTCTACGTCCTATATTCCCTGTTCGTTGACATCGCTCACAAGACTTATAAAATTCAGAGGCATCATGAAATAGGGTGGGCCAATACAAATCAGACTCTAAAACTTTTCTAGCAGTTCTTTGGGGTCCAAAATACCCCCCACAAGTCAGAGAATAACAAAAAGTAAGTACGTATGGAATGAAACTCATAATCAAGTCCATATCATCTAATAATCTGATTACTACACAATTTTCAAAGATAAAGATCATCCCATACATAATACTTAGCATCACTTTTCAATTTCTGGACTTGTGCATGAGTAAAATGTGAAGGTATAACACGACAACTAAATAAATAGCAAAATCTGCATACCATGGTGTCTTACCCTACAGGTGAAAAACTGCTCATCTGGAAAAGAATCTGCTATGGGGGTGGGCTCGATCTCCATCACAATCCTAGTCAAGCTGAAATACCACCTCCTTCTGTAACAATTTGGTCAAGGGTAGGGCAATTTGACTGAAGTCTCTGATAAAATGTCTGTAGAAACCTGCATGACCTAGAAAAACACAAACTTCCCACACAGAAGCGGGGTAAGATAAAGAAGATATAACATGAATTAGGAGGATCTACTTCAATACCATACACAGAGATAATATGACCTACAATATCCTATACTCGACCATGAAATGACATTTCTTACAAACATCTGATGGAAGTGATTCTTGGAGCGTCGCCTGAAGAGTGCTAGTCCCTACACAATCCATATCCCTGTCTACATAAAGAGGGCCCACAGATAGGTCCTAATGACAAATCATTATCAACATCAGAATCAATAAAATCACAATAAAATATAGAAGGTGCAGAGATATCCAAATGAAAAATAGACTAAGAAATAAAGTTCATGCAGTCCAATTCATCAGCTATAACCACGCTAAGAATAGAATGATCCCCATCGAGTACCTCATAGCATCCAAAATACTGAACCGAACTACAGTATCTCCTACCTCCATAGAAAGAGTACAACTTCTCGTGAACACACAGATCTTTAAAAAAAACTTGGCATACATGGAAATCTACTAGCTCTTGGAATTCCCTAGCCTTTTCTTCAACAACCCCCTTCCTAGGCTGGGCCTCTGAGGGAAGAGAAAAACTGTTGCATAAAACTCAAGTAGATTATCGCCTGAAGACCTAGTCATCCACACAAACAAATAAAATGAGAAACAAATATAGATCATAAGAAAGACAATAATAACAAAAGAAAAAGAAAACAAACAAACAAACAAACTACAGTTTAAAGACAAATGAACCCATTAAAGTTCCCCGGCAACAACGCCAAAATTTTGATCTAACGATTTTTATTGTCGCAATACTGTTCCAAAATTATTTACCGAACCCCCTAACTACACTAATGCAGTATAGGACTGACTCGGGTCATCTCCCAACGAACCTAATGGCTGAACGTTTGTTTTTAAATGTATAAACATCGGGGTTTTTATAATTATCAAAACAATCAAAATGCAAAAGCAAAAGCAAACATGAGAATTAAACATGCAAAAAGTAAACTAACACCCAATTATTAATTCCCGAGAAACTAACCTAATGCAAGAACAAATGCAAAAAGTAACAAGCAACTATCCTAATGCGCAAAAGTAAGTGATCACGCACCGCACTGTCACTATACGGTACAATGATCAAACAAATGTGAACAATTTAACCAAGCACCGCACTGTCACTATACGGCACAGTGATCAAACAGTCACTGAAAAACTAAACTAATAGAAAAGCAATACACCGCACTATCACTATACGGTTAATCGATCAAATAAATGTGAATAATTCAACCATGCACCGCGACCGTCACTATACTGACAAAGAGTCAAAATCACTAAAAACTGCAGTAAATGAAATGCAATAAACGAAAGCAATTCAACCAAGCACTGCACTGTCACTATACGGTGTACTGGTCGAATGTAAATGAAACTAACCTAACAACTAAAGCATAACACAAATAAAACTCTAACTACGACTCTAATTAAACACAAGTTAGAATGCAGATTAAAATACAAAGTAAAATACTAGTAAAAACACAGGTTACGAACACTAGTAAAAACACAATTCAAGGCCACTGGTGAAACCACATATTAAAAACACTAGCGAAAACACAATTGAAAACACTAATGCAAACACAATGTAATAACACCAGTGACAACACAAATGAAAACACAAGTGCAAATACGAAGGAAAACACAAGTGCAAATACAAATGAAAACACAACTTGAAATCACACAAAGTAATAAGGTAACACAGTAAAACAATAACAAACACAATACTGAATCAATAGTAAATCAATAAAGTAAACACAGTCATCCACAAACACCGAAAAGGTACCACCCTCTCCGGTGACCTACGACAATACCGAACAACTCCAAGGGTCTTAGGGTGTGGATCTCTCATCAGAACAATCCTCCGACGAAAGTTGGAATGGTGGAACGATTCGGTAGTCCACAACTCCGATGATGGATGTGACACTACCGCTACCAAGACAGCCGGTGGAATGGTTCTGCGGAGATGGCACGGTGCGAATCACGGCCGCTATTGTGGATGGGATCGGAACTGGGAACGAAGGGTATCATCACCACCGGTTGGAACCATTGAAGACCGCCATTGGATCGGAAGAAGTGATGCCGCCGGAACTGGGAATATATTCTGCCGCTACCACGGCAGTAGCAAATCACCTCCAGCCTTCTGCGACCACGTCCAACTGGAAGGCTCAGCTCCGATGGTAATGGATTGGAAGATCGTCGGTGAAGACGGACGAACTCGCTTTCGCCGATGAAAACCGCCAAATGCCGCCGCGAGCTCACTACCAAGAGGGAAAAGTATTGGGTGGAATGGATCGGGAAGACCGATTGGCCGGAATGGATGCCGAGGCCGTGGAGTCGCCAAGGCCGGGTAGCCGCTCGCGAGAGGAAGACGACGCCCGCATCGTCGTATGTCGTGCGATTCTCTTCACATCGCGATGGGAAAATGTGATGTTTTTAAATGGCTTTTCCTCAGCCGTTCGATCGAGCCATCTCTAATCTCAGCCTCCCATTTAGAGCTAGGGTTAAATGAATCCAATTAATCATCCCTAAGTGTTGATCAATCAAATCCGATGGCTGTGATCGATTTGATCCGGATCGACGGCTGTGATTGTTCCGATTTAACTCTTTCATGTTCCCTACAAAATCACATTAACCAGTGAACAATAATACTGAAATTATAGGGAATAAACAATTAATTTCAATTAAATCCAATACTCAAAAGACATCATGAATAGTCGTAATTACCCAAATCAAAGAGCCTAAAATTCCCAAATGTGAATAAAAATCTCGCGATAAAAATGCGACTATCAGTTACACATTATCATCACCCAACACTAAATCAAAAATCATCACCCATGCTCATAAATCAAAAAATGATAAGTCTAAAATTAACATCCTCATCATCCTAAGTCAACCATTTAACATGATATAAACTTAAGTTCACTTATGGTTGACTAACCTAGGATTTTCCTAACCCTTAAGGATGGACTTGGGAACCCAATATAGATTCTTTCCAATAGGGTTCACCAAATACTCCTTAGGGATCCATTTCCTAGCTACCATTATGGTTTTAGCTTGACCCCTAGCAATCAAACAATGGTAGGCCTTCTCATTCTTGGATCCCTTATATCCTAGACCCTTTTTGTTGAAACTTGCTCTTTGGCTCCCAATTATCATGTTCAAAGTGTTGGAGCCTATTGTAAATTTTTTTAGGGCCTTAGTTAAAGAATCTACCCTTTCTTTCAAAACCCTATTTTCTTCTAAGCATGCATCATTTACACTAGAAGAAATACAATCATCATGTGATCATGCATTTTCAAGTTTGTCTTTTAGGGCCTTAATTTCATTTTGCATGCACTTATTTTTCTTCTTAGCCCTAAATAGGTCCTTAGTTAAACTAGTAATCATTGAAATTACCTTTTTAGGGGAAAGATTTGTTACCTCACTTACCCAATCCTCTTTTTCTGATTCTGATGAGGTAGACGCTCCCCCTTCACTTGAGCTCTCCTCTTCACTTGTGCTTCTTTCTTCTTGCTCGGAGAAGGTGGAGTCCAAGTCTTCTATTGCTATAAGGGCAAGGCTTGTGAAGGCTTGATCTTCCTCCAATGAGGATGGATCATCCCATGTCGCCTTGTGTGTCTTGGCCTTCCCTTTTTCTTTTATTTTTCTTTCTTCTTTCTTTTTCTTGCTCTCCTTCTTCTTGTCTTCTTTCTTTCTTCCAAGGAGAGGGGACAATCATCTCTAATGTGCCCATCTCCTTGGAAATTGTAGTAAATAATTTTTCTCCTTGGCCTTCTTCCCCTATCATGAGATTTATTAAATCTAAAACTTTTAAGTGCACATCTTACCTTCCTTACCATGTAGGCTTCTTCATTACTATCCATGGAGGAGGAAGATTCTTCATCGAGGAAGAGGGTGGAGTCTCCTTCTTTTTCTTCTTTCCTTTTTCCGCTACTAGTGCCAATCCCCTTGGTTGACTCATTGGTTCTTCTACTATACCTTCAAGTCTAGTTTTGTGAAGCTCCATAGTAGAGAAAAATTCATCCAGAGTACTTACCTCTAGAATCTTTGAAATGTAAAAAGAGTCCACCATGGAGCTCCAATTTGATGACTGGGGGAAGGCGTCTATGGCTTTCATGATCATGTCTCTATTGGAGAGCTTCTCCCCTACACTTGTTAGGCCATTTATAATCTCTTTAAAGCGTGAATGAAGAGATAATACCTTCTCCCCTTTATCGAGTTTGATGTTGTTCAATTGAGAGCGGAGGAGATCTCTTCTTGCTAATTTAGCTTCCGAGGTGCCTTCATGAAGCTCCACTAGCTTCTCCCACATCTCCTTGGCACTAGCACACTCCCCAATTCGGTTGATTTCTTTTTGAGGAAGCACGTTGTGTTGGTGCAATCGGCCCAGGTCACAATTGACCAGACTCGAGTTTGACTCAAGTGATGTTTTGATGTTTGACATAGTATGTTTAACATTGATGTTTGACAATGATGTCGGTTAATATTTTGGGGAGATTGTTTATACAATCGACCCAGGTTATAATTGACCAGACTCGAGTTTGACTCGAGGGAGACTTTGATGGTTGACTAGGGTTGACCATGTGATTATGGGAAAGTCCAAGCATGGGTCTTGGCAAGGTAAAGTCCAAGTCATGGGTACTTGGCATGGAAATTCTAAGTGGGACACTTGGCATTTGGGAAAGTCCAAGTCTTGAGTACTTGGCAAAAGGGAAGTCCAAGCATGGGTCTTGGCATGGAAAGTCCAACATGGGTTGGCAAGGGAAAGTCCAAGCTTGAGTTTTAGCATTTGAGAAGTCCAATGGGTTTGATATTAAAGTCCAAGGGTGGAGTCTTGGCAGCATAAGTCCAATGGTTGGCGGCGTAAAGTTCAAGCGGAGTCTTGGCGGCGTAAGTCCAATGTGCCTTGGCGGTGTAGACACCGTTAGCATGACATAGCTGATGGAAGCATCTGAAGGCTAGCGCGATGGATGAACAAGTCATGGATGACATGGAGGGATCCGAGAGGCGTGAGGCTGAAGGATGTGGATAGAAGGCTTAGGTCTAGGCTAAGGGTGGTCTAGCAAGTATGGGGGCACCATACTTGGGTTAAAACCTCATGTTTGAGGTTGGCAGTCGACTAGCATTATGGTCGGTTCGACTGTCATGAGTCTACTAGAGTTCGACTGTCAGTTTAGAGCTAAAATGAGATGGCAATGATCGCTTCATTGAGCAATGATCGATGTCGACATCAATCGACCGCTAAGGGACGGCAATGATCGCTAGTTCACCGCGAGCACAGACTCCGTGAGTCGATCGGGCGATCGAACTATGTATCGATACGATCGACTGCCAATGTTGGTAGTCGACTGCCAAGAGATCCGTTGGAGTTTTTCCAGCGTGGATTGACCTATTGTCTCATGACAACAGTGACATCAGTCGACTGGTGACTTATGGCAGTCGACTGATCGGCAGAAATCTAGCCCGATGTAGGATAAAAAGAGGAGCTCGTGGAGGATTTCGGAATTGGTTCTTTGGGAGCTTTGGTGAGGCAATTTGAAGGCGATTTGCAGGTGCATTTCAGAGTCCTTCAAGCTCATCCAAGCAACCGACAAGCAAGTGCTCAAAACTCTAGTTTGTAAAGTGTTCTTTACATTTTCACTTGTATTTGCTTGTTTACTTTGTATTACTTATTGTAATTCATTGTACGAGGTTTCTCCACCTCCTACTTGTTGTCGAGAAGGAGTTTATTGTTTAGTGGTGGTTGTGGCATCGCTAGAGCTCGATCCATGGAGTATGAACCGTTCGGTTCCGAACCACGTTATATTCTTGTGTTGTGCTTGTGTTCTTGTTGTATTTTCATTATTGTTTATTCCACTGCGTACTAACAAGAATTGTAGCAAGCAAACGTGAACGATTTCCATCGACATACGAGCACATCGCTATTCACCCCCCCCTCTAGTGTCCAATCGATCCCTAACAAGTGGTATCAGAGCGAGGCCGCTCTTGAAGTTTAACAACTAAGGGAGCACGCTAGAGGGTGAAGATGGAAGTCCAAGAACAATTAGGTTGGGACATCAACACACCGGTGCCCTACACTCAATACGGACGAGAAGGCTTCAATTCTTGGAAGAGAAGAATTGAAGATTTTATTATGATGAGAGATTTTGAGGAATGGTCCATTTTGATGGATGGATTTGAATATCCAAGAGGACCAAGAGGTGGATTCCTCAAAAAGAAGAGATGGACCGAAGAGCAAGTCCAAGCATCCGAGAAAAATGATAAGGTGATAAAATTTTTAATTGATTTAATGCCTAATAATATCTTGTGTATGTTAGGTAATTATGTAGCTGCCAAGGAGCTATGGAGCCAAGTGGCAAAGCTCCATGAAAATTTATCATCGGTCCAAGAAGAAGAAGAAGAAGAGTGTTCACCCTCTCAAGCTCAAGCAAGCACATCGTCGTCTAAAGATCTTGAGGATTCAGAAGTTGATAGGGAGTCAACTTCCGGATCGGTGGAGGAAGTGGAAGAAGCATCCACCTCAAAGATTGAGGGGGAGGAGAGAACTTCCATACCGGAACATCAAGAAGAAGCTTCAACATCCGGTCAAGATGAAGAAGCTCAAAATCCGATTTCGGCACCTACACCCTAGGTAACTCAAGCATGTCAATTAATAATAAAATTCATATAATATGCTTTGAGTGTAGGGAATCCGGACACTACAAGAGTAAGTGTCCAAAAAGGGTCAAGAAGTCTCAACCAGCTCCAAAAGTCAAGGATGTCAGTGCCCCAAGTCAAAAGAGCAAGGAGCATATCATATGCTTCAAGTGCAACTCAAAGGGGCATTACCGGAGTCAATGCCCTAGGGGGAAGAAGAAGGGGCAAGAAGGAGCATTACAAGTAGGGGGAGCTTCTATAGCTAACCCTAAGGTGTATTTAAACAATGCTTGTTCTTTAAATTCTAGTCAAAAGCATGCTAGGAATAATTTTAATAGTCTTTCTATTTATCATAAAGAGCATGCTAGAAATAGAGAATTTTGTTTAGGAGCCAAAAATGTCTATCTTTCAAAGAAGGAGAAATTTGGGACTAATGTCCCTAGAAACGTCCTTCCTAGGGAGTCTATTAGGAAAATAGGATAACACTTAGACCTTAATCCTAAATGGACTATACACATGCCTAGGAAGAACAATGCCCAAAAACTTAATCAAAAATCGAAAATTGGACAATTAGAATTAGAAAACCAAGCCTTGAGGTCAAGGCTTGAGGAACTTGAAAAGACCCTAAATAGGATACAAAATCAATTTCAAGGGTCTAATGGTCAAAGTCAAGGGTCAAAACCTCAAAGTCAACATCTAGGACCCAAGAAATAAAAGTCAACCAAGGGCAAGAATGGTTTGGGTCACAAACCTAAGCCTAAGGTGGATTATAATAGTGTTCCATTTGACTATGGAACACAATCTAGGTCTAGGAAGACCAAGGTCAATAGGGAAGTCATCCCTAAGGTTGACCAAGGTAGATGCCTAGTGGCTAGGGTTTCAAGGAAACCTAGGGTGGCCACTAAGAAGGTTACTAGGGAGGCAATCCCTAAGGTTAACCTAGGTAAGACCAAAATGACCAAGGCTACCAAGCCTAGGAGGGACATTAGGAGGGTATCTAGGGAGGTTATCCCTAAGGAATACCTAATTAACCCTAGGAGCTCAAATAGATTTTGGGTTCCTAAGAGCGTGATTGATTCACGCTAAATGGGTTAGGGTGTGTCAACCTTAAATTGATGGGTAGTTAACCTAACCATGGTAAAGGTGGCATTTTAGGCAATTTTCAAGGTTATGGGTACCTTGGAAATAGAATTGATATTGTGATCCTAAAAGATTTTAGGATGTGCCAATGTATTTTTGGAACTATGAAAAATCAATTAAATTGGCACAACTTAGGGTTTAGAGTCATAGTGTACCATTTTGGATTTTTGGCACACTTGGGAGATAATTAGGTTTTATGACAAAATGAACTTAATCCCAACAAATGGCAATTAATATTAAAATTTAGGTATTATATACCTTAATATCTTATTTGCCATGCTTTGATTTGCCATATGCCATGACATGACATCGTGTTTATTTTAATCATTTAAAATGTCATGATCATGTTTAGGATTAAGGATTAATGTCATGTGTTTTTATATTTCATATTATGTCATGACATCATGATCATTGTCCATGCTATTGATTTAAGGACAATGACATGACTTGGAGTCCCATTTATAAGGGAATCAAGTAGAGTTTCCTTAGAAAAATACATGAAACCCTAGATTAGGAAGAAAAAAACCCACATCTCACATCACATTGACATGTATGTGTATTTATGCACCCTAGATACATGTGAGATTCTAGGATATGAGTTGAGTTCAAGGTGCATATTTTTTGCATCTAGATGAACTAAAACTCATCTTATTTCAATTGTGGATCATTGGGAAAGCTTGTGTACAAGTCATGTACATAGAGCCCAAGGAATATGATCCAAAATAAGGTTTTAAAAACATTTTAAAATCATTTTAGAAAACCTTGGTGAAGCATATCTTTTGATAGCAATCACCATTGATGAGATTGATACAAAGTGAGCTAAAACTTTAAAGTTTTTATTCACTTTTGGATTTTGTATCAATTTCGATATTTTATGGGTAAAATATTTTTCTATCATTTTTCACCCATTGTATTGGCCATAGGTATTATACGTATCAAATTTCATGATTTTTTGAATTACGTATAATTATTTATGCTTTTCCAAATCTCATTTTTGATAACTGAAAATCGAGATTTTCAGTTATCAGTTGACTGCTCTTAGTGGCAGTCGATTGATAAGGATGGCAGTCGACTGATTACTATAAGTAGTCGACTACCAAGTTGATTTCGAGAAAAACAAGGTTGTTTAGCCTATTTTCAGCCATGGTAAAGGTCCCTAACCACTCCTAATCCTAGGATATGCTTTGGGAAGCATTATTAAGGGTGAAAATCCATTGGATATGGATTTGGAGAGGTGTTAGGTAAAAGTATCAAATTTAAGGGTGGGAGAGTTCATGTTTGAACTTTGAGCCTTAATTTTGATGGTTTAGAGTTCCTATTGGCTTAGGGACTTCCCAAGGACATTGTTGGTGCAATGGTCAAGGGGGAGCAAGCCTTTAGGGGGAGTTATCCATCTTGGGATGATGGATGTGTTTTTTCTTTTTGAATGGGAGAAGTTATGGGAAGAATGTTATCAATTGGGAAAATTGATGGGATTTTGAGAAACCCAATTTGGAAATTGGGAGAGAGTATAGGATTTCCTCTCTTGGGTGATATGGGACTTATCACTAGGAAGATGGTAGGCATCCTAGGTATTTTTGGATCAAGGGGGAGATTGTAAGATCTCATTGGGACATGAGACATTGACCTCCTTGGAGAGATAACCTTTTTGATGTATGTTAAAAAGGGGGAGAAGGTTAAATTACCAATTTGGAAAATTGGTAAGGGAATTTGAGTTAGGGGCCTAACTCAAGGTTTGTTTTGTCAAACATCAAAAAGGGGGAGATTGTTGGTGCAATCGGCCCAGGTCACGATTGACCAGACTCGAGTGATGTTTTGATGTTTGACATAGTATGTTTGACATTGATGTTTGACATTGATGTCGGTTAATGTTTTGGGGAGATTGTTTATACAATCAACCTAGGTTATAATTGATCAGACTCGAGTTTGACTCGAGGGAGACTTTGATGGTTGACTAGGGTTGACCATGTGATTATGGAAAAGTCCAAGCATGGGTCTTGGCAAGGTAAAGTCCAAGTCATGGTACTTGGCATGGAAAGTCCAAGTGGGATACTTGGCATTTGGGAAAGTCCAAGTCTTGAGTACTTGGCACAAGGGAAGTCCAAGCATGGGTCTTGGCATGGAAAGTCCAACATGGGTTGGCAAGGGAAAGTCCAATCTTGAGTTTTGACATTTGAGAAGTCCAAGGGGTTTGATATTGACGGCGTAAAGACCAAGGGTGGAATCTTGGCAGCATAAGTCCAATGGTTGGTGGCGTAAAGTCTAAGTGGAGTCTTGGCGGCGTAAGTCCAATGTGCCTTGGCGGTGTAGACACCGTTAGTATGACATAGCCGATGGAAGAACCTGAAGGCTAGCGCGATGGATGAACAAGTCATGGATGACTTGGAGGGATCCGAGAGGCGTGAGGCTGATGGAGGTGGCTAGAAGGCTTAGGTCTAGGCTAAGGGTGGTCTAGCAGTATGGGGACACCATACTTAGGTTAAAACCTCATGTTTGAGGTTGGCAATCGACTAACATTATGGTCGGTTTGACTACCGTAAGTCGACTAGAGTTTGACTGTCAGTTTAGAGCTAAAATGGATCTAGCAGTCGACTACTCATTGGAGCAGTTGACTGCTAGTTCAGCCGCGAGCACAGAATGCTCCGTAGCCGACTGGGCAATCGACTACGCGGCTGGCAGTCGACTGCCAAGAGATCCGTTGGAGCTTTTCCAGCATGGATCGACCCGTTGTCTCACGACAACAGTAGCATCAGTCGATTGGTGACTTATGGTACTCGACTGATCGGTAGAAATCCAGCCCGTTGTAGGTTAAAAAGAGGAGCTCGTGGTGGATTTCGGCATTGGTTCTTTGGGAGCTTTGGTGAGGAGATTTGAAGGCGATTTACAGGTGCATTTCAAGGTCCTTCAAGCTCATCCAAGCAACCTACAAGCAAGCGCTCAAAACCCTAGTTTGTAAAGTGTTCTTTACATTTTCACTTGTATTTGCTTGTTTACTTTGTATTACTTGTTGTAATTCATTATACGAGGTTTCTCCACCTCCGACTTGTTGTCGAGAAGGAGTTTATTCCTTAGTGGTGGTTGTGGCATCATTGCTAGAGCTCTTTAGAGCTCGATCCGTGGAGTAGGAACCGTTCGGTTTCGAACCACGTTATATTCTTGTGTTGTGCTTGTGTTCTTGTTGTATTTTCATTATTGTTTATTCCGCTGCATACTAACAAGAATTGTAGCAAGCAAACACGAACGATTTCCATCGACATACGAGCACATCGCTATTCACCCCCCCCCCCCCTCTCTAGCGTCCAATCGATCCCTAACATGTTGTATAGGTGGTGCTTGACCTTTGAATTCGCCAAGTGCTCCTCTCTTTGCTTCTTTGTCCACCTTGACTTCTCAAATATCCTCCCTTCTTCATCCCTAGGTATCTCGAAACCATTTTCCATTATTATCATAATATCAAAATCTGTTTCAAAAAATACCTCTATTTTCTTCTTCCACCAAGAGAAGTCGCCCTCAAACTTAGGTGGATGAATGTTGGAGCCGATCATCTCTTGTCGTGCTTGTGTTGGTGATTAGTCCTTGACAAGCTCCTCGCTCTGATACCACTTGTTGGAAGATCGGTGGCCGGCTAGAGGGGGGTGAATAGCCTTTTATCACGTACGATGGAAGTTGCTCGCTTAATCGTCTACAATTAAAGTTAGCACAATAGAATTATAAAACTAAATACAATTAAGAGCAAAACACAAAGTAAAGAGCAAACGCAAACACCGAAGATGTAACGTGGTTCACGACCCTTGCCGCTAATCCACGACCCGATTCGTTCCAAGTGAATCACGTCTAAACCAATCACTAATCTCTCCTTTGCACTAAGCAAGATGGAGGTAAACCTTTCTTTTACAAGAATCGCTCCTCTTACAATATGATTAAAATAAACTCAAGGAAGAGGAGTAAAAATGTGTTGGGCACTTGGGAGAACTTTAGGAGTTAATCATTAACCATCCTAAGTGACCCAAGGCCCCTTCTTATAGGGAAGAGGTCAATCTTCCCATTGGGCACTGAGCAATCGACTGATGCAGCCATCAGTCGACTGCTGCTATAGCTGTTGCCTTGCAACGGCTTCATCCACATTGGATTCTAACCAATGGCTCCCACATCAGTCGACTGATATTCCCATCAGTCGACTGATGGAGCCATCAGTCGAGTGACCGAAGTGATCACATGACTGATCAACCTTCTGTGCTCGAACTTGCCTCGATCAGTCGACTGTCATCCCTTGGTAATCGACTGATGGGTGAGCAGTCAACTACCATCAGTCGACTACCAAACCCTAGCAGTCAACTATTGGACCAGAAATGGTTCAGTTGAACACCGATCGAGTCCAATCGACCTAGAGCAGTCGACTGCTACCTATAGCAGTCGACTGGTGTCGAGTAAAACCTCAAACCAACCTTTGGTTGAGCATCCGACACTTGACTTAGCCATTTGACCAAGTTCACCTATGAGCTACCCCGTCCCGGGTTACAATCGCTCACTCTCATCTCCCTTGGAGTCCTTCGCCTTGAAGCTCTCTTCGTCTGGCCACATTCCTCGGATGCACCAAGCACACGGCTTCGCAATGACATCCTTCGCGTCTCACCCTGAAGTCTACTTCCTTGGCTTCACTCCAATGCTCCTCATCCGGTGGTCCCTCGGATGCATCAAGCACACGACTTCACAATGCCATCCTTCACCGACTCAAGGACCGAGTCATGAGATGGTGATCTTGCCAATGCTTTGTCAAGCTAACCATGTGTGAATTACTAAGTCCTACACAACTTCAACACACATATCAAATCCACAAACAACCTAACTTAAACCTTTGCCATACACATCAAAACACATCATTCATGGATTGATTGCCCTAACAAACTCAAGTTGAAAAACTTGAGGAGGAGAATTCTCTCTTGAAAGAATGAGTTCAAGAGGTCGAGGCTAGGTTGGAAAGATTCACGTTGGGATCCAAGAATCTTAACTGACTACTTGGAACTCAAAGGGCTGTGTATAATAAAGTCGGACTCTAATTTAGGTCAAGGACTACGAATAGATCTTATATGTCTATCGTAAATTGTAGTCATCAACGAGTCCATGCATGGGGCCCAAAGGTTTTATTGAACTCGCATATAAGGACCAGTAAGTTTTGGATTCCCCAGGATCAAGTCCACTTTGTGGATAGACCATATTGGTTCAATGGTCCAGGGGGAGCTAACACTAAAATAGTATATCCATTTTCTTAGCAAAATCATTGCATGATTAGTTATTAGAACGGCTAGATAAGACAAATAGATAGTCAACTTTGACAACATAGTATCAGGACACAGCGAGATGATAGTACGTTAGGGAAACAACGTCTCGTGTATTCGAGCTAGATAAGGCGTATCTAGCTTGGTGCACTTGGCTAAGTTGAACTAGCTGAAGCTACCTCGCCGTATCCTAAACTAGTTAGACCAGGAAGTAACCCTAAGTGACTAAAGTGATATTTTCTTAAATTTGGCTTTATATAAGGAAGTGGTCATTGTTCCTATCAAAGAAGACACATGTGCCTCGCCACGACCTGGAAGCCAGTTTCTCGAAAAGTTACTTAACGATCTAAAGGTTAAATCCGAATCTAACCCAAGGTTGACTATCTTTAATCAAGTTCAAATCATCTCACAAAACATATAAGGTGATCACATTCTGAGACACATAGAATGGGTGAGATGTTAAGGATAATTGAAATATACTTAACATAACCTTTTCAAAATGCTACCTATTTTCTCAACTATTGTACTTAACGAATATTTACAATTCTCTAGGCCAAAGTTTAGCGCCCCCTACATCTCTTATACTTCATATATTTGAATAAAGGGGAGAGCAAAATAAGCCTAAGAGTTATATTACAAACCTTTAGATTATTGGTGTAGAGGGACACACCTCGAACCAATCTATCTAACTATTGCTAGACGCATGCTTAGGCTCTTAATTGATTTATCTTTAATAATTCTAAACACATGTTGTTTTTAAACCCCTATTTTATATAAAAACCCCGACACCTTTTTTTATTTATGACAAATGTGGGAGAAGAGCGAAAGTTAAGGGGGAGTAATAAAAATTTAAATATGTAGGAAATTTTGAAAGGACATTTTTCATTTTCTCTACTTGTTTTATGCTTTAATTTTTCCCTTAACTTTGTCTTGGTTTGCCATAGATCAAAAAGGGGGAGATTGTTGGTACAGGGGCACCAGATAATCGAACCTAAGTTTTGATTATGACAAAAATCCAAAGTTAAGGTCATATTGTTATCTCATGAGCTGAATTGAGTGTGCAGAAAATGGTTAAGCTAAGCCGAAGGTCAGCGACACACAGAGAATCCCGATTCGGGAAACCATGGTGGTCGGGTGACACTGGGAGAACTTCGTGGGAATCGAAGAACCAAGGTGAAGACTGAAAGCAAAGTGATAGGTCATAAAGTACCAAAGGTAAGCACGAGTGCGAAGAGAGATAGTAATGTCGTGTCCTTTGTACGGGGACGACCGTAGACAGCGATCCAACTAAGACTTCCAGTGGAAAGTCTAGGTCAATATCAGACGGTAAGAAACTGTCGCATTTACCATTTTTCATGCTAACCTCTTATTTCAAGGAAGTGGCCAGGCTGGTAGTCGATGTTGGGTTTCTGGCACCGCGGCGTGTGTGTGTTCGATCACGTTTCGTAAACATGAACACAGCGGAAGCAATAAAAATAATAAATCTACATTTATTACAACACACACAACACACGCATGCATATTACAACAAGTGTAGACATAAACGTAAATTTAAATTTGCAATGAAAGAAAATTTATCTACGTTATACCTTTCGTATGACGTGTAGCGGGAACGACATCAACCGAAACAATCCTCGCTAGAATCGTCTCTATCCGTATCCACGCCGAGTTCCTCGGGATGACTTCGCTAAGCCACGAGCTTCGTCTTCGTACGGGTTACTAGCCTCGTGTTGAAGACGACGTGATCGAGAGATGATCACGATCCAATCCAAATTCGATCCTAATACGAAGTTCTCAAAACTCGCTTCCCGAGAGGTATTCACAACCAATTGACGAATCCTTCGCCCCTCCACCTCAGAGGATTACCGGAGATCGAATCCCCGTAAGTTAGCCGCTGTCGAGCTCTAACCGCCGCCCAAACGACGCCCGACGAGAGAGAACAAGCTGTCCAGAAAACTGACAGCTTGGTGGAGGTGATAGGCGCCGCCAACCAAGGAGATAGAGCTCACCTTGATGCCAAACTTGAAGGAGATCACCGAGCACTAACCGCAGCAGCTCGACGCCGAGGGGAAGGAAGCAGCCTTGACGCCGTTGAGGAGCTGGGCGGCACAAGGTTGGCGCCGAGAGCTCCAAGGAGGAGGTGGGCGGCAACCTGGCTAGGGTTTTTGGATTAGGGCTTAATTATCCCTTAAGCCCTCTTTTATAGAGAACTAATTCTTAATGGTTATTGGATCATAACCATTAGGCCCGCTAACCCGCCTCCATTAAGATAAGTTAAAATAAACCAAACCATGATGGTTTATTTTAAGTTAAAACGAACCGAACCAACTTTTGGTTCATTCGCTTAAAATAAACCAAACCCTTTGGTTTATTCTCCTCCATTGATTAGAACCAAACCATTTTGGTCCATCCATTATGTCTTCATAAGACACGCCATCCACGCTCCATTGCGATCAAACGAATTTCATGCTCGCTTATGTTTGGTCCAACCAAACATAGTTTCTCTCCCGAGAATCCCATTCTCAAGCTCGCTTTAAATCCTTTGGATTACGCCACAGCGTGTGACCAAATAGGTTCTCGGTTTATGTTGGCCGCCTATAATTAACCATTAATTATAGAACGATCATGAGTGGCACCTAGTAGTACATCATGATCCCCAATTAACCAAAAGATCAACTGGCTGATCCGTAACTATTTCTAAAAACCCTTCAGCTCGAATGATTCGTGCCCCATTCCCTTCACTCATCTTATACCCACTTGGTTCAGACATGGTCTATTGTGTCACCCTCACTAGGTCGACTACGCCACACCTAGCCCAAGTATCATTTCTCGTCCCTACTGATTCTAGTTACTCCACATGTATCAAGAGTACCTTACTCTAAACATGTAATGCTTTGGCCAAAGACTTTAGTAACAATCCGACGAGAGGCCATGGGTATACATCTCCTCAAGGAGTGGTGAATCTTTATAGGCTATTCAAACACCTTTCGATCACTTCGACTTATACCCAATCATCCGGTCCACATCTCCTTAGAGATGTTTGCTTAAGATGTCAAAGCATAAGTCTCCATGATCAAGATGACTTGAATACCGCAAGTCAAAGGAACATCGCACTTAAGCCACAAGAAGAACTTCATTGACATATCTATATATGCAGAGAACCATATGAAGTCTTACTACCGGTCACTCCAATGAACTAGTTACCATAACTAGCATCCACGATTAACTCCGACATCACAATGTCTCCACCAAAGCTGAGAATCACCGCTTGGATACACCAAGGAGTATACTGTATAGTCTCGATGTAACTGATGGTGTCCAAATCCATCAATTCATCGACTAGGATAATTCGATACATCACAATTACACATGTAGAGATACTACTAGTTGTGATCCAATCACAAATTCTCTCATGCTGTGAATCGTATCGTGGACATTCAGTAAATGAGTTTAAGATCCAATCAAATACATAAAACATGTATACTCAAATAGTGAATCTTCATTTATCATATAAATGGTTCATACATAAGGCGATTGCCTTAGGACATCTCTCATATATTACTAACAGACTCACTTGGCCTAATGCCAATCGCTACAGATCCAATACCATAAGCTCTAACATGACCCTCAAACTTATTTTGAGGTAATGCCTTAGTCAAAGGATCCGCTAAGTTCCTTTCAAAGGGGAATTTTCTCGATTTGTATTTCGCTCCTACCGATGATCTCTATGATAAGATGATAGCGCAAGCACATGTTTGGATCATTGATGAGACCACATCAAGTTCAGAGATGAACTTCTTGATCCAAACCGCTCTTTGTCGCCTAAAGTCGCAATGTATTCTCGCTCTTAGTGGCGTAATCCGCTATAGCGTCAAGCTTGGAACCTTTCCAACTTATTGCGCCTCCATTCCGTGTGAATACATACCTGCACGAAGACATGGAATCATCCTTGTCTCGTCGAGTCGCATCCGTGATACCCACGTATCACCATGTACCCTTCTCCATATATTAGGAACACATCCTTAGTTCTTCTTAAGTACTTAAGGATCGCCTTAATACCACCAATGATCCATTCTCGATCGATCGTATCCGCCGCGTGACACTCAGCATACGATACATCGGGCCTCGTACATAACATAGCATAAATGATAGATCCTATTATGATGCATAGGAATCTTACTCATGCAAATCCTCTCGCCTTCGGTGGACACATAGACTTCGAAAGGTGTACCCTATGCCCGATGGGTAGGAAACCTTTCTTGGATTCCGACATGCTAAACCTCTTTAGCACTGGCCTATATATGTAGACGCGTAAAGACCAAGCAACCGCTTCGATCTATCTCTATAGATCTTAATCCCGAGGATGTAGGTTGCTTCTCCTGTGTCTTTCATGGAGAATGTCTTGGATAACCAAACCTTCATCGATCAGAAGATTGAAACATCATTTCCTATAAGTAGTATGTCATCGACATACAATACTAGGAACACGATCGCACTCCCACTAACCTTCTTGTACACACAAGGTTCGTCGATTTTGTGAGAAATCAAACTTGATTGTCTCATCAAAACGGATATTCCAGCCTCGATGCTTGCTTCAATCCATAAATGGATCGCCGCAATTTGCATACCTTGGTTTTATCAACCGATGTGAAACCTCAGTTGTATCATATACACGCCCCTCGAAAGTGTTTCCATTAAGGAAAGTTATTTTCACATCCATCCGCCATATCTCATAATCATAATGAGCCGCTATGGCCGTGAGCATCCGAATGGATTTAAGATAGCTACAAAGTAATAGGTTTCGCCATAATCAACACCTTGCTTTTGATTTATATCCTTTCGCCACCAATCTAGCCTTATAGGTAATCACATTATCCATGTCGGTTTTCTTGAAAACCCACTTGCACCCTATAGGCTTTATGCCTTCAGTGGGTCAACCAAGTTCCAAACTTGGTTTTCATACATGGAATCCATTTCCGACTTCATGGCACCAAGCCACTTATCCCTTTCTGAACTTGTCAAGACTTCTTCATAACTGTAGGCTCTCATCATCAATGAGTAACACGCGCTCGATTCACTTACGAGAAATCCATATCTCTCGTGAATATTATGGTTCTACCAGATCTACGAAGATGTGGTGTTACAATAGGTCCAAATTGATTGCTCATCACTATGAGTTGCCTACCGTCAGGCTTCACCGTATCTCATTAATGTCTATTTGAGTCTCTCGAGCCTCCTCAAGCTCGACGACACTCCCACTGCTTTTCTTGCAAGAGAAACTCTCTAGAAACACAAAGATGCCTTGAAACAAACACCTTTGTTCCACAGATGATAGAATTGGTAACCCTTGTTTCCTTAGGGTATCCAATAAATAGACATTTATCGACTTAGCATCCAATTTGTCTCGATACATTCACATAAGGTGACAACCCCATATCTTCAAGTAAGATACATGAGGTTTCTTACCATTCCATATCTCATATAGAGTAAGTTGAGACTACCTTGGTAGGCATTCTGCTTAACAAGTAAACAACCGTCAAGTGCATAACCCCAAAAGGACTTGGGAAGAGTCGCATGATTCATCATTGACCGACCATGTCCAACAAGGTCCTACGCCTCGATACACCATTATGCTGTGTATAGGGCGGAGTCCATTGAGACAATATCATTGTCTCTAGATAATCAAGAAACTCTTGACTTAAGTATTCACCACCTCGATCCGATCAAGTATTTTAATACTCTTGTCATGTTGTTTCTCTACTTCATTTCTGAATTCTTTGAACCTTTCAAAGGCTTCAGACTTGTGTTTCATCAAGAACACATACCCAAACCGTGGAGTGATCATCGTGAAGGTAATGAAGTAGCTATAGCCTCCTAATGCTTGAGTTGACATAGGTCCACATACATCAAGATGTATTAGTCCTAGTAACTCTCCCACTGCTCACCTTTTCCAAAGAAAGGTAACTTAGTCATCTTGCCTTTTAAGCATGATTCGCATGTATCGTGATGAATCCAATTCAAACGATTCCGCATTCCACATCGGTAATTCGGACATGCGCTTTCTTGCTTATATGGCCAAGACGACAATGCCACATATAGAGTCTATTTGATTATCCTTTCGAGCACGCTGTTGCTTCGATATTGAAAATGTCACCGATACGCCCAACGATAAATGCCATTACTCAAGGTTCCACCCATAAAGTACTCCATTCAAAGTTATATAACAACAATTGTTACTAAACGTCAAATGGAAACCATTTCTATTTAAACAAGAAATAGAAACAATGTTCTTTATCAAGAAGGAACATAATAGCAATTGTCCAATTCTAAGACAAGTCCTACAGGAGTTCAAAAATACGCTCCGATGGCGAAAAAGAACCTTTGCTCCATTCCCAACACGTAAATTTGACTCTCCTCGACGAGTCTTCTTCTATTCCTTAGCCCATGTATGTCATTACATATATGTGAGCCACACCCAAAGATCCAAATACCCAAGTGTCTGAGGAAATAGAATGACAATCAATAAAGAAGATTTCTGAAGAAGATGGGGCATCCGATGCCTTATCCTTCTTCACGGACTCAAGATAAATCTTGCACTTTCTTCGCAAATGGCCCTATTTGCCATAATGATGGAAAGTGCCCTTTTGAGCTGGTTCTGCCTTTTTAGCCTTTTTCTTCTTCTCCTTCTATTGTTCCTTTGACTCCCTCTTAGAACCTTTCTTCGAGGAATCAACTAACAACACCGTCCCCTGCTCATGCTTCTCAGAAGGCTCCATAGTCTTCAGCATGTTGAGCAGTACCACAGATGAACCTTCTTGCATCTCAGAGGTGAAGAGGAGCTTGGAGACTTCGAACCTTTCGAATCTCACTTGCTTATCAAACAACTCATAAAGATGAAGGACTACGATATGAGCATCTATATGCTCATGCTGCTTTCGTAGCTTGGGTTCCATCGCGGCTAGCATGATGCAACTTGTCAGTTCAGAATCACTCACATGTTTCTGATAGACCAACAATTGGTCCGGAGTTGCATCGTCACTAGGGTGGACGGGAAGAGGCGCTTCGAGGACATACGCAAGCTTTTCACCTTGAGAACAATTCTCAAGTTTCTAAGCCAGTCCAAGAAGTTCGGCCCAGTCAATTTATTCGAATCCAAAATGGAACGCAAATTAAAAGACAACATGATCAATTTTAGAAATACAAAAGGAGCATATATGAGAAAGATGATTTTTAAAATGCATCAATATACATTTATAAATCCCATTCATTTTTCGAATTTCAAAAACCCCAAAATCACTTCGGGAGATCGTAGGTCCATCTCCGAATGGGCTGATATCCATCATAGTTATGAACAACCTTGGAGAGAGTCCAACAAGCCATTCATAACTACGATGGTAGGTATCAACTATACCGATTGCATATCACGTATATGCAACTATCACAATGTGCTATCAACTAATTGAATGTTCACACATACATCGGGTTGTTAACACATTAACAAGTATGCATCATATGCATAGCACCCAACTTCACCTCCCTTTACATCGACCTTGGAGAGAGTCCAACAAGCCGATGCTCTAGGTTAAAGCCAACCCATTAATCGGGAAATAGTTTTAATATGGTTAGAGCGCATTCAACCAATTAGCCCAGCTTGGAGAGAGTCCAACAACCAAAGCTAACGATTGACCTCTGACTCTTACCATATTAGTATTAAACTATTCCATGGTTTGAACATGTTCGGGTTCGAGCCGGGCTTGGAGAGAGTCCAACAACCCAAACAAGAAACGGAACTCTGGTTCTAACCATATTAATGGAAGGTGTAGGCTTTAATATTGAGTAAGGGTTTTTATGTCTCATCCTCTTTGCATGCAAATAACTATTATCTACATGGCATGGCATACATGACATACATCTACATGTCACGACACGCATGACATAATGATATGCATCTAATGCAATTACATGGCATACAATTATGTCATGTATATAATTTCCTTATATGTCATAACTATTTATGAAAATAAAATATGTTTAAAATTTGATTCTCCAAATCAAATCATGATTAAATTAGGAAACAAATTTCCAAATCTAATCACATATTTTATTCATGGAATTATTTGATTAAGGAAAATCTATTTAGGAAACCAATTTCCTAAATCATTAAAACTACTTATGAAAATAAAATATTTTAAGATTTGATTTCCCAAATCAAATCATGATTAAATTAGGAAACAAATTTCCAGAATCTAATCAAATATTTTATTTATGGAAAATATCAATTTCCATAAATACTTCCAACTTTCCAAAAGTGGAAGATTTCCATAAATATTTCTAAACTTTCCAAAATTGAAAAATTTCCATAAATACTTCTAAATTTCCAAAATTAGAAAATTTCCAGAAATACATTATGACTATCGCAAAACCATTTTTACGATTATGTCGAAACACAACCTGGGCTCTGATACCACTGTTGGGTTTCCGGCACCGCGGCGTGTGTGTGTTCGATCACGTTTCGTAAACATGAACACAGCGGAAGCAATAAAAATAATAAATCTATATTTATTACAACACACACAACACACGCATGCATATTACAACAAGTGTAGACATAACCGTAAATTTAAATTTGCAATGAAAGCAAATTTATCTACGTTATACCTTTCGTATGACGTGTAGCGGGAACGACATCAACCGGAACGATCCTCGCTAGAATCGTCTCTATCCGTATCCACGCCGAGTTCCTCGGGATGACTTCACTAAGCCACGAGCTTCGTCTTCGTATGGGTTACTAGCCTCGTGTTGAAGACGATGTGATCGAGAGATGATCACGATCCGAATCAAAATTCGGATCCTAATACGAGTTCTCAAAACTCACTTCTCCGGAGAGGTATTCGTCAACCAATTGACGAATCCTTCGTCCTCCACCTCAGAGGATTACTGGAGATCGAATCCCCGGTAAGTTAGCCGCTGTCGGAGCTCTAACCGTCGTCCAAACGATGCTCCGACGAGAGGAGAATAAGCTGTCCAGAAAACTGGACAGCTTTGGTGGAGGTGATAGGCGCCGGCCAACCAAGGGAGATAGAGCTCACCTTGATGCCAAACTTGAAGGAGATCACCGGAGCACTAACCGGCAGCAGCTCGACGCCGGCGAGGGGGAAGGAAGCAGCCTTCTGGATGCCGGTTGGAGGAGCTTTGGGCGGCGGCAATAGGTTGGCGCCGAGAGCTCCAAGGAGGAGGTGGGCGGCAACCTTAGGGCTAGGGGTTTTATGGATTAGAGCTTAATTATCCCTTAAGCCCTCTTTTATAGAGAACTAATTCTCTTAATGGTTATTGGATCATAACCATTAGGTCCGTTAACCCGCTCCATTAAGATAAGTTAAAATAAACCAAACCATGATGGTTTATTTTAAGTTAAAACGAACCGAACCAACTTTTGGTTCATTCGTTTAAAATAAACCAAACCCTTTGGTTTATTCTCCTCCATTGGATTAGAACCAAACCATTTTGGTCCATCCATTATGTCTTCATAAGACACGGCTCATCCACGCTTCCATTGCGCCTGAAACGATTTCATGCTCGCTCCATGTTTGGTCCAACCAAACATAGTTTCTCTCGGTCTAAGAATCCCATTCTCAAGCTCATTTTAAATCCTTTGGATTACGCTCGTTGTGCGTGTGACCAAATAGGTTCTCGGTTTATGTTGGCCGTCTATAATTAACCATTAATTATAGAACGATCATGAGTGGCACCTAGTAGTACATCATGATCCCCAATTAACCGAAAAGATCAACGGTTGATCGAACTATTTCTAAAATCCTTGATGGCTCGAATGATTCGTGCCCCATTCCCTTCACTCATCTTATACCCACTTGGTTCAGGACATGGTCTATTGTGTCAGTCCCCACTAGGCTGACTACGTCACACCTAGCCCAAGTATCATTTCCTCGTCCTACGGATTCTAGTTACTCCACATGTATCGAAGAGTGCCTTACTCTAAACATGTAATGCTTTGGCCAAAGACTTTAGTAACAATCCGACGAGAGACCATGGGTATACATCTCCTCACAAGGAGTGGTGAATCCTTTATAGGCTATTCAAACACCTTCGATCACTTCGACTTATACCCAATCATCCCGGGTCCACATCTCCTTAGAGATGTTTGCTTAAGATGTCAAAGCATAAGTCTCCATGATCAAGATGACTTGAATACCGCAAGTCAAAGGAACATCGCACTTAAGCCACAGTAAGAACTTCATTGACATATCTATATATGCAGAGAACCATATGAAGTCTTACGGTTGGTCACTCCAATGAACTAGTTACCATAACTAGCATCCACGATTAACTCCGGACATCACTATGTCTCCAGCCAGTGAGAATTAGCTGCTTGGATACACCAAGGAGTATACCTCGTGCTAGTCTCGACAGAATTGATGGTGTCCAAATCCATCAATTCATCGACTAGGGATAATTTCGATACATCACAATTACACATGTAGAGATACTCACTAGTTGTGATCCAATCACAAATTCTCTCATGCTGTAAATCGTATCGTGGACATTTAGTAAATGAGTTGAAGATCCAATCAAATACATAAAACATGTATACTCAAATAGTGAATCTTCATTTATCATATAAATGGTTCATACATAAGGCGATTGCCTTAGGACATCTCTCATATATTACTAACAGTCGACTGCTGGCTATTGGCAGTCGACTGCTACACATCAGTCGACTGATGGTGACGAAACAACCTTTTGCGCTAGGTCAAATAAGATAATATTTGATGTGGCCACTTCACAATAACATAAGGTGCCACCTCGCGATAAGTTCAAAAAGTTGAGGATCTTCATCTAGACTTATTCCAAGGCACAAATCTATAAAAGGAGGGGAGGACTCCAACCCAAAGATCATTCGTCTTACTCTCAAAGTGCTCCGGCAACACAAAGCTCTAACGTCGTAACGCCGTCATAATGCCGACGCAACGTCAAGTTCAGAATTTCTTCATCGGCAGCAAGTATTGTTTTTATTTATTATATCCATGGTTTTAATCGTAACGAGGTGAGGTAGGTTTGTTGCCTCATCCTCGAGCTTTCAAATTTTGTGATCGTTGTCTCCTACCTCCAACGAGGAGGAGACTCTATAGTGGATTGCCCCTTCGTACGCGGTCAAGGATCGTGGGGTCTTGGAGTAGCAACCATTGGGTTGTGAACCAAGTAAAAACAAATTGTCTACTTATTTTTTTGTCTTTATTTCCGCTGTGCTTGCTCTTATTTTAACATCGAGGAGAAAGTTTCACGCTCGCTATTCACCTCCCCCCCTCTAGCGACGCTTTCGATCCAACATTGAGGACCCTGGTGAATTTGTTATCCTCTGCTCGATTTATGGGGAAAGCTTCAATGAAGCGTGTTGTGACTTGGGGTCATCAATTAGCGTGATGCCCTACGCATTCTACCTAGATGTGGGGCTGGTAGTATACAACCAACGGGCATATGTATTCGTATGGAGGATGACACGATTAAGAAGCCCGTTGACATGTTAAAACATGTGCCTATGGTCATTGAGAATTTCATGATACACACGGATTTTATTATATTACACACATGACCAAATTCCCAGAATCCCATCATTTTGGGAAGACCCTTTCTGGCGACTGCGGGAGCATTTATAGACGTAAAGGCGCACAAGATCTCCTTGGAGGTAGATGGGGAGATCATCATCTTCAATCTGTCAGAGTGTAGAGCTCCCTTCCTAGATGGCTACACTTTCTATAGGATAGAGTCGAACTCATCGGATGTCAACTCCGAGATGGATAAATGGAGGTTCACAGAACCTCTGGAGCCAAGTTAAGACAATGGAGTAGGGTCGAGCTAAAAGACCTTAAACAAAGCGCTTCTTGGGAGGCAACCCAAGTTTAGTTTTTAGGTGTTTTTTTCATTGTATTGCATTTATTTGTTTAATTTGAACTTTGGATTCCATTCATTTAGCATTTTTAACATGAATTAGGACTAGAAAGAACCGGCTAGGTAAAAGAAAAATCACTTTGAACCCACATGACTGAGCAAGTAAGGAGAATTTGGACCGTTGTGCACCGTGAGAAGGAAATGGGGGACACACGGCCTATCCGTGTGTTTTCACACGGTCGTGCCCCGACCCTCAGCAGCACACACGACCATGGCACGTGAGGTTTAAGAGGCCAAGCCGTGCATTTTCACCCCAAATGCACCATGTGCTTTGATTCCTCTTGCCCTAGCCGTGTGAATCCCTCTTCCCCACCACCTACAAGCCTTTCCAAACTTCAAGAAAGCCCAAAAGAAGTAAGGACGAGGAGGACCAAGCAAGTGACATCTCGATCTGGTAATCCGGAGCGAAGAACAAGGAGAAGGGATGCCCCTTAAGCTCCGGAAGAAGGTAACCCTCTTCCAACCCTTCTTTTTCGAAATAATAAGCATAGGGAGAGATTTGATATGCTTTATACTAGAAGAATCACCGCTACTAGGTATCTTGATGAGGATCTCTTAGAGACCCTAGGTTTGTTTGGTGATATTCAAGCCCTATTTGCAAAAATGGGGTGGGGAGAAATAATGGCGATAAGACACTCAATCTACCCTAGGATAGTTTTAGATTTTTTAAGTTCTTTAGAAGCTGAGGTTTTAATGGGTAGAGAGAGCGAAGAGGGTAGGATTACCTTTAGGTTATTCAACATTGAGCATGAATGGACACTATACCAATGGAACACATGCTTTGGCTTGCCTAGTGGGAGAGAGAGAAGAACCCCTATTGGGTTTAACTCTCGGATCTTTTGGACCGAATTGACAGGAGAGCATGCGTACGACCCTTCTAGGGCTAAAGTATCGCGCCTCTAAAACCCCATTTTTCGGTACCTACGCCGAATCAAGGCAAGTACTATTTTTGGTCGTGGGGAGAGTGATGGTGTAGTGCAAGCTAGTGAGCTGCTTTGCTTGTGGGACATGTTACAAGAAAGGAGTAGCATTGATGTAGGGTCCCATTTCATTAGACACCTAGTGAAAATGGGCAAAGCAGCGAGAGGAGAGATCATTGTGGGGGGGGCTACTTACCCACATTTGCCGAGGATGGGGTACGACTACACCGTGCTAGATAGCATATAGGGGAGCCCTAGGATCGACTTAGGAGTGTGTATGGCCATGAAGATGATAGTGAGAGAGGGACACTCCTTATACTTTGTAAGGAAAAACCTATCATCCCTTAGGCTCCCCGACCCTGATCGTACCACCATCACCACACGCGTCAACTGGCGCTTAGACCTGATAGCGGAGTCCCCGTCATATGAGGGACCATCCACTTCGGCACCCATCTCTCCCCCTTTGCATCACTCTCCCTTCAGTCCATGCATGTATAGGAGCCCACCTAGTCCACATCGACATGAGCCTGCACCTGCACCACCACCTTTTTCTACTTTTGAGCAGGATGTAGGTACATCTGCCTATGATTTTTCAGAGTTCCGATTGTGCCTTGACGACATAAATGTTGAGCAGTAGACGTAGAGGCAGCGATGGGAGGAGCAGAGAGCCTACATGCAGGTAGAGTTTCAGGGCTTCCGGGAGCACTTCCAGTGGGCTGAAGAGTTCTACGACGATGCCCGCGTCTACTTCCAGGAGGAGGTTGCCCGTCACCAGGATGAGGCCACCTACCGCCATGAGATGCGTCATCACATGCATGCCCAGCAGACATATTGGGCCCGGGAGGAGGAGCACAGAGCAGTCGCTGCATCAACTAGCTCTCAGATCGACCACATGTACATGTGACATCAGCGGCTAAGCACCAGATTTACCCAGGAGCCTGACATGTCGAGACTGTCGAACTTCCCACATCGGCCACCATATTAGAGGTACAATCTCATATAAGTCTGGGGGCCCCCCAAGTTTTGATTTATTTTGTTTCTAGTAGTAGTTTCTTTCCTGTCATTTGCATTTTTTTTTAGTTAGCATTCATTTGTTCATACATAGAGTTTTTAGTTTCGCCAGTATTTAATTTTTGCTATCTTTAAGCTACCTCAGTAGTATTCTTAGAGTTTTCTTTCATGAGTTGTTTCCATGGGTAGCTTAACTTCATTTACCTCATGGTATTTTATTTTATTTTATTTTATTTGCTCTAATGAATGTTCTAGTCTTACATTGGTTAGCTTTTATATTTACACCTACACATGATGAACATTTTGAAAGGGAGAGTCTAGTACATACCTAGTTATGATTCATCTCAGTAGTCTAGTAGTTTGGAATCCATAGGTGACTCTAAGGTTAGCATTTTAGTTATTGGAGATGCTCGGATTGTGGAAGCCCATTCGGAAAAATCAAAATCCCAAGAGACTAAAAAAAAAAGTTGTCGTGGGTGGAAATGGTTAGGTGCCCCTTTGAGACCGAGTTAGGTTGTTGGGGAAACACCTACCAATTTCTCTCAATACCGAACATGCCTTTGAGACTTTGTGCTAGATCTAGGGAATGACTCTCATTTTGGGCGGTGCCTAAGTGCTGGAGACCTTAGGAAAGCTATAGGATGACGACTGAACTTACCATGGAACGAGTATCCCCTAAGAAGATTCGCTTAGCACGAACACAAGGAGATAACTTAGTGAATTTCTAGAATATCTCTATTTTGCTTTGATTGCAAATACCACTTGATAAATTTAGTTAACATGCTAAGTATGGAACAATACCTTTTAAAATTTCATGGCACTGATGTTTTCTTGAGGACAAGAAAAGACTTAAGTCTGGGGGAATTGATGTGAGCAAAACATAGGAGTAGTTTTCGCTCACATCTCATTACATTTTATGTTTGTTTCATGCATATTTTACTTTATTTTGTATGAATTTCCTATTTTCTAGTTCGGAGATCTGGTCTTTGTACTTTTGTGTGCAGGATAGCATTTCATGGGAAAAACGACGCACTTTCGGAGTGAAAGAAGGATATTTTGCAGCTGGACGCAGAAGGGGACACAGTCAGGGCATGTGGCTACACACGGTCGTGTCCAAGGGTGGAAATTGGCCACCATGGCACCACACACGCCCTGGCCGTGTGGAAACACATGATCATGTGGTGTTGTATGATTCCAATGCGAGTCAGTTATTTTTCAGGTTTTAGAGAGATCCAGACTGATGTCTATATAAAGGAGGCTACGCCCAAACCCTAGGGTGGAGGCACGACGCCCGGGACTGCACTCCGATGCCCTAAAAAGCTTCAGGAACTTGCAACGGGGAGGAAGAAAGTCGTCGGAGATCCAAACTCTGCACTTCAACATCGGAGAGAAGAGTCACATCACATTGTAATTTCTGTTCTTTGCATAATTTCCATTGTTTATACGAATATGATCATGCTTTGTGTTTCTCCTCTCTTATTTATGGAGTAGACTCTTCGATTCTAGGATTAGGGAGTAGTTTGTGTTGAGTTAGAACATATTGGTTCAAATATGTTTTCGTTCTTGAATTTATATTTGCAATTGGCATTTGGTTTAGAGCTATAACTATTGTTTTGGTTTTCTATGTACTGTGCTAGCCAATACAAGGGGTGACAGCCCTCATATCTAAGATTTAGATGAATTAAAGAGGAACCTAGGGGTTGGCCTCATCTCTCATAACTGTGGGTAGAAGGATGCGATAGAGTAGGAAACATACCCCATTTTTTACTCGTCATAGGGATCGATTCGGCATCCTCGTACTGACTATCCCGTCCTAAGTCCAGGGGTCGACCTGGTAATGGCAGAGGTAGCTTCCGATAGATGCAAAGGCTCATCAGAGGAGTGTATGATGTGTTTTCCACAAAAATGTAGCTAGAAACCTAGACAAAACCCAATTAACAATGTGTTCTGCGACGCAAAAACGAAATTGAAATCCTAGAATCCCTTCCAAAGACTCGCAACTAGTTTCTTTCTTCTTCCGTGTGACACTATATTGAGTTGGCACCGCCATCAACCCTCGCAATCACAACCCTTATATCTAAATTCCGAACAATAACCTCCACTTACCAAATCGATACTCGAATCTCAGTCCCTGTGGGATTGATAATCTTTTTATTACTTGATAACATCTGTGCACTTGCGGGCGTTGAGCGCGAGTGCGCACTTTGAGTCCTCGACGGTCTCCATTACGAGATTTGAGGTCGCGTTCACGTGCATCACTCTCCTAGTGACAAGGGGCTCCCAAAGGTATCAACCGCCTGAGCTCTGATGATTCGAAAGGGAAACTTTGTTAGGAATAGGTAAATTCTTGTAGAAGCAAAATTTCATTGGGATAAAATATGATGATCCTCCTGTAGGACCATAACTAGAGATCCTAGGAGTATTCGATTGATAGCATATTCAACAATGCACAAGTGAAATCGAAATCCTAGAATCCTTTTAGGAACATTGAGACCACCTTCGTTTTCTCCGAGTGACACCGTAATTGAGTCAGGACTACCGTCAACCTCGCTCACCCTACTCTT
Organism: Wurfbainia villosa; assembly: GCA_025175895.1. NCBI lineage: Eukaryota > Viridiplantae > Streptophyta > Magnoliopsida > Zingiberales > Zingiberaceae > Wurfbainia > Wurfbainia villosa. The sequence continues at coordinate 83,998,292 of CM045994.1, read as the reverse complement.
AGGAGATTTACTCCGAACAACAACATCCATTGGACAAACAGTACTCAAATCTCAGTCTTTGTGGGATCGATACATAAATTATAACTTAACAACAATCGTGCACTTGAGAGTCTTGAGCGCGAGCATGCTCATCGAATCCTTGGTGATCCTCTTTGGAGATTTAAGGTTGTGCTCACGTGCATCAGCCTCGCACTACAAGGGAGAGAGATATAGAAGTCTGTGAGCAATACCAAGTTCTCCGTCGGCCCATTGGCTATACTAGAGTCCCCAGCGACCCCCAGCACCATATTTTTGCATCTACCATGGAGAGTATAGGCACTCCAATGATAGTTGTTAGGGGTTAAAGTGGGAATTAGAGAGGGTTAAGTGGGAGCACCCCACTTACAGTCATACCTGGAGTCTCTCCCTGTAGTAACTCAACCCTCACAGATTTTTCACTCCCGACCACCTCCTTGAGGAGCTCATATGCGAGTCAAAGAGGTTGGATTTCAGAGGCATGTAAGGAGACTCAGGTGGAGAAAGGACAAAGTAGTGGAGCACCACCCATCCCGAAGGATGTCCTTACTCATAGAGTCATCAATGTGATTGCAGCGAGACCGACCGATGGAGACTCCAATCGGGCTCGATGAGCTCACTCTCATTTCCTAGAGTCCTTGTCCATCCAAAATGACCGAGTCATCAGACAACATCTCTCTATTAGCTTCAGACCCAATGACATGGTGGGAGTGGTATTCCCGCACAGCGATGCATTGGTGATTTGAGGCACCATTGCCAATTATGAGGTGGCTCGAGTCCTGGTGGACTCCAGGAGCTCCGTCAACATCTTATTCAAGGAGTTCTTCACCCAAATACAGTTGAAGGTAGCATGACTAAAGGAGGTAACAATGTCGCTGTTCGATTTTACAGAGCACACCGTCCAACCCATGGGACAAATCACTTTGCCCTTGATACTAGGAGAAGGACCGATGCGGAGGATGATCATGGTGTTGTTCCAGGTGTACAATGGCATCTTTGGTCATCGGTGCCTTGCATCTTTTTGGTCGGTGGTTTCCCCACTCCACCAGAAGTTGAAGTTCTTGGTCCGATCGTTGGTGGGCGAAGTCAATGATGATAAGAAAATCACCCAAGGATGTTATGTGGAGATGATCAAGATGACCAAATGTGAGACCGTCTCAAGAAGAAGGTAGTGGAGATCCCCATTGTCTCTGAAGCATATATTCTAGAAGAAGAGGTCCCAACTAGAAGCACTCTGGAAGAAGGAGAATCCATGGAGCTAGCCGAGGGAGTAGTTACTCGGGTTGCAAGCAAGCTAGCACTGGATGTAAAGAAGGACCTTATCACCTATCGCTAAAGAAATGCAGATTTATTCACTGGGGATGTCCAAGACCTGACTAGAATCGACCCCAAAGTGGTAGAGCATCACCATCATATCATGAGAGGAGTTCAGCCAGTTAAGCAAAGGAAGAGGCATTTCGGAGCAAAGGACAAGGTTATAGAGAAGGAGGTGGCGAAGCTGCCGAAAGTCGAGCACGTAAAGGAAGCTCAGTTCCCTAAGTGGGTGGCTAATGTAGTCCTGGTCCTGAAACCTTAGGCCAGTAGAGCATGTGTGTATATTTTCATGATTTAAATAAAGTGTGCCCTAAATACTGTTACCCCTTACCTTGTATTAATTAATTGGTAGATTCTACGGTAAAACACAAAGTAATTTCTTTAATGGATGCTTATCAAGGGTATTACCAGATCCCTTTGTCCTAGGAAGATCAGAGTTTGGTCAAATTTGTCACCTCGGGCGGCCTATACTCCTATGTGGTGATGTCATTCGGGTTGGAGAATGTGGGCACCACTTACCAGAGGTTGATGGATAAGATCTTTTCTCACCAGAAAGGAAGGAATATCAAAGTATATATGGAGGATATTTTGGTGAAGCCCCGACTCACTACTGATCTAGTTATTAATCTTAAAGAGACATTCGTAATGCTCAGATAGTACAACATGAAGCAAAACCCTAAGAAATGCATCTTTGGAGTTCGCAAGGGAAATTTTATGGGATACATCATGACTGAGAGGGGAATTGAACCTAACCAAGATAAGGTAGAAGCCCTCTACAACATGTCATCCCCACTTCGATGCAGAAGACCCGAAAGCTAATCAAGAGAGTAGTCACCCTGTCTCGGTTCATCTCCAGATCAACTGATAAAAAATTGCCCTTCTTGAAAATACTTAGGAAGTTCGCTCAATTTCGATGGGATGACCAATGTGAGAAGGCTTTCCAGGAGATGAAGAGATATCTCGCTCACCTCCCCATGTTGGCTTAGCCCAGGGAAGAGGAGACACTTTGGGTGTACTTGCCAATCTCTGAAGGGGCCATTAGCTTGGTGCTTCTTCAGCAAGAAGATTTAGTGCAGCATCCCATATATTATACTAGCCACATCTTGAAGGGAGCTGAGTTGCGTTACTCAGAGTTGGAGAAGTTGGCTTATGCCTTGGTGCTTACAACCCGAAAGCTACACCCCTATTTCCTCGCTCACCCAGAGATTGTGCTCACAAACAACAACTTAGGGAGGGTCCTAACCAAGATGAATTTTAATGGGCGATTAGAAAAGTGGATAGTGGAGTTGAGCGAGTATGACTTATAGTACAACCTGAAAGCAACTATAAAAGCTCAAGCATAGGTGGATTTCTTAGCAGAGTAACCCCTAGTTGGGGAACCTTGAAGGAAGAGAAGGAGTGTAGGCCACCTGGCAAGTTTTCATAGATGGATTGTCCGGAGTTAAAGGGAGTAGAGTTGGGGTACTCCTCATTGCCCACTCAAGAGAAGAAACCCAAATTGCCCTACAACTTGAGTTCTAGACCTCTAACGATGAGGTCGAGTGTGAAGCGATCTTATCAAGGTTACGGGCTACTAAAAGCAGTAGCAGTGGCTCAGGTACACATCTACTCAGACTCACAACTGGTGGAGTCCCAGATACGTGGCTCTTTTACCATCAGGGATGATCATATGGCAAAGTACGTAGTAACTTATGAGCGCATACAGTCACAATTCCAAGAGGTAAAGCTACAACAAATACCCCGCGAGGAGAATAGTCGGGCAGACGAGTTGGCCTGACTAGCAAGTTCTTTGAATGAATGGGCCTCTTGGGATCCTTTGTATCTAGAAACCATCCCCTCTCTATCTGACCTAGAAGGAGAATACATCACTCTGGTGGTCTAGGGTGTAAAAAACTTTAACCAGGAGGAAGGAAGGATGGCAGACTAGAGGACAGAGCTCGAGATGTATCTGAGGGAAGGGGTCTCACCGGTCGGTGTTAAGGGGACTGCTGCAGTAACAAGAAGGGCAAAGCATTTCATAATCATGGATGGATTTCTTTATATGAAGTCATACGGAAGACCCCTATTGATATGTTTAGGGATGGAGGAAGCTAAAGGAGTCCTTAGAGAAATTCATGAAGGTTGTTGTGGCAATCATCTTGGAGGTCTGGTCCTCTCCTAGAAAGCTATGTTGATCGAATATTTCTAGCCTACTCTAGCTAAGGATGCCACTCAGATGGTGAGAACCTATCATAGCTGTCAAATACACAGTAACATATCAAAGCGACAAACGGACTTGATGATAGAAATGGCAGTATCATGCCCCTTCAACTAGTGGGGAATGGATATGTGGGGCCTATATCGGTGCCCTATTGGTAGAGGAAGTTTGTAATCATCGTCGACAATTACTTCTCCAAGTGAGTCAAAGTTGAGCCTCTGGCAACATCACTGAGAGGGCAATAATTCAGTTCTTATGTAAGAATATCTTATGCAAGTACGGAGTCCCCTAGTCCCCCAGTGACTGATTAGTGATAATGACCATCAGTTCCAAGGATGACGAATACAATAATGGTGTTGAGACCTCAGAATTGAGTAGACGTTCACCTTCATATCATATCCTCGGTCTAATGGCCAAGTGGAGGTGACGAATCAGATCCTTGCACAAGGCCTAAAGACCCAACTAGAGATGTCCCGAGGTAACTAGGTGGAGGAGCTTCGAGTGTCCTCTGGGCTTACAGAACCACTCCCAGAAATCCTATGAGTGAAATCCACTTTAGCCTAGTATATGGAATGGAGGTAGTCATCCATGCATAGGTGACCCTTCCCATCGCCTGGGTGCAAGCCTATGACCTCAATAATAATGAGGTGTCGAGAAGAATCAAATTAGACCTGGTCGAAGAATGACGGGAGAAAGCCCGAATTCAAATGGAAATATATCTGAGAAGGGTGCAACGAGAAAGTGGTTCCATGTCATTTCCAAGTGGGAGACTTAGTCCTATGCAAAATAAACCCTGCCGAGGAAGTGAAGAAGTTGGCCCATAATTGGAAAGGCCCCTATAAAATTATTTGGCGAGTAACAGGGTCTGTGTGTCACCTCCAAGATTCAGAGGGTAGAGTGCTACCCTAACCATGGAATGCCATACATTTGAGACCTTTCTTCAGCTGAGGAGGTGAGGAGAAGAGGAAAGAGGTCAACTAAGGGTAAGCATTGCCAAAGGAGAGTACAAATTTACGAATTTGAGCATTCTATCCAAGAGTTAACATACAAGAGTATCATATCTCAAAATCCTCTGGCAGATATACCATCAAGGCTGCAAGCATGTCCAAGGCCTCCATATCCACCTCGGGGGAAAGATAGCCACGAGAAACACATTCTCATAAGGCTTTGTCGAAGCCCATTTGGAAGATAGAAGCGATCTTCACACCAAGGTGTGTCTTCAATTCCTTCTCTCGGGAATTCCACCGCTACTCTTCCTGAGCTTGGTATTCTTCTAAGGTGATGGGTTCAGATGTTTGGGGGAGAGATGCTTCGAGTTCCTATTCCCCCAAAGTCAGAAGGCCTTCTAGATCCAAAAGCCTCGGGGCTGAAGTTGGGGAATTCAAGATGGGGAAGTGTTATTCACTGAAAAAAAGCTGAGAGAGAGCTTGATCCCTCTCATTAACTAGTTGAGAGCTTCGCTCAGTCTCCCGGGCCAAGTCAGCCTTTAGCCAGGCCATTTCTAGATCTGTTTTGGTTTACTCATCTAGTTTCTCTTGCAATTGAGTGTGGTTATGGCTTAGGGAAGTAGTTAGGGAAATAGTGGTGAGCTGGTCCTTTTGATGACTCTTTTCTAGAGCCAGAACTTGTTTTTCCAGAGCTCCACAATGTTCTCATAGCATCTTCTTGGACTCCGCCAATTCAGATTCCCGCTGTAGAGATTGGGACACTTGTTGGGTCAACTGGCCAACCCAGGCTTGCAAGGAGCGGAGTGGGTCTCGATGTCGTCTCTTCAAGTAGTTAGCTGGTGCATCAGATCATCGTGGACGGACATGATCTGCACCGAGGAAGAATTGGTCATGCCTCAACTATGAAGAAAAGAAGATAAGGAGCTCACCAGGTTGGTACCTTGGCGTAGATTTTCCAAAAGGGGTTGAAGCACAAGAGTTGCAGGGCCTTTCAGACATGGGGGTGAATCAACCAGAGTAGATCCTGGTGAGGGAGAAGAGTGGGGAGGCATCGCGATGATGGGTGTATCATCAGCAGGAAGAGGACCCATCTAGGGAGTTATGTCTAAGACCAAAAGCGAAGAAGGCAAGGAAAACAAAGGATAAGAATTGGGGTGGGGGTGTGCCACGACGATGGGTGTATTGTCCACAAAAGGAGAATCTACTGAGGGAATGATGTTCATGGTGGGTCACGGAGGCGAAAGTGGTGAGAACAAAGGAGAAGGATGAAAGGAAGACGAGTAATGCTTGGAGAAAGGAGGAGATGGGGAGAGTATTAGAGGAGGAGAAAGTGGAAATTGAGGCATAGGAGGAGGGTCACTATGGGGAGCTTCGAGCAATGGGGAAGGCGAAGACTCAATTCGCAAAACCTTGCAGGGGACATCCTCAGTGTGGGGTCAGCGTGTAATGATGAGGGGATCTTCTAAAGAAGAAGCTAGGGAGATCAACTAGGAAGGTGAACGTCGTCGCTTAGCCCATACCCTACACGAGGGAGGAGTGGTGAGTGGTGAATATATCGCAATTACCAACTTAATACCAAACCCTCTCTATACGAATATAACCTAGGGAGTGGCCCGGATCATCTCACAAGGAGGGCAGCGGGTTCTAGAGTCTGGATTTTCCTTAATAGGTCAAGGGTTTGGATTTGAAAGTTATGAAACTACACAGGACAACATGAATTACAAAATAAACTATAACAATGAAACAAAATTCTACAACAAACTCCACTGACTAACAAACTATTAATAAAATGCACATGAAGTAAAGGTTGCCCTAAAAAACAATTCATCAAACACAATAATTGCAAGATAACTAAACGACCACACGACTAAAATTTCATCCAAACTCAAATGCAAAGGAATTGACAACTATAAACTAAATGTAACATGAAAAAAAATGAAATAAATAATCATCCCACTAAGATATGCTAGAATAATGAACAAAATCCCTTGACTATGTTCAACGAAGCTCAATCGAGTCTCCAGAGCGAAACGATGGGCGTAGATGGCACAAACTCCCAAATCTAGAAGCTTGATGGTGGCTCCTCACTCTCACGGACACTGTAGAGCTTGGATAATGTCGTCGAGTTGGAATTCCTTTATGAATAAGCAGGAGGAGATGACAGTTAGCTAGAATGTGAAGAACGTCACTGGATTCTTCCGATGGAGAAATTATTTGTCGAATCCGATGAAGAAATGGTGGTGGAGAGTTGTGGAGGTGTGTGCTAGGGCTCAAGAGTGGAGAAGATCTTAATCATATTCAAAAAGATATTTATACTCATTCCTAGACAAGAATATGCTCGTGTTATGACAGTGGTTTCCTCCACAGGCTGCCCGTGTTGGCTAGAACTCCCCACGTAGAAAACTCTGTGGGCGTGGCCTTTCCACAGTTAGCTCGTGGAACGTTACATGACCATGGAATTGACCATGGGTTATCCATGGAATTGTCTATGGAGTAGATTGCTCCATTTTCTTCTGTCCCATAGTCTGGTATACGGTCTGGTCGTGGTTGGGACCGTAGTTTGACCATGGTAGCCTCTATGATTGCTCCCAAGTAGCCTCAAATCACTCCTCCAATAACCAACAAATGAGTTATGAATCAAATTAGTACTAGAATCAGAATTTTAGAAGACATTCATGATAAAATGCTAAACTTATCCACTACTCATAAAACATGATAAAATACACAAGTTAACCATATGAGTAGATCAAAACATGGAGAAGTAACACAAACTAGAGCTTAAAAAATGTAAGTAAATGAGCAGATGAGGATCCTAGAGCGGGAGTCACCTAAGGGATCCCCGCCATCGATTGAGGTGTTGTCGTCGATAGGAGAGCCTCCTTTGTAGCTGATGTCGTGGGGTTCACCTCCTTTTTATGAGTCTTCTATGGGGCACTAACCCAAGCTGCCCTCATAAGGTCGTCTGCTAGGAAAAGCACTGCACATAAGTATATCCCAAATTTTTGGGTAGGAATCGAGATGGATGTATAGTTACATATGGGTAAAACCTCTATGGGTGTGAAGGGGGATAACTAGAAGTGATTCAAAAGAGGATTGATGATGAGGCAGTGAACATTGTAGTTATGATCCCGAAGGGTATGCCAAACAGATCTAAAGTCGCATTGTGATTGACTCTTCGAGACTTTCGGCAACTTGCAGTGCTCTGTCACCCAACTCCTTAAGTCGAGGAGGGGGTCCAATAGATGAATGAAGAAGAAGAGATTTTTCTACCTCTTATTGGAAGAAGGGATATTCCTCAGGAATTGGCAGTCAAGGAGGGTGGTAAAATAAAAACCCCCAATTCTCCCATCTTTAGTTGGAAGAGACAATGAAATAAAAGGAGGGAAAGGTGAATCCCTAAATAGCAGAATACTATGTACGAAAGGCATTGGTGGTGAACTAGTTGAGGGGAACCTCATAGAAGGAGGTAATCTTTTGGTAGATGGACGACATAGATAAGTGAAGGCCACCTTCTAGCTAACCTAAGAAGAAGAAATAAGGGCGGCGAGGAGCATGGTATGGATGTTCTATGGCCTGAAGAAAGACCAGAAAAACATCTTTCATTAAGTACTAGTCGTGTTGGGTTGCGAGGGAGTGGGAGGGAGTGGGAGGGAATAATCTGACTAGTGGTTGTCTTGAATCAGGGTAGCTGCGAAGGGACTTCCAAAGAAGAAGCCATCAAGAAGAGTAGGGTGGATCAACGAAGAAGGAAGAGGAAGCACTACGAACGAAGATAGAACTCGAACGAAGGGGGATGCTTGAGGGAAAAGCTTTAATAAAGCTTGGAGAGGAAGCCAACAATGATGGCTACGAGGTGTGTGGTGACCTTGAAGAGGGAGTGGGGTTGAGGGAAGCATCGTGAAGGGAATACGACATTGTCAGAGTATAAGCGATTATCCCAAAGGGGATGGCGATGGAAGCATTATTAATAGCAAGATTTCAGGGGTACAAACCCCTAGGAGGATAAGGAGGTGGCATACAACAAAGGGTCATCTATTGATGTCATCCCTATTCGAACCCCAACTTGGAGTGTTATAGATCGACTACCTGAGCCAAAGCTACCGAGACTTGCATAGATGGATAAGGGTGTTGGGATGTATACTGAAAAGTCTATCTTTTGTATGAACATCTTTATTTTTGAAATAAGAATCACATGATCATTATTTTCATATTTATGGTTATGCATATTGTCTGATACATTACATTGTAGATAACATGATATGTAGTGTCACACGGGAGATCATGTTATCAGTTCCTTATAGAGTATAAGTAAAGGTTCACAACCGAGATGGTTTTGGACAAACCATAGGTATGGTTGTAGTGTAATTTGGTATTGGTTTGTCTTGACCATAGAATTACACTAGTACACTTTGTGTATATTGAGCAGGACCGACTTAGAGGTGATTCGATTTTTTGTTGACTACATAATTGAATCGGACCTCGGATATTATGGTGTACATGCTCTTAATCCCGATATAATAATAGGTACATGTATTTATTTCTTTGATTTACCAATGGGCGAGATTTATAGATTAAATCGATAGGCTCGGTAAGTTAGGAAATGATATTATTTACATGGTGTGTCATTGATTATAGGAGAAAATCGTGTCCTATATATTAGGATGATGATGTCCCCTTAAGGAGCTCATAAGGATCATCATGTAAACCTTGCAGGTGGACTTGGTCCGGCATGATGATAAGGTTGAGTGGTACTACTCATGGAGTTAGATGTTGATTAATTAATCGTCAGTAAATTAATTAATTGACAGACATTCGAGATCTTAAACACGGGGAGATATTTGTACAATTAATATATGAAGCCTATATTTATTTATGGGGGTTGGTGAGGTAGCTCAATGATAATCCTCTAGTGGAATGGATTATCATTAATGGATCGAACTTTATGTGGGCTAGATCCATTGGGTGGCCAAGATCCAACTCCTCCTCATGGTCCCTATTGTAGCTTATTAAAAACCTCATGAAAGCCTAGATCCGACGGTGGAGAATGAAAGCCTAGATCCGACAGTGGAGATTCAAAGGAGGCTTAAGCCTAACTCTATAAAAGGAGAGCCTATGTCTTGGGTGTGGGATTAGAATTTTGGTTCAAGGGTTTTGGTTTTTGGCGTGAGAGGCTTGGGAGGCTAGAGGTGGTACTAGGGTTTTGCTTCCTTGGTTTGGGCGACAACCTACCTAAGGTTTTGCTTCCTTGGTTTGGGCGGCACACCTTCTCCCATCTCATTGCCGGTGCACCACCTTCATCCTCTCGCTTGGTCAGCGGCAAGAGTTAGGCTTTCTTCCCTTGGAGCTCTTGGTCGGCGCCCATCATCATCTCCATCTCCCTTTCCTTGGTGGCCAGTGGAAACAACAAAGAGGAGGAAGAGGTTTGATCTTCCTCCAAAGGGTTTGTGTCCGGAACTAGATAGGAGAAGAAGGGAGCATATTATCTTCCTTTGTTCGGAGAGAACAAGGAAAGGAAGATACGTGATCTAGGAGGCTTCATCTCTTGGAGGATCATTGCCCACACAACGTCCAAGAAGAGGATAGGATATACGATAGAAGACCAAGAGATAAACAAGAGGTATAATTCTTGTTTTGGTTTCCTTTTGTTTCTTTGCATGATGTATGTAATTGCATGTGGCTAATTTACTTAGACCCCGAAGATAAACACAAAAACCGGCGATCCGTATATCATCTATTCCGCGGCTTGTCGAGGAAAAGAGTTAGGTTGCTTGAATAACTAGTTTTTCAAGAGACCATTCTAATCGAATAGCACGATGATGGATCGATTGCTTGGGTAATCCGTCATCGTCTTGTACATGGCGTAGGGAGGAGCGGACAAGATGGCGATACAACAAGAGGCATATTGGAGAACAAAAGTCATAATTGTTGGAAAATATTTTTTTTCATATTTATTGCTTATGTTTGATATGCATGTCGTGTGCTAGGAAAATTCCTCAATTTTAAATTACTAAGTGGGAGAGGGATATTTTTTATAAATTTCCACGGCCTCCATTACGATTTGACATGTGATGCAAACAAACTTGTGCGTCATCTCTGAGTGCCTTCCTCCCCATCGGATGAGTTTGTTTTGCGGATCACAGGGTCAAATATGGTTATAGGAAATTATTTAGGAGCGTATGTACTTCCCCATCGAAAGGCACATAATCCGAGATAATTGCCTTGGTATCTGTTGGTGCAGGGGCACTAGATAATCAAACCTGTGTTTTGATTATGGCAAAGACACAAAGTTAAGTTTACATCGTTATCTCACGAGCTAAATCGAGTGTGCAGAAAAGTACTAAAGCTGGAACTGTAGACTAGCGACACCCGAAGGAAGCCGTGGTCGTCGGGCGACACTCGAGTGACTTCGGAGGGAGCCGAAGGAATCGAGTGGAAGACCGGAAGCGAGAGCTACAAGGTAAGTATCGAGGAAAGCTCGTGTGAGTGAGAGATTGTAAGGTCGTGTCCTCTTTACGAGGATGACCATAGGCGGCGATCCGACTAAGACTTCCTGTGGAAGGTCTAGGTCGAGATCGGACGGTTAGAAACTGTCGCATTTATCATTTTTCGAGCTAACCTCTTACTACAGGGAAGTGGCCAGGCTGGCAGTCGACTGCTGGCCATTGGGCAGTCGACTAATGCTCATCAGTCGACTGATGGGAGTCATCAGTCGACTGATGGCGACGAATCAGCCTTTGTGCTAGGTCAAAACGGATAAGGTTTGACGCGGCCACTTCGCGATAAAATTTATTACAACTTCATGATCTGTTCTGAAAAAAGAGGAGACATATTCAGAGGGCAAAATCTATAAAAGGAGGGGTGGATTCCAACTCCAAATATCATCAAGTTTATTCATCAAGTGCTCCTACAACGCCAACGCTCCAACACCGTCATAACGCTGACGCGACAACAAGTTCAGATCTTCTTCGTCGACAGCAGCATCTAGTAATATATTTTGATATTGTATTCGTTGTTTTTATTTGTAACGAGGTGAGGTAGGCTTGTTGCCTCATCCTCATACATTCGGTTTTGTGATCGTTGTCTCCTACCTCCAACGAGGAGGAGACGTTATAGTGCTTTGCCCTCTGTACGCGGTCTAGGACTGATAGGGCCTTGGAGTAGCAACCGCTGGGTTGTGAACCAAGTAAAAATAAACGTGTCTCTTTATTTTCCGCTGCTCTTACTCATTTAATTATCTACTCGAACGAAACGTCGAAAAGATTTACGATCGCTATTCACCCCCCCTCTAGCGACGCTTCTCGATCCAACAGTATCGAGTAATGGTGAACACTTAGATGCAAATAGGAGTATCCTCCCCATCGGAGTCACTGCTTTTATTTGTAGGGTCGAAGAGGAACCAACTATTAATTTTATTTGTCAAAAAGTTAGGTTGATAGGATAATAAAATTAATGGGTAAAACCTTCTCTTACAAATGTAGAATTCGTATACGTCCACACTATCGTGGCATACGATATTCTCGGTGTTTTGAGGTGTTGGTTGATTTTAAAATTTTATTGTTTGAGGAATAAATATTTTTTTTAAATCTAATGTTTTGATCTATGTGATTCTTAGGTTTTTCAAAAATGACTTTCTACCCGTTTGCTGTAATACTAAAAGAGAATAAACTTACTGGACCCAATTATGTTGATTGGAAAAGGAATCTTGATATTGTCTTGACTACTGAGGACTACAAGTATGTACTCTTTGAAGAATGTCCTCCTAAGCCTGCGGATGATTCTAGGTTAAAGGAGAAAGAGAGTTATAAAAAGTGGATTAAGGCTGATGAGATGGCGTAGTGTTACATTTTGGCTTCTATGTCAAATGCATTGCAACATCAACATCAAGCCATGCCCACTGCTTATGACATGATGCTCAATCTCAAGGAACTTTTCGGACACCAGAATCGGGTTGCGAGGCAAGAAGCCATGAGGAACTTGATGACGACCACCACGATCGAGGGAACACCCGTGAGGGATCATGTTCTCAAGATGATGGCTCATTTGAATGAGCCGGAAGTCCTTGGAGCTGAGATCGATGGGGAAACCCTGGTCGATATCATTCTCCATTCTCTACCTAGGAGTTTTGAGCAGTTTTGTCTGAACTACAACATGAATAAGAGGTTGTATTCGTTGGCGGAGCTTCTGACAGAACTCCAGGTGACAAAGGGGCTTTTTCATCAGAGTGCTCAGGCTCAGGCCATGGTTGCCCAGAAGGTTTCGACTTCTAAGCCGAAAGGCAAGAAGAAGAAGAAACAAGGTAGAGCAAAGGTGGCAGGTGTTAGTAATATATGAGAGATGTCCTAAGGCAATCGCCTTATGTATGAACCATTTATATGATAAATGAAGATTCACTATTTGAGTATACATGTTTTATGTATTTGATTGGATCTTAAAACCATTTACTAAATGTCCACGATACGATTCACAGCATGAGAGAATTTGTGATTGGATCACAACTAGTGAGTATCTCTACATGTGTAATTGTGATGTATCGGAATTATCCCTAGTCGATGAATTGATGGATTTGGACACCATCAATTCTGTCGAGACTAACATGAGGTATACTCCTTGGTGTATCCAAGCAGCTGATTCTCACTAGCTGGAGACATAGTGATGTCCGGAGTTAATCGTGGATGCTAGTTATGGTAACTAGTTCATTGGAGTGACCAGTCGTAAGACTTCATATGGTTCTCTGCATATATAGATATGTCAATGAAGTTCATACTATAGCTTAAGTGCGATGTTCCTTTGACTTGCGGTATTCAAGTCATCTTGATCATGGAGACTTATGCTTTGACATCTTAAGCAAACATCTCTAAGGAGATGTGGACCCGGGATGATTGGGTATAAGTCGAAGTGATCGAAGGTGTTTGAATAGCCTATAAAGGATTCACCACTCCTTACGAGGAGATGTATACCCATGGCCTCTCGTCGGATTGTTACTAAAGTCTTTGGCCAAAGCATTACATGTTTAGAGTAAAGTACTCTTCGATACATGTGCAGTAACTAGAATCCGTAGGACGAGGAAATGATACTTGGGCTAGGTGTGACGTAGTCATCCTAGTGGGGACTGACACTATAGACCATGTCCTGAACCAAGTGGGTATAAGATGAGTGAAGGGAATGGGGCACGAATCATTCGAGCTGCTGAAGGGTTTCAGAAATAGTTCTGGATCAACCATTGATCTTTTCGGTTAATTGGGGATCATGATGTACTACTAGGTGCCACTCATGATCGTTCTATAATTAATGGTTAATTATAGACGACCAACATAAACCGAGAACCTATTTGGTCACATGCACAACGAGCGTAATCCAAAGGATTTAAAACGAGCTTGAGAATGGGATTCTCAGACCGAGAGAAACTAGGTTTGGTTGGACCAAACATAAAGCGAGCATGAAATCGTTTCAGTCGCAATGGAAGCGTGGATGGGCCATGTCTTATGAAGACATAATGGATGGACCAAAATGGTTTGGTTCTAATCCAATGGAGGAGAATAAACCAAAGGGTTTGGTTTATTTTAAACGAATGAACCAAAAGTTGGTTCGGTTCATTTTAACTTAAAATAAACCATCATGGTTTGGTTTATTTTAACTTATCTTAATGGAGCGGGTTAACGGGCCTAATGGTTATGATCCAATAACCATTAAGAGAATTAGTTCTCTATAAAAGAGGGCTTAAGGGATAATTAAGCCCTAATCCAAAAACCCTAAGTTAGAGTTGCCGCCCACCCCATTGAAGGAGTTGGCGCCAACTCCATTGCCGCCGCCCATTGCTCCTCCAACCGGCATCCAGAAGGCTGCTTCCTTCCCCCTCGCCGGCGTCGAGCTGCTGCCGGTTAGTGCTCCGGTGATCTCCTTCAAGTTTGGCATCAAGGTGAGCTCTATCTCCCTTGGTTGGCCGGCGCCTATCACCTCCACCAAAGCTGTCCAGTTTTCTGGACAGCTTGTTCTCCTCTCGTCGGAGCATCGTTTGGATGACGGTTAGAGCTCCAACAGCGGCTAACTTACCGGGGATTCGATCTTAGGTAATCCTCTGAGGTGGAGGACGAAGGATTCGTCAATTGGTTGACGAATACCTCTCCGGAGAAGCGAGTTTTGAGGACTCGTATTAGGATCCGAATTTGGATTCGGATCGTGATCATCTCTCGATCACGTCGTCTTCAACACGAGGCTAGTAACCCGTACAAGGATGAAGCTCGTGGCTTAGCGAAGTCATCTCGAGGAACTCGGCGTGGATACAGATAGAGATGATTCTAGCGAGGATCGTTCCGGTTGATGCCGTTCCCGCTACACGTCATACGAAAGGTATAATGTAGATAAATTTCCTTTTATTGCAAATTTAAATTTACAGTTATGTCTACACTTGTTGTAATATGCATGCGTGTGTTGTGTGTGTTTTAATAAATATAGATTTATTATTTTTATTGCTTCCGCTGTGTTCATGTTTACGAAACGTGATCGAACACACACACGTCGCGGTGCCGATAACCCAATAGTGGTATCAGAGCTCAGGTTATGTTTCGACATAATCGTAAAAATGGTTTTGCGATAGTCATAATGTATTTCTGGAAATTTTCTAATTTTGGAAATTTAGAAGTATTTATGGAAATTTTTCAATTTTGGAAAGTCTAGAAGTATTTATGGAAATCTTCCACTTTTGGAAAGTTGGAAGTATTTATGGAAATTGATATTTTTCATAAATAAAATATTTGATTAGATTCTAGAAATTTGTTTCCTAATTTAATCATGATTTGATTTGGGAAATCAAATCTTAAAATATTTTATTTCCATAAGTAGTTTTAATGATTTAGGAAATTGGTTTCCTAAATAGATTTTCCTTAATCAAATAATTCCATGAATAAAATATGTGATTAGATTTGGAAATTTGTTTCCTAATTTAATTTTGATTTGATTTGGAGAATCAAATCTTAAACATATTTTATTTCCATAAATAGTTATGACATATAAGGAAATTATATACATGACATAATTGTATGTCATGTAATTGCATTAGATGCATAACATTATGCCATGCGTGTCGTGACATGTAGATGTATGTCATGTATGCCATGCCATGTATGCCATGCCATGTAGATAATAGTTATTTGCATGCAAAGAGGATGAGACATAAAAACCCTTAAACAATATTAAAGCCTACACCTTCCATTAATATGGTTAGAACCAGAGTTCCGTTTCTTGTTTGGGTTGTTGGACTCTCTCCAAGCCCGGCTCGAACCCGAACATGTTCAAACCATGGAATAGTTTAATACTAATATGGTAAGAGTCAGAGGTCAATCGTTAGCTTTGGTTGTTGGACTCTCTCCAAGCTGGGCTAATTGGTTGAATGCGCTCTAACCATATTAAAACTATTTCCCGATTAATGGGTTGGCTTTAACCTGGAGCATCGGCTTGTTGGACTCTCTCCAAGGTCGATGTAAAGGGAGGTGAAGTTGGGTGCTATTCATATGATGCATACTTGTTAATGTGTTAACAACCCGATGTATGTGTGAACATTCAATTAGTTGATAGCACATTGTGATAGTTGCATATACGTGATATGCAATCGGTATAGTTGATACCTACCGTCGTAGTTATGAATGGCTTGTTGGACTCTCTCCAAGGTTGTTCATAACTATGATGGATATCAGCCCATTCGGAGGTGGACCTACGATCTCCCGAAGTGATTTTGGGGTTTTTGAAATTCGAAAAATGAATGAGATTTATAAATGTATATTGATGCATTTTAAAATCATTTTCTCATATATGCTCGTTTTGTATTTCTAAAATTGATCATGATGTCTTTGAATTTGCGTTCCATTTTGGATTCGAATAAATTGACTGGGCCGAGCTTCATGGACTGGCTTAGAAGCTTGAGAATTGTTCTCAAGGTTGAAAAGCTTGCAAATGTCCTCGAAGCGCCTCTTCCCGCCCGTCCTAGTGACGATGCAACTCTGGACCAATTGTTGGCCTATCAGAAACATGTGAGTGATTCTGAACAAATGAGTTGCATCATGCTAGCCGCAATGGAACCCAAGCTACGAAAGCAGCATGAGCATATGGATGCTCATATCGTAGTCCTTCATCTTTGTGAGTTGGTTCGAAGTCTCAAAGCTCCTCTTCACCTCTGAGATGCTAGAAGGTTCATCTGTGGTACTGCTCAATATGCTGAAGACTGTGGAGTCTTCTGAGAAGCATGAGCAGGGGACGGTGCTATTAGTTGATTCCTCGAAGAAAGGTTCTAAGAGGAAGTCAAAGGAACAACAGAAGGGAAAGAAGAGAAAGGCTAAGAAGGTAGAACTAGCACAAAAGGAAACTTGCCATCATTATGGCAAGGAGAGCCATTTGCGAAGAAAGTGCAAGATTTATCTTGAGTCCGTGAAGAAGAATAAGGCATCGGATGCCCCATCTTCTTCAGATATCTTCGTTATTGATTGTCATTCTATTTCCTCAAACACTTGGATATTGGATACTGGGTGTGGCTCACATATATGTAATGATATACATGGGCTAAGGAATAGAAGAAGACTCGTCAAGGGAGAGTCAAATTTGCGTGTTGGGAATGGAGCAAAGGTTGTTGCAGTCGCCATTGGAACACATTTGTTGAAACTCCCTACAGGACTTGTCTTAGAACTGGACAATTGCTTTTATGTTCCTTCGTTGATAAAGAACATCATTTCTATTTCTTGTTTAAATAGAAATGGGTACCATTTGACTTTTAGTAACAATTGTTGTTACATAACTTTGAATGGAGTTTTTTATGGGACTGGAACTTTAAGCAATGGTGTTTATACGTTGGACGTATCCAGTGACATCTTCAATATCGAAGCGAGCAACAAGCATGCTCGAAAGGATAATCAATTAGACTCTCATATGTGGCATTGTCATCTTGGCCATATAAGCAAGAAACGCATGTCCGAATTACACCGATGTGGAATTCTGGAATCGTTTGAATTGGATTCATATGATACATGCGAATCATGCTTAAAAGGTAAGATGACTAAGTTACCTTTTACTGGAAAAGGTGAACGAGTGGGAGAGTTACTAGGTCTAATACATACTGATGTATGTGGACCTATGTCAACTCAAGCATTAGGAGGCTATAGCTACTTCATTACCTTCACCGATGATCACTCACGGTTTGGGTATGTGTTCTTGATGAAACACAAGTCTGAAGCCTTTGAAAGGTTCAAAGAATTCAGAAATGAAGTAGAGAAACAACATAACAAGAGTATTAAAATACTTCGATCGGATCGAGGTGGTGAATACTTAAGTCAAGAGTTTCTTGATTATCTAAGAGACAATGGTATATTGTCTCAATGGACTCCGCCCTATACACAACAGCATAATGGTGTATCTGAGAGGCATAACCGGACCTTGTTGGACATTGTCAGGTCAATGATGAATCATGCGAACCTTCCCAAGTCCTTTTGAGGCTATGCACTTCAGACAGCTGTTTACTTGTTAAACAGAATGTCAACCAAGGTAGTCTCAACTACTCCATATGAGATATGGAATAGTAAGAAACCTCATGTATCTTACTTAAAGATATGGGGTTTTCCTGCTTATGTGAAGCGGACTGTATCAAACAAATTGGATGCTAAGTCTGATAAATGTCTATTTATTGGATACCCTAAGGAAACAAGGGGTTACCAATTCTATCATCCTGTGGAACAAAAGGTGTTTGTTTCAAAGCATGCTGTGTTTCTAGAGAAAGAGTTTCTCTTGCAAGAAAATAGTGGGAGTGTCGTCGAGCTTGAGGAGGCTCGAGAGACTCAAATAGACATTGATGAGATACCTGGTGAAGAACAACAGCCGACAACTCATAGTGATGAGCAATCGGCTGGACCTATTGTAACACCACATCTTCGTAGATCTGGTAGAACACGCAATATTCCTGAGAGATATGGATTTCTCGTAAGTGAATCGAACGACGTGTTACTCATTGATGATGAGGAGCCTACCAGTTATGAAGAAGTGCTGACAAGTTCAGAAAGGGATAAGTGCCTTGGTGCCATGAAGTCGGAAATGGATTCCATGTACGAAAACCAAGTTTGGAACTTGGTTGACCCACCTGAAGGCATAAAGCCTATAGGGTGCAAGTGGGTTTTCAAGAAGAAAACTGACATGGATGGTAATGTGATTACCTATAAGGCTAGATTGGTGGCGAAAGGATATCGTCAAAAACAAGGTGTTGATTATGACGAAACCTATTCGCCTGTAGCTATGCTTAAATCCATTCGGATGCTCCTGGCTATAGCGGCTCATTATGATTATGAGATATGGCAGATGGATGTGAAAACAGCTTTCCTTAATGGAAACCTGCTCGAGGACGTGTATATGATATAGCCTGAGGGTTTCACATCGGTTGATAAAACCAAGGTATGCAAATTGCGACGGTCCATTTATGGATTGAAGCAAGCATCCAGGAGCTGGAATATCCATTTTGATGAGACCATCAAAAAGTTTGATTTCTCACAAAATCCAGACGAACCTTGTGTGTACAAGAAGGTTAGTGGGAGTGCAGTCGTGTTCCTAGTATTATATGTTAATGACATATTACTTATAGGAATTGATGTTTCAATCTTACAGTCAGTTAAGGTTTGGTTATCCAAGACATTCTCCATGAAAGACCTGGGAGAAGCAACCTACATCCTTGGGATTAAGATCTATAGAGATAGATCGAAATAGTTGCTTGGTCTTTCGCAGTCTACATATATAGACCGAGTGCTAAAGAGGTTTAGCATGTCGGAATCCAAGAAAGGTTTCTACCCATCAGGCATGGGGTACACCTTTCGAAGTCTATATGTCCGCGCACAGAAGACGAGAGGATTTGCATGAGTAAGATTCCCTATGCATCCGCAATAGGATCTATCATGTATGCTATGTTATGTACGAGGCCCGATGTATCGTATGCTCTGAGTGTCACGAGCAGATACCAGGATGATCCAGGAATGGATCATTGGGTGGCTGTTAAGACGATCCTTAAGTACTTAAGAAGAACTAAGGATGTGTTCCTAATATATGGAGAAGGGTACATGGTGATACGTGGGTATACGAATGCCAGCTCCAGACAGACAAGGATGATTTCATGTATTAGTCTGGGAATGTATTCACCTAGAATGGAGGCACAATAAATTGGAAAGGTTCCAAGCTTGACACTATAGCGGATTCTGCCACTAAGGCAGAATACACTGCAGCTTTGGAAGCAGCAAAGGAAGTGATTTGGATCAAGAAGTTCATCTCTGAACTTGATGTGGTCTCATCAATGATCCAAACATGTGCTTCGCCGCTATCATCTTATCAGAGAGATCATCAGTAGGAACGAAATACAAATCGAGAAAATTCCCACTGAAAGGAACTTAGCGGATCCTTTGACTAAGGCATTACCTCAAAGTAAGTTTGAGGGTCATGTTAGAGCTTATGGTATTGGATACCATAGCGATTGACATTAGGCCAAGTGGGAGTCTGTTAGTAATATATGAGAGATGTCCTAAGGCAATCACCTTATGTATGAATCATTTATATGATAAATGAAGATTCACTATTTGAGTATACATGTTTTATGTATTTGATTGGATCTTAAACTCATTTACTGAATGTCCACGATACGATTCACAGCATGAGAGAATTTGTGATTGGATAACAACTAGTGAGTATCTCTACATGTGTAATTGTGATGTATCGGAATTATCCCTAGTCGATGAATTGATGGATTTGGACACCATCAATTCTGTCGAGACTAGCACGAGGTATACTTCTTGGTGTATCCAAGCAGCTGATTCTCACTGGCTGGAGACATAGTGATGTCCAGAGTTAATCGTGGATGCTAGTTATGGTAACTAGTTCATTGGAGTGACCAGCCGTAAGACTTCATATGGTTCTCTGCATATATAGATATGTCAATGAAGTTCATACTGTAGCTTAAGTGCGATGTTCCTTTGACTTGAGATATTCAAGTCATCTTGATCATAGAGACTTATGCTTTGACATCTTAAGCAAACATCTCTAAGGAGATGTGGACCCGGGATGATTGGGTATAAGTCGAAGTGATCGAAGGTGTTTGAATAGCCTATAAAGGATTCACCACTCCTTGCGAGGAGATGTATACCCATGGCCTCTCGTCGGATTGTTACTAAAGTCTTTGGCCAAAGCATTACATGTTTAGAGTAAAGTACTCTTCGATACATGTGCAGTAACTAGAATCCGTAGGACGAGGAAATGATACTTGGGCTAGGTGTGACGTAGTCAGCCTAGTGGGGACTGACACTATAGACCATGTCCTGAACCAAGTGGGTATAAGATGAGTGAAGGGAATGGGGCACAAATCATTCGAGCTGCTAAAGGGTTTCAGAAATAGTTCTGGATCAACCGTTGATCTTTTCGGTTAATTGGGGATCATGATGTACTACTAGGTGCCACTCATGATCGTTCTATAATTAATGGTTAATTATAGACGGCCAACATAAACCGAGAACCTATTTGGTCACACGCACAACGAGCGTAATCCGAAGGATTTAAAACAAGCTTGAGAATGGGATTCTCAGACCGAGAGAAACTAAGTTTGGTTGGACCAAACATGGAGCGAGCATGAAATCGTTTCAGTCGCAATGGAAGCGTGGATGGGTCGTGTCTTATGAAGACATAATGGATGGACCATAATGGTTTGGTTCTAATCCAATGGAGGAGAATAAACCAAAGGGTTTGGTTTATTTTAAATGAATGAACCAAAAGTTGGTTCGGTTCGTTTTAACTTAAAATAAACCATCATGGTTTGGTTTATTTTAACTTATCTTAATGGAGCGGGTTAACGGGCCTAATGGTTATGATCCAATAACCATTAAGAGAATTAGTTCTCTATAAAAGAGGGCTTAAGGGATAATTAAGCCCTAATCCAAAAACCCTAAGTTAGAGTTGCCGTCCACCCCATTGAAGGAGTTGGCGCCAACTCCATTGCCGCCGCCCATTGCTCCTCCAACCGGCATCCAGAAGGCTGCTTCCTTCCCCCTCGCCGGCGTCGAGCTGCTGCCGGTTAGTGCTCCGGTGATCTCCTTCAAGTTTGGCATCAAGGTGAGCTCTATCTCCCTTGGTTGGCCGGCGCCTATCACCTCCACCAAAGCTGTCCAGTTTTCTGGACAGCTTGTTCTCCTCTCGTCGGAGCGTCGTTTGGATGACGATTAGAGCTCCGACAGCGGCTAACTTACCGGGGATTCGATCTCCGGTAATCCACTGAGGTGGAGGACGAAGGATTCGTCAATTGGTTGACGAATACCTCTCCGGAGAAGCGAGTTTTGAGAACTCGTATTAGGATCCGAATTTGGATTCGGATCGTGATCATCTCTCGATCACGTCGTCTTCAACACGAGGCTAGTAACCCGTACGAGGATGAAGCTCGTGGCTTAGTGAAGTCATCCCGAGGAACTCGGCGTGGATACAGATAGAGACGATTCTAGCGAGGATCGTTCCGGTTGATGTCGTTCCCGCTACACGTCATACGAAAGGTATAACGTAGATAAATTTTTTTTTATTGCAAATTTAAATTTATGGTTATGTCTACACTTGTTGTAATATGCATACGTGTGTTGTGTGTGTTGTAATAAATTTAGATTTATTATTTTTATTGCTTCCGCTGTGTTCATGTTTACGAAACGTGATCGAACACACACACGCCGCGGTGCCGGAAACCCAACAGCGGGAGGATCTCAAGGAGGAGTGAAGAAGCCGAAAGGTAAGTGCTTCACTTGCAAGCAGATTGGACATTTGAAGAAGGACTACCCCAACCGGAAGCATAACAAAGGTATATCTTTTGGTCTAGTCGTTGAAACATGTTAGCGATGTTATCTACCGACACCTGGTATGCAGATACGAGAGCCACTGATCATGTCTGCAATACGTTACAGGGGTTTCAGAAAACCAGACGACTAGCTGGGGGGGAGATTATTGTTTACTTGGGCGATGCTACGAAGGTTGCAGCTATTGCAGTGGGAGATATTTATTTATCTTTTGATAGGAATAAAACTTTGGTTCTGAAAAATTGCCTTTATGTACCTTTATTTAGAAAGAATTTGATTTCAATTTCTAAATTATTTTTGGATGGATATTCTATTTCTTTTAATGACAGAGTTGTTATAAAAAGGAATAGGGAGATTATCTGT
The DNA here is from genome assembly GCA_025175895.1 of Wurfbainia villosa. NCBI lineage: Eukaryota > Viridiplantae > Streptophyta > Magnoliopsida > Zingiberales > Zingiberaceae > Wurfbainia > Wurfbainia villosa. The sequence continues at coordinate 83,975,625 of CM045994.1, read as the reverse complement.
TCTGGTGCATTGATAGGAAATTTATATACCCTTGAACCAAAACCTCCCACGATGCAAATAGAAGTAAATAACTCATCTTCTAAATCTAATAATAGAAAAGAACCTTCGAAAATGAACCAAACATATCTTTGGCATCTAAGGTTAGGTCATATTAACCTAAGTAGAATTCAAAGGTTGATAGCTGATAGACCTTTGGGTTCATTAGTGATGGAAGATTTCCCAACCTGCGAATCTTGCTTGGAAGGTAAAATGACTAAGAGGCATTTTAAGGCCAAGGGGTATAGAGCCAAAGATGTGTTGGAATTGGTTGATGTTAAGGCAATCTCTTGTCGTAATATGGTTTTGATGGTGTGGCAAAGGGTTTAAGTTAGGTTGTTATTGTGATTTGATATGTGCGTTGAAGTCGTGCAGGGCTTAGTAATTCGCACATGGAGCCATGGCGAGTTTCACATCTCATGACTCGTGCTTTGAGTCGGTGAAGGATAGCTTTGCGGAAGCCGTGCGCTTGGAGCATCCGAGGGACCGTCGGACGAGGAGCTTGGAGTGAAGCCGGAGGAAGTAGACTTCGAGGCAAGAGACGCGAAGGAGCATTGCAGAGTCGTGCGCCTGATGCTGCCGAGGGACGTGGCCGCGAACGAAGAGAACTTCGAAGGCGAGGGACTCCGAGGGATGAGAGTGAACGATTGTAACCCGGGAATGGTAGCTCTTAGGTGAAACTTGGCCATTTTGGCCAAGTGTCGGATGGGTTTTTCGACACCGATCATTGCCATGTCATGGCAATGATCGCTTCCGATGGTCGATCGATCGGTATAATACCTGATTTAATGCTTGGCGATCGCCATGCCCGTGGGTAGCGATCGATGTCGATAATGGAATACAACGATGATCGCCAGGAATGGAAGTCGATCGATGGCGTACGCAGCACGGAGAATGGAGTCGACTCGGTTGAGCACTCTCGATCGGTATCGATCGATCGATGATGCTTGGATGGTATCCAACCCTCTTCCTCTATAAAAAGGAAGGGGATGGGGCTTTGGGAGGTTAATGCTTGAACGCCCAACTACTCCCAAAGTGCCCTAAACGATTTCCCACTCTTCTACTTGCTCTAATCTTCATTCCATTGTAGAAGAGTGATCTTTGTGTAAAAGAGGTTACCTCCACCTAGCTTTGTGCAAAGGAGAGATCTAGTGGATAGATTGCGGAGTGATTCACCGTGGACGAATCGGACCGTGGATTAGCGGCGTAGCCGTGAACCACGTTACATCTCGTGTTTGTATTGCTTGTTTATATTTTGCTTGTCTTTATTTATATTTGCATATTCCACTTGCGCTAACATTTTGTAGACGAGCAAAATATGACATACAAACGTAAGAGGGCTATTCACCCCCCTCTAGCCGGCCAACCGATCCCCCAACAAGTGGTATCAGAGCAAGGTTGCTTGTCATCGGACTAACCGCCGCAACAAGCTCTACATCTTAAATGGCCGGCTCAAACATCCACCCACCGAAGTTCGACGGTGAATTCTCTTGGTGGAAAAAGAGAATGGAGGTATTCTTTGAAACCGACTTTGAAATTCTATTAATAATGGAAAATAGTTTCGAGTTGCCTAGGAACGAAAATGGGGAGCCATTGGAGAAATCAAGGTGGAGCAAAAGGCAAAGAGAAGAATATTTGGCAAATTCAAAGGCCAAGCACCACCTATACAATGTACTCCCCCAACAAGAAGTCAATAGGATAGGGGAATGTTCTAGTGCTAAGGAGATGTGGGAGAAGTTAGTTGAACTTCATGAAGGCACTTCGGAAGCCAAGCTAGCAAGAAGGGATCTCCTCCGCTCCCAACTATCAAATATTAAGCTTGAAAAGGGAGAAAAGGTAACTTCCCTACATTCTAGATTTAAATAAATATTAATTGGGCTAACAAGTGTAGGAGAAAAGCTCTCCAACCGGGATATGGTAATGAAGGTCATAGATGTCTTTCCCCGGTCCTCAAGATGGAGCTCCATGGTGGATTAGTTTTACATCTCCAAGAACTTGGAAGTAAGTACCTTGGAGGAATTTTTCTCAACAATGGAGCTCCATGAAACTAGGCTTGAAGGAATACAAGAAGAGCCTAGAATTCAACCCTCAAGAGGAGTAGCCTTGATGGCAAATAAGGGGAAGAAGAAGATAGAGATCCCCTCCTCCTTCGATGATGAAGCCTCTACCTCTTCCATGGATAGCACGGAAGAAGCCTACATGGTAAGGAAGGTAAGGCGTGCATTTAAGAATTTTAGATTTGATAAATCTCATGATAGGAATAGAAGACCAAGGGGGAAGATCATTTGTTACAATTGTCAAGGGGAGGGACACATAAGGGACAATTGTCCCCTCCTAAACAAGAGCAAAGAGGAAAGGAAAAAGAAGGAAGAAAAGAAGAAGAAGAAGGGGAGCAAGAAGAAAAAGGAAGAAGAAAAGAAGGCCAAGGAAAAAGGAAAGGTCATGGCTCTCAAAGCAAAGACATGGGATGACCTTGCTTCCTCATCCTCATCCGAAGAAGAAGAGCATGTCTATTCCAACCTTGCATTGATAGCCTTCGACGACTTAGATTGCTCCTCCTCCTCAAATGAAGAGAGCTCAAGTGAAGGGGGAGCTTCTACATCCTCCTCATCCGAAGAAGAAGAGGACATGGAAACTATGGTAACGAATGTCTCTCCTAAGAAAATAGTTTCCATAATTTCTAGTTTAACTAAGGACTTATTTGGAATGAAAAAGAAAAATAAAAGCATGCTAGATCAGATTAAGGCATTAGAAAATAAGCTAGGAAATGCATGCTTAAATGAAAATGATAATATCTCTTCTAGGTTAAATGATGCATGCTCAAACGATAATTATGTGTCATTAGATGTTAGTGATGCATGCATAGAAGAAAATAGGGCATTAAGGGAAAAGGTAGATTATTTAACAAAAGCCCTAGAAAAATTCACTATTGGCTCCAACACCCTTAACATGATAATTGGGAGCCAAAGAGCTAGTTTCAATAAGAAAGGCCTAGGATACAAAGAAAAGAAAAATGAAAAGGCCTATAAATGCCTAATAGCTAGGGGACAAGATAAGAAGAAAGTAATAGCTAAGAAATGGATCCCCAAGGAGTACTTAGTGAACCCAATAGGAAAGAACTTATTTTGGGTTCTAAAATCCATCCTTAAGGGTTAGGATAACCCTAGGGTAGTCAACCATATGCAATTGACCTATATCATATTTTGGTTGACTTAGGATGGCGGGACAACATTTTTAGAATAGTGTTGGGTGATGATAACGTGCCCATAAATAGATAATAATGCTTAAATCATGATGATTAATGTAATTGCTATGTATGTTTGAAATCATGATTTATGATTTTAATATTTGGCACGTAATCATGAGAAATAGGGTTGAATCATGCTTTAGGTGATACTTTGTTTATTATCATCATATAATACCTAATGCATGATTATTATTTAATGAATACATGTATTTCATGATCATAATGTGAAATTAATTCATATATGTCATTATGATCATGTAGGTTGTTGGGTTGATACTTAACCATGATAGAATTGCATGAATACAAGGGTTAAGTATATACAAATACCCCCTAGGATGCATCTCACACTCACTATAGGCTAACTTGATTGCAAACTTAGCATGGGTGAGATGTTAGGATGATACAAATGTCCACTAGTGCCTATAGCATTTAGATGGTCATTTAAAGCATCAAAATAGCAATAATAGACTAATCATGGGGAAGGCTTACGTTTAATTCATAGACATATTGCTCAAAGATCATGGTTGGATATTTCATATGTTTTCAAAACAATTTCTTAATCTAAAATCTATGTATTCATGTTTTGAAACAATTCAAAGCAAGACTAGGTCTTAAAATGGATACTCTTATGATCAAAAACCTAGTAGTTTTTAAAGCTTTTGGATTTTTGGAAAATACGTGGAAATATAATGATTTTTCATGAAAACCTATTTTTCACTGATAGATATACTTAAAAGAAATGTGTTCCCCAAATTTCATGATTTTTCGAATTTTCTAGAATTTTTAACGCATTTCTGAAATTCGGTCCAAAAATCAGGAAATCCTGAAAATCATGTGCCAGTCGACTGGTATCTGAACCAGTCGACTGATGGCCTATAAATCAGACTAGTTGAGGCCGAATTCAGGTTTTAGAGCAATTTTTGGTATTTTTCCTTCTAATATACTTGATGCCATGAGTTTTTAACTTAGTGTTAATCTTTTTGATGGTGTCAAAAGGGGAGAGATAATTATGTTTAAGTAAATTGTGATAGGGGGAGGGAGAAATTGTTAAAAAGTAATAGAGGGAGAAATTGTTAAAAAGTAATAGAGGGAGAAATTGTTAAAAAGTAATAGGGGGAGAAATTTAAATTGTATGGGGAGTTTCATGGATTAAGGGGGAGTTGCATGTTGCTATATCATGTTTTATGTTTACATACTTTCTTACCTTAGAAATTTTGTTAGTAATATATGAGAGATGTCCTAAGGCAATCGCCTTATGTATGAACCATTTATATGATAAATGAAGATTCACTATTTGAGTATACATGTTTAATGTATTTGATTGGATCTTAAACTCATTCTTGAATGTCAACGTCACGATTCACGATGAGAGAATTTGTGATTGGATCACAACTAGTGAGTATCTCTACATGTGTAATTGTGATGTATCGGAATTATCCTAGTCGATGAATTGATGGATTTGGACACCATCAATTCGCCGAGACTAGCACGAGGTATACTCCTTGGTGTATCCAAGCGGTGATTCTCACCGGCCGAGACATTGTGATGTCCGAGTTAATCGTGGATGCTAGTTATGGTAACTAGTTCATTGGAGTGACCAAAGTAAGACTTCATATGGTTCTCTGCATATATAGATATGTCAATGAAGTTCTTCTTGTGGCTTAAGTGCGATGTTCCTTTGACTATCTTGATCATGGAGACTTATGCTTTGACATCTTAAGCAAACATCTCCGAGGAGATGTGGACCTGGGATGATTGGGTATAAGTCGAAGTGATCGAAGGTGTTTGAATAGCCTATAAAGGATTCACCACTCCTTGTGAGGAGATGTATACCCATGGCCTCTCGTCGGATTGTTACTAAAGTCTTTGGCCAAAGCATTACATGTTTAGAGTAAAGTACTCTTCGATACATGTGGAGTAACTAGAATCCGTAGGACGAGGAAATGATACTTGGGCTAGGTGTGACGTAGTCAGCCTAGTGGGGACTGACACAATAGACCATGTCCTGAACCAAGTGGGTATAAGATGAGTGAAGGGAATGGGGCACGATTCATTCGAGCTACTAAAGGGTTTCAGAAATAGTTCTGGATCAACCGTTGATCTTTTCGGTTAATTGGGGATCATGATGTACTACTAGGTGCCACTCATGATCGTTCTATAATTAATGTTTAATTATAGACGGCCAACATAAACCGAGAACCTATTTGGTCACACGCACAACGAGTGTAATCCAAAGGATTTAAAACGAGCTTGAGAATGGGATTCTCAGACCGAGAGAAACTATGTTTGGTTGGACCAAACATAAAGCGAGCATGAAATTGTTTCAGTCGCAATGGAAGCGTGGATGGGTCGTGTCTTATGAAGACATAATGGATGGACCAAAATGGTTTGGTTCTAATCCAATGGATGAGAATAAACCAAAGGGTTTGGTTTATATTAAACGAATGAACCAAAGGTTGGTTCGGTTCGTTTTAACTTAAAATAAACCATCATGGTTTGGTTTATTTTAACTTATCTTAATGGAGCGGGTTAACGGGCTTTATGGATATGATCCATTAACCATTAAGAGAATTAGTTCTCTATAAAATAGGGCTTAAACCCTAATCCATAAACCCGAATTAGAGTTGCCGCCCAACCTAGTTGTGCCGCCCCCTCCCTCTCCTCCACTAGTCGGCGCCAACCCTAGGTGTGCCGCCGTCCAACTTGTTGCCGGCGACCAAGCTTCAGCCGGTGAACCTCCGGCGACCCTCCGGTGATCTCCTATAGGTTTGGCATCAAGGTGAGCCTTTTCTTTCCTTGGTTGGCCGGCGCCTATATCCTCCACCAAGCTGTCCAGTTTTCTGGACAGCTTCTTCTCCTCTCGTCGGAGCGTCGTTTGGACGACGGTTAGTACTCCTACAGCGGCTAACTTACCGGGGATTTGATCTCCGGTAATCCTCTGAGGTGGGGGACGAAGGATTCGTCAAACGGTTGACGAATACCTCTCCGGAGAAGCGAGTTTTGAGAACTCGTTTTAGGATCCGAATTTGGATTCGGATCGTGATCATCTCTCGATCACTTCGTCTTTAACACGAGGCTAGTAACCCGTGCGAAGACGAAGCTCGTGACTTAGCGAAGTCATCCCGAGGAGCTCGGCGTGGATACGGATAGAGACGATTCTTACGAGGATCGTTCCGGTTGATGCCGTTCCCGCTACACGTCATACGGAAGGTATAACGTAGATAATTTTCTTTTATTGCAAATTTTAATTTACGGTTATGTCTACACTTGTTGTAATAGCATGCGTGTGTTGTGTGTGTTGTAATAAATATAGATTTATTATTTTTTATTGCTTCCGCTGTGCTCATGTTTACAAAACATGATCGAACACACACACGCCGCGGTGCCGGAAACCCAACAAATTTTTATCAAATGTTTTTACCTAACTTAAACGGATTGTCACACATCAAAAAGGGGGAGATTGTTAAGGCAATCTCTTGCTGTAATATGGTTTTGATGGTGTGGCAAAGGGTTTAAGTTAGGTTGTTATTGTGATTTGATATGTGCGTTGAAGTCGTGCAGGGCTTAGTAATTCGCACATGGAGCCATGGCGAGTTTCACATCTCATGACTCGTGCTTTGAGTCGGTGAAGGATAGCTTTGCGGAAGCCGTGCATTTGGAGCATCCGAGGGACCGCCGGACGAGGAGCTTGGAGTGAAGCCGGAGGAAGTAGACTTCGAGACAAGAGACGCGAAGGAGCATTGCAGTCGTCTGATCTGCGAGGGGCGTGGCGCGACGAAGAGAACCCGGCGAGGACTCAGGATGAGTGAGCGATTGTAACCCGGGAAGGGTAGCTCTTAGGTGAAACTTGGCCATTTTGGCCAAGTGTCGGATGGGTTTTCGACACCGGTGCCATGTCATGGCGATCATCGCTCTCGAATCGATGGGTCGATCAACCGTATAATACCGATTTAATGCTTAGCGATCATTTGCCGAGGAATGGCGTGATCGATGGCACGTGCGGGCACGCGCAGAATGGAGTCGACTCGATTGAGCACTCGATCGATCGAGTATCGATCGATGGTAGTATCGATCGTGATGCGATCTATCGTTGGATGGTATCCAACGTGGAAAGCGGTCGTTATTGGGCAACGGCTATAGGACCAGTCGACTAATTGAGGGCATCAGTCGACTGATCCTGTGTCAACGGGAAGAAACCCTCTTCCTCTATAAAAAGGAAGGGGATGGGGCTTTGGGAGGTTAATGCTTGAACGCCCAACTACTCCCAAAGTGCCCTAAATGATTTCCCACTCTTCTACTTGCTCTAATCTTCATTCCATTGTAGAAGAGTGATCTTTGTGTAAAAGAGGTTACCTCCACCTAGCTTTGTGCAAAGGAGAGATCTAGTGGATAGATTGCGGAGTGATTCACCGTGGACGAATCGGACCGTGGATTAGCGGCGTAGCCGTGAACCACGTTACATCTCGTGTTTGTATTGCTTGTTTATATTTTGCTTGTCTTAATTTATATTTGCATATTCCGCTTGCGCTAACATTTTGTAGACGAGCAAAATACGACATACAAACGTAAGAGGGCTATTCACCCCCCTCTAGCCGGCCAACCGATCCCCCAACAGTTGATTCTGATTTGTGTGGTCCTATGTCTATCCAGGATAGAAGTGGTTTTGAATATTTTGTCTCTTTTATAGATGATTATTAAAGATATGGATACATTTACTTGATGCGACGCAAGTCTGAATACTTTGACAGGTTCAAAGAATTCAAGGCTGATGTGGAGAAACGTCAAGGTAAAAGTATCATGACACTACAATCTGATCATGGCAATGAGTACCTCTTGGGAGAGTTTAGGAATTACTTATCAGATGTTGGGATTCAATCCCAATTGTCTGCACCTGGCACACTCCAGCAGAATGGTATAGCGGAGCAAAGGAATAGGACTCTTATGGAGATGGTTAGATCGATGATGAGTTATCCTGAGTTGCCAGATTCATTATGGGGGTATACTCTGGATATGGCAGTATATATTCTTAACTTCGTACCATCTAAATCAGGGCCTTCTACTCTCATAGAATTATGGACTGGGCGAAAGCCTAGTCTGAGACATATTCGAATTTAGGAGAGTCCAGCACATGTGCTGAAGGCAGATGCTGGTAAGTTGAAACCTCGTACAGAAGTGCGCATGTTCGTAGGCTATCCTAGAGGAACGAAAGGTGGTTTATTTTATAGTCCTAGAGATCAGAGGGTGATCATTAGAACAAATGCCAAATTTTTAGAGGAAGACTATGTGATGAACCACAAGCTCATGAGTAAGATTATTCTGGAGGAATTGAGAGGGGAAGTCACTACTTCAGTACCACCGGTGCAAGAGGATATACCACAAGTGATTGCACCGCGTGTCACAGAGGATACACAGATGATACCTCATCGTAGTGGGAGGGTTGTTAGACAACCTGATAGATCTATGTTCTTGGGAGAATCTTCTAATTTAGTCCCTGGTAGATCCAAGTACCAACTGATACAAGAGATCATAAAGGAGGTAGAAGTTGATGTCTCCTAGATTGCATCAGAGAATGACCTGGTAGATCCTTTCACTAAGGCCCTTCCAGCGAGAGCTTTTGATAGGCATGTGGAGGGAATGGGAATCAGATGTATGGCAGTATGAGGACAGCATAGTCTTTTAGTATAAGTGAGAGATTGTTGGGATGTATATTGAAAAGTCTATCTTTTGTATGAACATCTTTATTTTTGAAATAAGAATCACATGATCATTGTTTGCATATTTATGGTTATGCATATTGTTTGATACATTACATTGTAGATAACATGGTGTGTAGTGTCACACGGGAGATCATGTTATCGGTTCCTTGTAGAGAATAAGTAAAGGCTCACAATCGAGATGGTTTTGGACAAACCATTGGTATGGTTGTAGTGTAATTTGGTATTGGTTTGTCTTGACCATAGAATTATACTAGTACACTTTGTGTGTATTGAGTAGGATCGACTTAGAGGCGATTCAATTTATTGTTGACTGCATAATTGAATCAAACCTCGGATATTATGGTGTGCATGCTCTTAATCCCGATATAATAATGGGCACATGTATTTATTTCTTTGATTTACCAATGGGCGAGATTTATAGATTAAATCGATAGGCTCGGTAAGTTGGAAAATGATATTATTTACATAGTGTGCCATTGATTATAGGAGGAAACCGTGTCCTATATATTAGGATGATGATGTCCCCTTGAGAAGCTCATAAGGATCATCATGTAAACACTGCAGGTGGACTTGGTCCGGCATTATGATAAGGTTGAGTGGTACTACTCATGGAGTTAGATGTTGATTAATTAATCGTCAGTAAATTAATTAATTGACGAACATTCGAGATCTTAAAAACGGGGAGATATTTGTACAATTAATATATGGAGCCCATATTTATTTATGGGGGTTGGTGAGGTAGATCAATGATAATCCTCTAATAGAATGGATTATCATTAATGAATCGAACTTTATGTGGGCTAGATCCATTGGGTGGCCAAGATCCAACTCCTCCTCATGGTTCCTATTGTAGCCTATTAAAAACCTCATGAAAGCCTAGATTCGATGGTGGAGAATGAAAGCCTAGATTCGACGGTGGAGATTCAAAGGAGGCTTAAGCCTAACTCTATAAAAGGTGGATCTATGGCTTGGGTGTGTGATCAGAATTTTGGTTCAAGGGTTTTGCTTTTTGGCGTGAGAGGCTTGGGAGGCTAGAGGTGGTTCTAGGGTTTTGCTTCCTTGGTTTGGGCGGCAACCTACCTAGGGTTTTGCTTCCTTGGTTTGGGCGGCACAACTTCTCCCATCTCATTGTCGGCGCACCACCTTCATCCTCTCCCTTGGCCAGCGGCAAGAGTTAGGCTTTCTTCCCTTGGAGCTCTTGGCCGGTGCCCATCATCATCTCCATCTCCCTCTCCTTGGTGGCCGGCGGCAATAACAAAGAGGAGGAAGAGGTTTTATCTTCCTCCAAAGGGTTTGTGTTCAGAACTAGATAGGAGAAGAAGGGAGCATATTATCTTCCTTTGTTCAGAGAGAACAAGGAAAGGAAGATACGTGATCTAGGAGACTTCATCTCTTGGAGGATCGTTGCCCACACAACGTCCAAGAGGAGGATAGGACATACGATAGAAGACCAAGAGGTAAACAAGAGATATAATTCTTGTTTTGATTTCCTTTTGTCTCTTTGTTTGATGTATGTAATTGCATGTGGCTAATTTACTTGGACCCCGAAGATAAATATAAAAACCGGTGATTCGTACATCATCTATTCCGCGGCTAGTCGAGGAAAAGAGTTAGGTTGCTTGAACAACTAGTTTGTTCAAGAGACCACTCTAATCGAATAACACGATGATGGATCGGTTGCTTGGGTAATCCATCATCGTCTTTGATTAATTTTTTTTTAATCTGGGGACATAGATGGGATCGCCATGCACAAGCGACCTAGTTGAAGTCGGAAGTGAAGCTTCATCCCTTCAAGTAAGGGCTTGGAGAGAAGGCATAGTAGTATGGAGCATGGTTCCCTCTATCTACAAGGGTCAAGGAACTTTTATTATTCCCCCAACCAAGTGCAATGGGGAGGGGTGAAGCACTATTTGGCCTATCCAAGGTATTCTTTTTATTATTATTCTCTCGACCAAATGCAGTGGAGAGGAGCAAAGTTCTATTCGACCCGACCAAGGTATTCTTTTTTATTATTATTCCCCTAACCGAGTACAACGGGAAAGAGTGGAGTTCTATTTTACCCGGCCAAGGTATTCTATTTATTATTATTCCCTCGATCGAGTGCAGCGGGGAAGAGCGGAGTTCTATTCTGTCTGACTAGGATATCCTTTTTATAATTTCCCCGGACTTGATAAGGGGGATGGACTCTACCAATCCGAGGCAATTTGTAAGCCCTCGACCTGGTTGGAGTGCGTCGAAGAGGTATATTTCTTCCAAACTTGAGAAGAGGGGTGGACTCTGCCCATCCAAGGCAATTTGTAAGCCCTCAACCCAACTGGAGTGCGTCGAAGAGATATAATTCCCTCGGACTAAGAAGCGAAGTGAACTATGTTGGAGGATCAGTGGCCGGCTAGAGGGGATGAATAGCCCTTTTTGTATGATGTCATAGACGATGGAATTCGATCGTTGATCGTCTACAATTACTATTAACGCAACGGAATAATAAAAGACAATGCAAAGAGAAACAGGGAATATAAATGCTAACATGTTAATGTAACGTGGTTCACGGCCTTGATGCTAATCCACAACCTGATTCGTATAGCGAATCACTCCCTTCAAATCCACTAGTCTCTCCTTTGCACCAAGCTAGGTGGAGGTAACCTTTCTTACAAGAAATCACTCCTCTTACAATATGATTGAAATAAACTCAAGGAAGACGAGGAAATTCGTGTTGGGCACTTGGGAGATGTTTAGAGTAGAAGCATTAACCCCCCAAGATGACCCAAGGCCTCTTCTTATAGGGAAGAGGCCATTCTTCCCGTTGGGCAGGCGGCAGTCGACTGATGCCTCGATCAGTCTATTGCTACTGTGGCCATTGCCTCGCAACGGCTTCTTCCATATTGGATTTCAACTAATGGCTCCCACATCAGTCGATTGATCTTCCCATTAGTCAACTGATTGAGCTAACAGTCGAGTGCCCGAAGTGAGCAGTCGACTCTCCAATGTTCTATGCCCGAAATCCTCACGATCAGTCGATTGCTGCCATCAAGAATGATCGATGAGCCTGATACGATCGCTAATCCTTGGCTCAATCGGATAGAAACTAGACCCGAACACCAGTCGAGTCTTCAATCGACTTGGAGCAGTCGACTGTCATATCATGGCAATCGACTAATGTGGGGAAACCCATCCGACACTTAGCCATTTGGCCAAGTTCACCTAAGAGCTACCCTGTCCCGGGTTACAATCGCTTACTATCATCTTCTCTTGGAGTCCCTTGTCTTGAAGTTCTCTTCGTCCAGCCACGTTCCTCGGATGCGCTAAGTGCACGGCTTCGCAGCGCCATCCTTCGCATCTCGCCCTGAAGTCTACTTCCTTCAGCTTCACTCCAATGTTCCTCGTCCGAAGGTCCCTCGGATGCACCAAGCGCACGGTTTTCGCAATGCTATCCTTCACCGACTCAAGGACCGAGTCATGAGATGGTGAATCTTGCCAATGCTTTGTCAATCCATCCATGTGCGAATTACTAAGTCTTGCACGACTTCAACGCACATATCAAATCCATAATCAACCTAACTTAAACCCTTTGCCACAAACATCAAAACTGATTGCCCTAACAATCTCCCCCTTTTTGATGTGTGGCAATCCGTTTAAGTTAGGTAAACCATTAACATAAAAACATAAGACAAGAAAGCATGTAAATAAACATGAGTATAAAAACTCCCCCTTAAACATGCAACTCCCCCTTAAGACATGCTAATTTCTCCCTTAGCATGATTCACTTAAACCATTAACATTCTCCCCCTTTGACACCATCAAAAACATTATATAAATGTTATACAAGCATGACATCAAGTCTAATGGAAGAAAATATCAAAAATCAACTCAAAAATATGATAAAATAGGTTACTGTGCTCATGCACAGTACATCAGTCAACTCAATCAGAGCATCAGTCGACTGGCACCAAGTTTTCAGAAATTCTGATTTTTCGAACGAAATTCAGAAATGCACCAGAAATCATAAAAAATTCAAAAAATCATGAAAATTGAGAAACACATTTCTTATAAGTCCCTTTAACAGTGAAAAATAGTTTTTTTATGAAAATTCATTTAATTTCTAAACATTTGGCAAAAACTCAAAAATATTGAAAATCACTAAATTTTGTATCAATTTAAAAGCTAGTTTTGCCTTAGACATTTTTTAAAACATCAATTCACTGTTTGCAAAGTATAAAATGGTTTTAAATCAATTAAAATATCCAACTATGATCTATGGGCAATATGTCCATTGATTAAACATTTGCTTTCCACATAGTTAGTCTATGATTGCTCTATTGATACACTTAATGACCCATCTAAATGCCATAAGTATTAGTGGACCATTTGTATCATCCTAACATCTCACTCATGCTATGTTTTCAATCAAGTTAGCCTATAGTGAGTGTGAGATGTTCCTAATGGTATTTGTACTTAACCATCAATTTCATGCAATTTCTACCAAGGTTAAGTATCTATGTCCTAAAACACCCAATATGATCATAAGAACATGTATTATCAATCATGATCAAATATTTTCAATTATTGCATATCATGATCATAAAACAAACAATATTCATGATTTTATATCATGATCACATTATCATCACCCAACACTATAAATCAAAAAGTTATAACCCACATCATCCTAAGTCAACCAATTAACATGATATAAGTTAAGTCCAAGTATGGTTGACTAACCTAGGATTTTTCTAACCCTTAAGGATGGATTTGGGAACCCAATATAAATTCTTTCCTATAGGGTTCACCAAAAACTCCTTAGGGATGCATTTCCTAGATACCATTGTTGTTTTAGCTTGACCCCTAGCAATTAAACAATGATATGCTTTCTCATTCTTGGATCCCTTATATCCTAAGCCTTTCCTATTGAAACTAGCCCTTTGGCTCCCAATGATCATGTTCAAAGTGTTGGAGCCAATTGTGAATTTTTCTAAGGCCTTAGTTAAACGATCTACCTTTTCCCTTAAGACCTTATTTTCCTCAATACATGCATCATTAACATCAAAAGGAACATAATCAACATGTGAGCATGCATTTGCTAGTTTTTCTTCTAGAGCCTTAATTTCATTTTGTATGCATTTATTTCTATTTTTCATTTTAAATAAGTCCCTATTTAAACTTGAAATCATGGAAATAATTTTCTTAGGGGAAAGATTTGTTACCATAATTTCCATATCCTCTTCCTCCGATTCCGATGAGGATGAAGATGAAGCTCCCCCTTGACTTGAGCTCTCCTCCTCACTTGTGCTTCTTTCTTCTTGCTCGGAGGATGAGGTGGAGTCCAAGTCTTCTATTGCTATTAGGTCAAGGCTTGTGAAGGCTTCTTCTTCTTCCGATGAGGATGATGGATCATCCCATGTGGCCTTGTGTGCCTTAGCCTCCTTTTTCCTTGGTTTTCTTTTCATCCTCCTTCTTCTTGTTCCCTTTCTTCTTTTCTTCTTTTCTCCTCCTTTCTTCTTTGCTCTTGTTCAAGAGGGGACAATCATCTCTTATATGTCCCTCTCCTTGGAAATTGTAGTAAATTATCTTCCTCCTTGGCCTTCTCCTCCTATCATTAGATTTGTTAAATTTAAAATTTTTTAATGCACGCCTTACCTTCCTTACCATATATGCTTCCTCATTGTTATCCATTGATGAGGAGGAGGAATCTTCATCCGATGAGGAAGGTGGCATCTCCTTCTTCTTCTTCCCCTTGCTTGCTACTAGTGTCACTCCCCTTGATGGCTTGATTTGCTTTTCTACTACTCCTTCAAGCCTTGTTTCATTGAATTCCATGGTGGAGAAAAACTCTTCTAGAGTGCTCACCTCTAGATTCTTCAAAATACAAAAAGAGTTCACAATGGAGCTCCACTTCGATGATCGGGGGAAGGCATCTATGGCCTTCATGATCATGTCTCTATTGGAGAGCTTCTCCCTTACACTTGTTAGGCCATTTATAGTCTCTTTAAAGTGTGAATGTAAAGATGTTACCTTCTCCCCTTTATCGAGTTTGATATTATTGAGTTGGGAGCGGAGGACATCTCTTCTTGCTAACTTTGCCTCGGAGGTGCCCTCATGAAGTTCTACAAGCTTTTCCCACATCTCCTTGGCGCTTGCACACTCTCTAATCTGGTTGATCTCTTGTTGGGGGAGTACATTGAATAGATGGTGCTTGGCCTTTGAATTCGCCAAGTGCTCCTCTCTTTGTCTTTTGGTCCATCTTGACTTCTCTAGTGGCTCCCCTTCCTCATCCCTAGGCAACTCGAAATTGTTTTCCATAATTAACATTATATCGAAGTCGGTTTCGAAGAATACCTCCATTCTCTTCTTCCACCAAGAGAATTCGCCTTCAAATTTGGGTGGATGAATGTTGGAGCCGGCCATTGTAGTTGATTGTAGTGGCGGTGAGTCCGGTGACAATCTCCTCGCTCTGATACCACTTATTGGAGGATCAGTGGTCGGCTAGAGGGGGTGAATAGCCCTTTTCGTATGATGTCGTAGATGATGGAATTCGATCGTTTATCGTCTATAATTACTATTAACACAACGGAATAATAAAAGACAATGCAAAGAGAAATAGGGAATACAAACGCTAACACGTTAATGTAACGTGGTTCACGGCCTTGCCGCTAATCCACGACCCGATTCATATGGCGAATCACTCCCTTCAAATCCACTAGTCTCTCCTTTGCACCAAGCTAGGTGGAGGTAACCTTTCTTACAAGAAATCACTCCTCTTACAATATGATTGAAATAAACTCAAGGAAGAGGAGGAAATTCGTGTTGGGCACTTGGGAGATGTTTAGAGTAGAAGCATTAACCCCCCCCCCCCCCAAGATGACCCAAGGCCTCTTCTTATAGGGAAGAGGCCATTCTTCGCGTTGGGCAAGCAGCAGTCGACTGATGCCTCGATCAGTCGACTGCTATTGTGGTCGTTGCCTCGCAACAGCTTCTTCCACGTTGGATTTCAACCAATGGCTCCCACATCAGTCGACTGATCTTCCCATCGATGGCGATGGAGCTAATGATTGAGTGCGGCGGCAATCGACTCTCCAATGTTCGCAGAAACCCTCATGACCGATCGACTCGCCATCGCCAGCTGATCGATGGTTTGGCGATCGTATCAATCCCCGATCACGAGAAACTAGACTCGAACACCAGTTGAGTCTTCAGTCAACTTGGAGTAGTAAACTGTCATATAATGGCAGTCAACTGATGTCGGGAAAACCCATCTGACACTTAGCCATTTGGCCAAGTTCACCTAAGAGCTACCCCGTCCTAGGTTACAATTGCTCACTCTCATCTTCCCTTGGAGTCCCTTGCCTTGAAGTTCTCTTCGTCCAGCCACATCCCTTGGATGCACCAAGTGCACGGCTTTGCAGTGCCATCCTTCGCATCTCGCCCTGAAGTCTACTTCCTTCGGCTTCATGCCAATGCTCCTCGCTAGGCAGTCCCTCGGATGCACCAAGCGCACGACTTCTGCAATGCTATCCTTCACTGACTCAAGGACTGAGTCATGAGATGGTGAATCTTGCCAATGCTTTGTCAAGCCATCCATGTGTGAATTACTAAGTCCTACACGACTTCAACGAACATATCAAATCCATAATCAACCTAACGTAAACCCTTTGCCACACACATCAAAACGGATTGCCCTAACAAACTATGCCCATTCAAAACCATCAGTAAACCCTCGCTTAAGAAGTGGAGTGGACTCTACCCATCCGTAGCAATTTGTAAGCCCTCGGCCCAGTTGGAGTGCATCGAAGATGTACATTTCCTCTAGACTTGAGAAGCGAGGTGGACTCTTTCCAGCTGAGGTAATTCATAAGCCCTCGGCCCAGCTGAAGTGCGTCGAAAAAATATTTCATTACTCCCGGGGGAGGCCTTTTATAAGTACAGGGCCTGAAACTATGGTTTTCTTATGAAGTGTGGGTTACGAAGCGAGGTGTTTCTATATTCCCAGGAAAGGCCATTCTTAAGCCCTTGACCAAATGAGCTGATTTTTATATGAAGCAGGAGTTCGAGTCGGTATATTTCTTTATTTTTGAGTGATGCCATTTGTAAACCCTTGACCAGATGAGCCAATTTTTGTATGAAATGGGAGCTCTGAGGCGGCATATTTCCTTATTCCCGAGTGAGGACATTCATAAGCCCTTGACTCGGGTAAGTTGATTTTTCTATGGAGTAGAAGCTTCAGAGTGGCATAGTTCTCTATTCCCAAGAGAGTCGTTCATAAACCCTTAATCGGAATGGGGAAATTTCTCTATGGAGCATTTCTAAGCTGGGGAGGATAATTCTCGATGTATTGGCATGACCCCCAGAGGCTTCGGGAAATCTTCGAAGGGATGCTCGATGAGAGGTATGTGATGTTGATTAGATTATGCATATATCTTTGTATGAGCCTTTAAAAGAATAGAAAAAATATTGGGCTATTGATCGTCGCTAGAGGAGGGGGGGTGAATAGCATTTTTATACGTTGATAGAATTCATTCGTGTTCGTCTCTACAAAGCTTGTTATGCGCAATGGACTATATATAATAGCAATAACAAAAATGAAGACAAACACAAATACATAAGGATGTAACGTGGTTCGGAACCTCAAGGTTCCTACTCCACGGGTTCGGCTCGAATGAGCCCATGCGATGTCAAACACCACTATAATCACAAATACTTCTTCTCGACAATAAGTCGGAGGCGGAGAAACCTCGTACAAGAGTTTACAACAATAAATGAAAGTACAACAAGTAAATATAAATACAATACACAAAAACATGTAAAGAAAACTTTACAAATGCGCTTTTGGATGCTTGCTTGTTTGGTTGCTTGACCTGCACTTGGAGAACCTGAATTGCACCAGTAAATCGCCCCAAATCTCTCTAGTAATCGATGCCAAAATCCATCTCCATGAGCTGCTTTTATAACTTGCATTCGGGCTGGATTTCGCCTAACAGTCGACTGATCGAGACTATCAATCGACTGCTCTTGTAGTCGTTGTCTCACAATGGCCCGAGCCACGTTGGATAAGTTCCAACGGATAGACAATCAGTCGATTGATCGAGTCATCACTTGACTATCAAACCCTAACAGTCAACTCGAAAACTTTTTGTTCCCAAAAACTCGACCATCAGTCGACTTCCAGCCATAGCAGTCGACTTATCAGGCCATCAGTCGACTGCCCAATTCTGGCAGTCAACTGCCAAGCCATTTCCCTGCAGTCGAGTGTTCGACTCATATCAGTCAACTGATACCAATACCAGTCGACTGATAACCTCATCCATGAGGTTTTAACACCAAGTATGATGCCCTCATACTTGCTAGACCACCCTTAGCCTAGACCTAAGCCTTCTAGCCACCTCCGTCAGCCTTACGCCTATCGGATCCCTCCAAGTCATCCATGACTTGTTCATCCATATGCTATCCTTTAGGTGCTTCCATCGGCTATTCTCATGCTAAGCTAGTCTATACCGCCAATGCACATTGGTCTTACGCTGCCAAGACTCCCGCTTGGACTTTACGTCGCCAACCACTGGACTTATGCTGTCAAGACTCCACCCTTAGACTTTACGCCACCAATATCACCCCTTGGACTTTTCCTTGCCAACCCATGTTAGACTTTCCATTTGTCAAGACTCAAGCTTGGACTTTCCCTTGCCAAGACCCATGCTTGGACTTTCCTTGCCAAGTGTCCCACTTGGACTTTCCATGCCAAGTACCCATGACTTAGACTTTCCCATCATATGGTCAACCCCATGTCAACCATATAGTCAAACAATGGTCAACCCATCGTCAAACATCAAAATACTCCTCGAGTCAAATTCGAGTCCAATCAATCATGACCCGGGTCGATTGTACCAATAATCTCCCCAAAACATTGTCAAACATCAAAATACTACTCGAGTCCAACTCAAGTCTAGTCAATCATGACCTGGGTCGATTGCACCAAAAAAAACCCATGAAAAGAAATGAGTAATTTGATCGTCACAAAAATTTATGTAAGCGTACAACTCAATACCTAGATAAGAGAGGTACAAATGTTCAAGAAGAAAGGGGTCGAGGTTCTTTTTCTGTGATCATCTTGGCGAGGGGAAGGGGTGAGCACCACCTTTACAGGAATAGGTTGTGGCAAATATAGCTATCGAAGGGTGGCCTTGTACATTTCACGAGTGTGGCATAGGTTGTGTTATCAAACCGTCCACTCTTGCCGAAGGGTGTACGCTTAGGTTGTCGCGAACCACAGTCCAGTCTTGAGGGTCTCCACAAGACCCTCAAGTTCCTTAATCCATAGCCACTCGAGAGTGGGGGATCCCAGTGTTGGAAACTCCCGTTCCATGAAACGAGTGATGCAGGTCCGCAAACTACAAAGAGTAGAGGGTAGTCCCTAAAAGGAGATATACAACAAAGGATAAAGGAGAGAATGACTACTATATAGAGAGGGGTGGTATTTGTAGAAACAACAGACAAGTACCAGGAAATGGCAATGTGCTTTGAGTGGCGATCCAGTGGGATGAAATAAATGAAGGGGAATAAGGATAAGGAGGGAGTGTCTACTAACTCAAATTCATTTAAGAGGGCCTTAAATGTGTTAGATAAGGACTCAAGATTTGCTAACAAAAAGAGATATGAGGAAGGATGATTGAGGTCAGCTATCTTAAGTAGAGAGAAGGGTATGTGACTACATTTATTATAAGTGCCAAAGAGATGTAATTCCTTTTCTAAGAAAAGACAAAAAAATTACAAAGAGAAACCCTAGGGAATGTGCACCCTAGGGAGATCATTCTAAAAAATCAAGTGAGTATTGTTGGATCGAGAAGCGAGCTAGAGGGGGGTGAATAGCGAGCATAATTCTTTCTTTTTTTTCGACATTAAAACCAAAGTAAGCACAGCGGAAGTAAAGACAATAAAAGAAAGTAACACTTTTTGTTTTTACTTGGTTCACAACCGAGTGGTTGCTACTCTAAGTCCCCGCGATCCTAGACTACATACGATGGATGGGGCAATCCACTAAAACTCTCCTCCTCATTAGAGGTAAGAGACGACGATTATAAAACCAAAAGTAGAGGAAGAGACAACAAGCCTACCTCTCCTCTTAGTAAATGAAAGCACAATTAAAGTAACGACAGCTATGAAATAACTCTACCGACTAAAGGTTTGGAAGTTTGGCGTCACGTCGGTGTTACGGCGGCATAGCATTGTCGTTGAAGCTTAGCGTTGGTGGAGCACTTTGGGAGCAAGATTAGATGATCCAAAGAGGTGAAAAACCTCCTCTTTTATATCCCTTCAAACCCTAGCTCGTTGAGATCCAAATCTGGGTCAAAGCTCCTCATCACCCCACTTTTGGTGGAGCTTATCTTGACTTTCTTCGAGCTGATCAGTTTGAATAGCAGTCAACTGATGGTAGGATCAGTAGAATGCCAATAGCCTTCAGTCGAATGTTGGTTTGGTCACTGACCTACAGCAAAGAGTTAGCACAGAAATGTCGAGTAATGGACATTACGATAGTTCCTTACCATCCGATCTCGACCTAGACCTTCCCCCGGATGTCTTAGTCGGATCGCCGCCTAAGTTCGCCCCCATATGGAGGACACAGCCTCACCATTACTCTACACTCAGTGCTTACCTCTGGTCCTCCTGACCTGTCGCTTAGCTTCCGATCACCACCGAGGTTCCACGATGTTAGTGCAATTGGCCCAGGTCACGATTGACCAGGACTCGAGCTTGGCTTGAGAGATGTTTTGATGTTAGACAAAAACATATGACAACGTAATTGTCAAGGTAAAGTCCAAGTCATGGGTACTAGGCATGGAAAGTCCAAGTGGGACACTTGGCATTTGGGAAAGTCCAAGTCTTGAGTACTTGGCACAAGGGAAGTCCAAGCATGGGTCTTGGCATGGAAAGTCCAACATGGGTTGGCAAGGGAAAGTCCAAGCTTGATTCTTGGCATTTGAGAAGTCCAAGGGGTTTAATATTGGCGGTGTAAAGTCCAAGGGTGAAGTCTTGGCAGCATAAGTTCAATGGTTGGCGTCGTAAAGTCCAAGCGGAGTCTTGGCGACGTAAGTCCAATGTGCCTTGGCGGTGTAGACACCGTTAGCATGACATAGCCGATGGAAGCACCTGAAGGCTAGCGTGATGGATGAACAAGTCATGGATGACTTGGAGGGATCCGAGAGGCGTGAGGCTGATGGAGGTGGCTAGAAGGCTTAGGTCTAGGCTAAGGGTGGTCTAGCAAGTATGGGGGCACCATACTTGGGCTAAAACCTCATGTTTGAGGTGTGGCCGCATGGTCAACTAGGTGAGAATTGCTCTAGCAATGATGTCATAGGTCGGCAATGATCGATGGGTCGAAAAATGATCGATCTTATGATCACCGATCGTGCTCGTGGAAATCGGCACGTATCGGAGTGAAAAATCGACTGGTCGAGTGAGGCTCCATCAGTCAACTGATGGGTATCATCAGTCGACTGATGATGGATCTGTTGGACTTATCCAATGTGGATCTAGCCGTTGTCTCACGACAACAGTGGCATCAGTCGACTGATGGTCCCGAGTAGTCGACTGATCGACTTTTTTCAGCACAGGTTGAAGCTTTATAAGGAGCTCATGATGGAGAAAAATGGTATGGTTTCTTGAGGGCTTTTGGGGCGATTTGCTGCTGCAAATCAGGGTCTCCAAGTTGATATCAAGCAACCAAGCGATCAAGCATTCAAGAGCATTTGTAAAGTATTTTCTTTACTTGTATTACTTTGTATTTCATTGTATTTGCTTGTAGCATTTTGATTATTGTTGTAATCATATTGTACGAGGTTTCTCTACCTCCGGATTGTTCCGAGAAGGAGTGTTTATTAGTGGTTGTGTGTGCATCACTAGAGCTCGTAGAGCTCGATCCGTGGAGTAGGAACCTTGAGGTTTCGAACCACGTTAAACAATTGTGTTTGCGTGTTTGTCTTGCTTTTCGTTATTATTATTATTATTCCGCTGCGCATAACGAGTTTGTAGAGACGAACGTGAACGAATTCCATCATCGTACGAACACGTCGCTATTCACCCCCCCCCCTCTAGCGGCCTCAAATCTCCTACACTCGACTCCCACGAGGTTCTTCTGGTGTCGCCCGACCACCACGGTTTCTCGTCCTGAGATTCTCCGGGTGTCACTGACCTTGGGCTCATCTTAATACAATTCTTGCACACTCAACACAGCACATGATATAACAATAATAGCTTAACTTTGAACCTTTGTCATAATCAAAACATATGTTCGATTATCTGGTGCCCCTACACCAACAAGTATAGGACAACCCACCATCAAGAAGAGGGGGCCATTGTTCGGAGAAGAGGCACCTTCAATCTCATCTGCCTTGGCATGCAGGGTAGCAACTTTGGCAACCAGGGCTCATTCTTGTTGGGATATCTCCTCCAGTTAATGAAGGGCCTCGACTTGTTGACGACCCAGCTCCACCAAATGCCAAATGGGCGCCACCCACCAACCACTCATCTCTACAACATGGGTAGCTACTATCCCGTGTCAAATGTTCCTCACCATGACTTCGCCACAGAGTGTAGAGGAGAAGTGGAGGGGCACAGCCCGAGAGGGGTCCCTCCCTAGAGGGTTGGAGGAAGAGGAACCTGAAGTGGAACACAAGACTACTAATAGAATAGCAGTCGTGGAAGCATCCTTGTAAGGAGTTGAGAATATAGACCTGAGTGGTGTTTGTGGGGGGTGGCGGCCCCAGTGAGGTCATCTATGATAGTGCAAATAAGATTCACATATCTCCACAATTGTATGATATTGTCCACTTTGGGCCTAAGCCCTCATGGTTTTATTTTTGGGATATACCCAAAAGGTCTCTTACCAATTGAGATTTCTTTTCATCTTATAAGTCCATGATCTTTTCTATGTCTTACCAATATGGGACTTTGATTGTATTTCCAATACTCCCAACAACTCCTCCCTCAAACGAAGGACCACATTGGGCCCCTCTAAGCCTATTCGTCCTCAAAGGACTTCCTCTGCTTAATGTATGATACTCAACCCACAGGGTCTTCCTACCCATTATCTGGTCCTCCTGACTCAGCTAGACTTCCTACCAGTTGTCCAGTCCTTTTGACCCAACTAGACTTCCTACCAGTTGTCCGGTTCTCCTGATCCAATTAGACTTCCTGATTGGTGGGTGGTTCTCTTGATATGGACATGGGAGCCCCACTTTCTTCATTCGAGGTGCATGGCTTGACATCGACCATAACTTTGATACCAATTGTTAATGCAAATAAGATTCACATTTCTCTACAATTGTATGATATTGTCCACTTTGGGCCTAAGGCTCATGGTTTTATTTTTGGACTATACCCAAAAGGCCTCATACTAATGAAGATATATTTTGATCTTATAAGCCCATGAACTTTTTTATGTCTTATCAATGTGGGATTTTGATTGTATTCCTAATACTCCCAACATTCTAAAGCTTGCAAGAAGCGGGGGTGTGGGCCCTGACCAAGATGCAAGTTTAGAAAACCTATGCAAAGGCGTAGGGAAAGCAACAAAAGGTGGAAGATTTGAAAGTCCTAGGGCCTCAGCCCCAAAGGAAGCGATGTCATCATGGGGAAGATGATAGGGAGGCATTGTGCATAAAGAAAGAATTGTGTGTGTGTGTGTGTGGGGGGGGGGGGCGGGCACATGCAAGTGACAAGAGTCTCCCTCATAAGCCCTTTTTATGATCTAATTTGGGAAATATCGACAAAGGAAGAAATGAATGGAGGAGGAGGGCACTTTTGAGGGGAGGGGAGTTATAGGAAACTAAAAAACACAGTACTACCATTAATGAGACCTCTCGATATCTTACCGTTCTAATTACAAGAATTGTAGATGGGGCGGGGTAACCTAAGAAGAATCACCCTACTCATAGAGGAGGAGATTTTTACTAGTTTTCATAACATTACAATGGAAGGAAGGAAGGAGGGGGAATCGGAGATCCCGATAAAGATTATTGGGTCTGACGCTGCAATAGGAGAAGACACAATCCTCGGGATACCTTTGGTAATTGATAAGTAAGGTCCGAGGATATCCCCCAACTTCTCATATGATAATGAGAAGGTTGGCCTATCCATCCACCTCCACTAGGTTGGTTTTCTCTCACCCCCAATCGAGTCGAGGAAGGTGGGGTCATTATCGCGTAAGCGACCACATTTCCCTCCATTAGCAAATGCCCTGGACCGAATGTGAAGCTTAAGCAAAGGAGTGTTTCTACGAAAGTTCTTAGGAAGGGGAAGCATTCTGAGGTTAAGCATCTCCCCTCTATTAATTCTTGATACTAGAAGGAAACCTTGAATCACATCTTCACTGGACATCAAAAGAAAGGTAGGGAGCCGAGAGTAATATCCCTCAATGAGAAATTATAAAGAGAGAAGAGGGGAGAAAGGGAGGCCCTACCTCCCCCTAAGTTTGTGTGTGTGTGTGTGTGTGTGTGGGTGGGGGGGGGGGGGGTGGGGCTACTCTTTATAGCTTAGCAAAAGTAACCCGGGTGGTAGGTGGAGGCATTGACTATGGGGGTAAATAACCATAACACAAGAGTCATTATACGGAGGAAGGTGAAAATATTGTAGGAACCTTGAGGATTAGCTAGAGAGGGGTGAATAGCCTCTTTTGATTTCTATTAAATGTTAGCAGAAGCAAAAACAATAATGCAATTAAGAATAAAATTGAAAGACAACAAAAAGCAATACTTACAAAGATCTTTAACGTGGTTCGGAGACGACGCTCCTACTCCATGACAATCTGTAAGATGGATCAACCCTAGAAAGCCTTCACTAAAATCTCATTTTGATGATCACACCAAGGTAGAGAAGCCTTCTTACAATTACACTCTTCTTATTACAAGATGATGGAATTAAAATGGAGGATAAGAGGTTAAGATCACTAGAAAGCTTGGAGAAGGCTTGGTGAGCTTGAGAGCAAAGATTGGAATGAGAGCACTAGCCCTCTCAAGCTCCCCAAGGCCTCCTTTTATAGAGAAAAGGTTGATTTTTTCGTTGAGCCTGTCAGCAGTCGACTGCTGCATACCAGTAGTCGACTGCTGCCACTGTTGATCGAATCCAACGGCTTCTGATGAAGCCTGATCACGATCGTCACTGCCCAATAGAACTCTGCCCAATCGACTGCCCATACTAACAGTCGACTGATCAAGCCAGCAATCGACTACTCGAAGCAATCAGTCGACTCCAAATGTTTATGTGCCCATGTCCACTTCCATCAGTCGCTGCCCTTCCTGGCAGTCAACTGATCAAGTCGCCAGTCGACTGCCCAAAGCTGGAAGTTGACTGATGGTGGCACACGATCACAATCAAGCTGTTAGTTGACTGCTGCCAGTTGACTAGGTTATAACCCCAGTCAACTGTTCGAGTCTTCTGGACCCTCGAGTATCGAAAACTCGAGACCAGTCGACTGGTCCATAACCCCAATCGACTGACATACTTCAAGTATGATTAAATCATACTTGAAACCAACACCCTAAATCTAAACTCAACCTTCTAGCTCTTCCTTCATCCTTGCGCCTCCAAGATCCCTCCGAGTCCACGACTCTTTCATCCTTGCGCTTGCCTTCAAAAGCTTCCTTCAGTTTCACCATATTTCGGGTTTCTCCTTTGCCAAAGTCATCTTTTACGCCACCAAGAATACATGCTTGGACTTACACTGCCAAGACCTTGCCTTTGAACTTCCTTTGCCAAGGTTCGCTTGGACTTTATGTCGCGAAGACTACATGCTTAGACTTACGCTGCTAAGACCTTCCCTTGGACTTTCCTTGCTAAGATCTACACTTGGACTTCTCTTTACCAAGTCTTCACACTTGAATTTTTCTGTCACTAACACATTCACGATTAGATCACAAATATTGTCTAACTATAAATGATTGTCCAAGCATCAAAACACATAAATGCTTGGGGCATTATTGCACCAACAGATATTACTATCAAGAATAAAGGGGAGAAACAACCACACTTTTATGGAGGAGAGGCAAGGAGCCGACAAAAGAATGAGCCTTGTGAGCCCTGAAAGCTGAGTGGACCTTCCCAAACCCCCCCCCCAACCTTTTCAGGGAGTCAACTCGTGGGAAAGTAGTGAGGCTTAGACCTGGTTTTGTTCTTTTTTTTTCCCCTTATCGGATTAAAATAGAAAAGTTGAGCTTGTACCACTTGGGAATAAAATGGAACGATTTGAAAATCACAAATTGGGAGGGGGTGGGGGGAGGGGGAGGATAATAAAGTCACTCATGAAAGTAGGAATACAGAGGGATCAGACATTGTCAATTTGTAATGTAAAATTAAATGAAGAAAGTCCATTCAAATTATCTGCGTAGGAAGTCAAGGAAGGAATGGTTTCCAGAGGGGGAATACTCCCAAATTGAGAATCACCTAACGATCCCTTGAAACCCCATTGGACATAAACATACAATCATGCGAGGTTAGGCCTCTGTTGCTGGTCATTCTCTGGGGCACAACATTTTTCCCATGACTTGTGCAACGACATCAGTGAGTGGAGAATCCTAGCGCATTCCATAGAAAGGCGAAGAAGATCCCACGATAGCATTTGTAGACTTTCACCTAGAGCATGGGGATGGAAAGATAAGTTGGTGGTTAGTTCTCTGGCTCCCTAAGACACTTTTGGATTCAACCAGTTCACTTGAACCAATGCATCCAAAGAATGGCTAATAACCATCTTGAGTCAAGCCACCAGAGACCTCCAATCCAAGCAGTGAGAGAGGAGTAAGTCCCTCTCTTCCTCAACCCGGCACCTCCTATCGACTTCCTGGGCCAATTCTTCTTTCGGTTGAGCATTTTGCAAGGAAAGGTTCTCTTTTCCCTTGGAATCCTCTTGAACATGAGTCTTGTAGAAAGCCAATTCAGCCCGTAAAGATTCAGTAGAGTGGAGGGTCTCTTCGCGACATTCTAAGACTATGGTCATCTAATCCAAGGGACCGCTAACCCGACTTCATGAGTAAAGGAAGGAGCATTCCGTAGAGTTTCACTGTGATTAGTAGAAGGATAGGAGAAGAAGGTGCTTGCTCTGAATAATCCGCCAAGTGGCAAACTAACTCGTCGTAATTACTTTGAGTCTGCATATGTGAAATTCATATGGAGCTGGTGGGTAAGGACAAAAAAGAAAATAATACCTTCAATAGATAAATTTACCAAGGTTAGGGCGAAGTGCATGCACTCCAAAATTGTAGGGCGCCCTGAATATGCCATGAGGTGAAGTTCTTCGAGGGAAGGGGATTGAAGCAGTGCAAGGAAAGGTACTCGAGGTGACGGTAAGGGATTCTAGGTAGAGGCCCCCTTCGCGGCGAAAGGTAGAGGCGATTTAAAAGAAAAATGAGATGTTAGGAGATAGGCGTACAAAAAGGGGGGCCGACAATGTCAAAACAAGGGATTCAGGAACAACAGGACAAAAAGGGACACTTTACCAAAGGAGGGAGTTAAAATTATCCTGTGAGAAGGTCGTAGAAGAGGAGAAAGGGCATAGGGGGAGAATCACAGATCTCCAAGACCTCTAAGGAAGAGGATTCAACCCTCAAAAATTCAGAAGAGGCGCCAATCAGATGAGGGTGGAAAAAAGGCCTAGGAGGAGGCTCGAATGAGGAGACAGTACTAGATGTAGGAATCTCAAAGCACACAGGGATTTCCGGAGAGGCCCTAGTAGCACACAAGGATTTCCGGAGAGGCCCTAGTGTGTTTGGTAGGGGTTTGATCCGAGGATACAACATCAACCCTCGCCCTCGCAGTGAGGTTAGCAGATGCATTAATCTCTAAGGATGGTAACAAGATGAGGGGAGACGAAGGCCTGATCCCTACGAATTTTTTCTTCTTCTAGAATTCCACGAGGATATCTCAAACAAGTACCTACATAATGATGTCGAAAGCACAACACAGAGAGCACGAGGAGAAATGGAGTGAGCAAAGAGGTGACGATTGAAAGGGGTGGTGTATAATAAGGAAGAAGGATAAGTGGAAATATAAAAAAAAATGCAAGCAAGGAACCCTAAAAATATGGCAAGGGCATATATCGCAAGAAGAGACACGAAGGACACACAACCTTAAGAGGAAAACATGGTGAGACAAACAAGAATCAATCATTTAATGTCAGACATTTATATTTATTCGTCTAACTATTCGGGGGAGGGTGATATATGATGTGGATATAACTTAGTCTATGAGATACCAGGAATATTCAAAGACAAGGATAGAATCCTGCACTTAGGATCATAGAAGCAGGCTGAGTGGGAGCAGGGTGACTTAGGAAGGATAGAAGACAGAAGTAAGCTGAGTCGGGAATAAGGTAACTCGGGAAGTGAAGAAAGCAGAAGTATGTTGAGTCAGAGAGTAGGGTGACTCGAGAGGCTGGAGAGCAATAATGAAGACAAAAGTACCCCGAGTTAGGAGCAAGGTGACTCAGAAAGGGTAGAAGATAACAAAGTAAGGTGAGTCGGAGAGTAGAGTGACTCGAGAGGTTGGGAAGCAATGAAGATAGAAGTACCCCAAGTCGGAAGCAGGGTGACTTGAGAATGGTAGAAGATAGAAGTAAATCAAGTCGAGAGCAGGGTAACTCGGGAAGTGAAGAAAGGAGAAGTAAGCTGAGTAGGGGAGTAGGGTGACTCGAGAGACTGAGGACCAATGAAAACAGAAGTACCCCGAGCCAAGAGCATGGTGACTCTGGAAGGTAGAAGATAGAAGTAAGTCGAGTCGGGAGCAGGGTAACTCGAGAAATGAACAAAGCAGAAGTAGGCCAAGTGAGGTAGTATGGTGACATGAGAGTCTAGGAAGCAATAAAGACAGAAGTATACCGAATCGAAAGCGTAGTGACTCAAGGGCGGGGACCATAGAGGAGATTCCTTCCTTATGCGGTGATACTTGGTCCCCTAAAGGCCTTTTCTGATGATAACTCTTGCACACGTTGCATGCCACGAGGGTATTTCTAACAGAGATTGTCCCCTAACCGTCTAATAGACAATGTTATTAGCTGATCATTTGGGTGTTCGAAGAACTTCAAACAATATTATATAAAGATAGATTAAGATAAAAAGAAGGGGCTCTTGCACTCCGTCTTTCTCTCTAGCAACTTATGTTATTTTCTATTGCATTACTGTTTCATTTTTTCTGTCTAACTTAACCATCGGAGGGTCGTTAGTCGAAACACCGACAATGATCACTTGACATGTGTTAATTTTGACAGAAATATTATTATGGCCATGAGAATTCTACCTCTTTAAAAAATTCAACAAAAGGTATTCAAAAAAAATGACCACATCACCTACTGTTCGTTGATTTACTCATATACACCTGTAGCTGAAACCCAAGCAATTACAGCAAATAATGATGATGTTGAAGATTGCTCAGAAAGAGAGATTCTATCTGTATTAATCACTGAAGAACCAACATTAGAAGTGATGCGAATGCATGCGGAAGCCATAGCCCCAGTCAGAAGAACGTCAGGAGCCGCTGGGTATGATCTACATGTTTGTAATAATTACAATATACAACCATGGGGAAGGTCTTTGCTCTATACAGGTTTGGCGTTCGCCATACCAGAAGGATATTATGGACATATTGTAGCAAGATCGGGGAGCGCATGGAAGAAAGGCATCATAATCGGAGCAGGAGCCATTGATTCTGATTACAGAGGGGAGGTGAAAATTCTTGTTTTTAATATGCAAGATAATGATCTTTTTATTAAAGCTGGGGAAGCTGTTGCCCAAATTATTATCGAAAAGATTATTACACCAGCTGTAACTATGGTTCCTTACCTCGAAAGCACTATACGAGGTGAACAAGGTTTTGGGTCTACATCTTCAAAGCCAGTGCAGATGGGGAACCCTGAGTGGACCAATTTGATGAAAATCTTGGTACCACAAGAAAAGAAGGCATTGCCAGCACCTGTGGTAACACCAACAACACAGGAAGAAGAAGAACCATCAACTAGATACATGTGGCGGCAATGGCTAAATGAGGAACATCTCATTACATTACAGGATGATAAAGAATGGTTTAACCCATTCGCGGAAGTTGGTGGAGATACTTCTGATGATGATTATTTGTCAGCTGATTCAAATTTTGATCAAGAACAGATAGCACATATTAATGAAGGTGATTATGATTTAGATTATTCGGTACAGAAGAAGAAACAGATTTTGGCATCCTCTGTAACATCCACCTTCACCCCACCAGAAGACACAATGATGGGACCACCTCAATATGGTCCGGCAGATGAAAGGCCAACAACTTCTAATCCATACAAAAATCTGGATTTCATGGGAGCAAAGATTGGGAAATTTCGAAGAGCTTACAACTATGATAATCAATGGACACTTCCTTCAGCACAACAGGCAACAGGTGCTATGCTTATCCTTCCCAATAATATTGGATTATATAATGATGTCATTTCCAGATGGGAATCCATAACGACAAACGTAGTGGATTCAAAAATATGGCCTGATAGGAGGACCAAAGTCCAGTATATAGAAAACTTGCTGAGTGAAATTGAGAAGAAAACATTTATCCAATGGAGGATGATGTTCCCAGATCAGTATGATAAGTTGATCAATGCTGCTGATGAAACGCAGAATGTTCTTTCTCAAAAGACTAGTAAATGGCCTGATGTCATTTGCTTCCAAATGTTGTCCGATCAGTGGTGGCATCTTTCTATAGAATTTGCTTGACAATTCTTCATTTATAAACATTCTTCCTGTTCTCGCTGCCAGGTCCTTGTATATATTCATATAATTAACAAGATCTTTTGTACCATGACATACTAACCTTTCGAGTTAACTTGTTGTTGGTGTAATGAGTTTATGCTTGTTCTGATTGGAGAACCACAAGGATGGCAGGTTCAAGTGGACATGCCAGAAGAAAAATTCTATTGCGAACACAAGTGGCAGGTAAATCAAGAAATTAGTACAATGTTTATAAAATGCAATTTTTGTGGAGCAGTTACTACTCAACGAGCAAGGAGACACTGTTCAGAATGCAAATGGACATCTTGCACCTTATGCTCGGATTATTACCTGAAAGTAGAAACACCAATAATGCCACCAGTACCAAGTAAGTATGAGGATAATAACCTAATATCTGAGTTATTTGGTTATATTGAATACTTACAACCAGAAATTAGAAGATTACAAGCAGAGCTAGATAGAGTTGTTAGAAGAAATCAAGAAGCAGAAACAACTCTAAGTGAAGATCTAGCTGATGAATTGCAACAATTAAACCTCAGCGACTTGCAGAAAGGAAAAGAACAGTTATATTTCCTGAAAGTAGCTGTATTCCAAGCATCAAGTGGGCAATACCACCCAAAGAGGACCCTGAATATGCTGTATCACATGATTGTTGAGATAGAGATTCCTTCTGTCCCACCATTCCAAGTGGATCTCCCACTCGTGACCGACCAAAGCCATCAAACCCTAAGAGAATCAGGTTTTTACCATATTCATATGGGTTTAGTTATGATAAGAATCTATACTCTCCACAGGAGAAACACAGGCGTCATGATACTCGTGATACTACGAGACATAAGATGGCGAGGCGACAGATCCATAATTGCAACCATGGAAATGGATCTAACCAGGGGAACTCAGATGGTCTATGTAATTCCAGACATAATGATGAACCTGGAAGATTTCGCTAATCATGTTGAAATATTCATCCAGACCAGAGGCTATCAAGACTGGCAAGGAGGATCCAGCAATCTATTGGTTACCAGGATGATGATAGGGCGACTAACAAACACAAGTTTCACAAATTTTACATAAAATGTTCAAAATGTCATAGATTATTTGGCTAGCAGAGGAGTAGTAGCACTCCCAGGCACAAGGTTCTCAACTGATGAACAACAAAGGCAAAGATGGATATTAAGGCCAATGCAAAGGAGAAATCCCATGGCCCCAACCAGGGTAGATACAAGAACGCTACTAGATGGAAGTGTATCCCTACAATTTCAAGGATATACACCTGTAGCTGAAACCCAAGCAATTACAGCAAATAATGATGATGTTGAAGATTGCTCAGAAAGAGAGATTCTATCTGTGTTAATCACTGAAGAACCAACATTAGAAGTGATGCGAATGCATGCGGAAGCCATAGCCCCAGTCAGAAGAACGTTAGGAGTCACTGAGTATGATCTACATGTTTGTAATAATTACAATATACAACCATGGGGAAGGTCTTTGCTCTATACAGGTTTGGCGTTCGCCATACCAGAAGGATATTATGGACATATTGTAGCAAGATCGAGGAGCACATGGAAGAAAGGCATCATAATCGGAGCAGGAGCCATTGATTCTGATTACAGAGGGGAGGTGAAAATTCTTGTTTTTAATATGCAAGATAATGATCTTTTTATTAAAGCAGGCGAAGCAGAATTTCCTTCTATACGAACACCTCCCTGCATACTTCTTATAAAATTTCCTCCTAGGACCATTTGAATACCATCTCCCAGCGTCATCTCAAATGAATAGGTAAAGGGGATTCTGAATTTATTCTCCTCTATCTTCATCTGTCCGCCTTTGAATTTCCAATTAGCAACCTGCTTTGAATTAACTCCATTAATTATTACCGTAAAAGGATTTTTCTCCAAGGCTTGCTCTGGTACTGATCTTTGGTCCACACAGCAGGTGGTGGCTCCTGTGTCCAGAATAGCAATAACTTGGAATGGTGGGACAGAATTCTTCTGAACCTTCTCTGGCTCGGCATGAATCTTCTCTGCATATTATATAATCTTCTCTGGTTTCTTCTGTAATCCCTGATCTGGTCTTCGGCACTGGGCACTTGTAAATCAGTGGGTGTTACCACTGCTGGTGGCCTCGTGCTGGTGGATGTCCTTGCTGCCATCACTTTTCTTTTTCCTTTCGCAGAATATGTCATGGTACAAAAGATCTTGTTAATTATATGAATACATACAAGGACCTGGCAGCGAGAACAGGAAGAATGTTTATAAATGAAGAATTGTCAAGCAAATTCTATAGAAAGATGCCACCACTGATCGGACAACATTTGGAAGCAAAATTTCAAGAAAAATTTAGAGGCAATACTATAGGGGTTCTTCCCAGAATCCATCATGCCTATCAAGAACTGACTGAGATGTGCAAGCAGGCTACACTCCAGAGAAGCTTGAAGGACTTGCAATTTTGTTCACAAATTCCAATCCCTAGTTATTACCAAGGGGAAAAGAAGAAATATGGACTCCGAAAATCAAGCACTTACAAAGGGAAGCCACATAAGTCCCATGTCAGAGTTATCAAAAGAAAATATCAGAATGATAGAACCAGAGTTAAAAAGTGTAAGTGTTTCATCTGCGGAGAAGAGGGGCATTTTGCTAGGGAATGCCGCAACAAGATAGGCAACAAGGAAAGGGTTGCTATGATTAATGACCTGGATCTACCAGAGGATTTTGATGTTGTATCAGTTGACCCTGATGAGAGCAGCAGTGACGCAATCTGCAGTATGTCAGAAGGGGAGAATGCAACTGAACAGCATTGCAATGTTGCAACAAGTGTTTTACCAGTTAATGAGTTTATGCTTGTTCTGATTGGAGAACCACAAGGATGGCAGGTTCAAGTGGACATGCCAGAAGAAAAATTCTATTGCAAACACAAGTGGCAGGTAAATCAAGAAATTAGTACAATGTTTATAAAATGCAATTTTTGTGGAGCAGTTACTACTCAACGAGCAAGGAGACACTGTTCAGAATGCAAATGGACATCTTGCACCTTATGCTCGGATTATTACCTGAAAGTAGAAACACCAATAATGCCACCAGTACCAAGTAAGTATGAGGAGAATAACCTAATATCTGAGTTATTTGGTTATATTGAATACTTACAACCAGAAATTAGAAGATTACAAGCAGAGCTAGATAGAGTTGTTAGAAGAAATCAAGAAGCAGAAACAACTCTAAGTGAAGATCTAGCTGATGAATTGCAACAATTAAACCTCAGCGACTTGCAGAAAGGAAAAGAACCGTTACATTTCCTGGAAGTAGTTGTATTCCAAAAAGGTTGTATCAGTGATTAAAGCGGGTGCTCGTTTATTAGCCCCATTGTCCTTTAGTCATGATACCCTTTGTCCTTCTATCAGTCTTATAGCTCACACACAGCTCACTCTGATAAGATATGTCTTATCTTTACAGCTATAAAGGGGATTTCAGCATCTTTTGACGAGACGGCTCCCCGAGGCTCAGTCTCGTTTAATGGGCTCACCATTTGCTTCCATTTAGTGGGGTGTATCCTTTATTCCCCCGAGGATAGAGTTCAGCATGTTGGCCACTCGCCAAAGTTCTTTTCTTGTGTCCTTGATCTTTGGTAGTGCGCTTAGAAAGTAGTTGTGGTACCCACCTTCCTGGAATTCTATTGCGAACACAAGTGGCAGGTAAATCAAGAAATTAGTACAATGTTTATAAAATGCAATTTTTGTGGAGCAGTTACTACTCAACGAGCAAGGAGACACTGTTCAGAATGCAAATGGACATCTTGCACCTTATGCTCGGATTATTACCTGAAAGTAGAAACACCAATAATGCCACCAGTACCAAGTAAGTATGAGGAGAATAACATAATATCTGAGTTATTTGGTTATATTGAATACTTACAAGCAGAAATTAGAAGATTACAAGCAGAGCTAGATAGAGTTGTTAGAAGAAATCAAGAAGCAGAAACAACTCTAAGTGAAGATCTAGCTGATGAATTGCAACAATTAAACCTCAGCGACTTGCAGAAAGGAAAAGAACAGTTACATTTCCTAGAAGTAGCTGTATTCCAAAAAGGTTGTATCAGTGATTAAAGCGGGTGCTCGTTTATTAGCCCCATCGTCCTTTAGTCATGATACCCTTTGTCCTTCTATCAGCCTTATAGCTCACACACAGCTCACTCTGATAAGATATGTCTTATCTTTATAGCTATAAAGGGGATTTCAGCATCTTTTGACGAGACGGCTCCCCGGGGCTCAGTCTCGTTTAATGGGCTCACCATTTGCTTCCATTTAGTGGGGTGTATCCTTTATTCCCCCGAGGATAGAGTTCAGCATGTTTGCCACTCGCCAAAGTTCTTTTCTTGTGTCCTTGATCTTTGGTAGTGCGCTTAGAAAGTAGTTGTGGTACCCACCTTCCTGGTACCGTCTACTCGTAAAGTCGGATTCCTTGAGTTGTTCAATCCTTTCAAGTTCCTGTAGCGCATAGTAAAGGTTCTGCGATGCTTGTTCTTCAATGTCATCAAGCATCTTTCTTTTCTGGTGGTCCTGCGGAGTAAAGATCTTTTTGCTTATGTCCTGTAAAACATCCTCATATTGCGTTAGCAATAATCTCCTTCTTGAAGCAGCTAGCTCTGTGGCAGCTTCCTCCTCTTCATTTCTGTAGTCAATTCCTTCCCTTATCTGCTTTCCACGTGTTATTTCGTCCATCTTTTCCTTACCCTTATCAGTTGTAATCACCGAAACTATTTCTTTTCCAAAAACTAGTCAAGATAATGAATCTGCAAAAACGTTTAACTTGGCATCAATGTGTTCAAACTGAATTTTAATACCTGATCCGGTAATAAAATCCGTGAAAGCAATCCATTGGACTTTGGAGGGTTTATTTCTTGCCATCTTGTTGTAAAAGCTTATGATAGCTTGGCAGTCAGTACTTAAGGTAATCTCCTCCTTATCCAGATAGTGGATTTTGAGTGCACTCATAGTTTCCATCGCAGTAAATATTTCTGCATCAATAACAGATTTTACCACGGCAAATTTTCCATGAGCATAAGCACAAACCTTTTCAGTGCTCCGAGGGTCATGCTTAGAGGTTTTCCATTTGCAAACTCCTCCTCAACCGGTCATGCAACCGTCAGTTTCCAGTATTATATAAGCATTTTCTAGAGGGAGTTCCAGATCTGGCAGTTGTTGGATCTGGGCTTTTATTTCTTTCACCAAAGCCCAATCTGATGGCTTCATACGCTTATCACCATGTATTGAGGTCTTTTCATATAAGGGCCCCAATTTTGAGCTTAAGTTTGGAATATAGGTCCTGGCATAGTTGAGAATTCCCAACTAAGACCTCAGCCCTTTCTTTTCTTTGAGATCTTCATCCTTGAATTCAGAAATCTTCTTAATTATATGGGGCTACAGCTTTAGTTTTCCTTCCCCAATTTCCGCTTCTAGAAATTCAATTTTTGAAACAGCTAGCCTGTATTTTGTTGGTGATAAGACCAGCCCATGCTTCTCACATATGTTTAGCATTATTTCGAGGTGTTTTATGTGTTCCTTCTCTGAGTTAGAAAACACAAGAATATCATCAATGTATATTGAAATGAAATCTTCAGTACCTTTAAAGCATTGATCCATTTTCCTCTGAAATATTGCTGGAGCGTTTTTCAAGCCGAATGGCATAGCAAGCCATTCATAAAGACCGGATGGACAAATGAAAGTCGTCCATTCCACAGATGCAGGGTCCATCGCGACTTGATGAAAACCTGATTTCAAGTCAAACTTTGAATAGATTTTTGAATTCCCAAATTTCTTGAGAATTGTATTTATCCCTGGCAAGCTATATTGGTCTTTATATGTGTTATCATTGAGCGTCCTGTAATTGAAAACCATACGCTCTTTCCCTTTCTCTTCCTTTCCAGTAACTGGGTTGATACTGGTGCCCGACTGGACTATCATCGCCATGGTCCTGTGCCTGCTTTTGCTTGGACGAATGACCTTTAGTTCCAGTAATATGTCTACGTGCTTCTGAAAAGCTGCTTTCATTGCAGGAGTTACATGAGATAATGGCTTATCTTGTATAGTGATGTCAGGATTTATGACATCAATTTTGCATAGGATGCCATTCTTCTCCCAGTGCTTTAGTGGGTTGTCCCCAATAAACCCTTGCTCTTTTAACCTGTTCAACAGTGGTCCATGTTTTTGTAATATGTATGTATTTGAGGGGGTAGCAGTGAAGAATACCTTTTCCTTGATTTCTAAATACTCCATTTCTTCAAGTTGTAATTCTTCAAGTGCTAGAACAGTTGTGGGACTTGTTGAAATAGTCGTTATGTTTTTATAGAAGGTAATAGAATTTCCTTCTATACGAACACCTCCCTGCATACTTCTTATAAAATTTCCTCCTAGGACCATTTGAATACCATCTCCCAGCGTCATCTCAAATGAATAGGTAAAGGGGATTCTGAATTTATTCTCCCCTATCTTCATCTGTCCGCCTTTGAATATCCAATTAGCAACCTGCTTTGAATTAACTCCATTAATTATTACCGTAAAAGGATTTTTCTCCAAGGCTTGCTCTGGTATTGATCTTTGGTCCACACAGC
Source organism: Wurfbainia villosa (assembly GCA_025175895.1). Taxonomy (NCBI): domain Eukaryota; kingdom Viridiplantae; phylum Streptophyta; class Magnoliopsida; order Zingiberales; family Zingiberaceae; genus Wurfbainia; species Wurfbainia villosa. Next base: position 83,938,291 of record CM045994.1, on the reverse strand, counting down.
AGGTGGTGGCTCCTGTGTCCAAAATAGCATTAACTTGGAATGGTGGGACAGAAGGAATCTCTATCTCAACAATCATGTGATACAGCCTATTCAGGGTCCCCTTTGGGTGGTATTGCCCACTTGATGCTTGGAATACAGCTACTTCCAGGAAATGTAACTGTTCTTTTCCTTTCTGCAAGTCACTGATGTTGGTGCAGTAGGCACCTAAGTCGAACCTAAGTTTTGATTATAGCAAACGATACAAAGTTAAGCATATATTGTTATCTCATGAGATAAATCAAGTGTGCAGAAAAGTCTCAACGCTGGAGCTGAAGGCTAGCGACACCCGGAGGAAGCCACGGTGGTCGGGCGACACTCAAGAGACTTCGGAGGGAGCCGAAGGAATTGAGTGGAAGGCCGGAAGCAAAAGCAACACGTAAGTATTGAGGTAAGCTCGTGTGTGCGAGCGTAAGTAAGGTCGTATCCTCTTTACGGGGATGATCTTAAGCGTAGATTCGACCAAAGACTTCTTATAGATGGTCTAGGTCGAGATCGGATGGTCGACGACCATCAAAATTATGTTTTTGTTGAGCTAACCTTGCCTTGCAGCTAGCATCGATCATTGCCGGCTTGGAGGACTCATGATCAAACGATCGGCCGAAGGTCGCAATCGATCGATCTGCCATCGATCGGTGATGATGGCCATCGATTCTTACGTCAAAGGATCAGCCTCGAGTAGTGAAGAGTTATCACCATTTTTCAAGGGGTTTTGTGCCCATTTGTGATTGGATAAAGACCCATTCGATGAGGGGCTCAAAGGCTATAAAAGGAGGGTTAAACCTAGGGTTTTTCATTAATTCAAAAGCTTCCAAGTGCTTCCGATACGCTCCGACTCTCCGACATCCCTACAACGAAGCGCTACCGAGACGACGACTAGAGCTTCAACCTCCAACCTTTAAAGTCGTCGGTAACGAAAGTTCTAAATTGTATTTCAATTTATTCCTTTTAGTAAAGCTTTCATTATAACGAGGAGAGGGGGAGTGTCCTTCTACCTCGAGCTTTTTGTATCCGTCTAACTCCTACCTCCAACGAGGAGGAGTTATTTAGTAGTTTTCCCTCCGTACGTGGTCAAGGACCACTAGGGCCTTGGAGTAGTAGCCTTCGGCTACGAACCAAGTAAATCTCTTGTGTCTATTGTCTCCTTTACTTTTTGTTTTGTTTATCTTTCCGCTGCATATAAGTTTTTTTTAAAAAACGAATTCGTACTAAAAAGTTTCTATCGCTATTCACCCCCCCCTCTAGCGATCCGATCGATCCAACAATTGGTATCAGAGCCGGGGGTTGCTAAGATTTGGTGAAACCACCAATCTAGCCTTTTTACAGATTTATTTTTCTTTTAATTCTGTTTTTTTTATTTATTTCGCTTTGTTAAGTTTTTCTCCCGCACTACTAATCCAAGACGCGAGTCTTGGTACTTGTTTTCGTGTTTTTGTCGTTGTTAGTTTCTTCGTCTCCGTCTATTTGTGTCTTTTGTTCTAATGGCCCATCTCAAGGGTTTTAGCACCATCCGACCTCCGTTTTACAACGGAGATGACTTCCGTTATTGGAAGGGTCGGATGGAATGCTTTCTCAAAACCCAAATCGATATGTGGATCATAATCCAAACGGGTTTCACACTTCTGACTAATGAAGTGGGTGACTCCTTGGATTATGATCAATGGACCATTGCGACAAAATGACAAGTCGAAGCCGACGCCAAGGAAACACAAATCCTCCAATGTGGCCTATCCAAGGAGGAGCTAAATCGCGTCGGCCCCTTCATAAGCGCAAAAGATCTTTGGACAAAACTAGTGGAGCTACACGAAGGGACCGATGAAGCCAAGGTATGTAAGCGTGATCTTCTTTTCAATAAACTATATAACCTAAAAATGCAGGAACACGAGTCCGTGACCCAACTTCACGCCCGAGTCCAGGACATAGTCAACAACCTACACGCAATCGGGCAAAAGGTCGAAAACCGCGACCTTATAAGGTATGTTCTAAACTCGTTTCCGAGGACTACCTTGTGGGCATCCATGGTCGATGCCTACAAGGTCTCCAAGGATCTTTCTAAAATTAGGTTAGATGAACTCTTTTCCGATTTCGAATTACATGAGCAGTCCAATGCGGAACCCGAGAGGGGTATAGCCTTGTTTGCAAGATCAAAAAAGAAGAAAATCGCAAGCAAGCCACCACCAACCGAGGAGGAAGACGAGTCCGAAGAAGAAGTTGACCCGGAGTTGACTGCCGAACTAATGAACCTAGCTCGAAGGATAGCCAAGGGACGAAAGCGAACCACAACTCGACCCAACCAAGGTAAGCCTAAAAGTTCTAATATTAGGTGTTATGAGTGTAACAGGTTTGGACATATCAAGTCCGAGTGCCCCAAGCTCAACCACCGAGCACCTAAGCACAAGAAGGCCCTCAACGCGACATGGGAAGAAGCGTCATCCGAAGAAGACGAAGACCACGTCTTCATGGCGAAATCGATTGAGTCAGACACGGAGACCGAACCTGAACTTGAGTCGGAACCTGAGGATGACTCGGACTACGAAGCTACCTTCAAGTCAAGCCACGGATACGCATCCAGTTCAAAAGATACCCTTAAAGTAAGTCAAACTTTATTTAATACTTTACATAATACGGTTAGGTTTTTGTCTAGGAAGTTAGCTAAGTCCGAGTCCAAGGTCGAGACCCTTGTTGAGGAGGTTAAACTCCTCAAACACGAGGTCTCCCTAACCTCTTCGACTAGTCGAGTTCAAGAGAAGGACTCAACTCGAGTTGAAAAGCTCGAAGTTGAGAACTCTCTCTTGAAAAGTCAAGTCGAAGATCTTAGGAACACGTTGGAAAGGTTCACTTCGGGATCCAAAGGACTTGAACTCCTACTTGGATCTCAAAGGGCCATGTACAACAAGGCTGAACTAGGGTTTAACTCAAACACGACTAATAGGTCGTATATGTCGATTGTAAGTCGACATAGGAAACATGTCCAAGCATGGGTCCCTAAGAACCTTTTGATTTCAACTCTAGGATCCAACCCGTACTGGATTCCCAAGGACCAAATCCACTATGTGGATAGACCGAACTGATTCAACGGTCTAGGGGGAGCCAGTACAAAACATGTTTGTGCTTTAACTTAGAAATTGCATGCTTTAACTTAGAAAGTTTGTGCTTTAACTTAGAAATTGCATGTTTTAACTTAGAAAGTGTGTGCTTTAACTTAGAAATTGCATGCTTTAACTTAGAAAATTTGTGCTTTAAAACTTGTGAACTCACTTAGAACACGAACATAACCAACTAAAATTCTTCGAAAAGATTGAGCCTCGGGGAGCCTCTTTTCAAAAACATAACCAACTAAAATTCTTCGAAAAGATTGAGCCTCGGGGAGCCTCTTTTCAAAAATAACCAATTAGACTAGGAGATAGTCTTAGGTGAGTCAAGTTATCTTTTTCTTGAAAAAGGCTTTGTCTAAGGAAGTGGTCGATGATCCGATAAAAGAAGGCCCCTGTGCCTCACCATGACCTGGAAGCCATGATCTTGAAAAGGTAAACTTGACAAGCCTAGGTTTAAATCCAAATCTAACATAAAATTACTTGAACCCAAATGCACTTAATCAACTTAATTGGAAGTCATCTCACAAAAAACACATAAGTATAACATGATTGAACATATAGACACAGGTGAGATGACCTAGGTTTAACAACTTACAACCAATTTTAAAAAAAAAAAATCTAACATCCAATCCAACCACCTTGTGTGTAGGATCAATGGATGTTGGACAGCGGTTGCTCCCGACACATGATCGGGGATCAACTCAAATTCACAAAGCTTTGATTCAAACGACAAGGATCGGTAGCCTTTGGGAATAACGACAAGCTCAAAATCATCGGATCAGGTGATATCGAGCTTAACTCAAATTTTGTTATTAAAAATGTATTATTTGTAGAGAATTTTGAATATAACCTGCTTAGCGTAAGCCAATTATGTGACAATAACTATAAGGTCGTATTTTTAGAAAATGAATGTGTAATTAAAACAAATAAAACAGCTAAAATAATACTCAAAGGAACTAGGACAAATAACATTTACATAATTAACTTAATCAAATCCTCAGCCAAATGTCTTATGACACAGGAAGAGGAATCATGGTTGTGGCACCGACGACTCGGTCACTCGCACCCAAGACTCGTCCACAAGATGAGTCAGAGTGGCTTAGTCAGAGGCTTACCCAACCTCAACAACTTGGTTAATAAAATCTGTAATGCTTGTCAACAAGAATAACAACATAGGACACAACACAAGTTAACTAACCAAGAACGAACCTCAAGTGTACTTGAGCTCTTGCATATGGATCTATTCGATTCACATGGAGCCAAGTCACTCAATACAAGTCAATATTGCTTAGTCATAATTGACGACTACTCCAGGTTTACCTGGGTTAGGTTCATCAAACATAAAAATGATACCCTAGATCAATTAATCAATCTATTCAAATTAATCGAGAATCAAAAAGTCCTTAAGGTTAAAAGACTTAGAAGCGATCATGGTGGTGAATTCGAAAATCAAAGGTTCACCGACTTCTGTAACCTAAACGGATACCACCATGAATTCTCTTGCCCTAGGACCCCTCAGCAAAATGGCCTAGTGGAACGGAAAAATCGAACTCCACAAGAAACCGCTAGGACCATGTTGAACGAATACGACCTGCAGATAGGTTTGGGCGTGTAGTGAGTACGGCATGCTATGTCCAAAATAGGATCCTTATGGTAAAAAGGCACCTTAAGACCTCATACGAGATTTATCACGATAAAATACCTAACATCAAGTACTTTAGGGTATTTGGGTGTAAGGTACATATCCTAAACACTAAGGATTACCTAGGGAAATTTACATCCAAAACCACGACCGAAATCTTTCTAGGATACTCGACTACAAGTCGAGCTTATAGAGTATATAACCACGACACCCTTAGAGTCGAGGAGACTATCAATGTAGTATTTGATGAAGTACCCAAACCTACAAAACCCTTAATGACCCCAAGTGTTGAGCCCACTGATACCAAACTCGTCTCCGACCCTGAGATCGAGTCTAATCCACATCAACCAACTTCTCTTGTCGACCAAGTGACAAGTGATCCGAGTCAAACTAGTGTTCAACCAAGTCACCCCATTGATCAAGCATTAGGTGATACAAACCCAACCCAATCTAGGATTCAGACTAACCACCCTATCGATCAAGTGATAGGAGATCCTAATCTAGGAGTTCGAACTAGAGCATCCTATAGGAACCTTAGTCAAATTTCCTTAATTTCAAAGATAGAACCCAAATCAATTGAACAAGCTCTTCTTGATCTCGATTGGATTATTGCAATGCAAGAAGAGCTAGCTTAATTTACTAGGAATGAAGTGTGGGAATTAGTACCACCACCTAAAGACAAAACGATAATTGGAACAAGGTGGGTGTTTCGAAATAAGCTTGATGATAAAGGTGAAGTAGTTAGAAACAAGGCTAGGTTAGTCGCCAAAGGGTTTAGCCAAGTCGAACGCTTAGATTACGACGAAACCTATGCCCCAGTAGCTAGACTCGAATCCATTCGAATGTTGCTAGCTTATGCCGCACATCAAGGATTTAAGCTGTTTCAAATGGATGTTAAGTCGGTATTCCTAAATGGATACATTAAAGAAGAAGTTTATGTTAGCCAACCCCCCGGATTTGAAAATCTAGATAAACCCGACCATGTTCTAAAACTTAAGAAAGCTCTCTATGGACTTAAACAAGCTCCTCGAGCTTGGTACGAGAGACTTTCAATCCATCTTAAGTCAAAAGGGTTTAACCAAGGCTTAGTTGACCCAACTCTCTTCGTAAAAACCTTAGGTAAAGAAATATTCATAGCTCAAATTTACGAGCGATATAATTTTTGGAACCTCTAACTCAGCCTTACTAAACGAGTTCGTTTCACTCATGGAAAGTGAGTTCGAAATGAACTTGGTAGGCGAGTTAAGTTTCTTTTTAGGTCTACAAATTAAACAAACTAAGGATGGTATATACCTATATCAACAGAAATACACTAAGGAGTTAATTAAAAGATTTGGAATGCGAGACGCTAAGATAATAAACACCCCAATGGCGATTAATGTTAACATAGGAGAAGACCGTGAAAGTAAGTCCATTGACTTAAAGTACTATAGGAGCGCGATAGGAAGTCTCCTATACTTAAGTGCGAGTCAACCCGACATCCTATTCGCAGTAAGTATGTGCGCCAGGTTTCAAACCTGTGCTAAGGAGTCTCACCTAACCCTAGTTAAGCGTATCCTTAGATATCTTAAGGGTACACTTAACGTTGGTATTTGGTACCCTAGATCTACGGAGTTCGAACTAATCGGCTACTCTGATTCGGATTATGTCAGTAGTAAACTCGATAGAAAGAGCACGAGTGGTTGTTGTCAACTACTCGGCTCGAGTCTAGTAAGTTGGTGTTGTAGGAAGCAACATTGTGTTGCCTTATCTACCACCGAAGCCGAATACGTTGCGATGGGTGAGTGTGTAACTCATCTTCTTTGGATGAAGCACACTCTCCGAGACTTTAGGTTGGACTTCACCAAAACTAAAATTTTTGTAGACAACATAAGTTCGATAAATCTAACTAAGAACCCTATATGTCATTCAAGGACAAAGCATATAGAGGTAAAACATCATTTCATTCGAGAACATGTAGCCAACGGCTCCATACACCTCGAATATGTTGACTCGAAGTCTAACCTAGCAGACCTGTTTACTAAACCACTACCCGAAGCCGAATTTAGTCTCTTGAGACGAAAATTGGGCATGTGCGTAGTAGAATAGGAACTTGCAAATTATATTTTCTTACTACTATTTCTTTAATTTCATTTTTATGGAACTAGCATAGGACATACCTTAGATATCATGCACCTATAGATTTAAGGAGTCAGTACATCTCACAACATATAGGACTAATGTGTTTGTGTACTTAGCCACGTAGATGGACGTGAGATGTTAGGACCTTACTCCTGGTTCCAGATGTAGAGCTAGTGCATCGCTATGAACCACGAAGTATAATCATACATACTAACCGACTCTGACCAGGACTGGTTGATCTTACATATCAATCAAGCCAAATATGAGTCGAACATTTTATAGATGAGCTTATTTTCAGTATATTATTTTTTTTATAAAAAATGGGGAACATGCTTGGACTTTAAATTTAACACTTATTTTTCCACACACCCCTTACTCTTTTCGATATACGGCAAAAGGGGGAGAAAAAGGCCAAAGTTAAGGGGTCAAAAAAATTTTTGATAACTTAACTCTTACTTCATATTTAAACCAAAAGTTAAAACTTAGTTAACTTTTACCAAAAGGCCAAAGAATTCTTAACTTAAACTTATTTGTGTCGTCTACATTTTACTTAAACTTATTTTTTAAACTTTATGTCGTTAATGTTTTACTTAAGGGGGAGAAAGGGCTTAACTAAAACATTTTACTAAGGCCAACTTTAAGTAATGTTAATTACTTAAAGCAACCCTCAAGGGGGAGGATTAAGGTCTTTCTTCAAGACTCACCCTCGGTCAAGGGGGAGGTTTCCTCAAGGGGAGTACTTGAAGAAAATCCTTACTGCTCCAACTTAATCTTCATATTTTTTGTTTCTCATGCACATTATTACTCTTCATACTTGCTATTTACTTAACTTTGTATGTGGGTTTGCCATAAATCAAAAAGGGGGAGATTGTTGGTGCAGTAGGCACCTAAGTCGAACCTAAGTTTTGATTATAGCAAACGATACAAAGTTAAGCATATATTGTTATCTCATGAGCTAAATCAAGTGTGCAGAAAAGTCTCAACGCTGGAGCTGAAGGCTAGCGACACCCGGAGGAAGCCGCGGTGGTCGGGCGACACTCAAGAGACTTCGGAGGGAGCCGAAGGAATTGAGTGGAAGGTCGGAAGCAAAAGCAACATGTAAGTACTGAGGTAAGCTCGTGTGTGCGAGCGTAAGTAAGGTCGTATCCTCTTTACGGGGATGATCTTAAGCGTAGATCCGACCAAAGACTTCTTATAGATGGTCTAGGTCGAGATCGGATGGTCGACGACCATCGAAATTATGATTTTGTTGAGCTAACCTTGCCTTGCAGCTAGCATCGGCTTGGAGGACTCCATCAAGCGATCAAATGATCGTCGGTCGAAATCGATGCCATGATCGCCGATCGATGATGGCCATCGATCACGGTCAAAGGATCAGCCTCGAGTAGTCAAGAGTTATCACCATTTTTCAAGGGGTTTTGTGCCCATTTGTGATTGGCTAAAGACCCATTCGATGAGGGGCTCAAAGGCTATAAAAGGAGGGCCAAACCTAGGGTTTTTCATTAATTCAAAAGCTTCCAAGTGCTTCCGATACGCTCTGACTCTCCGACATCCCTACGACGAAGCGCTGCCGAGACGACGACTAGAGCTTCAACCTCCAACCTTTAAAGTCGTCGGTAACGAAAGTTCTAAATTGTATTTCAGTTTATTCCATTTAGTAAAGCTTTCATTATAACGAGGAGAGGGGGAGTGTCCTTCTACCTCGAGCTTTTTGTATCCGTCTAACTCCTACCTCCAACGAGGAGAAGTTATTTAGTAGTTTGCCCTCCGTACGTGGTCAAGGACCACTAGGGCCTTGGAGTAGTAGCCTTCGGCTACGAACCAAGTAAATCTCTTGTGTCTATTGTCTCCTTTACTTTTTGTTTTGTTTATCTTTCCGCTACATATAAGTTTTTTTTAAAAAACAAATTCATACTAAAAAGTTTCTATCGCTATTCACCCCCCCCCCTCTAGCGATCCGATCGATCCAACAGCTGAGGTTTAATTGTTGCAATTCATCAGCTAGATCTTCACTTAGAGTTGTTTCTGCTTCTTGATTTCTTCTAACAACTCTATCTAGCTCTGCTTGTAATCTTCTAATTTCTGGTTGTAAGTATTCAATATAACCAAATAACTCAGATATTAGGTTATTCTCCTCATACTTGGTACTGGTGGCATTATTGGTGTTTTTACCACGGCAAATTTTCCATGAGCATAAGCACAAACCTTTTCAGTGCTCCGAGGGTCATGCTTAGAGGTTTTCCATTTGCAAACTCCTCCCCAACCGGTCATGCAACCGTCAGTTTCCAGTATTATATAAGCATTTTCTGGAGGGAGTTCCAGATCTGGCAGTTGTTGGATCTGGGCTTTTATTTCTTTCACCAAAGCCCAATCTGATGGCTTCATACGCTTATCACCATGTATTGAGGTCTTTTCATATAAGGGCCCCAATTTTTGAGCTTAAGTTTGGAATATAGGTCCTGGCGTAGTTGAGAATTCCCAACCAAGACCTCAGCCCTTTATTTTCTTTGAGATCTTCATCCTTGAATTCAGAAATCTTCTTAATTATATGGGGCTGCAGCTTTAGTTTTCCTTCCCCAATTTCCGCTCCTAGAAATTCATTTTTTGAAACAGCTAGCCTGTATTTTGTTGGTGATAAGACTAGCCCATGCTTCTCACATATGTTTAGCATTATTTCGAGGTGTTTTATGTGTTCCTTCTCTGAGTTAGAAAACACAAGAATATCATCAATGTATATTGAAATGAAATCTTCAGTACCTTTAAAGCATTGATCCATTTTCCTCTGAAATATTGTTAGAGCGTTTTTCATGCCGAATGGCATAGCAAGCCATTCATAAAGACCGGATGGACAAATGAAAGTCGTCCATTCCACAGATGCAGGGTCCATCGCGACTTGATGAAAACCTGATTTCAAGTCGAACTTTGAATAGATTTTTGAATTCCCAACTTTCTTGAGAATTGTATTTATCCCTGGCAAGCTATATTGGTCTTTATATGTGTTATCATTGAGCGTCCTGTAATTGAAAACCATACTCTCTTTCGCTTTCTCTTCCTTTCCGATGGGTTGATCGGTGCCCATTGGACTATCATCGCCATGGTCACATGCTGCTTTTGCTTGGACGAATGACCTTTAGTTCCAGTAATATGTCTACGTGCTTCTGAAAAGCTGCTTTCATTGCAGGAGTTACATGAGATAATGGCTTATCTTGTATAGTGATGTCAGGATTTATGACATCAATTTTGCATAGGATGCCATTCTTCTCCCAGTGCTTTAGTGGGTTGTCCCCAATAAACCCTTGCTCTTTTAACCTGTTCCACAGTGGTCCATGTTTTTGTAATATGTATGTATTTGAGGGGGTAGCAGTGAAGAATACCTTTTCCTTGATTTCTAAATACTCCATTTCTTCAAGTTGTAATTCTTCAAGTGCTAGAACAGTTGTGGGACTTGTTGAAATAGTCGTTATGTTTTTATAGAAGGTAACAGAATTTCCTTCTATACGAACACCTCCCTGCATACTTCTTATAAAATTTCCTCCTAGGACCATTTGAATACCATCTCCCAGCGTCATCTCAAATGAATAGGTAAAGGGGATTCTGAATTTATTCTCCCCTATCTTCATCTGTCCGCCTTTGAATTTCCAATTAGCAACCTGCTTTGAATTAACTCCATTAATTATTACCGTAAAAGGATTTTTCTCCAAGGCTTGCTCTGGTACTGATCTTTGGTCCACACAGCAGGTGGTGGCTTCTGTGTCCAGAATAGCATTAACTTGGAATGGTGGGACAGAAGGAATCTCTATCTCAACAATCATGTGATACAGCCTATTCAGGGTCCTCTTTGGGTGGTATTGCCCACTTGATGCTTGGAATACAGCTACTTCCAGGAAATGTAACTGTTCTTTTCCTTTCTGCAAGTCGCTGAGGTTTAATTGTTGCAATTCATCAGCTAGATCTTCACTTAGAGTTGTTTCTGCTTCTTGATTTCTTCTAACAACTCTATCTAGCTCTGCTTGTAATCTTCTAATTTCTGCTTTTAAGTATTCAATATAACCAAATAACTCAGATATTAGGTTATTCTCCTCATACTTACTTGGTACTGGTGGCATTATTGGTGTTTCTACTTTCAGGTAATAATCCGAGCATAAGGTGCAAGATGTCCATTTGCATTCTGAACAGTGTCTCCTTGCTCGTTGAGTAGTAACTGCTCCACAAAAATTGCATTTTATAAACATTGTACTAATTTCTTGATTTACCTGCCACTTGTGTTCGCAATAGAATTTTTCTTCTAGCATGTCCACATGAACCTGCCATCCTTGTGGTTCTCCAATCAGAACAAGCATAAACTCATTAACTGGTAAAACACTTGTTGCAACATTGCAATGTTGTTCAGTTGCATTATCCCCTTCTGACATACTGCAGATTGCGTCACTGCTGCTCTCATCAGGGTCAACTGATACAACATCAAAATACTCTGGTAGATCTAGGTCATTAATCATAGCAACCCTTTCCTTGTTGCGGCATTCCCTAGCAAAATGCCCCTCATCTCCGCAGATGAAACACTTACACTTTTTAACTCTGGTTCTATCATTCTGATATTTTCTTTTGATAACTCTGACATGGGACTTATGTGGCTTCCCTTTGTAAGTGCTTGATTTTCGGAGTCCATATTTCTTCTTTTCCCCTTGGTAATAACTAGGGATTAAAATTTGTGAACAAAATTGCAAGTCCTTCAAGCTTCTCTGGTGTGTAGCCTGCTTGCACATCTCAGTCAGTTCTTGATAGGCATGATGGATTCTGGGAAGAACCCCTATAGTATTGCCTCTAAATTTTTCTTGAAATTTTGCTTCCAAATGCCTTTATAAGGCATCAACTAGAAATTTTGCTTCCAAATGCCTTCTGAACTAGATACATGGTTTATAAATGGATTCTGGAAGTTGGTACCAGCCATATGAGTGTAATGGTTTGATCAGACTTGAGCATTACCAAGACTGTCATTCCTAAGTAGAGCTTTTCTAGTTTTTGTAAATCTTTCTGAAGAATTCAAATCTCCGAGCATCGTCTCAGGATTTCTTTTCATATTCAGAGAGTCGATCCTTCTTTTGGTATCAGAGCTAGTTTTGTGCAAAATGCAAGGCTAAAAACTTCAAATTCTAGGTGAAGGTAACGGGTTCATACTTCCTCTTGTGGTCTTTCTCATATGCTTAAAATTCTGAAATAGGTACTTGAGAGGTAACTAACGGGGTGAAAGGTGGAGACTCGACATGCATCCTTGGTTCGGTTTATCCACAAGGCTAGTAAGTGCGTAAGACGGTAAGCCCGAAATCCCAAACTAGTGATACTCTCAAAACAGATTTAAGAATTAGAAGACAGTGGGTTTATTAGTCTTAAATTTATAATAAGGCGACCGGTCTGTTAATTGATTACAAAAGACTGCAGTTCTCGTAAGTCTCCAAGAAGGAGTCGAGACCGTCAGGTGAGTATGAAAATTATACAGATCCTAAGCTGTAAGTAAAGGTAAGACTGATTGATCTTCTAAATGAGTGAGAAATTTGAGCAAAACATCAGAGAGTGGTATGAGAAAACCCAAACCTAGAATATCTTAACCTCGCAGACAAACCAAAACCAACAACCAGTGAACTAGCAAACAATTTAGAAATCGTTCACAACAAAATCTCTTTGCTTTCAAAAGTGTCATTAAAACATTTCTATTCCCTGTAAGAAGAAAATAAGGAATTAAGAAGTGAAATTGCCAGGCTTAGAACAGCTGTAAGCTTACTAGAAAATGAAGCTGTTAAAAATCGCCCGGTAACAAAGAGCGAAATTAGAGCAGTCATAGCTGAAGCCTTAAACCAAACCAAAATAGTTGAGAAAGAAATAGCTAAAGCTACTGAAGATTTGAAAAGAAAAGTCAAAGAGGTGGAATTAGTACTACAAGAAGTAAAATCCCTAATTGGCGGATGAGCTGGGACAAGCAGGCGGAAAATCCAGCCTATCTTTGTGCCCTAAAAGCAACAGAAAATATTGAAGCACCGGCTCAAGGATTTTCTTTGCAGGAACTCAGGACTCAGGTCCAAAGTCTCAAACAAGCTTCTAGTGCATCAACTTCTGCACCAAAAGAGCTTGAAGGTGCGATCGACGATTTGTCGAAGAGAATTTCCAGTTTAAATTTCGGAACTGAAACAGTAATCCCAAAGAAAAAGGGGTCCATACTGGTCTTTATAAATCCTTCAGAAATTCTGCGAAAGGAAAAAGAAAAGTGATGGCAACAAGGACATCCACCAGCACGAGGCCACCAGCAGTGGTAACATCCACTGATTTACAAGTGCCCAATGTCGAAGACCAGATCAGGGATTACAGAAGAAACCAGAGAAGATTATATAATATGCAGAGAAGATTCATGCCGAGCCAGAGAAGGTTCAGAAGAACAATATAAAGTCAAGTTAACCCGGAAGAACAATTAGAAATTTCCAGATCTCAAAGAGCAAATATGGTACCAGCTGAGGTACTTTATTCAACGGGTTTCCAGCCAACACAACACCGAGTGTATCAACACTACTCGGAGGAAGATGTTCTATGTGTTGAAGAAGGACAAGTGGATCTCCCACTCATGACCGACCAAAGCCATCAAACCCTAAGAGAATCAGATTTTTACCATATTCATATGGGTTTAGTTATGATAAGAATCTATACTCTCCACAGGAGAAACACAGGCGTCATGATACTCGTGATACTACGAGACACAAGATGGCGAGGCGACAGATCCATAATTGCAACCATGGAAATGGATCTAACCAGGGGAACTCAGATGATCTATGTAATTCCAGACATAATGATGAACCTGGAAGATTTCGCTAATCATGTTGAAATATCCATCCAGACCAGAGGCTATCAAGACTAGCAAGGAGGATCCAGCAATCTATTGGTTACCAGGATGATGATAGGGCGACTAACAAACACAAGTTTCACAAATTTTACATATAATGTTCAAAATGTCGCAGATTATTTAGCTAGCAGAGGAGTAGTAGCACTCCCAGGCACAAGGTTCTCAACTGATGAACTACAAAGGCAAAGATGGATATTAAGGCCAACGCAAAGGAGAAATCTCATGGCCCCAACCAGGGTAGATACAAGAACGCTACTAGATGGAAGTGTATCCCTACAATTTCAAGGATATACACCTGTAGCTGAAACCCATGCAATTACAGCAAATAATGATGATGTTGAAGATTGCTCAGAAAGAGAGATTCTATCTGTGTTAATCACTGAAGAACCAACATTAGAAGTGATGCGAATGCATGCGGAAGCCATAGCCCCAAATCGTAAGAACGCGTCGAGTCGTGGTATGATCTACATGTTTGTAATAATTACAATATACAACCATGGGGAAGGTCTTTGCTCTATACAGGTTTAGCGTTCGCCATACCAGAAGGATATTATGGACATATTGTAGCAAGATCGGGGAGCGCATGGAAGAAAGGCATCATAATCGGAGCAGGAGCCATTGATTCTGATTACAGAGGGGAGGTGAAAATTCTTGTTTTTAATATGCAAGATAATGATCTTTTTATTAAAGCAGGGGAAGCTGTTGCCCAAATTATTATCGAAAAGATTATTACACCAGCTGTAACTATGGTTCCTTACCTCGAAAGCACTATACGAGGTGAACAAGGTTTTGGGTCTACATCTTCAAAGCCAGTGCAGATGGGGAACCCTGAGTGGACCAATTTGATGAAAATCTTGGTACCACAAGAAAAGAAGGCATTGCCAGCACCTATGGTAACACCAACAACACAGGAAGAAGAAGAACCATCAACTAGATACATGTGGCGGCAATGGCTAAATGAGGAACATCTCATTACATTACAGGATGATAAAGAATGGTTTAACCCATTCGCGGAAGTTGGTGGAGATACTTCTGATGATGATTATTTGTCAGATGATTCAAATTTTGATCAAGAACAGATAGCACATATTAATGAAGGTGATTATGATTTAGATTATCCGGTACAGAAGAAGAAACAGATTTTGGCATCCTCTGTAACATCCACCTTCAACCCACCAGAAGACACAATGATGGGACCACCTCAATATGGTCCGGCGGACGAAAGGCCAACAACTTCTAATCCATACAAAAATCTGGATTTCATGGGAGCAAAGATTGGGAAATTCCGAAGAGCTTACAACTATGATAATCAATGGACACTTCCTTCAGCACAACAGGCAATAGGTGCTATGCTTATCCTTCCCAATAATATTGGATTATATAATGATGTCATTTCCAGATGGGAATCCATAACGACAAACGTAGTGGATTCAAAAATATGGCCTGATAGGAGGACCAAAGTCCAGTATATAGAAAACTTGCTGGGTGAAATTGAGAAGAAAACATTTATCCAATGGAGGATGATGTTCCCAGATCAGTATGATAAGCTGATCAATGCTGTGGATGAAACGCAGAATGTTCTTTCTCAAATAAGGAGAATTATTACTCTTGAAGACCCTGCTTCAGGAGCAACGGCTGAACAGAATCAGGCGTACCTAGACCTCGAAAGGTTAGTATGTCATGGTACAAAAGATCTTGTTAATTATATGAATACATACAAGGACCTGGCAGTGAGAACAGGAAGAATGTTTATAAATGAAGAATTGTCAAGCAAATTCTATAGAAAGATGCCACCACTGATCGGACAACATTTGGAAGCAAAATTTCAAGAAAAATTTAGAGGCAATACTATAGGGGTTCTTCCCAGAATCCATCATGCCTATCAAGAACTGACTGAGATGTGCAAGCAGGCTACACTCCAGAGAAGCTTGAAGGACTTGCAATTTTGTTCACAAATTCCAATCCCTAGTTATGACCAAGGGGAAAAGAAGAAATATGGACTCCGAAAATCAAGCACTTACAAAGGGAAGCCACATAAGTCCCATGTTAGAGTTATCAAAAGAAAATATCAGAATGATAGAACCATAGTTAAAAAGTGTAAGTGTTTCATCTGCGGAGAAGAGGGGCATTTTGCTAGGGAATGCCGCAACAAGATAGGCAACAATGAAAGGGTTGCTATGATTAATGACCTGGATCTACCAGAGGAGTTTGATGTTGTATCGATTGACCACGATGAGCAAGCGTGATGGATTTAACTGCAGATGTCGAAGGAGAATGCAATGAAACGAGATTACAATGTTGCAACAAGTGTTTTACCAGTTAATGAGTTTATGCTTGTTCTGATTGGAGAACCACAAGGATGGCAGGTTCAAGTGGACATGCCAGAAGAAAAATTCTATTGCAAACACAAGTGGCAGGTAAATCAAGAAATTAGTACAATGTTTATAAAATGCAATTTTTGTGGAGCAGTTACTACTCAACGAGCAAGGAGACACTGTTCAGAATGCAAATGGACATATTGCACCTTATGCTCAGATTATTACCTGAAAGTAGAAACACCAATAATGCCACCAGTACCAAGTAAGTATGAGGAGAATAACCTAATATCTGAGTTATTTGGTTATATTGAATACTTACAAGAAGAAATTAGAAGATTACAAGCAGAGCTAGATAGAGTTGTTAGAAGAAATCAAGAAGCAGAAACAACTCTAAGTGAAGATCTAGCTGATGAATTGCAACAATTAAACCTCAGCGACTTGCAGAAAGGAAAAGAACAATTACATTTCCTGGAAAGAGCTGTATTCCAAAAAGGTTGTATCAGTGATTAAAGCGGGTGCTCGTTTATTAGCCCCATCGTCCTTTAGTCATGATACCCTTTGTCCTTCTATCAGTCTTATAGCTCACACACAGCTCACTCTGATAAGATATGTCTTATCTTTACAGCTATAAAGGGGATTTCAACATCTTTTGACGAGACGACTCCCCGAGGCTCAGTCTCGTTTACTGGGCTCACCATTTGCTTCCATTTAGTGGGGTGTATCCTTTATTCCCCCGAGGATAGAGTTCAGCATGTTGGCCACTCGCCAAAGTTCTTTTCTTGTGTCCTTGATCTTTGGTAGTGCGCTTAGAAAGTAGTTGTGGTACCCACCTTCCTGGAATTCTATTGCGAACACAAGTGGCAGGTAAATCAAGAAATTAGTACAATATTTATAAAATGCAATTTTTGTGGAGCAGTTACTACTCAACGAGCAAGGAGACACTGTTCAGAATGCAAATGGACATCTTGCACCTTATGCTCGGATTATTACCTGAAAGTAGAAACACCTATAATGCCACCAGTACCAAGTAAGTATGAGGAGAATAACATAATATCTGAGTTATTTGGTTATATTGAATACTTACAAGAAGAAATTAGAAGATTACAAGCAGAGCTAGATAGAGTTGTTAGAAGAAATCAATAAGCAGAAACAACTCTAAGTGAAGATCTAGCTGATGAATTGCAACAATTAAACCTCAGTGACTTGCAGAAAGGAAAAGAACATTTACATTTCCTGGAAGTAGCTGTATTCCAAAAAGGTTGTATCAGTGATTAAAGCGGGTGCTCGTTTATTAGCCCCATCGTCCTTTAGTCATGATACCCTTTGTCCTTCTATCAGCCTTATAGCTCAAACACAGCTCACTCTGATAAGATATGTCTTATCTTTACAGCTATAAAGGGGATTTCAGCATCTTTTGACGAGACGGCTCCCCGAGGCTCAGTCTCGTTTAATGGGCTCACCATTTGCTTCCATTTAGTGGGGTGTATCCTTTATTCCCCCGAGGATAGAGTTCAGCATGTTGGCCACTCGCCAAAGTTCTTTTCTTGTGTCCTTGATCTTTGGTAGTGCGCTTAGAAAGTAGTTGTGGTACCCACCTTCCTGGTACCGTCTACTCGTAAAGTCGGATTCCTTGAGTTGTTCAATCCTTTCAAGTTTCTGTAGCGCATAGTAAAGGTTCTGCGATGCTTGTTCTTCAATGTCATCAAGCATCTTTCTTTTCTGGTGGTCCTGCGGAGTAAAGATGTTTTTGCTTATGTCCTGTAAAACATCCTCATATTGCGTTAGCAATAATCTCCTTCTTGAAGCAGCTAGCTCTGTGGCAGCTTCCTCCTCTTCATTTCTGTAGTCAATTCCTTCCCTTATCTGCTTTCCACGTGTTATTTCGTCCATCTTTTCCTTACCCTTATCAGTTGTAATCACCGAAACTATTTCTTTTCCAGAAACTAGTCGGGATAATGAATCTGCAAAAACGTTTAACTTGGCATCAATGTGTTCAAACTGAATTTTAATACCTGATCCGGTAATAAAATCCGTGAAAGCAATCCATCGGACTCTGGAGGGTTTATTTCTTGCCATCTTGTTGTAAAAGCTTATGATAGCTTGGCAGTCAGTTCTTAAGGTAATCTCCTCCTTATCCAGATAGTGGATTTTGAGTGCACTCATAGTTTCCATCGCAGCAAATATTTCTGCATCAATAACAGATTTTACCACGGCAAATTTTCCATGAGCATAAGCACAAACCTTTTCAGTGCTCCGAGGGTCATGCTTAGAGGTTTTCCATTTGCAAACTCCTCCCCAACCGGTCATGCAACCGTCAGTTTCCAGTATTATATATGTATTTTCTGGAGGGAGTTCAAGATCTGGCAGTTGTTGGATCTAGGCTTTTATTTCTTTCACCAAAGCCCAATATGATGGCTTCATACGCTTATCACCATGTATTGAGGTCTTTTCATATAAGGGCCCCAATTTTGAGCTTAAGTTTGGAATATAGGTCCTGGCGTAGTTGAGAATTCCCAACCAAGACCTCAGCCCTTTCTTTTCTTTGAGATCTTCATCCTTGAATTCAGAAATCTTCTTAATTATATGGGGATGCATCTTTAGTTTTCCTTCCCCAATTTCCGCTCCTAGAAATTCAATTTTTGAAACAGCTAGCCTGTATTTTGTTGGTGATAAGACCTGCCCATGCTTCTCACATATGTTTAGCATTATTTCGAGGTGTTTTATGTGTTCCTTCTCTGAGTTAGAAAACACAAGAATATCATCAATGTATATTGAAATGAAATCTTCAGTACCTTTAAAGTATTGATCCATTTTCCTCTGAAATATTGCTGGAGCGTTTTTCAAGCCGAATGGCATAGCAAGCCATTCATAAAGACCGGATGGACAAATGAAAGTCGTCCATTCCACAGATGCAGGGTCCATTGCGACTTGATGAAAACCTGATTTCAAGTCGAACTTTGAATAGATTTTTGAATTCCCAACTTTCTTGAGAATTGTATTTATCCCTGGCAAGCTATATTGGTCTTTATATGTGTTATCATTGAGCGTCCTGTAATTGAAAACCATACGCTCTTTCCCTTTCTCTTCCTTTCCAGTAACTGGGTTGATATTGGTGCCCGACTGGACTATCATTGCCATGGTCCTGTGCCTGCTTTTGCTTGGACGAATGACCTTTAGTTCCAGTAATATGTCTACGTGCTTCTGAAAAGCTGCTTTCATTGCAGGAGTTACATGAGATAATGGCTTATCTTGTATAGTGATGTCAGGATTTATGACATCAATTTTGCATAGGATGCCATTCTTCTCCCAGTGCTTTAGTGGGTTGTCCCCAATAAACCC
Source organism: Wurfbainia villosa (assembly GCA_025175895.1). Classification (NCBI taxonomy): domain Eukaryota; kingdom Viridiplantae; phylum Streptophyta; class Magnoliopsida; order Zingiberales; family Zingiberaceae; genus Wurfbainia; species Wurfbainia villosa. Next base: position 83,918,857 of record CM045994.1, on the reverse strand, counting down.
TTGCTCTTTTAACCTGTTCAACAGTGGTCCATGTTTTTGTAATATGTATGTATTTGAGGGGGTAGCAGTGAAGAATACCTTTTCCTTGATTTCTAAATACTCCATTTCTTCAAGTTGTAATTCTTCAAGTGCTAGAATAGTTGTGGGACTTGTTGAAATAGTCGTTATGTTTTTATAGAAGGTAACAGAATTTCCTTCTATACGAACACCTCCCTGCATACTTCTTATAAAATTACCTCCTAGGACCATTTGAATACCATCTCCCAGCGTCATCTCAAATGAATAGGTAAAGGGGATTCTGAATTTATTCTCCCCTATCTTCATCTGTCCGCCTTTGAATTTCCAATTAGCAACCTGCTTTGAATTAACTCCATTAATTATTACCGTAAAAGGATTTTTCTCCAAGGCTTGCTCTGGTACTGATCTTTGGTCCACACAGCAGGTGGTGGCTCCTGTGTCCAGAATAGCATTAACTTGGAATGGTGGGACAGAAGGAATCTCTATCTCAACAATCATGTGATACAGCCTATTCAGGGTCCTCTTTGGGTGGTATTGCCCACTTGATGCTTGGAATACAGCTACTTCCAGGAAATGTAACTGTTCTTTTCCTTTCTGCAAGTCGCTGAGGTTTAATTGTTGCAATTCATCAGCTAGATCTTCACTTAGAGTTGAGTTGTTTACCTTCTTGATTTCTTAACAACTCTATCTCTGCTTGTAATCTTCTAATTTACCTTTTAAGTATTGATATAACCAAATAACTCGGATATTAGGTTATTCTCCTCATACTTACTTGTCTTGGTGGCATTATTGGTGTTTCTACTTTGGTAATAATCTCAAGCATAAGGTGCAAGATGTCCATTTGCATTACGAGCAGTGTCTCCTTGCTCGTTGAGTAATGCTTGCTCACAAAATTGCATTTTATAAACATTGTACTAATTTCTTGATTTACCTGCCACTTGTGTTCGCAATAGAATTTTTCTTCTGGCATGTCCACTTGAACCTGCCATCCTTGTGGTTCTCCAATCAAAACAAGCATAAACTCATTAACTGGTAAAACACTTGTTGCAACATTGCAATGTTGTTCAGTTGCATTATCCCCTTCTGACATACTGCAGATTGCGTCACTGCTGCTCTCATCAGGGTCAACTGATACAACATCAAAATACTCTGGTAGATCCAGGTCATTAATCATAGCAACCCTTTCCTTGTTGCCTATCTTGTTGCGGCATTCCCTAGCAAAATGCCCCTCTTCTCCACAGATGAAACACTTACACTTTTTAACTCTGGTTCTATCATTCTGATATTTTCTTTTGATAACTCTGACATGGGACTTATGTGGCTTCCCTTTGTAAGTGCTTGATTTTCGGAGTCCATATTTCTTCTTTTCCCCTTGGTAATAACTAGGGATTGGAATTTGTGAACAAAATTGCAAGTCCTTCAAGCTTCTCTGGAGTGTAGCCTGCTTGCACATCTCAGTCAGTTCTTGATAGGCATGATGGATTCTGGGAAGAACCCCTATAGTATTGCCTCTAAATTTTTCTTAAAATTTTTCTTCCAAATGCCTTTGTAAGGCATCAACTAGAAATTTTGCTTCCAAATGCCTTCTGAACTAGATACATGGTTTATAAATGGATTCTGGAAGTTGGTACCAGCCATATGAGTGTAATGGTTTGATCAGACTTGAGCATTACCAAGACTGTCATTCCTAAGTAGAGCTTTGCTAGTTTTTGTAAATCTTTCTGAAGAATTCAAATCTCCGAGCATCGTCTCAGGATTTCTTTTCATATTCAGAGAGTCGATCCTTCTTTTGGTATCAGAGCTAGTTTTGTGCAAAATGCAAGGCTAAAAACTTCAAATTCTAGGTGAAGGTAACAGGTTCATACTTCCTCTTGTGGTCTTTCTCATATGCTTAAAATTCTGAAATAGGTACTTGAGAGGTAACTAACGGGGTGAAAGGTGGAGACTCGACATGCATCCTTGGTTCGGTTTATCCACAAGGCTAGTAAGTGCGTAAGACGGTAAGCCCGAAATCCCAAACTAGTGATACTCTCAAAACAAATTTAAGAATTAGAAGACAGTGGGTTTATTAGTCTTAAATTTATAATAAGGCGACCGGTCTGTTAATTGATTACAAAAGACTGCAGTTCTCGTAAGTCTCCAAGAAGGAGTCGAGACCGTCAGGTGAGTATGAAAATTATACAAATCCTAAGCTGTAAGTAAAGGTAAAATTGATTGATCCTCTAAATGAGTGAGAAATTTGAGCAAAACATCAGAGAGTGGTATGAGAAAACCCGAAACCCAAGCCTAGCATATCTTAACCTCACAGACAAACCAAAACCAACAACCAGTGAACTTGCAAAAAATTTAGAAATCGTTCACAACAAAATCTCTTTGCTTTCAAAAGTGTCATTAAAACATTTCTATTCCCTGCAAGAAGAAAATAAGGAATTAAGAAGTGAAATTGCCAGGCTTAGAACAGCTGTAAGCTTACTAGAAAATGAAGCTGTTAAAAATCGCCCGGTAACAAAGAGCGAAATTAGAGCAGTCATAGTTGAAGCCTTAAACCAACCCAAAATAGTTGAGAAAGAAATAGCTAAAGCTGCTAAAGATTTGAAAAGAAAAGTCAAAGAGGTGGAATTAGTACTACAAGAAGTAAAATCCCTAATTGGCGGATGAGCTGGGACAAGCAGGCGGAAAATCCAGCCTATCTTTGTGCCCTAAAAGCAACAGAAAATATTGAAGCACCGGCTCAAGGATTTTCTGTACCATCTCAATCAAAAACAGCGTTCGATTTTCAGAGGGTTCTGATAAAACAAAACAATACAATATTATCCCTTATAATTGAATTGCATAACCAGTTGCAGGAACTCAGGACTCAGGTCCAAAGTCTCAAACAAGCTTCTAGTGCATCAACATCTGCACCAAAAGAGCTTGAAGGTGCGATCGACGATTTGTCGAAGAGAATTTTCAATTTAAATTTGGGAACTGAAACAGTAATCCCAAAGAAAAAGGGGTCCATACTGGTCTTTAGAAATCCTTCAGAAATTCTGCGAAAGGAAAAAGAAAAGTGATGGCAGCAAGGACATCCACCAGCACGAGGCCACCAGCAGTGGTAACACCCACTGATTTACAAGTGCCCAGTGCCGAAGACCAGATCAGGGATTACAGAAGAAACCAGAGAAGATTATATAATATGCAGAGAAGATTCATGCCGAGCCAGAGAAGGTTTAACCCATTCGCGAAAGTTGGTGGAGATACTTCTGATGATGATTATTTGTCAGCTGATTCAAATTTTGATCAAGAGCAGATAGCACATATTAATGAAGGTGATTATGATTTAGATTATCCAGTACAGAAGAAGAAACAGATTTTGGCATCCTCTGTAACATCCACCTTCAACCCACCAGAAGACACAATGATGGGACCACCTCAATATGGTCCGGCAGACGAAAGGTCAACAACTTCTAATCCATACAAAAATCTGGATTTCATGGGAGCAAAGATTGGGAAATTCCGAAGAGCTTACTACTATGATAATCAATGGACACTTCCTTCAGCACAACAGGCAACAGGTGCTATGCTTATCCTTCCCAATAATATTGGATTATATAATGATGTCATTTCCAGATGGGAATCCATAACGACAAACGTAGTGGATTCAAAAATATGGCTTGATAGGAGGACCAAAGTCCAGTATATAGAAAACTTTCTGGGTGAAATTGAGAAGAAAACATTTATCCAATGGAGGATGATGTTCCCAGATCAGTATGATAAGCTGATCAATGCTGCGGATGAAACGCAGAATGTTCTTTCTCAAATAAGGAGAATTATTACTCTTGAAGACCCTGCTTCAGGAGCAACGGCTGAACAGAATCAGGCGTACCTGGACCTCGAAAGGTTAGTATGTCATGGTACAAAAGATCTTGTTAATTATATGAATACATACAAGGACCTGGCAGCGAGAACAGGAAGAATGTTTATAAATGAAGAATTGTCAAGCAAATTCTATAGAAAGATGCCACCACTGATCGGACAACATTTGGAAGCAAAATTTCAAGAAAAATTTAGAGGCAATACTATAGGGGTTCTTCCCAGAATCCATCATGCCTATCAAGAACTGACTGAGATGTGCAAGCAGGCTACACTCCAGAGAAGCTTGAAGGACTTGCAATTTTGTTCACAAATTCCAATCCCTAGTTATTACCAAGAAGAAAAGAAGAAATATGGACTCCGAAAATCTAGCACTTACAAAGGGAAGCCACATAAGTCCCATGTCAGAGTTATCAAAAGAAAATATCAGAATGATAGAACTAGAGTTAAAAAGTGTAAGTGTTTCATCTGTGGAGAAGAGGGGCATTTTGCTAGGGAATGCCGCAACAAGATAGGCAACAAGGAAAGGGTTGCTATGATTAATGACCTGGATCTACCAGAGGATTTTGATGTTATGTCGGTTGTATCACGATGAGAAAGCAAAATGATGCAATCTGCGATATATCGGAAGGAGAATGCAATCAACATTGCAATGTTGCAACAAGTGTTTTACCAGTTAATGAGTTTATGCTTGTTCTGATTGGAGAACCACAAGGATGGCAGGTTCAAGTGGACATGCCAGAAGAAAAATTCTATTGCAAACACAAGTGGCAGGTAAATCAAGAAATTAGTACAATGTTTATAAAATGCAATTTTTGTGGAGCAGTTACTACTCAACGAGCAAGGAGACACTGTTCAGAATGCAAATGGACATCTTGCACCTTATGCTCGGATTATTACCTGAAAGTAGAAACACCAATAATGCCACCAGTACCAAGTAAGTATGAGGAGAATAACCTAATATCTGAGTTATTTGGTTATATTGAATACTTACAAGCAGAAATTAGAAGATTACAAGCAGAGCTAGATAGAGTTGTTAGAAGAAATCAAGAAGCAGAAACAACTCTAAGTGAAGATCTAGCTGATGAATTGCAACAATTAAACCTCAGCGACTTGCAGAAAGGAAAAGAACAGTTACATTTCCTGGAAGTAGCTGTATTCCAAGCATCAAGTGGGCAATACCACCCAAAGAGGACCCTGAATAGGCTGTATCACATGATTGTTGAGATAGAGATTCCTTCTGTCCCACCATTCCAAGTTAATGCTATTCTGGACACAAGAGCCACCACCTGCTGTGTGGACCAAAGATCAGTACCAGAGCAAGCCTTGGAGAAAAATCCTTTTACGGTAATAATTAATAGAGTTAATTCAAAGCAGGTTGCTAATTGGAAATTCAAAGGCGGACAGATGAAGATAGGGGAGAATAAATTCAGAATCCCCTTTACCTATTCATTTGAGATGACGCTGGGAGATGGTATTCAAATGGTCCTAGGAGGAAATTTTATAAGAAGTATGCAGGGAGGTGTTCGTATAGAAGGAAATTCTGTTACCTTCTATAAAAACATAACGACTATTTCAACAAGTCCCACAACTGTTCTAGCACTTGAAGAATTACAACTTGAAGAAATGGAGTATTTAGAAATCAAGGAAAAGGTATTCTTCACTGCTACCCCCTCAAATACATACATATTACAAAAACATGGACCACTGTTGAACAGGTTAAAAGAGCAAGGGTTTATTGGGGACAACCCACTAAAGCACTGGGAGAAGAATGGCATCCTATGCAAAATTGATGTCATAAATCCTGACATCACTATACAAGATAAGCCATTATCTCATGTAACTCCTGCAATGAAAGCAGCTTTTCAGAAGCACGTAGACATATTACTGGAACTAAAGGTCATTCGTCCCAAGCAAAGCGAGCATGTGACCATGGCGATGATAGTCCAGTCGGGCACCAGTATCAACCCAGTTACTGGAAAGGAAGAGAAAGGGAAAGAGCGTATGGTTTTCAATTACAGGACGCTCAATGATAACACATATAAAGACCAATATAGCTTGCCAGGGATAAATACAATTCTCAAGAAAGTTGGGAATTCAAAAATCTATTCAAAGTTCGACTTGAAATCAGGTTTTCATCAAGTCGCAATGGACCCTGCATCTGTGGAATGGACGGCTTTCATTTGTCCATCCGGTCTTTATGAATGGCTTGCTATGCCATTCGGCTTGAAAAACGCTCCAGCAATATTTCAGAGGAAAATGGATCAATGCTTTAAAGGTACTGAAGATTTCATTTCAATATACATTGATGATATTCTTGTGTTTTCTAACTCAGAGAAGGAACACATAAAACACCTCGAAATAATGCTAAACATATGTGAGAAGCATGGGCTGGTCTTATCACCAACAAAATACAGGCTAGCTATTTCAAAAATTGAATTTCTAGGAGCGGAAATTGGGGAAGGAAAACTAAAGCTGCAGCCCCATATAATTAAGAAGATTTCTGAATTCAAGGATGAAGATCTCAAAGAAAAGAAAGGGCTGAGGTCTTGGTTGGGAATTCTCAACTACGCCAGGACCTATATTCCAAACTTAAGCTCAAAATTGGGGCCCTTATATGAAAAGACCTCAATACATGGTGATAAGCGTATGAAGCCATCATATTGGGCTTTGGTGAAAGAAATAAAAGCCCAGATCCAACAACTGCCAGATCTTGAACTCCCTCCAGAAAATACATATATAATACTGGAAACTGACGGTTGCATGACCGGTTGGGGAGGAGTTTGCAAATGGAAAACCTCTAAGCATGACCCTCGGAGCACTGAAAAGGTTTGTGCTTATGCTCATGGAAAATTTGCCGTGGTAAAATCTGTTATTGATGCAGAAATATTTGCTGCGATGGAAACTATGAGTGCACTCAAAATCCACTATCTGGATAAGGAGGAGATTACCTTAAGAACTGACTGCCAAGCTATCATAAGCTTTTACAACAATATGACAAGAAATAAACCCTCCAGAGTCCGATGGATTGCTTTCACGGATTTTATTACCGGATCAGGTATTAAAATTCAGTTTGAACACATTGATGCCAAGTTAAACGTTTTTGCAGATTCATTATCCCGACTAGTTTCTGGAAAAGAAATAGTTTCGGTGATTACAACTGATAAGGGTAAGGAAAAGATGGACGAAATAACACGTGGAAAGCAGATAAGGGAAGGAATTGACTACAGAAATGAAGAGGAGGAAGCTGCCACAGAGCTAGCTGCTTCAAGAAGGAGATTATTGCTAACGCAATATGAGGATGTTTTACAGGACATAAGCAAAAACATCTTTACTCCGCAGGACCACCAGAAAAGAAAGATGCTTGATGACATTGAAGAACAAGCATCGCAGAACCTTTACTATGCGCTACAGGAACTTGAAAAGATTGAACAACTCAAGGAATCCGACTTTACGAGTAGACGGTACCAGGAAGGTGGGTACCACAACTACTTTCTAAGCGCACTACCAAAGATCAAGGATACAAGAAAAGAACTTTGGCGAGTGGCCAACATGCTGAACTCTATCCTCGGGGGAATAAAGGATACACCCCACTAAATGGAAGCAAATGGTGAGCCCATTAAATGAGACTGAGCCTCGGGGAGCCGTCTCGTCAAAAGATGCTGAAATCCCCTTTATAGCTGTAAAGATAAGACATATCTTATCAGAGTGAGCTGTGTGTGAGCTGTAAGGCTGATAGAAGGACAAAGGGTATCATGACTAAAGGACGATGGGGCTAATAAACGAGCACCCGCTTTAATCACTGATACAACCTTTTCCCATCTATATAAGGCCATATGAGTATAATGGTTTGATCAGACTTGAGCATTACCAAGACTGTCATTCCTAAGTAGAGCTTTGCTAGTTTTTGTAAATCTTTCTGAAGAATTCAAATCTCCGAGCATCGTCTCAAAATTTCTTTTCATATTCAGAGAGTCGATCCTTCTTATACAATCTGTGTTATGAGTCAGAATTGTAAAGTTCATCAACAATAACGTGCAATTTAATAGGCAGAATTCCCCAAAACAAGCACAACAATTAGTTTCATTGTTTTTGGTTCGATCATATTTCTTACGTTTCTTTCTTTCTAATTTTTTTATGGTTAATATTCTATAATTTTTACAAGTAAAAGTATCTTTAGATTCGTGAGAGGGAATTTTTTTTAATGGAAATGAATTTTTAGCATTGGTTGAAATGAGGTTTTTTTTTTTACAGTTTCATCGCTTCTAAATTTTTTTAGACTCTAAAATTAATAAAAGAAGGATTAGATTTAATAAAATATGAATTATTTTAATCTACCAAAGTTTTTTTTAACTTTGCTATTCATCATTTAGTATTAATGTGCGTTAAAATTAGTTTTCCTAATTAATTATCCAGTAGGAGCGAGCGTGGATACTATCAGTTTTTAGATAAATAAAAAAATTAATGTTTAACACTATTTGAATTATGAATGGTAGGTATAACTTAAACAAAGATAATTGGCTTATACACCATTGTGCAAAAGATTAGAACCGTTAATTTAATTATCCTCTTGCTCCGGTTCCACAAAATTTGAGAGAGAGTAAATTACGGGAGGACTATGCTCGTGGACGGATTGGTAAGGCAAAGTGCAACCATCTGAATATGGGATAAGATTTACAAATTTTCCTTTAAATTTACCTTTAATTTACGTCGCACTCCAGGCACTTCCTCAGGCAATAATTGATAATTGACTTATACACAATGTATAAATGTTAATTCTTTAAGATTAATACCTAAAGTAGAGTGATAAACACAAATGAGATCGTCAAATTTTCAAACTATGGTGCTCTAGAGACCAAATGATTTATCTTCATTAATTGAGCTTTGAGATTTAATTAAACTTAATTAATTAAATAATTAGATTTATAGATAATAAATTTAATTAATTAAATTGAAAATAACTAATTTAATTAATTAAAATAAAGAAGAGGACACACACCTCCTTCATTCATTCATGTAAAAAAGAGTTCATTTTTTTTACTCAAATTGCTTAATTCTCAAATTATGATTTCTCCTTTTAAATTATTTGTCTGTAAATATTTTCAAATTATTTTCTCCTTTTAAATTATGAGAGAAACTGTAGAAATTATCTAAATCTAATTTCAAGCAATAGTCGTAAAAAATGTTTTTTTAGTCGAAGTAAATGTATCTTGTCGGATTCCTATCGAAGAAAGCCCTCAACGCATTTAAAAATGGCCCTCGAGCGAAGGAAAATCGATTGCATGGAAAAGGAGAGATCTTCAAAGGGTTGAAGGATGAACTATAATACAATGGTATAATCATAATGTGACCATGCACGATGGCTATTATATTGTTTAATTTGTGGGGGTTGCCATATGAAAAACATAAAGCAAGCAGAGATGAAGATGACTTAATGTGAACGGAATAAATTAAAAAGCTTCTAAAAAGAGGGACAAATAAAGATTTTAAATGGAAAGCTCAACAAACCTAGTCAAAAACCCAAACTTAAGTCCAACTCAAAACGTAATCATGCATCTATATGCTGCACTTAACCAAGAGAAAGAGAATTATGGATCTCACACTTGTTATGTCAAAGTCAAAAGGGTCTCCTACTTGCACTGTTTCGATCGTAACCAAAAGGCACACCTTTGGCTTTGGGTTTGAGTCCAACAACCAATCATATTGAAACAATGAACTCATTTTGATTTATGCATGCACTCTCGACGAGTTCCTCTCTTTTCTCACTCTAAATGATGACAACACATCATTATCCGAATTAACAAAGATGTTTCGATTATTTATCAAATAGCGCACGTGAAATTTAGAAATGTTCAAACAACGTCTCATACTTTCATATTTATCAAATAGCGCACTTAATTTTCTTTTTACCTCTTCCGTCAAAAAGATCTGCACCATTGTAATGTTGGAATTACAAATTCCAACACCGCTGTGGTGCTCGGATTTGAATTCTCAGCACCACAATGGTGGTGCAATCCCAGCACCACAATGGTGGTGCAATCCCAGCACCACCACTGTGATGTTGGAATTTGCAATTTCAGTACCACTGTAGTCAATTTGAAATTCCAAATTCCACTATATAGTCTAGAAAATTTCAACATCAGCTAGCTTGAGATTTGAATTCTCAAGACCAATGGTGTTCAGATTCCAACACCACAGTGGTGTTGAAAGTTACAATTCCAGCACTACTGTGGTGTTAGGATTTGAATTTTCAACACCATAGTGTTGGTGCTGAGATTGCAATATAACTGTGGTGCTGAGATTTGAATTCCCAACATCATGTTTGAAAATTTTACTGTGCTGCAAGTCTGTTTGGCAGGAGGGATAAAAAGAAAATTAAGTGTGCTATTTGATAAATATGAAAGTATGGAATATTGTTTGGACAATTCTAAACTTCACGTCCGCTATTTGATAAATTATCAAAAATACTTCTTTAGCACAAATTAAATATTGCTTGTCGATTGGACATGACCATATTTTTATCAAACTATCAATGATAGATAGTTCTCAGAGAATATATACACTCCTGGTCAACCCTGATCTTATTGGACAATCGTAGTTTTGACTCGATGCCATTGGAAAATAAATGTGTACTTCCTATAGATGAAGTGCTTAAGAGATGTAACCTTGGTCAACACTCGAATTGATTATAAAGTTTGCTAGGTATGATAGGAAGAGATCCAATCACAGTTTAGAATCTACGATTGTTCTAAAAATATTGACCCTTAATTTTAATCTTCTAAGGCGATTATAATTTACGAATTAGAACCGTCGATTATGGTTCGATTCATGGTTTACAACAGTTCAACATTATTATTATTATTTTATTTTATTTAAATATTTTAAATTTATAAATTAAAAAAATAAAAATTTAAAAATGTATGACCTAATTTAAGTTATCTATTTATCCACAAAATATATAAAAGAATTAAAACCATACACTTCATTAATTCTTTCGTATCAAACTTTTTTATTTGGTCATCTTAAAATTACATTCTTTTATTTTTTATAGTAATTTTCATTTTAAAAATCATTTTTTAGTAATTTTTGTCTAATTATGCTTCCAAAAAATTTGAAAGATAAAATAAATTAAAATGAATATTATATTAAATTTCGAACCATCTTCGTTTTTAGATATCAATACATTTTTAATATTAACAATGTTATGTTTCAATATAACGAGAAGTAACAATAATATATATTCACATAAATTATATTTTGTATTAATTGTATATGTGTCACGATAGCTTTCACGGCATATATATAATTTTATTATTAAATAAATTATGGCTTTTAAAAAATATATATATCATACAAGTCAAATAATCTTTATAAATTCCATGTTAAATAGACAAAAAAAAGATAGAATAAGACCAAGTAATCTAGAGTTAAATGAAAATAATAAATTTAATGAATTAAATATAGAATAGTCCCAATTAGGGTTGTAAACGAATTAAGTATTCATGAATAAGTTTAGTGTTCGACTCGATAAGAGTTCATTTATGTTCGTTAAATATTCATCAAAATCAATTAATAAATAAGTTTGAACAGCTTGATAAATTAAATAAACAAGTTTGAACACATATGTGTTCGACTTATTCATATTAGTGAACCGTGTTCACGAACAAACTCATTTAAAATTTATTTATACTAATTTATAAATAAGGATTAAAATATTAAAAATTTAAATAAGAAAACAAACTTGACTTAAGAGCTTGATAATGTTTAAATAAATCAAGCTTGATTCAAACTCGAATCGAGTTTGATTAGAAACTTGATACTCATTAAACAAGTCAAGTTCAATTCAAGCTCAAGCCAAGCTCAATCTCCAAAAAAACCAAACCAAGTTTAAACGGATTTTTCAATAACTTGATTAATTTTAAACTTAATCATCTTATCAAATAAGCTTGAACACTATAAAATTTGACTTGATTGACTTGTTTATAGCCTTAGTCCCAACTCATCTAAAAAATTCAAAGTATATAAATTAAAATTTTGATTTTAATAGAACAGTAAAATAGACCGGTTAAAAGATTTAAAATAAATGATTATATATATATATAACCACGTTATTAAAATTTTAAAATATTATTAAATGAAGATTCTCATTGAAAATTTTAAAATAAAAATTAAATAAATAAATTTTTAAATAAATAATACTAGAGAACTGAATTGAACCGACGATCTAAACTATCGATAAACCACAAACCGGTAAATTTCGGCTCGAGTCCAATGTGAGCTCAGCCCATGGACAAGCATAGATAAGAAAATCAAAAGATGCATGCACCATAAGTCAAGTACTTCTCGAGAATAAACACAATTCCAATTAACATTCTAATTTGTTGATTATAACTTTGTCTTAACGAAATTAGAAGATTAAGGAGTGCATCAAATACTTCTCAAGGACGAATGCAATCTTGGACAACACTTCGATTGAACTACGGCAATTTACCAAACACAGTTCCTAAAGTTTCGAAATGTCCAAAACGCGTAGCATGGTTTCAGATTTACCAAATCGCGCACCTAATTCCACTTTTACCCCTCCCGTCAAACAGATCTGCAATTTAATGATGAAAGAGAATTTTCATGCATCCAAGCCACTACTGGAAATTCCGAACCATCTAAACGTGGTGCTGGGAATTCAAATCCCAGCACCACCTTTTTTTTTATCTGATTTCTAATTTATATCGGTCTGATTTCTGAAATATTACTGTGAATACCTAATAAAACCTCGAATATCAGAAATTTTGGCCACGGATACACAGAGGGACACTACTCAAACTTAATGGACTTGGATTGGATCGAAAAAGAAGTGAATAAGACCATCAATGAGTTTTGACCGAAACCCATTGATGAACTTAGAGAAGTCCAAATTTCGAAATCTTGACATAGACTGAAAGATCTTACAACATGAATTTTTGATATGTCGAGAAAACTTAGTTTTAATCCTCCTATCTCCCAATTTTAACTTGTGTCGAAAAAAAATGGTACTGAAAATTAAGAAACTAATTAGTCTTTGGATTGGAATTCATGATAATCAGGATTCCAGCACCATTGTGGTCTGGGAATTCAATCGACACGCGATGGTCTTTGAAATTCGAATTCACCTGCGATGTCTTGAAATTTCAATTCGACACCGTGTCTTGAAATTGTAAATTTGACACGCGATAGAAAATCCACTACTCATCCCTTATGATCGAAATTTCAGCACGGCACAATTTTGTCTAAAGTCTCAGAAAAGGAATCAGCAAAAAGGGAGCATGAACAAAACTAGGCAGCAACTACTCATCCCTTATGATTGAAATAAGCGACCAGGATGTTGAATGGCAAAAACATGAACCCAAGATCTTGAGCAACTAGATGAAGTGATGTTTGATACTCCTAGTTCTTTATTCGTTTTTCTTTAGCTTATGTATCAGTACGCGAGGCTAAAGTGGCTAAACAAAAGCAAAAAAAAAAGAGGGAGAAAATATAGTGACAAGAAAGAGGAAGTAACTTTCCTCAAAAAGGCTTAATTTATCGACATTGTTTAAATGATCAGCTGTGCATTATGTTCCTGCTATCATATTCTTTGAATGATTTCATGCTTGCACTCTGGATTGTGTTTTTCTGGAAATTCCAATTCGACCAGTGGTCTTTGGAAATTCCAATTCGGCAGATGCGGTGTCTTTGAAATTGTAAATTTCAAGACTACGATAGAAAATCCACTACTCATCCTTTTATGATTGAAATTACAGACAAATATGCACCTCGTACTTGCAAAATTTATCTTTATGAAGTGGTTTTCATCTATTGTTTGAGTGTACTGATTATGTTTAAAACAGATTCTTGTTGTTATGTGAAACCCTGCGTCCATCGCATGCGTGATTTTTATTAGTCTTTGGAATTGGAATTTCCAAAGACCATGCTGATCGACGGGAATTCCGACCACAATAGTGTTGGAATCCTCGCAACACCATTGTGGTCGAATTAATCCCAAAGATACTGGTGCCGAAATTCCAATTCCAAAGACCACCGCAGCGGAATCATGAATTCTAGCACCACTATCACTATCTTCCATCAGTTTCTTAATTTTCAGTACCATTTTTTTTCGACACAAGTTAAAATTGGGAGATAGGAGGATTAAAACTAAGTTTCCTCGATATATCAAAAATTCATATTGTAAGATCTTTCTGTCAAGATTTGAAATTTGGACTTCTAAGTCCATCGATGGGTTTCTTGAAACCCATTGATGGTCTTATTCACTTCTTTTTCGATCCAATCCAAGTCCATTAAGTTTGAGTAGTGTCCCTCTGTGTATCCGTGGCCAAAATTTCTGATATTCGAGGTTTTATTAGGTATTCACAGTAATATTTCAGAAATCAGACCGATATAAATTAGAAATCAGATAAAAAAAAAGGTGGTGCTGGGATTTGAATTCAAAGACCACGCTTTAGTTTGGCTTTAATTTTCGAGTGACTGGACGTGAAACTTCTCTCTCATCATTAAATTGCAGATCTGTTTGACGGGAGGGGTAAAAGTGGAATTAGGTGCGTGATTTGGTAAATCTGAAACCATGCTACGTGTTTTGGACATTTTGAAACTTTAGCAACTGTGTTTGATAAATTATCGATTGAACTATTGTAGCGTTAGTTCGGGACAATCAAGAAGATCGCATAAGGATGCAGAATTCTAAACTAGAATATACTTTTATACTCTTGCAAGGGATATATTTTACAAAAGGTACGACAAAGGATAAACTTTCATTGATAGCTACGGAGAGACTGATCAAGAAGTAAACAAAAAAAAAAATAAAAGACGCCAAAACGTTAAATACTAAAAATATGATTGAAAAAGAATAATTAGGCAAAATCACCTACAGGCGATATAGTGATTGACAAGAAAAATGTGACATGCAGTTGGAAGAATGTTGCTTGGCAAAGATATTATTCATCAATCATTGTCTCCTCCTTAGAAGTCTATCTATGAGCGTTGCTAAGTGAGGATTTTGAAATAGAGAGGACAATAATTTTTAAATTGGTATTTTTATATTTAAAATAGTTTTAAAATGGAGTGATTAATAGTAATTTTTTTAAAAAATATGTATACTATATATATTATTAAATTTCAAAAGGATGATCACATTCTTCCGTCCTCAACCGGCTACATATACGACAGTAAAAGATTATAACAGAATTTGCCAAAAAATATTTCAACTTGTACATCAGTATGTAATTTTTTAATAGGGAAATAAAATATCTACTAAATTATGGACAATATAGTACAGCTAGCTGTTGACAATCTCCCATCCTCACAGATCGATCTAAGAAGACTGCAAAGACCCACATGCAATGTCACATCGCGATAACGGATTTGAATTCAAAGATGCCCTTCGAATATATATATATATATATATATATATATATATATAAAAGGATTAAAACGTTGAATAAATTTTAAATTAATATAATTTTTAATTTTTAACGCGATATAAAAGCTTAAATTTAGTGATTCGGTCTCAATACCATCTGTGAATTATTAGTAGTTCAAGTTCCTCTCTTTATTCTTTCCTTATAAATAAAATGTTAATTCTTCTTCTTTTTTATATATATTCTGTATATTATTCTTAAGGCATTCTTTTGATCTTATTTTTTTTATCCTATTCCTTTTACTCTTTCATTTTTGTTTATATCTTCTTTTTATTATAAATGTCTTATCTTGTTTGTCCTTTTGTTATTTTGTTATAGTTTTTTTTTCATTCTTTGCATCTTCCTTTTGTACTATTTTATAATTAATTTCTTTTAATTTTTTTATTCTCTTGTTTATACTTCTTTATCCTTTTTATTTCTGTCTTTCTTAAGTTTTATATTTTTATTATCATTATTTTTTCTCTTTTTAACTCATTCTTTATTTTTGATTTTTTATTATTAGTGTTTAACTTTATATTATTTTTCTACTTATTCTTTCATCCAACACATCCACTGTGTATTTATTATCATTTCCACCTTTTAACGTTTTATTATTCCACCCTCGCTGCATTTATCACAATTTTTTTCATATGTTACTTAAACAATTTATATAAATCCGTCTATTAGACTACAGTAATTTTTATTTTTATTTTTATTTTCTTCTCTTTCAATTTTAATTTTATTATACACACGTCGCTTCAATTAAAGTCTTTGTATTTCCTATTGATGCGGCACGGATTACTTTTGCCATCGAGGAAGGAGTTCTCTTTGACCGCATCAGTAAATTTGAAATGTCCTGAAAAAGTTAACACGCGTTAAATCGCCGCTGGCCTACCCGGCGATGACACTCCGATGCTTAAATTAGGTCGGATATTAATGAAAGAAAATATATTAAATACAGTAAAAATAATGCAAATGAAAAGGAATAAAACTATCTCTTATGACGCTAGAAGAATATATGAGAAGAAAGAAAAAATCCACTCTTCTTCTGCCAGAGCACGTTTGGACATACAGTTTAAGGTAATGCATATTGGTTAGCATGGCCAAAACAATCGGGCTGACCATTTCCATGTCTCCTTAGCCAATTCCTTGAAGTACAACCCTTCCAAATAACAGACAACAACATGCCACCAGTTGTGTGAATACATGAAGGACGAACAGGAATCCCATGAGGAAGAATAGGCCTCCATGAAACTTGTGGCTTCTCTAAAACGACACTCATTTTGAAGAACATGGCACAGATTATGTTATGACCCGAAATCGCTCCCGTTGATAATCCTTTTCTTGCAGCTTCCTCAGTTTTAGTCATCCTCTCAAGTTCCAACCATGGAAAAGAAAGCATGCCATAGATATAGCTATGACCTTCGTTGTGTGTTGGCACCTGTTGAACTATATTAAGAGACACGACAGGCTTACCCAAGTGGAAACATAAGATCTGTGCTCTCTTGAGTGACAAAAGATCCTTAGAAAACTTTTTCAATAGCTCAATCTGCCGATTGAGCACCATGTGCTCGTCCTTTTTATCGCCCACCAAACAAGATATCGCTGCGACCACTACACTCTTGTGGCATGGAGTTGCCCAAAGGAGCATTGACATCATGCAGCATACGGTAGGCCTCCTGGGGCTTCTTGGTCATGACGAAATGTGCTGCAAGGGCATTAGCTAGAGTGCACGAGCGATTGTGGGTAACCGCACGGAGGATGATAGCCCCTCTTCCCTCAGCTGAAGCCCCCTCTTCCTTGCAGTCGATCGCACAGGCAAAAAATCTCCATCGAAGGTCCGAAGGCCCTCCAGTTATATAAAAATGATATATAACTGAGGAGATCTCAGTTCTTTCGTTCCACCATCATACGGGGATTTCTTCCGCTTCGCAGAGATAAAAATGATATATAACCGAGGAAATCTCGGTTCTTCCGTTCCACCACCACACGGAGATTTCTTCCGCTTTGCGGGGATAAAAATGATGTATAACTGAAGAGATCTCAGTTCTTCCGTTCCACCACCACACGGAAATTTCTTCCGCTTCGCGGGGATAACGACTCCAGCTGAGTAGTTGAGTGCAAATAATTACCCTAGCCGAGTGGCCGGATAGGATGAGGTATGTTAACTCAGTTGGATGACCGAGTATAAGTAATGACCCTGACCAAGTAGTCGAAAGGGATGAAGTATATTAACTCAGCCGAAGGACTAAGTGTAAGTAATTACCCTGACCAAATGGTCGAAAGGGATGAAGTATATTAACTCAGCCGAAGGACTAAGTGTAAGTAATTACCCTGACCAAATGGTCGAAAGGGATGAAGTATATTAACTCAGCCGAAGGACTAAGTGTAAGTAATTACCCTGACCAAATGGTCGAAAGGGATGAAGTATGTTCTCGGATGAGCTACCGAGTGAAACAACTTATCTCGACCGAGTGGCCGGAGAGAATGAAGTATGCTCTCGGTCGAATGATTGAGTGCAAATATCTATCCTGACCGAGTGGTCGGCTTGATATGCGGTCGAGTGACCAACTAAGTATGTATGACTAAGAAACACCAGAATGCTGAACTAAATATAAACTTGCAAGATGAACATTAAATGCTGAGATAATTAAATTTGAACTTTTAAGATATTCTAAGTGCGTATATAACCATATTGTTTGTTCTCTAAATATGTCTCATGTGATATATCTTCAATCGATAAAATTTTAAATATAGCTAGAGAAATGACAAGGTATAAAAATGCAACAAAATATTAAAGGTAAGTATTTATATATATACTTACTGAATTTAACAACATGGAGGATTGGTGTCTTCCTCCCATTACAGAGTCATATTCAATAGGGAAGCATCCCAGTCAGATGGTTGTATTGTTCTCTCAACGTCTCGCTCAGAAGTTCCCACAGACGACGCCAACTGATGCGGCGAGGAAAATTCGCTTTACCCCTTCTTCGAGCGAGGCACGAAGGAGCTTTTGGGTTCTCACAGCTAAGAAAAGGATGTAGAAGACGAAGTCAGGAAGTACAAAACCTACACAGACAATGGAAATGGGAACACAAGATATAACGTGGTTCGGAATGAGTATTCCTACTCCACGAAGGTGAGCTCTCTCACCGGAGACAATGCCTAAGCACTTTCCACTATGAATGTCCTCCTTTACGGAAAGGAAACTTTCCGAGGCGGAGGAGAAAACCTCTTACAGTTTAGTTACAAATACAAGAAAGAGTACATGCGACTCAAGATTAGGGTCTGCTTCTTCTCAAATAAGATGATGACTCTTCTTCTTTGCTGTTTCATATTCGATGGAACATTATGTCGATGTGATTCAAGATGGGTGTAAGCTTACATTACAAGGTAAGCTTATCTTTGGTAAAAATCAACCCAAATAAGTGATGGATTGAGGTAAAGTATGTAAACCATTTTTGTGCTGCTATATGTGGTCTGGAAAACTACATTTGAGGGCATCGATAACAGGGACAGGCCGCTCGAACTGCGATAGGTGCTCTTCGGGATCCGTTGAGCCATCATACTTATCTATCTGAGGATTCCGGAAGTAAGATGGGGGGACTTTAGAGAGGATGTCCATGATAAAGGGACTGGGTTTGTAAACTTCTGGAGGTCTGGTCGATTGGCTTTCGCCCTGTTCTTCCCTTCGAGTTTCGGTTAAGAGCATAGTGTTATGAGGTGCTCTTCCCCCAAGTCCTTCTCTAGACACTATTTCCACATTGACGGCAGTACGAGATGGAGGAGACATTTCTAGGGGTGGGCCTCGGGAAGAAGGTTCACCGGAATGAGGATGCAGATATCCGGTCATTCTCCTTTCTCTAGCAAGGGTCTCCGTAATAGTGTCGTCCATCAGGACCTTCAACTGTGATGGTAGGAGGATGATGGGGCGCTCCTCCGCTGCGGAGGCAGTGGACTGTTGTATCTCTTCCGGTTACATCTCGACGTCCAGCTCAATGTTCCCACAGACGACGCCAACTGATGCGACACGGATTATTTTGCTCCTCGATCTTGTGCCATCTAGGAAGGGGTTCTCTCCGACCGCATCAGTAAATTTGAAATGTCCTGAAAAAGTTAACACGCGTTAAACCACCGTCGGCCTACCCGGCGACGGCACTCCGATGCTTAAGTTAGGCCGAATATTAATGAAAGAAAATATACTAAATACAAAATGAAAAGGAATAAAACTTATCTCTTATGACGCTAGAAGAATATCTGAGAAGAAAGAAAAAATCCACTCTTCTTCTGCCAGAGCGCGTTTGGACATACAGTTTAAGGTAATGCATATTGGTTAGCATGGCCAAAACAATCGGGCTGACCATTTCCATGTCTCCTTAGCCAATTCCTTGAAGTACAACCCTTCCAAATAACAGACAACAACATGCCACCAGTTGTGTGAATACATGAAGGACGAACAGGAATCCCATGAGGAAGAATAGGCCTCCATGAAACTTGTGGCTTCTCTAAAACGACACTCATTTTGAAGAACATGGCACAGATTATGTTATGACCCGAAATCGCTCCCGTTGATACTCAATCCTTTTCTTGCAGCTTCCTCAGTTTTAGTCATCCTCTCAAGTTCCAACCATGGAAAAGAAAGCATGCCATAGATATAGCTATGACCTTCGTTGTGTGTTGGCACCTGTTGAACTATATTAAGAGACACGACAGGCTTACCCAAGTGGAAACATAAGATCTGTGCTCTCTTGAGTGACAAAAGATCCTTAGTGCTCGTCCTTTTTATCGCCCACCAAACAAGATATCGCTGCGACCACTACACTCTCTTGTGGCATGGAGTTGCCCAAAGGAGCATTGACATCATGCAGCATACGGTAGGCCTCCTGGGGCTTCTTGGTCATGACGAAATGTGCTGCAAGGGCATTAGCTAGAGTGCACGAGCGATTGTGGGTAGCCGCACGGAGGATGATAGCCCCTCTTCCCTCAGCTGAAGCCCCCTCTTCCTTGCAGTCGATCGCAACAGGCGAAAAATCTCCATTGAAGGTCCGAAGCGCCCCCCCCTTTTTCCTTGCCCTAGCTGCCTTTTTATTCTCCCAAATGGCCCGGACTTTCATTCATTTTCTGGCCCGATATTTACCCTATATCACTTATCAATTAATTCCCTACATAACTTCTTTCCTCCCCCAACTAATTACAAAAATGCATTTTTTTTTATTTTTGATTTCGTGATTTTTTTTCATTTTCTATTTTTTATTTTTTTTAAATAATCGGAATTTAAAATAATTGGATAACATTGTGCTTTATTTTTCATTGCTCGTAGCTTGTCGTTAACCGACTGCTGTCCTCCCGTCGATCAGTCATCGTTTGCCCGTCAGTCGGTGGTCATTCGCCCGTCGATCGTCACCGGCCCGGTAGACTAGTCGTCGCTCGCCCACCAATCGATCATCACCCGTCAGCCGACTAGTGTTGGTGCAATCGCCCCAGGTCACGATTGATCAGACTCGAGTTTGACTCGAGTAGTATTTTGATATTTGACATGGATGTCTGACATTGATGTCTGACATGTATTGGGAAGATTGCTGATGCAATCGATCCAGGTCATACTTGATGTTTGACGATGGTTTGACCATTGTTATGGGAAAAGTTCAAGTCTTGTGTACTTAGCATAGAAAGTCCAAGCTTGAGTCTTGGCATGAAAAGTCCAACATGGGTTGGCAAAAGAAAGTCCAAGCATGGGTCTTGGCAAGGAAAAGTCCAAGCATGAGTTTTGGCATGGAAAGTCCAACATGAGTTGGCAAGGGAAAGTCCAAGTTTGAGTCTTGGCATTTGAAAAGTCCAAGGGAAATATTGACGGCGTAAAGTCCAAGCGGGAGTCTTGGCAGCATAAGTCCAATGGTTGATGGCGTAAAGTCCAAGCGGGAGTCTTGACAGCGTAAGTCCAATGTGCCTTGGCAGTGTAGACACCGTTTGCATGACAATAGTCGATGGAAGCACCTGAAGGCTAGCGTATGGATGAACAAGTCATGGATGACTTGGAGGGATCCGATAGGCGTGAGGTTGACGGAGGTGGCTAGAAGGCTTAGGTCTTGGGGGCATCATACTTGGGTTAAACCTCATATTTGAGGTGTATCAGTCGACTGAAACTATGGTTAGTCGACTGATGGGAGCCAACTGGGATTTGACTTCGGGAAGTGCCACATACGATCGCGCAAGAGTTAGGCGATTGGTTTGTTGGCAAAGCGATCGTGATCGATCGTGATCGGTGATCACGATCGATGGTCGGGATTTCGTGAAAGAACATCCGATCTAGTGATCGGCCCGAATACTCGACTGATTGAGCGATCAGTCGACTGATGGTCTGTCCGTTGAAACTTATCCAACGTGGCACATGTTGTTTTCTCACAACGGCTACAGGCATTGTCGACTGATGGTCCAATCAATCGACTGCTAGGTGAAATCCAGTCTAAGGAGCAGCTTTAAAGGGAGCTTATGGAGGGAGGATTTGGCACCGGTTTTTGGACGTGTTTAGGGCGATTTGTTGCTGCAAGTCAGGGTCTCCAAGTGCAATTCAAGCAACCAAAGATCAAGCAATCAAAAGAGCATTTATAAAGTATTTTTCCTTTATTTGTAGTGTATTTCATATTTGTATTTGCTTGTATCTATTCGTTTATTATTGTAAATACTTGGATGAGGTTTCTCCACCTCCGACTTGTTGTCGAGAAGGAGTTTATTGGATTAGTGGTGTGTGATTGCATCACTAGAGCTTGTTTGAGCTCGATCCGTAGAGTAGAAACCATTTGGTTCCAAACCACGTTATATCTTGCATTGTGATTGTGTTTCTTGTTATTTCTATTTGTCATTACTATTCCGCTGTGCTAACAAAAGTGTAGATGATCAAACGCGAATCAATTCCATCGACAAGCGACGACGCTATTCACCCCCCTCTAGTGGTCATGAAGGTTTCTATAATTGGTATCAGAGCGAGGCCGCTCTTCTACGGATTAACAACTAAGAGAGCACCACTAGAGGGCAAGAAGATGGATTTTCAAGAAAAACTAGGATGGGACAATAAACACATCGCCACCATACGATCAAAAAGATTTTCCGGCATGGAGGGCTAGAATGGAGACATTCTTGATGATGGACATAGAAGATTGGTTCATCGTCATGGAAGGTTTTGAACCACTTAGGAATAAGAAGGGAGAGGTCTTGAAGTTGAAGAAGTGGACTCAAGAGCAACGTCTTAAGTTCAAGACCGAAGTCAAGGTAACAAAACTTCTAGAAGATTTGATACCTAATGATATTTTATCTAGAATAGGTGAATATCAAGATGCCAAGGAGCTTTGGAGCAAATTGGCAAAGCTTCATGAAGGTTCATCACCAGTCCGAGAAGAAGGACCATCACCGGCTTAAAGTGAAGAACAATCACAAGAAGCCGAAGAGTGCTCATTGGCTCAATCGGAGGAGACCGAGGAAGCAAGCACATCATCCTCACAAGCAAGTGAGTATTCAGAAGTTGAAGAGGAGTTGACATCTGAATCGGTAGAGGAGGTGAAATTGAAAGAAGCCTCCACCTCTAGGATTGAGGGGGAGGAGATTAGATCTCCGGGTCAAGGGCAAGAGCAAGAAGAGACATCTACTTCGGGGAGAAGTGATGTACAAGCTCAAGAGACTCTCACCACCACTCTAGGTAACTCAAACACTTTAATTTAAAATAAAATCTATATTATGTGTTTTGAGTGTAGGGAAAATGGACACTACAAGAGTAAGTGTCTAAAAAGGGTCAAGAAGACTCCACCGGTGCCTAAAAGTCAAGAAAAGTCAAATGAAGCCGGAACCCCAATTAGGAAGAGCAAGAAGCACGTGGTGTGCTTCAAGTGCCAACAACGGGGCCACTATAGGAGTTAATGCCCTAGGAGAAAAGAAGAACCATCATAAGTAGGGGGAGCTAAGGCAAACCCTAAGGTAACCTTTAAGTATGCATCTTCTTCAATTAAAAGTCAAAAGCATGCTTTTAATTCACTTGCTATTACTCATGAAAAGTATGTTAGTAAAAATAGATTTTATTGTCTAGGTACTAAGAATGTCAACCTTAGGGATAAGGAGAAATTTGGGACTAATGTCCCTAAAAATATTTTACCTAAGGAAAGTATTAGGAAAATAGAGAAACACCTAGGTTTTAACCCTAAATGGACTAGGTGTATGCCTAGGAAAAACAATATCCAAAGAATAGATGAAAAAACAAAAATTGGACAATTAGAGCTAGAAAACCAAGCCTTAAGGTCAAGGCTTGAGAAATTAGAGAAGACCCTTAAGAAAATGCGAAATAAATTTCAAGGGTCAAGTGATAAAAAATCTAGGTCTAGGAGTCAAAGTCAAAGGCCTAGGAAACAAGAACCATCAAAGGGCAAGAAAGGTTTGATTTACAAACCTAAGCCCAAGGAGACCTACCATTGTGTTCCATTCGATTATGGAACACAACTTAGGTCTAGGAAGACCAATGTTACTAGGGAAGTCATCCCTAAGGGTAACCAAGGCGTGTGTCTAGTGGCTATGGTTTCAAGGAAACCTAGGGAGGTCACTAAGAAGGTTACAAGGGGAGTTACCCCTAGAGTTAACCTAGTTAAGACCACAATGACCAAGGCTTCTAAGCCTAGGAGGGTCATTAGGAGGGTATCTAGGGAGGTCATCCCTAAGAAATACCTAGTAAACCTAAGGAGCTCCAATAGGTATTGGGTTCCTAGGAGCGTGATCGATTCACTCTAAATGGGTGAGGTGTGCCAAATTTAAATGGATGGATAGTTAACCTAACCATGGTAAAGGTGACACTTTAGATCATTTTCAAGGTTATGGATACCTTGGAAATAGGTTTGAATTTAAATCCTAAAAGATTTTAGGATGTGTCAATATATTTTGAAGATTATGAAAAATCAATCAAATTTGCACAAATTAGGTCTAGAGGTCATAGTGTGACATTTTGGGGTTTTGACACACTTTGACAATTAGTGTGTCAAGAAAATTGTCTTAAGGTTTAGAAATGACATTTGAGCTTGAAACTCAAGCACTATATACTATGATGTCACATACTTACTATGCTTCATGTGTTTTACCATATGTTTGCATGAAAGGAATGTGTATAATGTATTGCATCTCACAAAACATATCATTCACCTTCATTGTGTATTTCAACACTTAGAAAAGGGTGAGATGCTAGGATTTGAAACTATTGAATGTTAATGTTTGTGAAAATGAAATAAAATACTAAAATACATTAACAAATACATAAACACATGCATAACACTAATATATTCAATATACATGCCTAAACATGTTAAAATGAAATAAATTGAGTGAAGAAATCGAAATTCACTTAATTTTAGAACTGAAAATCAGATATCAGTCGACTGATAACACTGTAGCACGATACTGCGAGATCAGCAGTCGAGTGCTTCTTCTAGCACTCGACTGATTGTCCATCAGTCGACTGATGTTACTGTTCATCGAGACAGAAGAGAGAACAGTCGAGTGCCCAGCCCAGCAGTCGAGTGCTAGTCACATCAATTGACTGACTCCCATATCAGTCGACTGATGATATTGTAGCACGACACAAAATGTTCAGCAGTCGAGTGTCGAGCCGGATCAGTCGATTGTCGGTCTTGTGGACCGTTCAATGAACCGTGATCAGTCGACTGATATGTCCCATCAGTCGACTGATGTCGTGATTTTATAATGCCGAACTGCTAGGGCTCGGCTTCTCCACGCTTTATTCTCGCATGATTTCTTCTCCGATCATTCCAAACTTCTCCGACCGTCCGTCTCGCATCAACGCCGGTGACTCACAACCCTTAGGTTTGGAACCTAACCCTGTCTTTCGCCTTTTGAGTCCTTCTTTCACGCTAAGCGTCATCTCACAACTTCCATTCTCTATCCGCAAATTAGGGTTCCAGTGAGAGCTTTTTCTGGCATTCCTCCGGCGTCCTCTCCAGCAAGTAGGTGGTTCAGTTTGTCCCTCACAACCCTCAACCCAACAATGGCACCAAAGTATACCTCTAAACTTTAATCCCTATCTTTTACATATACCATATTTTGATCTAACCATGTTATTTGTGTCATCACATCACATTGCATTGCATTCATCATAATCATGTAGAAGACAACGTAGGAATGAGTCGAATGAGGCTACATCGTTGTCGTACCAATCGATGTCAGTTAGGTACATAGATGAGCAATTTTTTAGATTCTACTGCGGAGATGTCATTCATATTTTATTGCATTAATAGTTGATGAAGATCGTCCTTTGCACCCATTCCATAAATGATGATCTTCTCAAGGAGTTTTACCAAAATTTGAGGAAGATCGACGATAGCCCGACCTACACCACTCACGTCGTAAAATGCGACCTAGAGTTCACTCCTGCAATTTTGCAGGAGTTCCTAGAGTGTCGAGCATCGGATGACACTTTCGTGTTCTACCCTTCCTTTGATGTACCTCTTCCTGCTCCATTTGACCATATATCATTAGAATCCATGCATTAGCATTTCTTTCTTCGTCCTCGTCCACCAGCTCAAAATCTATTTCCTATCAATGAATTATCTGCACTTGACAATGTTCTTTACAAAGTCATTATTGGGTGCATCCTTCCGATTGTGACTTGGGGTCAGGCCAAGATCCGGCCTCCCCATCTTTTTCTTATATATGAAGGTAGGAAACTTCGCTTCCCACTTTAACTCGGTCGCTTGTTCATGGCGATCCCTTCTACGTCCCCGGATAAAAAAATTTTATCCTTGACAAGAGGGATTGCCCAAGCAACCTTGTAATCGTTGTGCTATTCGATTAGAGTAGTCACTCGAACAAACTTATTGTTCAAGCGACCAACCTCTATTCTATGAATAGCCGCGGAATAGACGATGTACGGATCGCCGACTTTTGTGTTTATGTTCGGGGTCCAAGTATATTTAGCCACAAAACAGAATATATCATGCATATATAATTGAAAACAATTACAAACATGTTACATATGAAGATAGATAAGTGTTATACCTCTCGATCTTCTATCGTATGTCCTTCCTCCTTTTGGATGTCGTGTGGGCGACGATCTACCAAAAGTTGAAGCTCCTAGATCACCAGTCTTCCTTCCTTGCTCGCTCCGAACAAGAGGAAGAATAGAAACAAGACCCTTCTCCTTCCTTTAGCCAACCAACAAGCACCAAGCAAGTTGTTGCCGCCGGCCAACAAGGAAAAAGGGATGAGAATGATGGATGCCGGCCAAGAGCTCCAAGGGAGGACCCTAAGCCTTGTTTCCACCGGCCAAGGAGAGAAGAAGAAGCTGGTTTGGACGTCGGCTAAAGGAGGGAAGAGCTGTATGGACGCTGGCCACCAAGGAAGAAGAAGAAGATAAGGAAAAGGTTTCCTTATTTGGTGCCGCCAACTCCAAACCCTAATTCCAAGCCTCTTGCTGCCAACTTCAAAACTCCCTTGCTTCTCATTAATTCCACGCCAACCCTTAAGCCCCTTTTTATGGGTTTAGGGATAAGCCTTGTTTTAATCTTCACCATTGGTTCTAGGGATTTAATCTCAACCGTCGGATCTAGAGATTTAATCTCAACCGTCAGATCTAGAGATTTAATCTCTACCTTTGGATCTAGAGTTTTGTTTCCATCCATTGGACTAAGCTTCATGAGGTTTTAATAGGCTACAATAGGGACCATGAGGAGGAGTTGGATCTTGGACACCCAATGGATCAAGCCCACATAAAGTCCGATCCATTAATGATAATCCAATCCACTAAAGGATTATCATTGATATACCTCACCAACCCTTATAAGTTAATATGGGCTCCATATATTATATGTACATTTTCTCCCCATGTTTAAGATTTCGAATGTCCGTCGATTAATTAATTTACTGACCATTAATTAATCAATATCTAACTCCATGAGTAGTACCACTCAACCTTTTCATCATGCCGGACCAAGTCCACCTGCAGGGTTTACATGATGAACCTTATGAGCTCCTCAAGGGGACATCATCATCCTAATATATAGGACACGGTTTTCTCCTATAATCAATGGCACACCATATAAATAATATCATTTCCCAACTTATCGAGCCTATCGATTTAATCTATAAATCTCGCCCATTAGTAAATCAAAGAAATGATTACTAAGTATATGTGCCCGTTATTATATCGGGATTAAGAGTATGTACAATATAATATCTGAGGTCCAATTCGATCATGTAGTCAACAATAAATCGAATCACCTCTAAGTCGGTCCTGCTCAATACACATAAAGTATACTAGTGTGATTCTATAGTCAAGACAAACCAATACCAAATCACACTACAACCATACCAATGGTTTGTCCAAAGCCATCTCGGTTGTGAGCCTATACTTATACTTTACAAGGAGCCGATAACATGATCTCCCGTGTGACACCACACATCATGTTATCTACAATGTAATGTATTAGACAATATGCATAATCATAAAAATATGCAAACAATGATCATGTGATTCTTATTTCAAAATAAAGATGTTCATACAAAAGATAGACTTTTCAGTATACATCCCAACAATATATGTCATGTGTCATCAGTTGGACATAAACATTGCAATGAACATATTTCATTGCATTGTCCATTTTGTGACCCCTGTACAGGGGAAAGCCCATATGCCATTTGGACATGTCATTACAGCATGGTTAGAGTCCATCGACACTAACATATCTAGGGGATCACTGAGGCCGCTCTTATACTCATACGACCACATCACGGTGTGGAACTTTACATTGGCTGGGATGCGGACTGGCCCTAGACGGATGGAGTGGGTGGCTCGACCTCAACCCATGGAGCATGAGGAGCCAGCTATAGAGGCTGGAGAGCTTGCGGCCGAGCATGAGGGGCCCGCTGCTGAGCAGGATGACCCTGTAATGGCAAATGCACCAGCAGTAGGTCTCTCAGATCATGTTGCTCATATGGAGGTCAGATTTGAGGACTACCAGCAGACTGTTGACTCACGACTGGCGGAGATCAGATTGGAGCAGTCCTCCATGGGTCAGGATTTGGGTCAGCAGCTCAGCCGGATAGAGCAGCGCCAGAGCCGGATGGAGCAGCGCCAGATTGATATATATGAGATGATGCGAACCTGGACCTTGGGTCAGCAACCTCCACCACCTCCAGAAGATGGCTCCAGGGACGATAGCTAGGTGAGGATTAGGGATTTTGTTTTTCTTTTTCGTAGTGATGTCGAGAGTTTATCTGATAAATAAAGATTCACTATTCGTAGTGAACAACATACTCTCACTTGGCCTAAAGCCAATCGCCATGGTATCCAATACCATAGCCCTTGACGTGACTTTCAAACTTAATTTGTGATAGAGCCTTTGTCAAAGGATCCGCTAGGTTCCTTTCTTTGAGAATCTTCTCGATTTGTATTTCTTTTCTATTGATGATTTCTCTGATCAGATGATATCGCTGAAGCACGTATTTGGATCGTTGGTGAAACTTGGGTTCCTTTGCCTGTGAGATAGCTCCAGTGTTGTCGCAGTAAACTGGTAATGCTTCAATAATGAACGGAACCACCCCAAGTTCGGAGATGAACTTCTTGATCCAAACTGCCTCCTTTGCTACTTCAGAAGCTGCAATGTATTCTACCTCCATAGTAGAATTGACAACTGTGTCTTTGTTTTGGAACTTTTTCAACTCACTACGCCACCATTCAGTGTGAATATGTACCTAGATTGTGACTTGGAGTTATCCTTGTTGGTCTCGAAGCTGTCATATGTATACCCGTGTGTAACCATATCACCTTCTCCATATACCAAGAACATATCCTTAGTTTTTCTCAAGTACTTAAGGATTGGCTTGACAGCCACCCAATGATCCATTCCTGTATCAGACTGGTATCTGCTCGTGACACTCATAACATATGATACGTCAGACCTTGTACATAACATAACATACATAATAGATCCTATTGCAGAAGCATAAGGAATCTTATTCATGCAAATCCTCTCGTCTTCTGTGCAAGACACATAGACTTTGAAAGGTGAATCTCATGTCGCATGGGTATATAACCTTTCTTGGATTCAGACATGCTAAACCGCTTTAGCACTCTGTCTATATATGTAGATTGCGAAAGACTAAGCAACCTTTTCAATCTATCTCTATAGATTTTAATCCCGAGGATGTAGGTCGCTTCTCCCATTTCTGTCATGGAGAACATTTTGGATAACCAACCTTTGACTGACTGTAAGACAGGTATATCGTTTCCTATGAGTAATATGTCATCGACATATAGTACTAGGAATATGATTGCACTCCCACTAACCCTCTTGTACACACAAGGTTCATCAGGATTTTGTGAGAAATCAAACTCTTTCATTGCCTCATCAAAATGGATATTCCAACTCCTGGATGCTTGCTTCAGTTCATAAATGGACCGTTGAAGCTTGCATACTTTGGTTTTGTCAACTGATGTGAAACCCTCGGATTGTATCATATACACATCTTCATATAGATTTCCATTAAGGAAAGCTGTTTTCACATCTATATGACATATCTCATAATCATAATAAGCTGCTATGGCCAGGAGTATCCGAATGGATTTAAGCATGACAACTGGTGAGAAGGTCTCGTCATAGTCAACACCTTGATTTTAATGATAACCTTTTGCCACCAATCTAGCTTTATAGGTAATCACATTACCATTCATATCAATTTTCTTCTTGAAAACCCACTTTCACCCAATAGACGTGATGCCTTCAGGTAGATCCACCAAGTTCTAAACTTGGTTTTCATACATGGAATCCATTTTTGACTTCATGGCTACAATCCATTTATCCCTTTCTGAACTTTTCAGAACTCCTTCATAACTAGTAGGTTCCTCATTCTCATTGAGTAACACATCATTAGATTCACTTACGAGAAATTCATATCTCTCAGGAATCTTATGTGACCTACCAGATCTACGAAGAGGTGGTGTAACGATAGGTTCAGTTATTATCTCATCATCATGAATAATCAACTGTGGTTCCAATATAGACGTCTCTTTAGTGTCTATTGGAGTTTCTTGAACTTCCTCAAGTTCAACCTGACTCCCATTGTTTTCTTGCAAGAGAAACTCTTTTTCTAGAAATACAATATTTCTTGAAACAAACACCTTTTGTTCTAAAGGAAGATAGAATTGGCAACCCCTCATTTCCTTGGGGTATCCAATAAATAGATACTTATCAGACTTAGCATCCAGCATGTCTGATGTAGTCCTCTTCACGTAAGCAGGACATCCCCATGTCTTCAAATAAGACAACTGGGGTTTCTTACTAGTCCATATCCGATATGGAGTAGCAGAGACTGCCTTGGTCGAGACTCTATTCAGCAAATAAATAGTTGTCTCGAGTGCGTAGCCTCAAAAGGATTTGGGAAGACTTGTACGATTCATCATCAATCTCACCATGTCCAACAAGGTTCAATTTTACCTTTCATAAACACCATTATGTTAAGGTGTATAAGGCGGAGTCCATTGAGACAATAAATCATTATCTCTTAGATAATCCGGAAACTCTTGGCTCAAGTATTCACCACCTCGATGAGATCAAAGTATCTTAATACTTTTACCAAGTTATTTCTCTACTTCATTTTTGAATTCTTTGAACTTTTCAAAGGCTTCAGATTTATATCTCATAAGATATACATACTCAAATCGTGAGTGATCGTCGATAAAGGTAATGAAGTAGTTGTAACCTCCTTGAGCATGAATTGATATTGGTCCACATACATTAGTATGTATAAGGCCAAGTAACTCTTCCACTGGCTTACCCTTTCTAGAAAAGGGCAACTTTGTTATCTTTCCTTGTAAGCATGAATCACATGTATTAAATGAATCCAATTCAAATGATTCTAGAATTCCACTCTTGTGTAACTCTGACATGCGCTTCTTGTTTATATGGCCAAGGCGACAATGCCATGTGTAGGAGGTTAACTGATCATCCTTTCAAGCACGCTTATTGCTCGCTTCAATATTGAATACGTCAATAGATGTATCTGTTGGATTATCCGAGCCGCAAAAATCGCTTTTTGCATTGCGAAAACCTCAGAAGTCGGCCACAGATCCGTGCGAATATAAACAAAATTACATGTACGTGTTTAAAAACCTTAGATCTACTCTAGATCTACATGTTAAGAGTTTTACCCTTGATGCGACACCCTTCGCTTATCCCACTCGTCCAAACGGCTTATCGAAACTCGAGAGTGTCAAGTGTACACTCCTCTATCGGTATCTATGTTGGGTTTCCGGCACCGCGGCGTGTGTGTGTTCGATCACGTTTCGTAAACATGAACACAGCGGAAGCAATAAAAATAATAAATCTACATTTATTACAATACACACAACACACGCATGCATATTACAACAAATGTAGACATAACCGTAAATTTAAATTTGCAATAAAAGGAAATTTATCTACGTTATACCTTTCGTATGACATGTAGCGGGAACGGCATCAACCGGAATGATCCTCGCTAGAATCGTCTCTATCCGTATCCACGCCGAGTTCCTAGGGATGACTTCGCTAAGCCATGAGCTTCGTCTTCGTACGGGTTACTAGCCTCGTGTTGAAGACGACGTGATCGAGAGATGATCACGATCCGAATCCAAATTCGGATCCTAATATGAGTCCTCAAAACTCGCTTCTCCGGAGAGGTATTCGTCAACCAATTGACGAATCCTTCGTCCTCCACCTTCGAGGATTACCGAAGATCGAATCCCCGGTAAGTTAGCCGCTGTCAGAGCTCTAACCATCGTCCAAATGACGCTCCGACGAGAGGAGAAGAAGCTGTCCAGAAAACTGGACAGCTTGGTGGAGGAGTAGGCGCCGGCCAAAACAAGGAAGCCAAGTGCTCACCTTTTCACCGAGGCCTAGGAAGATCACCGGAGGGTCGCCGGAGGGTTCACCGGATGAAGCTTGGATGGCGGCAAGGAGCTGGACGGCGGCACAAGGAGCTGGGCGGCAATGGAGGTTGGGCGGCAATGAAGGATGGGCAGCAACTCCAAGCTAGGGTTTTGGATTAGGGCTTAATTATCCCTTAAGCCCTCTTTTATAGAGAACTAATTCTCTTAATGGTTATTGGATCATAACCATTAGGCCCGTTAACCCGTTCCATTAAGATAAGTTAAAATAAACCAAACCATGATAGTTTATTTTAAGTTAAAACGAACCGAACCAACTTTTGGTTCATTCGTTTAAAATAAACCAAACCCTTTGGTTTATTCTCCTCCATTGGATTAGAACCAAACCATTTTGGTTCATCCATTATGTCTTTATAAGACACGGCCCATCTACGCTTCCATTGCGACTGAAACGATTTCATGCTCGCTTCATGTTTGGTCCAACCAAACCTTGTTTCTCTCGGTCTGAGAATCCTATTCTCAAGCTCGTTTTAAATCCTTTGGATTACGCTTGTTGTACGTGTGACCAAATAGGTTCTCGGTTTATGTTGGCCATCTATAATTAACCATTAATTATAGAACGATCATGAGTGACACCTAGTAGTACATCATGATCCCTAATTAACCGAAAAAATCAAAGGTTGATCCAGAACTATTTCTGAAACCCTTCAGCAGCTCGAATGATTCGTGCCCCATTCCCTTCACTCATCTTATACCCACTTGGTTCAGGACATGGTCTATAGTGTCAGTCCCCACTAGGCTGACTACGTCACACCTAGCCCAAGTATCAATTCCTCATCCTACGGATTCTAGTTACTCCACATGTATCGAAGAGTACCTTACTCTAAACATGTAATGCTTTAGCCAAAAACTTTAGTAACAATCCGACGAGAGGCCATGGGTATACATCTCCTCGCAAGGAGTGGTGAATCCTTTATAGGCTATTCAAACACCTTCGATCACTTCGACTTATACCCAATCATACCGGGTCCACATCTCCTTAGAGATGCTTGCTTAAGATGTCAAAGCATAAGTCTCTATGATCAAGATGACTTGAATACCGCAAGTCAAAGGAACATCGCACTTAAGCCAC
Organism: Wurfbainia villosa; assembly: GCA_025175895.1. Taxonomy (NCBI): domain Eukaryota; kingdom Viridiplantae; phylum Streptophyta; class Magnoliopsida; order Zingiberales; family Zingiberaceae; genus Wurfbainia; species Wurfbainia villosa. The sequence goes on along the minus strand of CM045994.1, from coordinate 83,885,523 downwards.
AGTAAGAACTTCATTGACATATCTATATATGCAGAGAACCATATGAAGTCTTACGGCTGGTCACTCCAATGAACTAGTTACCATAACTAGCATCCACGATTAACTCCGGACATCACTATGTCTCTAGCCAGTGAGAATCAGCTGCTTGGATACACCAAGGAGTATACCTCGTGCTAGTCTCGACGGAATTGATGGTGTCCAAATCCATCAATTCATCGACTAGGGATAATTCCGATACATCACAATTACACATGTAGAGATACTCACTAGTTGTGATCCAATCACAAATTCTCTCATGCTGTGAATCGTATCGTGGGCATTCAATAAATGAGTTTAAGATCCAATCAAATACATAAAACATGTATACTCAAATAGTGAATCTTCATTTATCATATAAATGGTTCATACATAAGGCGATTGCCTTAGGACATCTCTCATATATTACTAACAGACTCCCACTTGGCCTAATGCCAATCGCTATGGTATCCAATACCATAAGCTCGAACATGACCCTCAAACTTATTTTGAGGTAATGCCTTAGTCAAGGGATCCGCTAAGTTCCTTTCAGTGGGAATTTTCTCGATTTGTATTTCGTTCCTACTGATGATCTCTTTGATAAGATGATAGCGGTGAAGCACATGTTTGGATCATTGATGAGATCACATCAAGTTCATAGATGAACTTCTTGATCCAAACCGCTTCCTTTGCTGCTTCCAAAGCTGCAACGTATTCTGCCTTAGTGGCAGAATCCGCTATAGTGTCAAGCTTGGAACCTTTCCAACTTATTGCGCCTCCATTCTAGGTGAATACATTCCCAGACTAAGACATGGAATCATCCTTGTCTGTCTGGAGCTGGCATCCGTATTCCCACGTATCACCATGTACCCTTCTCCATATATTAGGAACACATCCTTAGTTCTTCTTAAGTACTTAAGGATCGTCTTAACAGCCACCCAATGATCCATTCCTGGATTATCCTGGTATCTACTCGTGACACTCAGAGGATACGATACATCGGGCCTCGTACATAACATAGCATACATGATAGATCCTATTGCGGATGCATAGGGAATCTTACTCATGCAAATCCTCTCGTCTTCTGTGCGCGGACATATAGACTTTGAAAGGTGTACCCCATGCCTGATGGGTAGAAACCTTTCTTGGATTTTGACATGCTAAACCTCTTTAGCACTCGGTCTATATATGTAGACTGCGAAAGACCAAGCAACCGTTTTGATCTATCTCTATAGATCTTAATCCCGAGGATGTAGGTTGCTTCTCCCAGGTCTTTCATGGAGAATGTCTTGGATAACCAAACCTTAACTGACTGTAAGATTGAAACATCGTTTCCTATAAGTAGTATGTCATCGACATACAATACTAGGAATATGACTGCACTCCCACTAACCTTCTTGTACACACAAGGTTCGTCTGGATTTTGTGAGAAATCAAACTTTTTGATTGTCTCATCAAAACGGATATTCCAGCTCCTGGATGCTTGCTTCAATTCATAAATGGACCGTCGCAATTTGCATACCTTGGTTTTATCAACCGATGTGAAACCCTCAGGCTGTATCATATACACGCCTCGAAAGGTGTTTCCATTAAGGAAAGCTATTTTCACATCCATCTGCCATATCTCATAATCATAATGAGCCGCTATGGCCAGGAGCATCCGAATGGATTTAAGCATAGCTACAGGCGAATAAGTTTCGTCATAATCAACACCTTGTTTTTGATGATATCCTTTCGCCACCAATCTAGCCTTATAGGTAATCACATTACCATCCATGTCGGTTTTCTTCTTGAAAACCCACTTGCACCCTATAGGCTTTATCCCTTCAGGTGGGTCAACCAAGTTCCAAACTTGGTTTTCATATATGGAATCCATTTCCGACTTCATGGCACCAAGCCACTTATCCCTTTCTGAACTTGTCAGCGCTTCTTCATAATTGGTAGGCTCCTCATCATCAATGAGTAACACGCCGTTCGATTCACTTACGAGAAATCCATATCTCTCAGGAATATTGCGTGTTCTACCAGATCTACGAAGATGTGGTGTTACAATAGGTCCAGCCGATTGCTCATCACTATGAGTTGTCGGCTGTTGTGCTTCATCAGGTATCTCATCAATGTCTATTTGAGTCTCTCAAGCCTCCTCAAGCTCGATGACACTCCCACTGTTTTCTTGCAAGAGAAACTCTTTCTCTAGAAACACAGCATGCCTTGAAACAAACACCTTTTGTTCCACAGGATGATAGAATTGGTAACCTCTTGTTTCCTTAGGGTATCCAACAAATAGACATTTATCAGACTTAGCATCAAATTTGTCTGATACAGTCCGCTTCACATAAGCAGGACAACCCCATATCTTTAAGTAAGATACATGAGGTTTCTTACTATTCCATATCTCATATGGAGTAGTTGAGACTACCTTGGTAGGCATTCTGTTTAACAAGTAAACAGCTGTCTGAAGTGCATAACCCCAAAAGGACTTGGGAAGAGTCGCATGATTCATCATTGACCTGACCATGTCCAACAAGGTCCGGTTACACCTCTCAGATACACCATTATGCTGTGGTGTATATGGCAGAGTCCATTGAGACAATATACCATTGTCTCTTAGATAATCAAGAAACTCTTGACTTAAGTATTCACCACCTCAATCCGATCGAAGTATTTTAATACTCTTATCATGTTGTTTCTCTACTTCATTTCTGAATTCTTTGAACCTTTCAAAGGCTTCAGACTTGTGTTTCATCAAGAACACATACCCAAACCGTGAGTGATCATCGGTGAAGGTAATGAAGTAGCTATAGCCTCCTAATGCTTGAGTTGATATAGGTCCACATACATCAGTATGTATTAGTCCTAGTAACTCTCCCACTCGTTCACCTTTTCCAGTAAAAGGTAACTTAGTCATCTTGCCTTTTAAGCATGATTCGCATGTATCATATGAATCCAATTCAAACGATTCTAGAATTCCACATCAGTGTAATTCGGACATGCATTTCTTGCTTATATGGCCAAGACGACAATGCCACATATAGGAGTCTATTTGATTATCCTTTCGAGCACGCGTGTTGCTCGCTTCGATATTGAAAATGTCACTGGACACGTCCAACGTATAAATGCCATTACTCAAGGTTCCAGTTCCATAAAGTACGCCATTCAAAGTTATATAACAACAATTGTTACTAAATGTCAAATGGAAACCATTTCTATTTAAACAGGAAATAGAAACAATGTTCTTTATTAGAGAAGGAACATAATAGCAATTGTCCAGTTCTAAGACTAGTCCACTAGGGAGCTTCAGCAAATAAGTTTCGATGGCGACCGCAGCAACCTTTGCTTCATTGCCAACTCGCAAATTTGACTCCCCTCTGACAAGTCTTCTTCTATTCCTTAGCCCCTGTATGTCATTACATATATGTGAGCCACACCCAATATACAATACCCAAGTGTCTAAGGAAATAGAATGACAATCAATAACGAAGATACCTGAAGAGGATGGGGCATCGGATGCCTTCTTCTTCTTCATGGACTCAAGATAAATCTTACAGTTTCTTCGCTGTAGGTGATCGATTGGCTGGCTAGAGGGGGGTGAATAGCCCTTTACGTTTGGATGCCGGTATTTGCTCGTCTACAAAACTAATTAGCGCAAGCGGAAGACTAATAAAGATAAGCAAATAGAAATACGAGAAAACAAACGCTAACAAAGAATGTAACGTGGTTCACGGCTACGCCGCTAATCCACGGTCCCCGATTCGTCCTCGGTGAATCACTCCGCTAAACCAATCCACTAAATGGTCTCTCCTTTGCACCAAGCTAGGTGGAGGTAACCTTTACAATCAAGATCACTCTTCTTACAAATAGAATGGAGTAAAAGCGAGTAAGAAGAGTTTAGAGCTTGTGGGGCACTAGGAAGATCACTTGGAGCATTAGCATTAGCCTCTCAAAGGCTTACACCCTCTCTTTTTATAGAGAGGGCTGATTTCTTCCTGCCGCCATCACGACCGCCGCTTGGCAATGGATCGCTGTTACTACAACGGCCTCCGAACACGCCGGATCCCGACCTGTAGTCCAACGGAACTCTTGGCGATCGATGGACTCATCACGATCCCGCTCGTAGTCGACGCCTAATCGGCTACGAAGCGGTTCGCGGCCAAAACCCATTGATCACCGACCGCTTTCAATAGCCGATCGATGCGCTTCAGGGATCGATGATGGCGTGAATCACCGAATGATCACGCCACAATCCGATCTGATACCCCGAACTCACTCGATTAGAGCGCCGATCGCTATGACATGGCAATGACCGTGTCGAAAACCTATCCGACACTTGGCCAAATGGCCAAGTTTCACCTAAGAGCTACCCTTCCCGGGTTACAATCGCCACTCATTTCTGAGTCCTCACCTTCGGTTCTCTTCGTTCGGCCACGTCCCCTCAGCAGCAAAGATCAGCGACGACTGACTCGCAATGCTCCTTCGCCTCTTGCCTCGGTCTACTTCCTCCGGCCACTCCAAGCTTCTCGTCCGGCGGTCCCTGATGCTCCAAGCGACGGCTTCGCAAAGCTATCCTTCACCGACTCAAGGCACGAGTCATGAGATGTGAAACTCGCCACTACTCTATGTGCGAATTACTAAGTCCTGCACGACTTCAACGCACATATCAAATCAACATATCAAACTAACTTAAACCCTTTGCCACACCATCAAAACCATATTACGGCAAGAGATTGCCCTAACAATCTCCCCCTTTTTGATGTGTGGCAATCTGTTTAAGTTAGGTAAAAACATTTGATATAAATTCTAAGGTAAGAAAGCATGTAAAGATAAACATGATATAGCAACATGCAACTTCCCCTTAATCCATGAAACTCTCTATGCAAATTTTCTCCCCCTATCATATATTTCTCCCCCTAAAATATATTTCTCCCCCTAATGGTAATTAACTTAAACATAATTATTTCTCCCCCTTTGACACCATCAAAAAGATTAACACTAAGTTATAAGCTCATGGCATCAAGTATAATGGAGGGAAAATATGACAAGTTGATTTAAAATTGGGTACCACTTGTTGGTTTACAAACTGAAATCGACCTTCAATGTTCTGATTATAGCTACCAATGATCGCTATCAAGATGGCAATGACCGCACTAAAGGAATCCAATTTCGATTTTCCGACGAATTTCAGAAATGCATTATAAATTCCAAAAAATTTGAAAAATCATGAAATTTGGGGAACATATTTCTTTTAAGTATATCTATCAATGAAAAATAGTTTTTCATGAAAACTCATTATATTTTCTTGTTTTTGCCAAAAATCCAAACACTTGAAAAACCACTAGTTTTTGAGCATGTTAGTATCCATTTTAACACCTAGTCTTGCTTTGAATTGTTCCAAAACATGAATACATAGATTTTAGATTAAGAAATTGTTTTGAAAACATATGAATATCCAACCATGATCTTTGGGCAATATGTCTATGAATTAAACATAAGCCTTCCCCATGATTGGTCTATTATTTTTTATGTTGATACTTTAAATGACCATCTAAATGCCATAGATATTAGTGGACATTTGTATCATCCTAACATCTCACCCATGCTAAGTTTGCAATCAAGTTAGCCTATAGTGAGTGTGAGATGCATCCTAGGGGGTATTTGTATATACTTAACCAATATATTCATGCAATTCTATCATGGTTAAGTATCAACCTAACAATTAATCATGATCATAATGACATATATGAATCAATTTCACATAATGATCATGAAATACTTGTTTTCATCAAATTATAATCATGCATTAGGTATTATATGATGATAATAAACAAAGTATCACCTAAAGCATGATTCAAACCTATTTCTCATGATAACGTGCCAAATTTCAAAAACATAAATCATGATTTAAAACATACATAGCAATTACATTAATCATCATGATTTAAGCATTATTACCTATTTATGGGTACGTTATCATCACCCAACACTATCTAAAAAATGTTGTCCCGTCATCCTAAGTCAACCAAAATATGATATAGGTTAGGTCCATGTGGTTGACTACCCTAGGGGTTTTCTAACCCTTAAGGATGGATTTTGGAACCCAAAATAAATTCTTTCCTATTGGGTTCACTAAATACTCCTTGGGGATCCATTTCCTAGCAATTACTTTCTTTTTATCTTGTCCCCTAGCTATTAGGCATTTATAGGCCTTTTCATTTTTCTTTTCTTTGTATCCTAGGCCTTTCTTGTTGAAACTAGCTCTTTGGCTCCCTAAGATCATATTTAAGGTGTTGGAGCCAATTGTGAATTTCTCTAGGGCTTTGGTTAAATAATCTACCTTTTCCCTTAATGCCCTATTTTCCTCTATGCATGCATCATTAACATCCAAAGGCATATAATCATGTGAGCATGCATTATCATGGCAAGAAGAGATATTATCATTTAAGCATGCATTTTCTAGCTTATTTTTTAGGTCCTTAATTTGATCTAGCATGCTTTTGTTTTTCTTCTTAGCTCTAAATAGATCTCTAGTTAAGCTAGAAACCATGGAAACTATTTTCTTAGGAGTTAGATTTGTTACCATAGTTTCCATGTCCTCTTCTTCTTCTTCGGATGAGGAGGATGTAGAAGCTCCCCCTTCACTTGAGCTCTCTCCTCTTGAGCTTGATCCTTCATTTTCGGAGGAAGAGCAATCCAAGTCATCAAAGGCCATCAAGGCCAAATTGGTGACAAAGGCATTCTCCTCATCTGATGATGAGGAGGAGGATGAGGATGGATCATCCCAAGTCCTTGCCTTGAGAGCTTTAGCCTTTCCCTTTTCCTTTGTCTTCTTCTCCTCTTCCTTCTTTTTCTTGCTCCCCTTTTTCTTCTTCTTTTCTTCTTTCTTTTTCCTCTCTTTCTCACTCTTGTTTAAGAGAGGACAATTGTCCCTTATGTGCCCTTCTCCTTGGCAATTGTAGCATATGACCTTCCCCCTTGGTCTTCTATTCCTATCATTAGATTTATCAAATCTAAAATTCTTAAATGCACGTCTTACCCTCCTTACCATATAGGCTTCTTCGGTGCTATCCATGGAGGAGGAGGAGGACGCTTCGTCATCGGAGGAGGAGGGGATTTCCATCTTCTTCTTCCCCTTATTTGCCAACAATGCTACTCCCCTTGAAGGTTGAATTCTAGGCTCCTCTTGTATTCCCTCAAGCCTAGTTTCGTGGAGCTCCATTATTGAGAAGAACTCCTCTAAGGTGCTCACTTGTAAATTCTTTGAGATATAGAATGAGTCCACCATGGAGCTCCATTTTGAGGACCGGGGAAAGGCATCTATGGCCTTCATTACCATATCCCGGTTTGATAGCTTCTCACCTACACTTGTTAGCCCAATTAAAATTTCTTTAAACCTAGAGTGTAGTGAGGTTACCTTTTCTCCCTTTTCTAGTTTTATATTGGATAGTTGGGAGCGGAGGAGGTCTCTCCTTGCTAGCTTGGCCTCGGATGTGCCTTCATGGAGTTCTATAAGCTTCTCCCACATCTCTTTGGCGCTAGCACATTCTCCGATCCGGTTAATCTCTTGTTGGGGGAGCACATTGAAAAGATGATGTTTTGCCTTTGAGTTTGCAAGGTGCTCTTCCCTTTGCCTTTTGGTCCACCTAGATTTCTCTATTGGCTTCCCTTCTTCATCCCTAGGCAAAACGAAACCGGATTCCATTGTAATCATTATATCAAAATCCGTTTCGAAAAATACCTCCATTCTCTTTTTCCACCAAGAGAATTCTCCTTCAAACTTCGGAGGATGGATGTTGGAGCCGACCATTTTGAATGTTGCTTGTTGTGGCGGTTAGTCCTCGACAAGCTTTCCTTGGCTCTGATACCACTTGTAGGTGATCGATTGGCCGGCTAGAGGGGGGTGAATAGCCCTTTATGTTTGGATGCCGGTATTTGCTCGTCTACAAAACTAATTAGCGCAAGCGGAAGACTAATAAAGATAAGCAAATAGAAATACGAGAAAACAAACGCTAACAAAGAATGTAACGTGGTTCACGGCTACGCCGCTAATCCACGGTCCCCGATTCGTCCTCGGTGAATCACTCCGCTAAACCAATCCACTAAATGGTCTCTCCTTTGCACCAAGCTAGGTGGAGGTAACCTTTACAATCAAGATCACTCTTCTTACAAATAGAATGGAGTAAAAGCGAGTAAGAAGAGTTTAGAGCTTGTGGGGCACTAGGAAGATCACTTGGAGCATAAGCATTAGCCTCTCAAAGGCTTACACCCTCTCTTTTTATAGAGAGGGCTGATTTCTTCCTGTGTCGCCATCACCGATCACGCCTTGGCCGATCGCCATTACTACAACGCCTCCGAACACGCCGGATCCCGACCGCTGTAGTCCAACGGAACTCTTGGCAACATCGATGGACTCATCACCGATCGGCCGCTTCCGTAGTCGACGCCTAATCGGCTACGAACGGCTTCGCGGGTCAAACCCATTGATCACTAATCGCCGCTTTGACTACCGATCACGCTTTTCAGCCGATCGATATGGTCTGGCAATGACCGCCATCGACGATGGCCGATCGCCGATCGCCATAATCCAGTCAATACCGATACCGCCGAACTCACTCGATTAGAGCGCCGATCGCCATGACATGGCAATGACCGTGTCGAAAACCCATCCGACACTTGGCCAAATGGCCAAGTTTCACCTAAGAGCTACCCTTCCTCGGGTTACAATCGCCACTCATTTCTCGAGTCCTCGCCTTCTTCTTCGTTCGCCACGCCCCTACAGATCAGGCGCACGACTCTGCAATGCTCCTTCGCGTCTCTTGCCTCGAAGTCTACTTCCTTCGGCTTCACTCCAAGCTTCTCGTCCAGCGGTCCCTCGGATGCTCCAAGCGCACGGCTTCCGCAAAGCTATCCTTCACCGACTCAAGGCACGAGTCATGAGATGAGAAACTCGCCACGGCTCTATGTGAGAATTACTAAGTCCTGCACGACTTCAACGCACATATCAAATCAACATATCAAACTAACTTAAACCCTTTGCCACACCATCAAAACCATATTACGGCAAGAGATTGCCCTAACATTCGCCAGTGGCCTTCCTTGCCACAGTGATGGCAAGTGCCCTTTTGCGCTGGTTCTGCCTTCTTTGCCTTTTTCTTCTTTCCTTTCTTCTGTTCTTTTGCCTTCCTCTTAGAACCTTTCTTTGAGGAATCAACTAACAGAACCGCCTTCTCCTCATGCTTCACAGAAGGCTCCACAGTCTTCAGCATATTGAGGAGCTCGGGAATGGTGGATTCTAATTTGTTCATCCGATAGTTCATCACAAATTGTGAGAAACTCTTGGGCAAACAATGCAGAATTAAGTCAATACTTAACTCATGATCCATCACAAACCCGAGGGTAGCTAGCCGCTCGATGTACCCGTTCATCTTTAGCACAAACTGCACTACAGATGAACCTTCTTGCATCTTCGTGGTGAAGAGGAGCCTAGAGACCTCGAACCTTTCGGATCTCGCTTGCTCATCGAACAACTCATGAAGATGGAAGACTATAGTATTAGCATCCATCGCCACTAGCATGATGCAACTCGCCAGCTCAGAATCTGCCACATGCTTCTGATAGACCAACATTTGGTCTGGAGTTGCATCGTCCTTAGGACGGTCAGGAAGTGGCTCTTCAAGGACATATGCAAGCTTTTCCGCCTTAAGAACAATTCTCAGGTTTCTAAGCCAGTCCAGGAAGTTAGGCTCAGTCAGTTTGTTCGAATCCAAAATAGTGCGCAAATTCAAAGACGTCATGATCAATTTATTGACCTAGAAATACAAAACGAGCATATATGAGAAAATGATTTTAAAATGCATCAATATATATTTATAAATCCCATTCATTTTTCGAATTTCAAAAACCCCAAAATCACTTCGGGAGATCGTAGGTCCATCTCCGAATGGGCTGATATCCATCATAGTTATGAACAACCTTGGAGAGAGTCCAACAAGCCATTCATAACTACGACGGTAGGTATCGTCTATACCGATTGCATATCACGTATATGCAACTATCACAATGTGCTATCAACTAATTGAATGTTCACACATACGTTGGGTTGTTAACACATTAACAAGTATGCATCATATGCATAGCACCCAACTTCACCTCCCTTTACATCGACCTTGGAGAGAGTCCAACAAGCCGATGCTCCAGGTTAAAGTCAACCCATTAATCGGGAAATAGTTTTAATATGGTTAGAGCGCATTCAACCAATTAGCCCAGCTTGGAGAGAGTCCAACAACCAAAGCTAACGATTGACCTCTGACTCTTACCATATTAGTATTAAACTATTCCATGGTTTGAACATGTTCGGGTTCGAGCCGGGCTTGGAGAGAGTCCAACAACCCAAACAAGAAACGGAACTCTGGTTCTAACCATATTAATGGAAGGTGTAAGCTTTAATATTGTTTAAGGGTTTTTATGTCTCATCCTCTTTGCATGCAAATAACTATTATCTACATGACATGACATACATGACATACATCTACATATCACGACACGCATGACATAATGTTATGCATCTAATGCAATTACATGACATACAATTATGTCATGTATATAATTTCCTTATATGTCATAACTTTTTATGGAAATAAAATATGTTTAAGATTTGATTCTCCAAATCAAATCATAATTAAATTAGGAAATAAATTTCCAAATCTAATCACATATTTTATTCATGGAATTATTTGATTAAGGAAAATCTATTTAAGAAACCAATTTCCTAAATCATTAAAACTACTTATGGAAATAAAATATTTTAAGATTTGATTTCCCAAATCAAATCATGATTAAATTAGGAAACAAATTTCCAGAATCTAATCAAATATTTTATTTATAAAAAATATCAATTTCCATAAATACTTCCAACTTTCCAAAAGTGGAAGATTTCCATAAATACTTCTAGACTTTCCAAAATTGAAAAATTTCCATAAATACTTCTAAATTTCCAAAATTAGAAAATTTCTAGAAATACATTATGACTATCACAAAACTATTTTTACGATTATGTCGAAACACAACCTGGGCTCTGATACCACTGTTGGGTTTCCGGCACCGCGACGTGTGTGTGTTCGATCACGTTTCGTAAACATGAACACAGCGGAAGCAATAAAAATAATAAATCTACATTTATTACAACACACGCATGCATATTACAACAAGTGTAGACATAACTGTAAATTTAAATTTGCAATAAAAGGAAATTTATCTACGTTATACCTTTCGTATGACGTGTAGCGGGAACGACATCAACCGGAACGATCCACGCTAGAATCGTCTCTATCCGTATCCACGCCGAGTTCCTCGGGATGACTTCGCTAAGCCACGAGCTTCGTCTTCGTACGGGTTACTAGCCTCGTGTTGAAGATGACGTGATCGAGAGATGATCACGATCCGAATCCAAATTCGGATCCTAATACGAGTCCTCAAAACTCGCTTCTCCGGAGAGGTATTCATCAACCAATTGACGAATCCTTCGTCCTCCACCTCAGAGGATTACCAGAGATCGAATCCCCGGTAAGTTAGCTGCTGTCGGAGCTCTAACCGTCATCCAAACGACGCTCCGACGAGAGGAGAAGAAGCTGTCCAGAAAACTGGACAGCTTGGTGGAGGAGTAGGCTCCGGCCAAAACAAGGAAGCCAAGTGCTCACCTTTTCACCGAGGCCTAGGAAGATCACCGGAGGGTCGCCGGAGGGTTCACCGACTGAAGCTTGGACTCCGGCAAGGAGCTGGATGGCGGCACAAGGAGCTGGGCGGCAATGGAGGTTGGGCGGCAATGAAGGTTGGGCGGCAACTCCAAACTAGGGTTTTGGATTAGGGCTTAATTATCCCTTAAGCCCTCTTTTATAGAGAACTAATTCTCTTAATGGTTATTGGATCATAACCATTAGGCCCGTTAACCCACTCCATTAAGATAAGTTAAAATAAACCAAACCATGATGGTTTATTTTAAGTTAAAACGCACCGAACCAACTTTTGGTTCATTCGTTTAAAATAAACCAAACCCTTTGGTTTATTCTCCTCCATTGGATTAGAACCAAACCATTTTGGTTCATCCATTATGTCTTCATAAGACACGGCCCATCCACGCTTCCATTGCGACTGAAACGATTTCATGCTCGCTTCATGTTTGGTCCAACCAAACCTTGTTTCTCTCGGTCTGAGAATCCTATTCTCAAGCTCGTTTTAAATCCTTTGGATTACGCTCGTTGTGCATGTGACCAAATAGGTTCTCGGTTTATGTTGGCCGTCTATAATTAACCATTAATTATAGAACGATTATGAGTGGCACCTAGTAGTACATCATGATCCCCAATTAACCGAAAAAATCAAAGGTTGATCCAGAACTATTTCTGAAACCCTTCAGCAGCTCGAATGATTCGTGCCCCATTCCCTTCACTCATCTTATACCCACTTGGTTCAGGACATGGTCTATAGTGTCAGTCCCCACTAGGCTGACTACGTCACACCTAGCCCAAGTATCAATTCCTCATCCTACGGATTCTAGTTACTCCACATGCATCGAAGAGTACCTTACTCTAAACATGTAATGCTTTAGCCAAAGACTTTAGTAACAATCCGACGAGAGGCCATGGGTATACATCTCCTCGTAAGGAGTGGTGAATCCTTTATAGGCTATTCAAACACCTTCGATCACTTCGACTTATACCCAATCATCCCGGGTCCACATCTCCTTAGAGATGCTTGCTTAAGATGTCAAAGCATAAGTCTCTATGATCAAGATGACTTGAATACCGCAAGTCAAAGGAACATCGCACTTAAGCCACACGGTGATCACTCCAATGAACTAGTTACCATAACTAGCATCCACGATTAACTCCGGACATCACAATGTCTCCAGCCAGTGAGAATCAGCTGCTTGGATACACCAAGGGGTATACCTCGTGCTAGTCTCGACAGAATTGATGGTGTCCAAATCCATCAATTCATCGACTAGGGATAATTCCGATACATCACAATTACACATGTAGAGATACTCACTAGTTGTGATCAATCACAAATTCTCTCATCTTTGTGAATCGTATCATGGACATTCAGTAAATGAGTTTAAGATCCAATCAAATACATAAAACATGTATACTCAAATAGTGAATCTTCATTTATCATATAAATGGTTCATACATAAAGCGATTGCCTTAGGACATCTCTCATATATTACTAACGGACTCCCTTGGCCTAATGCCAATCGCTCACGGTATCAATACCATAAGCTCGAACATGACCCTCAAACTTATTTTGAGGTAATGCCTTAGTCAAGGATCCGCTAAGTTCCTTTTCGATTAGAATTTTCTCGATTTGTATTTACGTTCCTCTTGATGATCTCTACGATAAGATGATAGCGGCGAAGCACATGTTTGGATCATTGATGAGACCACATCAAGTTCATAGATGAACTTCTTGATCCAAAGCTTCCTTCTTCTTTGCTTCGAAGGCTGCAATGTATTACGCCTTAGTGGCGAGAATCGCTATAGTGTCAAGCTTGGAACCTTTCAACTTATTGCGCCTCCATTCTAGGTGAATACATTCCCAGGACTAAGACATGGAATCATCCTTATGCATGTAAGTAGCCGTATCCGTATCACCATGTACCCTTCTCCATATATTAGGAACACATCCTTAGTTCTTCTTAAGTACTTAGGATCGTCTTATGACCACCCAATGATCCATTCCTGGATCAGACTGGTATCTGCTCGTGACACTCAGAGCATACGATACATCGGGCCTCGTACATAACATAGCATACATGATAGATCCTATTGCGGATGCATAGGGAATCTTACTCATGCAAATCCTCTCGTCTTCTGTGCGCGGACACATAGACTTCGAAAGGTGTACCCCATGCCTGATGGGTAGAAAACCTTTCTTGGATTCCGACATGCTAAACCTCTTTGCTTTTCGGTCTATATATGTAGGCTGCGAAAGACCAAGCAACCGTTTGATCTATCTCTATAGATCTTAATCCCGAGGATGTAGGTTGCTTCTCCCAGTCTTTCATGGAGAATGTCTTGGATAACCAAACCTTAATCATTGTAAGATTGAAACATCGTTTCCTATAAGTAATATGTCATCGACATACAATACTAGGAATATGATTGCACTCCCACTAACCTTCTTGTACACACAAGGTTCGTCTGGATTTTGTGAGAAATCAAACTTTTTGATTGTCTCATCAAAACGGATATTCCAGCTCCTGGATGCTTGCTTCAATCCATAAATGGACCGTCGCAATTTGCATACCTTGGTTTTATCAGCGATGTGAAACCCTCGGTGTATCATATACCGTCCTCGGCGGAGTTTCCATTAAGGAAAGTTGTTTTCACATCCATCGCCATATCTCATAATCATAATGAGCCGCTATGGCGGAGCATCGAATGGATTTAAGCATAGCTACGAGCGAATAGGTTTCGTCATAATCAACACCTTGTTTTTGATGATATCCTTTGCCACCAATCTAGCCTTATAGGTAATCACATTACCATCCATGTCGGTTTTCTTCTTGAAAACCCACTTGCACCCTATAGGCTTTATGCCTTGGTGGGTCAACCAAGTTCCAAACTTGGTTTTCATACATGGAATCCATTTCCGACTTCATGGCACCAAGCCACTTATCCCTTCGAACTTGTCGCACTTCTTCATAAGCTGGTAGGCTCCTCATCATCAATGAGTAACACGTCTTCGATTCACTTACGAAATCCATATCTCTCGGGAATATTGCGTGTTCTACGGATCTGAAGATGTGGTGTTACAATAGGTCCAAGATTGCTCATCACTATGAGTTGTCTTGTGCTTCACCGTATCTCATCAATGTCTATTTGAGTCTCTCGAGCCTCCTCAAGCTCGGCGACACTCCCACTTTGTTTTCTTGCAAGAGAAACTCTTTCTCTAGAAACCACATGCCTTGAAACAAACACCTTTTGTTCCACGGGATGATAGAATTAGTAACCCCTTGTTTCCTTAGGGTATCCAACAAATAGACATTTATCGGACTTAGCATCAATTTATGCGATCTGATCCGCTTCACATAAGCGAGACAACTCTATATCTTAAGTAAGATACATGAGGTTTCTTACTATTCCATATCTCATATGGAGTAGTTGAGACTACCTTAGTAGGCATTACATTTAACAAGTAAGCAATGTGCAAGTGCATAGCCCCAAAGGACTTGGGAAGAGTCGCATGATTCATCATTGACGACCATGTCCAGAAGGTCGATTCGCCTCTCGGATACACCATTATCTTTGTGGTGTATATGGCGAGTCCATTGAGACAATATACCATTGTCTCTTAGATAATCAAGAAACTCTTGACTTAAGTATTCACCACCTCGTCCGATCGAAGTATTTTAATACTCTTATCATGTTGTTTCTCTACTTCATTTCTGAATTCTTTGAACCTTTCAAAGGCTTGGACTTGTGTTTCATCAAGAACACATACCCAAACCGTGAGTGATCATCGGTGAAGGTAATGAAGTAGCTATAGCCTCCTAATGCTTGAGTTGACATAGGTCCACATACATCAGTATGTATTAGTCCTAGTAACTCTCCCACTCGTTCACCTTTTCCAGTAAAAGGTAACTTAGTCATCTTGCCTTTTAAGCATGATTCGCATGTATCGTATGAATCCAATTCAAACGATTCCAGAATTCCACATCGGTGTAATTCGGACATGCGTTTCTTGCTTATATGGCCAAGATGACAATGCCACATATAGGAGTCTATTTAATTATCCTTTCGAACACGCGTGTTGCTCGCTTCGATATTGAAAATGTCCTTTGGACCGTCCAACGTATAAATACCATTGCTTAAAGTTCCAGTCCCATAAAGAACTCCATTCAAAGTTATATAACAATAATTGTTACTAAATATCAAATGGAAACCATTTCTATTTAAACAGGAAATAGAAACAATGTTCTTTATTAGAGAAGGAACATAATAGCAATTGTCCAGTTCTAAGACTAGTCCACTAGGGAGCTTCAGCAAATAAGTTCTGATGGCGACCGCAGCAACCTTTGCTCCATTGCCAACTCGCAAATTTGACTCCCCTCTGACAAGTCTTCTTCTATTCCTTAGCCCCTGTATGTCATTACATATATGTGAGCCACACCCAGTATCCAATACCCAAGTGTCTAAGGAAATAGAATGACAATCAATAACGAAGATACCTGAAGAGGATGGGGCATCGGATGCCTTCTTCTTCTTCATGGACTCAAGATAAATCTTGCAGTTTCTTCGCAGTGGCCTTCCTTGCCACAGTGATGGCAAGTGCCCTTTTGCAGTTACGCCTTCTTTGCCTTTTTCTTCTTTCCTTTCTTCTTCTTTTGCCTTCCTCTTAGAACCTTTCTTTGAGAATCAACTATGAACCGCCTTCTCCTCATGCTTCACGAAGGCTCCACGGTCTTGACATATTGTGGAGCTCGGGAATGGTGGATTCTAATTTGTTCATCCGATAGTTCATCACAAATTGTGAGAAACTCTTGGGCAAACAATACAGAATTAAGTCAATACTTAACTCATGATCCATCACAAACCCGAGGGTAGCTAGCCGCTCGATGTACCCGTTCATCTTTAGCACAAACTGCACTACAGATGAACCTTCTTGCATCTTCGTGGTGAAGAGGAGCCTAGAGACCTCGAACCTTTCGGATCTCTTGCTCGAACAACTCATGAAGATGGAAGACTATAGTATTAGTATCCATATGCTCATCGCTTTTTGCGGTTACCATCGCCGCTAGCATGATGCAACTCGCCAGCTCAGAATCTGCCACATGCTTCTGATAGACCAACATTTGGTCTGGAGTTGCATCGTCCTTAGGACGGTCAGGAAGAGGCTCTTCAAGGACATATGCAAGCTTTTCCGCCTTAAGAACAATTCTCAGGTTTCTAAGCCAGTCCAGGAAGTTAGGCCCAGTCAATTTGTTCGAATCCAAAATAGTGCGCAAATTCAAAGACGTCATGATCAATTTATTGACCTAGAAATACAAAACGAGCATATATGAGAAAATGATTTTAAAATGCATCAATATACATTTATAAATCCCATTCATTTTTCGAATTTCAAAAACCCCAAAATCACTTTGGGAGATCGTAGGTCCATCTCCGAATGGGCTGATATCCATCATAGTTATGAACAACCTTGGAGAGAGTCCAACAAGCCATTCATAACTACGACGGTAGGTATCGTCTATCTGGGTGCATATCGTATATGCAACTATCACAATGTGCTATCAACTAATTGAATGTTCACACATACATCGGGTTGTTAACACATTAACAAGTATGCATCATATGCATAGCACCCAACTTCACCTCCCTTTACATCGACCTTGGAGAGAGTCCAACAAGCCGATGCTCCAGGTTAAAGCCAACCCATTAATCGGGAAATAGTTTTAATATGGTTAGAGCGCATTCAACCAATTAGCCCAGCTTGGAGAGAGTCCAACAACCAAAGCTAACGATTGACCTCTGACTCTTACCGTATTAGTATTAAACTATTCCATGGTTTGAACATGTTCGGGTTCGAGCCGGGCTTGGAGAGAGTCCAACAACCCAAACAAGAAACGGAACTCTAGTTCTAACCATATTAATGGAAGGTGTAGGCTTTAATATTGTTTAAGGGTTTTTATGTCTCATCCTCTTTGCATGCAAATAACTATTATCTACATGGCATGACATACATGACATACATCTACATATCACGACACGCATGACATAATGTTATGCATCTAATGCAATTACATGGCATACAATTATGTCATGTATATAATTTCCTTATATGTCATAACTATTTATGGAAATAAAATATGTTTAAGATTTGATTCTCCAAATCAAATCATAATTAAATTAGGAAATAAATTTCCAAATCTAATCACATATTTTATTCATGGAATTATTTGATTAAGGAAAATCTATTTAGGAAACCAATTTCCTAAATCATTAAAACTACTTATGGAAATAAAATATTTTAAGATTTGATTTCCCAAATCAAATCATGATTAAATTAGGAAACAAATTTTCAGAATCTAATGAAATATTTTATTTATGAAAATATCAATTTCCATAAATACTTCCAACTTTCCAAAAGTGGAAGATTTCCATAAATACTTCTAGACTTTCCAAAATTGAAAAATTTCCATAAATACTTCTAAATTTCCAAAATTAGAAAATTTCTAGAAATACATTATGACTATCGCAAAACCATTTTACGATTATGTCGAAACACAACGGCTCTGATACCCTTGTTGGGTTTTGACCTTGCATGGCGTGTGTGTGTTCGATCACGTTTCGTAAACATGAACACAGCGGAAGCAATAAAAATAATAAATCTACATTTATTACAACACACGCATGCATATTACAACAAGTGTAGACATAACCATAAATTTAAATTTGCAATAAAAGGAAATTTATCTACGTTATACCTTTCGTATGACGTGTAGCGGGAACGACATCAACCGGAACGATCCTCGCTAGAATCGTCTCTATCCGTATCCACGCCGAGTTCCTCGGGATGACTTCGCTAAGCCACGAGCTTCGTCTTCGTACGGGTTACTAGCCTCGTGTTGAAGATGACGTGATCGAGAGATGATCACGATCCGAATCCAAATTCGGATCCTAATACGAGTCCTCAAAACTCACTTCTCCGGAGAGGTATTCGTCAACCAATTGACAAATCCTTCATCCTCCACCTCAGAGGATTACCAGAGATCGAATCCCCGGTAAGTTAGCTGCTGTCGGAGCTCTAACCATCATCCAAACGACGCTCCGACGAGAGGAGAAGAAGCTGTCCAGAAAACTGGACAGCTTGGTGGAGGAGTAGGCTCCGGCCAAAACAAGGAAGCCAAGTGCTCACCTTTTCACCGAGGCCTAGGAAGATCACCGGAGGGTCGCCGGAGGGTTCACCGGCTGAAGCTTGGACTCCGGCAAGGAGCTGGATGGCGGCACAAGGAGCTGGGCGGCAATGGAGGTTGGGCGGCAATGAAGGTTGGGCGGCAACTCCAAACTAGGGTTTTGGATTAGGGCTTAATTATCCCTTAAGCCCTCTTTTATAGAAAACTAATTCTCTTAATGGTTATTGGATCATAACCATTAGGCCCGTTAACCCGCTCCATTAAGATAAGTTAAAATAAACCAAACCATGATGGTTTATTTTAAGTTAAAACGAACCGAACCAACTTTTGGTTCATTCGTTTAAAATAAACCAAACCCTTTGGTTTATTCTCCTCCATTGGATTAGAACCAAACCATTTTGGTTCATCCATTATGTCTTCATAAGACACGGCCCATCCACGCTTCCATTGCGACTGAAACGATTTCATGCTCGCTTCATGTTTGGTCCAACCAAACCTTGTTTCTCTCGGTCTGAGAATCCTATTCTCAAGCTCGTTTTAAATCCTTTGGATTACGCTCGTTGTGCATGTGACCAAATAGGTTCTCGGTTTATGTTGGCCGTCTATAATTAACCATTAATTATAGAACGATCATGAGTGGCACCTAGTAGTACATCATGATCCCCAATTAACCGAAAAGATCAACGGTTGATCCAGAACTATTTCTGAAACCCTTCAGCAGCTCGAATGAGTAGTGCCCCATTCCCTTCACTCATCTTATACCCACTTGGTTCAGGACATGGTCTATAGTGTCAGTCCCCACTAGGCTGACTACGTCACACCTAGCCCAAGTATCAATTCCTCGTCCTACGGATTCTAGTTACTCCACATGCATCGAAGAGTACCTTACTCTAAACATGTAATGCTTTAGCCAAAGACTTTAGTAACAATCCAACGAGAGGCCATGGGTATACATCTCCTCGTAAGGAGTGGTGAATCCTTTATAGGCTATTCAAACACCTTCGATCACTTCGACTTATACCCAATCATCCCGGGTCCACATCTCCTTAGAGATGCTTGCTTAAGATGTCAAAGCATAAGTCTCTATGATCAAGATGACTTGAATACCGCAAGTCAAAGGAACATCGCACTTAAGCCACAGTAAGAACTTCATTGACTTATCTATATATGCAGAGAACCATATGAAGTCTTACGGCTGGTCACTCCAATGAACTAGTTACCATAACTAGCATCCACGATTAACTCCGAACATCACTATGTCTCCAGCCAGTGAGAATCAGCTGCTTGGATACAACAAGGAGTATACCTCGTGCTAGTCTCGATAGAATTGATGGTGTCCAAATCCATCAATTCATCGACTAGAGATAATTCCGATACATCACAATTACACATGTAGAGATACTCACTAGTTGTGATCCAATCACAAATTCTCTCATGCTGTGAATCGTATCGTGGACATTCAGTAAATGAGTTTAAGATCCAATCAAATACATAAAACATGTATACTCAAATAGTGAATCTTTATTTATCATATAAATGGTTCATACATAAGGTGATTGCCTTAGGACATCTCTCATATATTACTAACAATCTACACGAGCAATAGATGGAGAAAAGACAACTTAGAGTGTGCTAGCACTCCTTGAAGTCCATGGAAAAGGAGGGGGAGAGAGCTTGAGGGAAGAGAGGAGGAAGAAGATGAAGTTACCACCCTTAACTTCACACACTTACACCCATTCAATAGTGGCCGACCCCTATAAGGGGGTTACATGCATGCATGTAATTCCAAGAGCTCTTGGTCTCCCTCATGAGGTGGCACCCCATGATGTGTCCATGATGATGTGGAACATTATCATTGGCCGGCCCCATGCCAAGTCACCATGACATGACAATTGGTCAAGTCAAAATTGACCATTCATCTTCCCTCTCAAGTCAAGTCACACTTGACCTATTATCTCTCATGGTTGATCAAATCCAACCATTTGATTCAAGTCAATTTGATTTAATGAATCTCAATTCATTAGTTTAAATTGACTCGATGAATCAAATTTAAATTAGACTCATTCAACACTTGAATCAACTTGATTCCAACTCAATTAGTCTAATTTGGATTACTATTAATCCAATTTGGTTCATCCCATGAACCTAATCCTCATGGTTTATCATATGAACCTAATCTCCATCTAATTGCCCTTTGTGTGTGACCCTACAGGTTCTTGTAACGTTGGAAATGCTCCTAAACCGATTTAGGAACATAAGCAATGAGCGGTATCTAGCAACACATCATTGCTACCCAAGTTACAAGAATGTTGAGATCCAACATCACCTTTGTGACTACTAATTGTGACTCTCACAATATGTGACAATGTCCCTCTATCCTTGACATCTAGATTGACCAACTGAGGCATAGACCGTGTCATCCTCGGTACAATCTATATCTTGAACTCCAAGTAGACTCACTCTAATCAAATGAGCTCAATATCTCATATTGACTCATTTAGGCATGACCATGCACTTAGTGGTCTCACTCTATCAAGAATAATGATGTCACTCCCATCATATAGGAGGGATAGATCCCATCTACATCACTCACATCCCTCCGCATAATTTGTTACATACCCAGTAATCGCCTTTATAGTCCACCCATTTACGGGTGACGTTTGACGAAGCCAAAATATGCAACTTCATATGTAGGGAACCATGGTGACTTCAGGTCCAAGGACTAATAGTCATACTAATAATCACATGAGAAAGTATATGACACACATATAACGATCCATGATACTTTCTCATGGCGGGTCATTCAGTATACATTATCCAATGCATACCCATGTGTCAACTTGATATCTCATATCCATGACTTGTGAGATCAAGTCATCGAGTTGACCTACATGCTAGTCTCTTCGCATTAACATTGTCCCTGAATGTTAATACTTGACTAGGAATGATTAAGAGTAGTGTTCTCTATATCATCTAATTATCGATTCAACCAATCGATTGATATAGACAAGAACCTTCTACTCAAGGACGTTATTATACTTAGGTATTTGGCACTAATACAAGTAAGTATAATAACCATAAAGAAATGTCTTTATAAATAGGAATATGATACAACAAAGTCCATACAACAATCATCACATGATTGACTCTAGGGCTTTCACTAATAATCTTCCACTAGTACTAGCGCCAATCACTGTAGTATCTAATACCCAATGACCTAGTGTGACCATCATGCTTTTTCTGTGCCAAAGCCTTAGTCAAGGGATCTGTGATGTTAGCCTCTGTGGGTACTCTGCAAATCTTCACATCTCCTCTATCGATAATCTCTCGAATGAGATGGAAGCATCATAGTATATGTTTGGTCCGCTGGTGTGAGCGAGGTTCCTTAGCCTACGCAATTGCTCCATTGTTGTCACAATAGAGCACTATAGGATCTGCTATGCTAGGAACCACCTCAAGCTCAGTAATGAACTTGCTGATCCAAACTACCTCCTTTGATGACTCTGATGCAGCGATATACTCGACCTCTGTTGTAGAATCAGCAACTGTATCCTGCTTCGAACTCTTCCAGCTCACAACGCCACTATTCAAGCAAAACACGAACCCTGACTGTGATCTATAATCATCCTCGCTGAAGCCGCATCATCAGAACCCTTTACGCCTAGCTCTCATCGCTTCCAAATATCAAGAAATATTCTTTAGTCCTTCTCAAGTACTTAAGAATATTCTTGATCGCTATCCAATGACGCCACCGATCCGATCGTATCTACCGCCATGCTCAAAGCATACGAGACATCGTGATGAGTACATAGCATGACCATATGATAGATCCTATAGCGATGCATAAGGGATCTTATCCATGCGGTCTCTCCTCTCTAGAAGAGGGACTTTGAGTCTTCAAAGACTCACACCATGTGACATCGTAAAGTCCTTCTGAATTCTGCATGGCAAACCGTAGTAATACCGTGTCAATGTATGTACTGACTTAGGCTAAGAATCTCTTAGATCTATCTCTATAGATCTTGATGCCTAGAATACAGTGCTTCACCTAAGTCCTTCATTGAGAAGCACGCCCCACCAAGTCTTCACAGATCAGAGCGAAGGGATGTCATTCCCAATGAGTAGTATGTCATCCACATACAATACAAGGAAGACAATGTTCCCATTAACCCTCTTGTAGACACAGGGTTCATCTTCATTCTGATGAAACTAAACTGCTTGATCGCATCATCGAATCAAGATTCCAGCCCGAGAAGCTTGCTTTAGCCCATAAATGGACCTGCAATGCATACTTTCCCAAAGATGTTGTGGGATCTACAAAACCTCGTTGTGTCATGTACACATCCTCGAGCAAGTTTCCATTCGTAATGCGGTTTTGACATCCATCCGCCAGATCTCATAATCGTGGTATGCCGCAATAGCAAGCATGATCCGAATGGACTTAAACATCGCCATCGGAGAAAAGGTTTCATCATAGTCAATACCATGAATTTGCTTGAAACCTTTAGCCACCAATCGCCCTTTATAGGTATGCGTAAGTCCATCCATGCCTTTTCTTAAAGACCCACTTACACCCAATGGGTTTGATCCTTCGTGGATCAACCAAAGTCCATACTTGGTTGGTGTACATGGATTCCATCTCGATCTCATGGCCTCTAGCCATTTCTCGTAACTGGCTCATCAGCCTTCCCGATAGGAGGTAGGCTCATTCTCAATGAGCATAACGCCATCATGGTCGACAAGAGAAATGAGTATCTCTCAGCCGACGACGATTCTATCGACCGCAAGAGGTAGGTCTACTCGAACAGTGGTTGTTCCACAACTCTTGTGCAACAATCTCATCACCCACAACACTTTGTGGTTCCTGCTCAACCTCCATCAAGGCCTCAAGTATGGTCCTTATCTTGAATTTCTTCAAGATCGAACATTCTCCCACTAGTTTTTCTAGAAACAAAATCCCTTTCTAGAAAAACCCCGCCTTTGCCACAAACACTTCAGGCCGATCGAATGTAGAAGTAATATCCCTTGTCCTTGGGATATCCAACAAAATAGCACCTTATCGGATTGGGGTCCCAGCTTGTCCGAGACTTGACATCGAACGTAAGCCTCACAACCCCAAATCCTCATGAAAGACATCTTGGGATTTGTATATGGTGTCTTTATCATCTAGAGCATATCCTCAAAAGGATATATGACTCATCATAGATCGAGGAGTGAGTTGGGATAGAATCACACACTCAGATAGTCATGAAACTCATGGCTAAGGTATTCACCACCTCGATCCGATCAAGTATCTTAATACTCCGGTTTTGTACTTCATTCTTGAATTCTTTGAACTTTTCAAAGGATTCGATTTATGTGTCATCAAGATACACATAACCATATCTACCAAGTCAATATCAGAAATGTAATGAAGTACCTATAACCACCTCTAGCAAAGAACATCAAAGGGCCACATACATCACTATGTATAAGTTCTAACAAGTTGCTCTTTCGCTGTGTCCACTAAAGGGAGTCTTGGTCATCTTGCCTAGAAGGCAAGACTCGCATGTCTCATATGATTCAAAATCAAATGAGTCCAGTAACCCATCCTTATGGAGCTGGGATGACTTAATTTCATTTATGTGACCTAAGCGACAATGCCAGAGATAGGTCTCGTTCAACTCATTTCGACTCAACCTTTTGGTACTTATGTTATAGATGGCTCTAAGTCTAGAAGTAGAGTCATTATCAACTATTCAATAGTAATATATCATTTAAATAAATGATAACATTTGTTCAAAGATTATAAGATCAAGTCGCTTTCTTGCCAAACAAGAATCCCAAAATGAGGTTCTCATGCACCCAATCATCTTGAACAACATATCTACTGAGTCCCATCTTGCATCTTGAGATAGAAAATAAGTTCCTTAGAGATCTCTCATGTACTTGCTTGTCCTTGATCAATGCTAAGATGTTCAACCATATCAAAGCATTCATGAACTCGTGAGTTGCTCAAGCTCAGAGTTCATGGTCAAGAACGAGGCATGACACATCTAATGCATCATCTTGATGCTTCTTCAGTAAGCATCTCGTCCATGAGGCAGCAAGTGAGGTGCCTCTAATGGCCGCCCAGACATTTTCTTTTCCGGGTGAGAACTCTCTCTCGCCTACAATCTCTCTAAATTAGCTTGTCCTTCTTCCAAGGATAAATGTAGGAGAGAGTGTTCGTGTTTGTCGACATGGTAATCTACAACATAGACAATGCAGAAAATTAATATCATATTCCATTTATCATTTAATTAGGCCTTTAATCAAATGATGCTTCCACTGAATTATAGGACTTTTGTAGAATCGAGTTATGGATGTGGTCAAACCACATTACTAGATTCATACAAACTAGCTATAATTCTCGCGGGACAAGATCCACATCATACTACGCCTTGAGTTAGCTTTGGCTAAATCGCCCAAGACTTAGTATGATCAGTAGGTAACAAATTACCGATTATATTTCTATGCAACTCTTGTTTATAGGATTAAGATCCACATTTACAAAAGACCTTGAGTTAGCTTTGGCTAAATCGCCCAAGATTTAGTGTAAATGTAATCTTATCCTACCTTTCCAATGGTTGGAATATGCATATAGTTTTACTCGATCCAATTGAGTTAACTAGTTTTACTCAATCTAATTGAGATTATTCTCACCCAAGTTGTGATAGGCGGGACCAAGATTGTTCCTCCGCACCCTACCAAGATAATATGCGTTGCTCTGCTTTGGCAGATTCAACAACAACAAACGATCGAGGTAGTGATGAGTATCAAAACTTGGTAGGAATTTTTCGAGTTGATTCGATTAAGATCTAATCTAATTGTGAATGTGTATCATATACACATTAAGGCTTTAATTACCCTACACTAGCATGCATCATATACATACAAGCAAAATATACTAGAATGCATCATATACATATAAGCAAAATATCCTAGCATGCATCATATACATACAAGTAAAATTTACTAGCATGCATCACATACATACAAGCAAAAATAAATAAATAAATAAATAAATAAATATATATATATATATATAAATTGTGATGAGGTAATGGCCCTACTATGATCTTCTCAAGCCAATGAGAAGATCGGACGGTCAACCTAGGGTTAGCATCTTCTCCAAGCGCCTCCTTTGACCGCCATGTATCGTCGGCACCCTCCTCGTAACTCCATCTACTAGTGGACCTTGAAGGTGGATGCTTCGGAGGCTCATTGGCTCCCATGTCCCCGGATTAAAATTTTCACTAATGAAAGAATTAATCTGGATGGGATGAGCTTCCTTAGCACAACCATTTCGTCGTCGTGCTAACAACTTGAGTGATCGCTTGAACAAACTAGTTGTTCAAGCAACTCAACTCTTCTAGTTGGTTAGCCGCGGAAGAGACGACGGACGGATCGTCGGTTTTTGTATTTGTCTTCAGGGTCCATGATTATACAATGTATTCACTAATTTACACATGCATAATCAAAACATAAAAGAACAAGCTCAGATCTGTAAATAAAGTTAAAATAACTTTATACCTCACGATCTTCTACCGTATGTCCTATCCTTCTCGTGGACTACGTGTGGACGAAGATCCTCCACGAGTAGAAGCCTTCTAGATCACTTTCTTCTCCACCTTATCCGCTGCGAACAAAGAGCAGAAACAACAAATACCTTCCTATCTAGAACCGGCCACCAAATTAGGGAATTTGGTGCAACTGCCGGCCAAGGAACAATTGGATGATGCGCTCAACTTGATGCAAGCCGTACTCTAGGATGGAGGAAGATGAATGCCACCACCTATGGAAGGAGAACCGCTCCAAGGAAGAGGAGAGGCTCTAGGATGGGCGCCACAGTGTTGATTGAAGGAAGTGGGCGCCAACAATAGATTGAAGATGGTTGCAGCCCACTTTTGCTCCAAACCCTAGCATCACACCTTTTCTCAAAACCCTAATCCTAATTCCAATTCATACTTGCCGCCCAACCCTAAGCTTTCCTTTTATAGAGTTGGGCTTAGGACTCCTTTAATCTCCACCATCGGATCTAGGGATTTAACCTCCACCGTCGGATCTAGGGTTTTATCCCAACCGTCGGATCTAGGGTTTCATCTCAACCGTCGGATCTAGGATTTCATCCCAACCGTCGGATCTAGGATTTCATCCCAACCGTCGGATCTAGGGTTTTATCCCAACCGTCGGATCTAGGGATTTAATCTCAACCGTCGATTCTAGGGTTTCATCCTAACCATCGGATCTAGGGATTTAATCCCAACCGTTGGTTCTAGGTTTTGTTTTACATTCTTGGATCTAGACTTCACAAGGATTATATTAGGCTACGATAGGGACCATAAGGAGGAGTTGGGTCTTAGCCACCCAATGGATCGGAACCACACAAACTTGATCCATCAATGATGTTCCATTCCACTAGAGGATCATCATTGAACTACCTCACCAACCCCCATAAATTAATATGAGCTCCATATATTATTCGTACATTAATCTCCCCCGTGTTTAAGATATCGAATGTCCGTCAATTAATTGATTTACTGACCATCAATTAATTAACATCTAATTCCTCGAGTAGTACCACTCAACCTTATCATCTCGTTGACTAAGTCAACCAGCTGGGTTTACATGATGAACTTTATGAGCTCCTCAAGGGGACATCATCAACCTAATATATAGGACACGATTTCCTCCTATAATCAACGACACACCATGTAAATAATATTATTTCCCAACTTACCGGGCATATTGATTTAATCCATCTAAATCTCACCCACTGGTAAATCAAAGAAATAAATACTAAGTACATGTGCCCGTTATTATATCGGGATTAAGAGCATGTACAATATAATATCCGAGGTCCGATTCAATTATGTAGTCAGTACTAAATTGAATCACCTCTATGTCGGTCCTGCTCAATACACCTAAGTGTACCAGTGTAACTCTATGTTCAAGACAAAACAATACCAAGCTACACTACAACCATGCCAATGGTTTGTCCAAAACCATCTTGGTTGTGAGCGTCTACGTATATTTTATAAGGAACTGATAACATGATCTTCTGTGCCACACCAAGCACCATGTTATCTACAATGTAAAATATTAGACAATATGCACACATATAATAAATATATAAAGTGCAAACAATGATCATGTGATTCTTATTTCAAAATAAAATGTTCATATCAAAAGAGCTAGGCTTTCAGTATACATTCCAACAGACCTTCCACCGCTCTATTTTTGTACATTACAAACATGAAACTTGAGTTACATTCGAGTCTAAAACTATTTACAACTGGAATATTAAAAAAAGAGGCACGACGCACAGGTCGCATACATTATACAACATGCACAACACAAAAATAGCGCGCAAGCCGTATTATGAATTACAACACATTTATCCAATCACATTGAGTTTCTTGGGCCATGACCATCACAGTATTATACATAATTCTAAATTATATATTTTACATAAATTTCTATAATTTTTCCTATTTTTTTTAATTTTATGAGTCACATTTCCGTAACGGTCCCGCTAAGCGATTTTCGGGCGTGATCGTGGGACAATGCCCCTTGCGGGGTTAGGGGAAGCACCCCTTCTCACAAAATAAACCTTGTGAGTATCCCATCTTGATCTTACAGTGACTTAAGTCGCTGTCCCAAAAACCTAAAGTGAGAATTCACCATTCCGGAGAGTTTTTCTCGGTGGTTGAAGCCTACACGTGTCCCAACACTTGTTGCTTCGGCTCTTCGAGAAAAATACCCAAAAAATCTATAAAAATAGGAAATTTACAAAAACTTAAAGATCAGTAATTTTTATATCTAATATAAAAACTACAAAACTAAACACATACATGCTTTGCACGTGGCTCTGATACCACTGTTGGACTATCCGAGCCGCAAAAACCGCTTTTTGCATTGCGGAAACCCCGGAAGTCGGCCACGGATCCGTGCAAAGATAAAAAAAATTACATGTACATGTTTAAAAACCTTAGATCTACTCTAGATCTACATGTTAAGAGTTTTACCCTTGATTTGATGCCCTTCGCTTATCCCGCTCATCCAAATGGCTTGTCGAAACTTGAGAGTGTCAAGTGTACACTCCTCTATCAGTATCCACACGAGCAATAGGTGGAGAAAAGACAACTTAGAGTGTGCTAGCACTCCTTGAAGTCCACGAAAAAGGAGGGGAAGAGAGATTGAGGGAAGAGAGGAGGAAGAAGATGAAGTTACCACCCTTAACTTCATACACTTGCACCCATTCAATAGTGGTCGACCACTATAAGGGGGTTACATGCATGCATGTAATTCCAAGAGCCAATGGCTCTTGGTCTCCCTCATGAGGTGGCACCCCATGATGTGTCCATGATGATGTGGAACATCATCATTGGCCGGCCCCATGCCAAGTCACCATGACATAGCAATTGGTCAAGTCAAAATTGACCATTCATCTTCCCTCTCAAGTCAAGTCACACTTGACCTCTTATCTTCCATGGTTGATCAAATCCAACCATTTAATTCAAGTCAATTTAATTTAATGAATCTCAATTCATTAGTTTAAATTGACTCGATGAATCAAATCTAAATTAGACTCATTCAACACTTGAATCAACCTGAGTCCAACTCAATTAGTCTAATTTGGATTACTCTTAATCCAATTTGGTTCATCCCATGAACCTAATCCTCATGGTTCATCATATGAACTTAATCTCCATCTAATTGCCCTTTGTGTGTGACCCTATAGGTTCTTGTAATGTTGGCAATGCTCCTAAACCGATTTAGGAACATAAGCAATGAGCGGTATCTAGCAACACATCATTGCTACCCAAGTTACAAGAATGTTGAGATCCAACATCACCTTTGTGACTACTAATTGTGACTCTCACAATATGTGATAATGTCCCTCTATCTTTGACATCTAGATTGACTAACTGAGGCATAGACCATGTCATCATCGGTACAATCTATATCTTGAACTCCAAGTAGACTCACTCTAATCAAATGAGCTCAATATCTCATATTGACTCATTTGAGCATGGCCATGCACTTAGTGGTCTCACTCTATCAAGAATAACGATGTCACTCTCACCATATAGGAGGGATAGATCCCATCTACATCACTCACATCCCTCCGCATAATTTGTTACATACCCAGTAATCGCCTTTATAGTCCACCCATTTACGGGTGACGTTTAAGGAAGCCAAAGTATGCAACTCCTTATGTAGGGAACCATGGTGACTTCAGGTCCAAGGACTAATAGTCATACTAATAATCATATGAGAAAGTATATGACACTCATATAACGATCCTTGATACTTTCTCATAGCAGATCATTCAGTATACATTCTTCAATACATACCCATGTGTCAACTTATTATCTCATATCCATGACTTGTGAGATCAAGTCATCGAGTTGACCCACATGCTAGTCTCTTCGCATTAACATTGTCCCTGAATGTTAATACTTGACTAGGAATGATTAAGAGTAGTGTTCTCTATATCGTCTCATTATCGATTCAACCAATCGATTGATATAGATAAGAACCTTCTACTTAAGGACGTTATTATACTTAGTTATTTGGCACCAATACAAGTAAATATAATAACCATAAAGAAATTTCTTTATAAATAGGAATATGATACAATAAAGTCCATACAACAATCATCACATGATTGACTTTAGGGCTTTCACTAACAGTATCTAACATGTAGATGTCATTGCATAAAGTTTCGGTGCAATAAAGAACATCATTCAAGGTTATATAACAACAATTGCTATTAAACGTCAAATGGAAACCCTTTCTATTTAAACAAGAAATAGAAATGATGTTGTTTATTAATGAAGGAAAAAAATAATAATTATCCAGTTCTAAGACAAGTCCACTAGGAAGCTTCAGCGAATATGTTCCGACGATGACAATTGCAACCTTTGCTCCATTGCCGACTCGCTTCTCCCATGACAAGTCTTCTGCTATCCTTTAGCCCCTATATGTCATTAGATATATGTGAGCTACACCCGATATCCAATATTTAAGCGTCAAAGGAAATAACACGACAGTCAATAACAAAGATACCTAAAGAGGATGGGGCATCAGATGCCGGCTTCTTCTTCATGGAATCAAGATAGATCTTGCAGTTTCTTCGCCAATGGCCAATCTTGGCACAATAATGACATGTGCCCTTTGGAGTTGACTCTACAGTCTTGGCCTTCTTCTTTTTCCCCTTTGGTTGTTGCTTTGACTTCCTCTTAGAACTTTTCTTCCAGGAGTCAACCAACGTCACCATCTTCTATTCTTTAGTCAAAGAAGGTTCTACAGTCTTGAGCATATTGATCAGCTCAGGAATGGTGGATCCAAGATTGTTCATCCGATAGTTCATCACAAATTGTGAGTAACTCTTGGACAAACTTTGCAGAATTAAGTCAATACTTAATTCATGATTCATCGCAAACCCTAGTGATCCTAGCCACTCGATGTACCTGTTCATCTTCAGTGCAAACTGTATTGCAGATGAACCCTCCTCCATCTTCGAGCTAAAGAGAAGCTTCGAGACCTCGAACCTTTCGGATCTCG
This sequence comes from Wurfbainia villosa, assembly GCA_025175895.1. Taxonomy (NCBI): domain Eukaryota; kingdom Viridiplantae; phylum Streptophyta; class Magnoliopsida; order Zingiberales; family Zingiberaceae; genus Wurfbainia; species Wurfbainia villosa. The sequence goes on along the minus strand of CM045994.1, from coordinate 83,854,007 downwards.
ACTGCTCATCGAAGAGTTCACGAAGATGGTAAATGATCGTGTAAGCATCCATATTCTCGCACTGCTTTTGTAGCTCAGGAGTCATTGTCGCTAGCATGATGCAACTGGCAAGCTCAGAATCAGTCGTATGCTTCTGATGGGCCAACATTTGGTCTGGAGTTGCATCATGGTCAAAACTGGTGGAAAGAGGCTCTTCAAGGACATAAACAAGCTTATCAGCCTTGAAAACGATTCTCAAGTTTCGAAGTCAATCCAAGAAATTAGACCCAGTCAGTTTGTTCAATTCCAAAATCGAACGTAGATTAACAGATGACATTATCAAATGATTAACCTAGAAATACAAAATCGAGAATGTGAGAGAGATGATTTGATATGTAAACAATTTACATATTAGGCTCCCACTCACTTTTTGAATTCAAGAGCCCTTACTTTGAATTCGGGAGATCATAGGTTTTTCTCCGAGTGGGTTGATATCCACTATAGATAAGAACAACCTTGACATTAGGCCAACAAACCATTATTAGCTATAGTGGTAGGTATCAAGTATACCGATTACATATCATGTATATGTAACTATCACTTTATGCTATCAACTATTTGAATGTTCGCATAAATATCGAGTTGTTAACACATTAACAAGTATACATCAAATGTATATCACCCGACTTCACCTCTATCCACATTGACCTTGGCGTTAGGTCAACAAGCCAATGCTTAAAGTTAAAGCCAACCCGTTAATTATGAGATCGTATCTCTATGGTTCGAACATATCTAATTTTAGGTTGAGCTTGACTTGGGCCAACAACTCAAACAAGGAATTAGACTCTGGTTCTTACCATATTAATGGTAGGTGTAAGCTTTAAAATTTGTATAAGGGTTTTAGATCTCATCCTCATGCATATGTTCTACCTATATGACATCGCACGCATGATATATATGATGACTTGCCACAACACACGCATGACAATGCATCTAATCATTGCATATGATATGACATGATTATGTCATAGTTGTCATTATATTATTTTGTAATTAAAATATGTTTAGGAATTTGATTTCCATAAAATCAAAATTCCTTTGATTAAATTAGGAAATAATTTTCAAATTTAATCTCATATTTTTGTTTGATAAATATATTAAAGATAAAATATATTTTAGAATCTAAATTTCATAAATCATGATTCTTTAATTAAATAAAGATTTAAATCCGAATTTAATATTATATTTTATCTAGGAAATATATTAGAAATAAAATATTATTTAGAATCTTGATTTCCATAAATCATGATTCTCTAATTAAATAAGGAATTAATTCTGAATTTAATTTCATATTTTATTTGGTAAATATTTTTCAGAAATAAAATATATTATAGAATATTGATTTCTATAAATCAAAATTCCTTAATTAAATTAGGAAATAATTTCCAATTAAATCACATACTTTATTTAAGGAAATAAATACCTATCAAGAAAATCCAATTAATTAGAAAACATTTTCCATATTAATATTTCTTGATCAAATATTTTCAGAAATATAATTTCCTAAATTATTTCTAAATTTTCCAAGTCTGAATTTTTTCTAACAAATTAGAAAACTTTCCAAAAATGAAAAATTTTCAAAAAATAAGAAAATTTCCAAAATAATTCTATGACCAACTACAACTTTGTAAAACCTATTTTACAAATATGTCGAAGCATGGTCAAGCTCTGATACCACTGTTGGGTTACGACCGATGCGTAGATGTGCTTTTGTCATTTCACATACGAACGCAGTGGGAGAAAAATATAATAATTTCCTAAATTATTACAACACTCACACCCACACATGCAGGATTATAACACATGCGGACATATCCGCCAAATGAAATTTTGCAAACAGCAAGAATAAAATAAATTTTACACTAGGTATACCTTTCGGATGAAGGTGAACGGGAAGGGCATCAACTATACGATGCTCGCGGAGCTTTGTCTCTACTCGTATTCACGTCGAATCTTTGGAGGGATGACTTCTAAAAGTCAGGAGTTTGACCTTATCTTCGCTACTAGATGAAGCAAGAAGGTCGGGTGATCGGAGAGCGATCGCCGACTTATTTTGCGACATAAACGAGTCCTTGAACAACCTTCGTATGGTTATTGATGCATGTCGAAATTAGCCACTGTATTTGAAGTTTCAATAAGCGATAATAACAGCCCTAAAACCTAGAGTAGCCGACCTCTAAAGAGGTGGAAACAACCCTTTGTTGGAGTATTGGAAAAACAATTAAAGTCCCACATTGGTAAGACATGGAAAAGATCATGTGCTTATAAGATGAAAAGATATCTCCATTAGTATGAGACTTTTTGGGTAAAGCCCAAAAATAAAACTATGAGGGCTTGGACCCAAAGTGGACAATATCATACTATTGTGGAGATATGTGGATCTTATAGGAATTAACAATTGGTATTAGAGCCATGATTCATGTCAAGCCATGAACCTCGAATGAAGGAAGTTGAGCTCCCATGAACTGCAGACACGTGCAGAAGTCGGTTGGGTCGGGAGAACCAAACAAGCGGCGAAAGTTCGATTGGGCCAGAAGGGTGGACAAGCGGCGGAAGTCGATTAGGTCGGGAGGGCAACAATTAGCAGGACGTCTTGGTGGATTGAGGATCGGACATTAAGCAGAGGATGTCCTTCGAGGACGGATAGACTTGAGGGGGGGGGGGGGGTCAATGTGGTTCTTTGTTTGAGGGGGGGAATGTTAGGGTATTGGGAATACAATCAAAATCGTACATTAGTAAGACATGGAAAAGATCATGTGCTTATAAGATGAAAAGATATCTTCATTGGTATGAGACCTTTTGGGTAAAGCCCAAAAATTAAACCATGAGGGCTTGGGACTAAAGTGGATAATATCATACCATTGTGGAGATATGTAGATCTTATAGGCACTAACACCCTTATTTTTTTGATGGTCGGTAGAACACTAAACCCTAATTCTTCTAGGTTCAGCCAAGGACACAAAGGAAGAAACCTTTGTTCCAAGCCTAGGCCGAATGGTCAATCCACCTTGAGAAAGACTTGGCCAGAGTTGTCCGAACCTAAATAAGAGGGATCCTTGCTAGGGCCAGCGACAAAGAAGAAGGAAGAGGGTAGAGAGTTCGGCTAGGTTGAGGAAGAGGACCCTAAGGACTTATATTCCTTAGGTTTAGCCTTTATAACCCTTTATATAGGCACTAATCCTAATGGGTTATAGGTTAGTGGATCAAATCTCTAAGCTCATAACCATTAAGGCTTAATCTCATCCATTAAACCCTAATTGAGCCCTTAACCAAAAGAGGATCCTTTTAATTAAAACCAAATGAGTTTGATTTATAATTAAACCTCTTAAGGCCTAACCCGTCTTCTTAAGATGTGCTCCTTTCACGTTTCTGACTTGAAAAATATTTCCATATTTGTCATGTGTTTGGTCCAACCAAACTTGATCTCTCTCGATCTTGAGAATCTAATGCTCAAACTTGTTTTAAGTATCTTTGAAGGATTCGTAGTGTGTGTGACCTAATAGGTTCTCGGTTTATGTTGGTCGTCCATAATTAACCATTAATTATGGAACGATCATGAGTGGTATCTAGTAGTATATCATGATCCCCAATTAACTGAAAAATCAATGGTTGATCTTGGAACGATTTTCGAACCCTTCGGCAGCTACAGTGAATCGTGTCTCATTTTTTTCACTCATCTTATACCCACTTCAGGACATAGTCTATGTGTCAGTCCCCACTAGGCTGACTACGTCACACCTAGCCCAAGTCTTACTTCCTCGTCTAATGGATTCTAATTACTTCGACATGTATACAAGAGTACCATACTCTTGAAATGCAATGTTTTGGCCAAAGACTTTAAGTAACAATCCTTGATGAGTGACCATAGGGTATACATCTCCTCGCAAGGAGTGGTGAATCCTTTGTTGGCTATTCAATCACCTTCGGGCACTTCGACTTATACCCAATCATTCCGTACCCACACCTTCATAGAGATGTATCGACTAAGATATCAAAGTATAAGTCTCCATGACCAAGATGACTTGAATACCTCAAGTTGAAGAAGACTCGCACTCGAGCTGCAGTAAGAGCTTCACTGACATATCTTATATGCAGAGAACCATGTGAAGTCTTACAGCAGGTCACTCCAATGAACTAGTTACCATAACTATCATCCACGTTTAACTCTTGACATTTCAATGTCTCCAGCTAGTGAGGAGCAGTTGCTTGGATAAACCAAGGAGTATAACTTGTGCTAGTCTCCCAGAATCAATGATGTCCGGACTCATCAATTCATCGACTAGGGATTATTTCAATACATTCATAATTACACATGTAGAGATACTCACTAGTTGTGATCCAATCACAAGTCCTCTTATGCTATGAATCATATCGTGGATATTCAGTAAATGAGTTTAAGATCCAATCAAACACATATAACATGTGCACTCAAATAGTGAATCTTTATTTGTCAAATAAATAGTACAACCATAAGGTAATTGTCTTATGACACATACATTAGTATGTATGAGACCAGGTAACTCTTCCACTGGCTTATCCTTTCCAGAAAAGGACAACTTTGTCATCTTGCCTTGTAAGCATGATTCACATATATCAAATGAATACAATTCAAATTATTCTATAATTTCACTCTTGTGTAACTCTGACATGCACTTCTTGCTTATATTGCCAAGATGACAATGTCATGTGTAGGAGGTTAACTGATCATCCTTTCGAGCACGCTTGTTGCTTGCTTCGATATTGAATGCATCACTGGATGTATCTAACACGTAGATGACATTGCATAAAGTTCCGGTGCAATAAAGAACGCCATTCAAGGTTATATAACAACAATTGTTACTAAATATTAAATGAAAACCCTTTCTATTTAAACAAGAAATAGAAACGATTTTCTTTATTAATGCAGGAACAAAATAATAATTGTTCAGTTCTAAGACAAGTCCACTAAGAAGCTTCAGCGAATATGTTCAGACGACGACAGCTACAACTTTTGCTCCATTGTCGACTCGCAAATTCACTTCTCCCTTGACAAGTCTTCTGCTATCCCTTAGCTCATATATGTCATTACATATATGTGAGCCACACCTGGTATCCAATATCCAAGCGTCAAAGGAAATAGCATGACAGTCAATAACGAAGATACCTGAAGAGGATAGGGCATCAAATGTTGGTTTGTTCTTCATGGACTCAAGATAGATCTTGTAGTTCCTTCGCCAATGGTCCATCTTGCCACAGTGATGGCATGTGCCCTTTGGAGCTGACTCTCCAGTCTTGGCCTTCTTCTTCTTTCCCTTTAGTTGTTGTTTTGACTTCCTCTTAGAACCTTTCTTCGAGGAGTCAACCAGCATCACCGTCTTTTGTTCTTTAGTCACAGAAGGTTCTACAGTCTTGAGCATATTGATCATCTTGGGCATGGTGGATTCAAGATTGTTCATCCGATAGTTCATCACAAATTGTGAGCAATGTTGGTGCAACAATGCCCCAAGCATTTGTATGTTTTGATGTTTGGATAATCATCTAAGTTAGGCAACAAATTGTGATCTAAATTATGATGATATCTAAGTGACAGGGAAATCCAAGTATGAAGACTTGGTGAAAGAAAAGTCCAAGGTAAAGGTTTGGCGGCATAAGACCAAGCATGTTGTCTTGGCAGCATTAAGTCCAAACGGACCTTGGCAAAGGGAGTCCAAAAGTAAGTCTTGGCAGCATAAGTCCAAGCATGTATACTTGGCGGCGTAAAGTCCAAGCACGCTTTGGCAAAGGAAAACTCTAGACATGACAAAACCAAAGGAGCTCTTGGAAGCAAAGCGCAAAGGATGAACAAGTCGCGGACTCGGAGGGATCCTGAAGGTGCAAGGCTTAAGGAAGAGCTAGGAGGTTAAGTCTAGGTCTAGGGGGAGAAATCAAGTGTGAAATATTCACACTTGATGAGTATCGACCGGTGCTCGACCGAGTCGGTGAAACCACGACTAGCGATCACGTGACCAAGGCGCAATGATCGATGTTGAATCACCGATCCGCCAATAGTGTCGGTCGGTGATAGACATAAACGAGTACGAATGGAGTCGCACTGATCGCGGCCGTGATCACTGATCGATCACTCCATCGATCGGTGATGGAGGGATCAGTCGACTGATGAAAGTGTCGTTGGATGAAACGACTCTGAATCCCGCGAATCCGGCTATTCAGAAGCCGTTAACCACGCCAGCAGTCGACTGATGCTATACATCAGTCGACTGATCGTGCTCCAACGGGAAAATCAGCCTCTTCTCTATAAAAAGAGGGCTGGTGGAGGTTTTTGGGGAAAATGCTTATTTTCCTAATTTTTCTCAAGAGCCTCCATGAATTCTTTAGCTTTCTAAGTGATTTAAATCTCCTCCTCTTCTCTCTAAGCTTAGATCTTCATTCTTTGTAAAGAAGAGGAGTTGTGTGTAAAGAAAGCTTATTAGTGGATTTGCTTGGATTGATCCACCTTAAGGATCGCCGTGGAGTAGGAGCGCTATCTCCGAACCACGTAAAAGGCTTTGTTTGCGTTTGCTATTGTTTTTACTTATATCATTGTGTTTGCTTCCGCTAATCATCTTTGTAGAAACCGCAAAACGCTATTCACCCCCCCTCTAGCTTCCAAACGATCCCTAACAAGCAACTCTTGGACAAACTATGTAGAATTAAGTCAATGATCCATTGCAAACCCTAGTGATCCTAGCCGCTCGATGTATCCGTTCATCTTCAGTACAAACTATACTGCAGATGAACCTCCTCCATCTTCAAGCTAAAGAGAAGCTTCAAGACCTCGAACCTTTCGGATCTCGACTGCTCATCGAAGAGTTCACAAAGATGGTAAATGATCATGTAAACATCCATATGCTCGTGCTTCTTTTGCATCTAGTCATCGTTGCTATGATGATGCAACTGAAAAGCTCAGAATTAGTCGTATGCTTCTGATGGGCCAACATTTGGTTCGGAGTTACATCATGGTCAAGACTGGTGAAAAGAGGCTCTTTAAAGACATAAGCAAGCTTCTCAGCCTTGAGAATGATTCTCAAGTTTCGAAGCCAGTCCAAGAAGTTAGACCCAATTAGTTTGTTCGATTCCAAAATCGAACGCAGATTAACAGACGACATTATCAAATGATTAACCTAGAAATACAAAATCGAGAATGTGAGATAGATGATTTGATATATAAACAATTTACATATTAGGCTCCCACTCACTTTATGAATTCAAGAGCCCTTACTTTGAATTCGGGAGATCGAAGGTTTTTCTCCAAGTAGGTTGATATCCACTATAGATAAGAACAACCTTGACTTTAGGCCAACAATGTTGGGTTTCCCCGGCACCGCGGCGAGTGTGTGTTCGAACATGTTTTGTAAACATACACACAGCGTAAGCAATAAAAGCAATAAATCTAATTTATTATAACACACACATCACACGCATACAGGATACAACATGTGTAGACATAATCGCTATTTAAAATTTTGCAATAAAAGGAAATTACTCTAGTTATACCTGACGTATCACGTGTAGCGGGAATGACATCAACCAAAGCAACTCTCGCTAGAATTGCCTCTATCCGTATCCACGCCAAGTATCCTCGCGATAGCTTCACCAAGCTATGAGCCTCGTCTTCGTAGGAGTTACTAGTCTCGTGTCGAAGACGATGTGATCCGAGAGAATATCACAATCTGAATAAAATTCGGATCAAAGTGGTTTAAATCGCTTGGGTGATCAAAACTCAACCCTCCACCTATGAGGATTGCTGGAGAACCAATCCCTGGCAAATAGGTCGCTGTCAGAGCGCAAAACGCCGACCAAATGACCTCTCCACAAAGAGGAGAACAAGCTGTCCAGAATCTGGACAGCTTGTTTGGTGGAAGACATGGCCGGCCAATCAATGGTCGGCTCCTCCTTGGTCGCCGAAGGCCAAGGGAGGATGGCTGGAGGAGTCACCGATGGCTGTTGGATGGTCGGTAGCAAGGAGGAGGAGCAGCAACTCCAATGGGTGGTGGCACAAGGTGCTTGGGCGGCCAATGAAGTGGGTGGCAACCCTAGAGGAGGAAGATGAGAGGAGGCTAGGGTTTCCAAAACCCTTGAACCAATTTATTCTCCACGAAAAATTCTTAAGCTATGTTTTTATAGAGAACACATTCTCCTAACGGTTATTGGTTCATAACCAAAACCCATTAACCTGCTCCAATAACTAAAGTTAAAATAAACCAAACCGCGTTGGTCTATTTTAAGTTAAAATGAACCGAACCAACTTTGGTTCATTCGTTTAAAACAAACCAAACCACTTTGATTTATTTTCCACCATTGGATTAGAACCAAACTGATTTTCCTCATCCATCATGTCTTCATAAGACTCGGTCCATCCATGCTTTTGATGCGACTGAAACAATTTCATACTCGCTCTTTGTTTGGTCAAACCAAACCAAGTCTCTCTTGATCTGAGAATCCTATTCTCAAACTCATTTTAAATCCTTCAGATTACGCTCGTTGTGCATGTGACCAAATAGGTTCTCGATTTATGTTGATCATCTATAATTAACTATTAATTATAAAATAATCATGAGTGACACCTAGTAGTACATCATGATCCCCAATTAACAGGAAAATCAACGGTTGATCCCAGAATCTTTTCTGAAACCCTTCAACAACTACAATGAATCGTGCCCCATTCCTTTCACTCATCTTATACCCACTTGGTTCAGGACATGGTCTATTGTGTCAGTCCCTACTAGGTTGACTACGTCACACCTAGCCTAAGTATTTACTTCCTTGTCCTGCAGATTCTAGTTACTTCACATGTATCCAAGAGTACCATACTCTAAACATGTAATGCTTTGGCCAAACACTTTAGTAACAATCCGACGAGAGGCCATACGGTATACATCTCCTTGCAAGGAGTGGTGAATCCTCTAATGGCTATTCAAACATCTTTGGACACTTCGACTTATACCCAATCATCCCGGGTCCACATCTTTTTGGAGATGCTTGCTTAAGATGTTAAAGCATAAGTCTTTATGACCAAGATGACTTGAATACAACAAGTTGAAGAAACATCGCACTTAAGCTACAGTAAGAACTTTATTGACATATTCATATATACAGAGAACCATATGAAGTTTTACAGCTAGTCACTCCAATGAACTAGTTACCATAACTAGCATTCACGATCAACTCCGGACATCCCAATGTCACCAGCCAGTGAGAAATAGATGTTTGGATAAACCAAAGAGTATACCTCATGCTAGTCTCAATAGAATCGATGGAGTTTGAATCCATCAATTCATCGACTAGGGATAATTCCAATACATCACAATTACATATGTAGAGATACTCACTAGTTGTGATCCAATCACAAATTCTCTCATGCTGTGAATCGTATTACGGACATTCAATAAATGAGTTTAAGATCCAATCAAATACATGAAAACATGTATACTCAAATAGTGAATCTTCATTTATCAAATAAATGGTATAACCATAAGATGATTTCCTTAGGACACCTCTCATATATTACTAACAAACAAGGAGGAAGGGGGTTCTCTCTCCCTCAATCTCCTCTCCTCTCTTTAGGGCCGGCGGACACCACTTCTTGGAGTTTTGGTGATCGGTACAAGCAAGGAGAAGAGGAGAAGGCTTTGTAATCGGCACAAGAAAGGAGAAGAAGGGAGGGTTTTCTTCCCTTGTTCAGAGTGATCAAGGAAGGGAAGATACATGGTCTAGGAGACTTCAATTCTTGGAAGATCGTCACCCACACGATGTCCAAGAAGAGGATAGGAATACAATAGAAGATCAAGAGATAAAACAAGAATTATAATCTTGTTTAATTTTAATTCTATTTTTTTTGCATGTTGTTGATTGACATGGACCCCAATCATAAACACAAAAACCGGCGATCCGTTCATCATCTATTCCGCAACTAATCGAGGAAAATGGTTAGGTTGCTTGAACAACAAGTTTGTTCAAGCGACCACTCAAATCGAATAGCACGATGATGAATCGGTTGCTTGGGTAATCCATCTCCATCTGGATTGGTTTTAATTAATAAAATTTTAATCCGGGGATGTGAGATAGGATCGCCATGCACAAGCGATTGAAGTGAAGCGAAACTCCTATCACCTTTCAGTGGGAATCTTCTCGATTTGTATTTCCTTCCTACTGATGATCTCTCTGATCAAATTATAGCGGCGAAGCAAATGTTTGGATCGTTGATGAGACCACATCAATTTTATAGATGAACTTATTGATCTAAATCGCTTCCTTTGCTTCTTTCGAAGCCGTAATGTATTTTGCCTCAGTGGCAAAATCCGCTATAGTGTCTTGCTTGGAACCTTTCCAACTTATTGCACCTCCATTCAAGGTAAATTCATAACCAGACTGTGACCTGGACTCATCCTTGTCTATCTGGAAGCTGACATCCGTATACCCATGTATTACCATATCACCTTCTCCATATATTAGGAACACATCTTTAGTTCTTCTTAAGAACTTAAGGATTATCTTAACAGCCGCCCAATGATCCATTCCTTGATTAGATTGGTATCTACTCGTGACACTCAGAGCATACGATACATCGGGCCTCGTACATAACATAACATACATGATAGATCCTATTGCGGATGCATAGGGAATCTTACTCATGCAAATCCTCTCGTCTTCTGTGCGCAGATACATAGACTTCGAAAGGTGTAACCCATGCCTGATGGGAAGGAAACCATTCTTGGATTCTGACATGCTAAACCTCTTTAGCACTCGGTCTATATATGTAGACTGCGAAAGACCAAGCAACTGTTTCGATCTATCTCTGTAGATCTTAATCCCGAGGATGTAGGTCGTTTCTCTCAGGTCTTTCATGGAGAATATTTTGGATAACTAAATTTTAACCGACTGTAAGACAAATATATCATTTTCTATAAGTAATATGTCATCGACATACAACACTAGGAACATGACTGCACTCCCACTAACCTTCTTGTACACACAAGGTTCGTCCAAATTTTGTGAGAAATCAAACCTTTTGATTGTCTCATCAAAATGGATATTCCAGCTCCTGGATGCTTGCTTCAGTCCATAAATAAACCGTCGAAGTTTGCATACATTGGTTTTATCAACCGATGTGAAACTCTTAGGCTGTATCATATACACGTTCTCGAATAGGTTTCCATTAAGGAAAGTTGTTTTCATATCCATTTTCCATATCTCATAATCATAATGAGCCGCTATGGCCAGGAGCATCCGAATGGATTTAATCATAGTAACTGGTGAATAGGTTTCATCATAATCAATACCTTGCTTTTGACAATAGCCTTTTGCCACTAATCTAGCCTTATAGGTAATCACATTACCATCCATGTCGATTTTCTTCTTGAAAACCCACTTGCACCCTATAGGCTTAATACCTTCAGGTGGGTCCACCAAGTTCCAAACTTGATTTTCATACATGGAATCCATTTCTGACTTCATGGCTTCAAGCCATTTGCCCCTTTCTGAACTTTTTAGAACTTCTTCATAACTAGTAGGTTTCTCATCGTCAATGAGTAACACGTCGTTCGATTCACTTACGAGAAATCCATCTCTCGGGAATGTTGCGTGTCCTACTAGATCTACGAAGATGTGGTGTCACAATAGATTCAGCCGATGTCTCATCATTATGAGTTATCGGTTGAGGTGCTTGACTAGGTATCTCATCAATGTCTATTGGAGTCTCTTGAACCTCCTTAAGTTCAACAACGCTCCCATTGTTTTCTTGCAAGAGAAACTCTTTCTCTAGAAATACAGCATGCCTTGAAACAAACACCTTTTGTTCCACATGATGATAGAATTGGTAACCCCTCATTTCCTTAGGCTATCCAATAAATAGACATTTATCAGACTTAGCATCCAGTTTGTCTGATACAGTCCGCTTTACATAAGCAGGACAACCCCATATCTTCAAGTAAGATAAATGAGGTTTCTTACTATTCCATATCTTATATGGAGTAGTAGAGACTACCTTGGTCGGGACTCTATTGAACAAGTAAACAGCAGTCTGAAGTGCATACGACCATTATGCTATCTAACAAGGTTCGGATTCGCCTCTCAGATACACCATTATGCTGTGGTGTATACGACGGAGTCCATTGAGACAATATACCATTGTCCCTTAGATAATCCAGAAACTCTTGACTCAAGTATTCACCACCTCGATCCGATCGAAGTATTTTAATACTCTTGCAAGTTGTTTCTCTACTTCATTTCTGAATTCTTTGAACCTTTCAGAGGCTTTAGACTTGTGTTTCATCAAGAACACATACCCAAACCGTGAGTGATCATCAGTGAAGGTAATGAAGTAGCTATAGCCTCCTAGAGCTTGAGTTGACATAGGTCTACATACATTAGTATGTATTAGACCAAGCAACTCTCCCACCGGTTCACCTTTTCTCGTAAAAGGTAACTTAGTCATCTTGCCTTTTAAGCATGATTTGAATGTATCGTATGAATCTAATTCAAACGATTCTAGAATTCTACATCAGTGTAATTTGAACATGCATTTCTTGCTCACATGGCCAAGATGACAATGGCACATGTAGGAGTCTAATTAATTATCTTTTCGAGCATGCTTGTTGCTTGCTTCAATATTGAGAATGTCACTGGATACGTCTAACGTATATATACCATTGCACAATGTTCCAATCCCATAAAGCACGCCATTCAAAGTTATGTAACAATAATTATTACTAAAAGTCAAATGGTACCCATTTCTATTTAAGTAGGAAATAGAAACGATGTTCTTTATTAACGAAGAAACATAAAAGCAATTGTCTAGTTCTAAGACTAGTCCTGTAGGGAGCTTCAGCAAATAAGTTTCGATGGCGACCGCAGCAACCTTTGCTCCATTGCCAACTCACAAATTTGACTCCCCTTTGACGAGTCTTCTCCTATTCCTTAGCCCCTGTATGTCATTACATATATGTGAGCCACACCTAATATCCAATACCCAAGTGTTTGAGGAAATAGAATGACAATCAATAACGGAAATATCTGAAGAAGATGGGGCATCTGATGCTTTATTCTTCTTCATGGACTCAAGATAAATATTGCAGTTTCTTTGCTAATGGCCCTCCTTCTCACAATGACAACAAGTGCCCTTTTAAGCTGGTTCTGCCTTTTTAGCCTTTTTCTTCTTCCCCTTCTGCTGTTCCTTTGACTTCCTCTTAGAACCTTTCTTCGAGGAATCAACTAATAGCACCGTCCCCTGCTCATGCTTCACAGAAGGCTCCACAGTCTTCAGCATGTTGAGCAGTACCACAGATGAACCTTCTTGCATCTCAGAGGTGAAGAGGAGCTTGGAGACTTCGAACCTTTCGAATCTCACTTGCTCATCAAACAACTCATAAAGATGAAAGACTATGGTATGAGCATCCATATGCTCATGCTGCTTCCACAACTCGGGTACCATCGCGACTAGCATGATGCAACTCATTAGTTCAGAATCACTCACATATTTCTGATAGGCCAACAATTGGTCTAGAGTTGCATCATCACTAGGAAGGGCGAGAAGAGGCTCTTCGAGGACATACACAAGCTTTTTCGCCTTGAGAACAATTCTCAAGTTTCTAAACCTGTCCAAGAAGTTTGGCCTAGTCAATTTATTCGAATTCAAAATAGAGCGCAAATTTAAAGACGTCATGATCAATCGATTAACCTAGAAATACAAATCAAGCATATATGAGAAAATGATTTTAAAATGCATCAACATACATTTACAAAATCCCATTCATTTTTCGAAATCAAAAACCCTCAAAAATAATTCGGGAGATCGTAGGTCCATCTCCAAATGGATTGATATCCAACATAGATAAGAACAACCTTGGAGTGAGTCCAACAAGCCATTCTTAGATATGATGGTATGTTAGTAATATATGAGAGATGTCCTAAGGCAATCGCCTTATGTTTGAACCATTTATATGATAAATGAAGATTCACTATTTGAGTATATATGTTTTCATATATTTGATTAGATCTTAAACTCATTTACTGAATGTCCATGATACGATTCACAGCATGAGAGAATTGGTGATTGGATCACAACTAGTGAGTATCTCTACATGTGTAATTGTGATGTATCGGAATTATCCCTAGTCGATGAATTGATGGATTTGGACACCATCAATTCTATCGAGACTAGCACGAGGTATACTCCTTGGTGTATCCAAGCAGCTGATTCCACTAGCTGGAGACATTGTGATGTCCGGAGTTAATCGTGGATGCTAGTTATGGTAACTAGTTCATTGGAGTGACCAAATGTAAGACTTCATATGGTTCTCTGCATATATAGATATGTCAATGAAGTTCTTACTGCAGCTTAAGTGCGATGTTCCTTTGACTTGCGATATTCAAGTCATCTCGATCATGAAGACTTATGCTTTGACATCTTAAGCAAGCATCTCTGAGGAGATGTGGGCCCGGGATGATTGGGTATAAGTCGAAGTGATCGAAGGTGTTTGAATAGCCTATAAAGGATTCACCACTCCTTGCGAGGAGATGTATACCCATGGCCTCTCGTCGGATTGTTACTAAAGTCTTTAGCCAAAGCATTACATGTTTAAAGTAAGGTACTCTTGGATACATGTGCAGTAACTAGAATCCGTAGGACGAGGAAATGATACTTGGGCTAGGTGTGACGTAGTCAACCTAGTGGGGACTAACACAATAGACCATGTCCTGAACCAAGTGGGTATAAAATGAGTGAAGAGAATGGGGCACGATTCATTGTAGCTGCTGAAGGGTTTCAGAAATAGTCCTAGATCAACCGTTGATCTTTCAGTTAATTGGGGATCATGATGTACTACTAGGTGCCACTCATGATCATTCTATAATTAATGGTTAATTATAGACGACCAACATAAACCGAGAACCTATTTGGTCACACGGACAACGTGTTAGTAATATATGAGAGATGTCCTAAGGCAATCGCCTTATGTTTGAACCATTTATATGATAAATGAAGATTCACTATTTGAGTATACATGTTTTCATGTATTTAATTAGATCTTAAACTCATTTACTGAATGTCCATGATACGATTCACAGCATGAGAATTTGTGATTGGATCACAACTAGTGAGTATCTCTACATGTGTAATTGTGATGTATCGAAATGATCCCTAGTCGATGAATTGATGGATTTGGACACCATTGATTCTGTCGAGACTAGCACGAGGAATACTCCTTGGTGTATCCAAGCAGCTGATTCTCACTGGCTGGAGACATTGTGATGTCCGGAGTTAATCGTGGATGCTAGTTATGGTAACTAGTTCATTGGAGTGACCAGCCATAAGACTTCATATGGTTCTCTGCATATATAGATATATCAATGAAGTTCTTACTGCAGATTAAGTGCGATGTTCCTTTGACTTGCGGTATTCAAGTCATCTTGATCATAAAGACTTATGCTTTGACATCTTAAGCAAGCATCTCTGAGGAGATGTGGACCCGGGATGATTGGGTATAAGTCGAAGTGATCGAAGGTGTTTGAATAGCCTAGAAAGGATTCACCACTCCTTGCGAGGAGATGTATACCCATGGCCTCTCGTCGGATTGTTACTAAAGTCTTTGGCCAAAGCATTACATGTTTAGAGTAAGGTACTCTTCGATACATGTGCAGTAACTAGAATCCGTAGGACGAGGAAATGATACTTGGGCTAGGTGTGACGTAGTTAGCCTTGTGGGGACTGACACTATAGATCATGTCCTGAACCAAGTGGGTATAAGATAAGTGAAGGGAATGGGACACGATTCATTCGAGATGCTGAAGGGTTTTAGAAATAGTTCTGGATCAACCGTTGATCTTTTCGGTTAATTGGGGATCATGATGTACTACTAGGTGCCACTCATGATCATTCTATAATTAATGGTTAATTATAGGCGGCCAACATAAACCGAGAACCTATTTGGTCACACGCACAACGAGCGTAATCCGAAGGATTTAAAACAAGCTTGAGAATGAGATTCTCAGACCGAGAGAAACTAGTTTTGGTTGGACCAAATATGGAGCGAGCATGAAATCGTTTCAGTCGCAATGGAAGTGTGGATGGGTCGTGTCTTATGAAGACATGATGGATGAACCAAATTGATTTGGTTCTAATCCAATGGAGGAGAATAAACCAAAGGGGTTTGGTTTATTTTAAACGAATGAACCAAAGTTGGTTCGATTCATTTTAACTTAAAATAAACCATCATGGTTTGGTTTATTTTAACTTAAATTAATGGAGCGGGTTAACGGGCTTTTGGTTATGATCCGATAACCATTAAGAGAATTTTTTCTCTATAAAATAGGGCTTAAGGGTTTTTGTTAGGCCCTAATCCTTGCAACCCTAAAGTTGCCGCCCACCCTCTCCCTCTTCTCCAAGTGGTCGACGCCCAACTCCTTGCCGCCGCCCAAGCTCCTCCAACCGACGTCCAGCAGCTTCCGTCTTCCCCACTTGCCGACGTCTAGCTGTTTCCGAAGGAGCTCCGGTGATCTTCCTTGGCTCCGGCGACAAGGTGAGCATATTGCTTTCCTTATTTGGCCGGCGCAAGGTCTCCACCAAAGCTGTCCAGTTTTCTGGACAGCTTGTTTCCTTCTTGTCGGAGCATCGTTTGGACGACGTTTGGAGCTCCGACAGTGCCTTCCTTACCGGGGATTCGATCTCCGGTAATCCTCATAGGTGGAGGATGAAGGATTCGTCAAACGGTTGACGAATACCTCTCCGGTGAAGCGAGTTTTTGAGGACTCGTTTTGGATCCGAATTTTGATTCGGATCGTGATCTTCTCTCGATCACATCGTCTTCAACACGAGGCTAGTAACCCGTACGAAGACGAGGCTCATGACTTTGTGAAGTCATCCCGAAGATACTCGGCGTGGATACGGATAGAGACGATTCTAGCGAGAATCGTTCCGGTTGATGCCTTTTCTGCTACACGTGATACGTTAGGTATACGTAGTATAAATTTCCTATTATTGCAAAAATTTGAATTTATGGTTATGTCTACACATGTTGTACTATGCATGAGTGTGGTGTATGTGTTGTAATAAATTAGATTTATTATTTTATTCCTTCCGCTATGCACATATTTATGAAACATGTTCGAATACACACTCGCCGCGGTGCCGGAAATCCAACACAACGAGCGTAATCCGAAGGATTTAAAACGAGCTTGAGAATGAGATTATTAGACCGAGAGAAACTAGGTTTGGTTGGACCAAACAAGGATCGAGCATGAAATCGTTACAATCGCAATGGAAGCGTGGATGGGCCGTGTCTTATGAAGACATGATGGATGAACCAAATTGGTTTGGTTCTAATCCAATGGTAAAAAATAAACCAAAGGGGTTTGGTTTATTTTAAATGAATGAATCAAAGTTGGTTCGGTTCATTTTAACTTAAAATAGACCAACTCGGTTCGGTTTATTTTAACTTAAATTAATGGAGCGGGTTAACGGGCTTTTGGTTATGATCCGATAACTATTAAGAGAATTTGTTCTCTATAAAATAGGGCTTAAGGGTTTTGTGAAAACCTAGTCCAAGCAACCCCAAAGTTGCCGCCCACCCTCTCCTTCTCCTCTTGTGGTCGGCACCCAAACCCTAGCCGCCGCCCACCCTTGTGACGCCGTCCAAGCTTGTTGTCGGTGTCCAAGCTTCAGCCGGCGATCCTCCGGCGACCCTCCGGTGATCCTCCTTGGTTCCGGTGACCAAGGACTTGCTGGCCCTCTTCTCTTTGACCGGCGCAAACTCCTCCACCAAGCTGTCCAGTCATGTCGGAGCATCGTTTGGACGATGTTTGGAGCTCCGACAGTGGCTACTTTGCCGGGGATTCGATCTCCGGTAATCCTCATAGGTGGAGGATGAAGGATTCGTCAAACGGTTGACGAATACCTCTCCGGAGAAGCGAGTTTTTGAGGACTCATTTTGAATCCGAATTTTGATTCGGATTGTGATCTTCTCTCGATCACATCGTCTTCGACACGAGGCTAGTGACTCATACAAAGATGAGGCTCGTGACTTTGTGAAGTCATCCCGAAGATACTCGGCGTGGATACGGATAGAGGCGATTCTAGCGAGGATCGCTCCGGTTGATGTCTTTCCCGCTACACGTGATACGTAAGGTATACGTAGAATAAATTTTCTTTTATTGTAAAATTTGAAACTATGATTATGTCTACACATGTTGTACTATACATGCGTGTGGTGTATGTGTTGTAATAAATTAGATTTATTATTTTTATTTCTTCCGCTGTGCACATGTTTACGAAACATGTTCGAACACACACTCGCCGCGGTGCCGGAAACCCAACATGGTAGGTATCAAGTATACTGATTACATATCACGTATATGTAACTATCACAATGTGCTATCAACTAATTGAATGTTCACACATACATTGGGTTGTTAACACATTAACAAGTATGCATCATATGCATAGCACCCAACTTCACCTCTCTTCACATCGACCTTGGAGTGAGTCCAACAAATCGATGCTCCAAGTTAGAACCGACCCATTAATCGCGAAATAGTTTTAATATGGTTAGAGCGCATTCAACTAATTAGTCAGGCTTGGAGTGAGTCCAACAACCTAAACTAACGATATTAGTGTTAAACTATTCCAATGATTTGAACATGTTCAGGTTCGAACCGGGCTTGGAGTGAGTCCAACAACCCAAACAAGAAACAGAACTCTGGTTCTAACTATATTAATGGATGGTGTAGGCTTTAATATTGTGTAAGGGTTTTAATGTCTCATCCTCTTTGCATGCAAATAACTATTATCTATATGGCATAACACACATGACATACATCTACATGTCACGACACACATGACATAATAATATGCATCTAATGTAATTACATGACATACAATTATGACATGTACAAATAGTTTCCTTATTTGTCATAACTATTTTGGAAATAAAATATGTTTTAGATTTTATTTTCAAATCATGATTAAATTAGGAAAAAAATTTCTAAATCTAATCACATATTTTATTTATGGAAAGTGTTAATTAAGGAAAGTCAAATCTAATTTAGGAAACAAATGTCTTAAATTGTAATTTCCTAATCATATAAGGAAATTTCTAATTTGAATTTCCTTATTTGTCATAACTATTTATGGAAATAAAATATGTTTGAGATTTGATTTCCCAAATCAAATCATGATTAAATTATGAAACAAATTTCCAAATCTAATCACATATTTTATTTATGGAAAGTGTTAATTTCTATAAATACTTCTAAACTTTTCAAAAGTAGAAAATTTACATAAATACAATTATGACTATCGCAAAATAATTTTACGATTATGTTGGAACACAGCCTAGCTCTGATACCACAGTTGGGTTTCCCCGACACCGCGGCGAGTGTGTGTTCGGACATATTTCGTAAACATGCACACAGTAGAAGCAATAAATCTAATTTATTACAATACACACATCACACTCATGTAGGATACAACATGTGTACACATAATCGCTATTTAAAATTTTACAATAAAAGGAAATTACTCTAGTTATACCTGACGTATCACGTGTAGTGGGAATGATATCAACCGAAGAAACTCTTGCTAGAATTGCCTCTATCCGTATCCATGTCGAGTATCGTCGGCATAGCTTCACCAAGGTACGAGCTTCGTCTTCGTAGGAGTTACTAGCCTCGTGTCGAACACGATGTGATCCGAGAGATCACAATCCGAATAAAATTCGGATCCAAAAATCGAGTTTCACAAACTCGCTTCTCGGAAGCGGTTTTCGTCAACCAATTGACGAAAACTCAACCCTCCACCTATGAGGATTGCCGGAGAACCAATCCCCAGAAAATAGGTCGATATCGGAGCACAAAACTGTAGGGGATCGATCAATGTGTATGTGTTGGCCGGCTAGAGGGGGGTGAATAGCCTTTGTCGTAGACGGTGGAATTCGTTCGTTCATTGCTTGTCTACAAAACTATTAGCGCAAGAGGAATATGCAAATACAAACAATTAAATACAAAGCAATAACAAAAATACAAATGCTAACAAAGGATGTAACGTGGTTCACGGCTACACCGCTAATCCACGGTCCGATTCGTCTACGGTGAATCACTCCGCAAGCTTCCACTATTCTCTCCTTTGCACCAAGCTAGGTGGAGGTAACCTCTTTACAAGAATTCACTCCTCTTACAAATATGATGTAAATAAAACCAAGTAAGAGGATGGAAAAGCTTTAGGGCACTTTGGGAGACTTTAGAGCATGATCATTAACCTCCCAAAGCCCCACACCCTTCCTCTTTATAGAGGAAGAGAGTTTCTTCCCGTTGACACAGGAGCAGTCGACTGATGTCCCTATCAGTCGACTGGTCCCGTAGCCGTTGCCCAATAATGGCTGCTTTCCATGTTGAATTCCATCCAACGACACCATCATCAGTCGACTGATCTTACCATCAGTTGACTGATCGACCTATCAGTCGAGTGCTTGCGAGATCGACTCGCTTCTGTGCTCGAAACCCTTGCGACCAGTCAACTGATGCCTTCATGAGTCGACTGGTGGTCTCGCAGTCGACTGCCAATCCATGGTAGTCGACTGTTGGCACTTAAACTGGACTCGAACACTAGTCAAGTCACAGTCGACTTAGAGTAGTCGACTACCATAACATGGCAGTCGACTGATGTCGGGAAATCCCATCCGACACTTAGCCAATTGGCCAAGTTTCACCTAAGAGCACTACCCCTTCCCGGGTTACATTCGCTCACTCTCATCCCTTGGAGTCCCTCGCCTTCGAAGTTATCTTCGTTTGGCCATGCCCCTCGGATGCTTTAAGCACATAGCTCTGCAGTGCCATCCTTCGCGTCTCACCCTGAAGTCTACTTCCTCCAGCTTCACTCCAAGCTCCTCGTCCGGCGGTCCCTCGGATGCTCCAAGCGCACGACTTCCGCAAAGCCATCCTTCACCGACTCAAGGACTGAGTCATGAGATGTGAAACTCGCCAAGGCTCCATGTGCGAATTACTAAGTCCTGCAAGACTCCAACGCACATATCAAATCCAAACATCCTAACTTAAACCCTTTGCCACACACATCAAAACCATATCAAGGATTGATTGCACTAACAATCTCCCCCTTTTTGATGTGTGGCAATCCGTTTAAGTTAGGTAAAACATTTGATAAAACTATTAAGGTAAGAAAGCATGTAAATAACATGATTAGCAACTCTCCCCCTTAATACATGAAACTCCCCCTAAATACAATTCCCCCTTACTTAAACATATACATTTCTCCCCCTTTGACACCGTCAAAAATATTAAACAAAGTTTATACAAGCATGACATCAAGTTTAGAGAAAAACAAAAACCAAAACATGTCTTAAAATTGGATAAAAGAAGTTACTGGGCATGTTATCAGGTGACCAGTCGACTGGTTCAGACTACCAGTTGACTGGCACATGCATTTTAGGTTTTTCTGATTTTCGGGTTGAATTTCAGAAATGCATTAAAAATTCTACAAAATTCAAAAAATCATGAAATTTGGGGAACATATTTCTTGTAAGTATATTTATCAATGAAAAATAGTTGTCCATGAAAAATCATTATATTTTCAAGTATTTTCCAAAAATCCAAAAGTTTCAAAAGTAACTAGGTTTTTGATCAAGTTAGTATCAAGTTTAACACCTAGTTTTGCTTTAAATTATTTCAAAACATGAACACTCATATTTTAAAGTAAAAAATTGTTTTGAAAATATATGAAATATCCAACCATGATCTTTGGGCAATATGTCTATGAATTAAACATAAGTCTTCCCCATGATCGGTCTATTATTGCTATTTTGATACCTTAAATGACCATCTAAATGCCATAGGCATTAGTGGACATTTGTATCATCCTAACATCTTACTCATGCTAAGTTTTCAATCAAGGTAGCCTATGGTGAGTGTGAGATGCATCCCAAAGGTATTTGCATATACTTAACCATTAATTTCATGCATTTCTACCTATGGTTAAGTATCATCCTATCATACCATATGATCATGAAAACATATTTGCATTGATTTTACACTATGATCATGAAAAAAATGTATTCATCAAATTTTGATCATGCATTAGGTATTACATCATGATAATAAGACAAATATCACCCAAAGCATGATTTATCTAGTTATAGGTGCATTATCATCATCCAACACTATCTCAAAAACTTAGTCCCGCCATCCTAAGTCAACCAAAAATATGATATAGGTACATTCCATTTGGTTGACTATTCTAGGATTTTTCTAACCCTTAGGATGGATTTAGGAACCCAAAATAAATTCTTGCCTATGGGGTTCACTAAATACTCCTTAGGGATCCACTTTCTAGCTATTACCTTCTTTTTATCTTGACCCCTAACAATTAAGCATTTATAGGTCTTTTCATTTTTCTTTTCCTTATATCCTAGGCCTTTCTTATTGAAACTTGCTCTTTGGCTCCCTATAATCATGTTAAGGGTGTTGGAGCCAATAGTGAATTTTTCTAGGGCCTTGGTCAAGTGGTCTACCTTTTCCCTTAGAGCCCTATTTTCTTCTATACATGCATCATTTACATCAAATGACATATAAAGATCATGTGAGCATGCATCATCAAAACTAGAGGGAATATTTTCATTAACATTTAAGCATACTTTTTCTAGTTTTTTTTTCTAAGTCCTTAATTTGATCTAGCATGCATTTATTCTTTTCTTTGCTCTAAACAAGTCCTTAGTGAGGCTAGAAATAATTGACATAACTTTCTTGGGGGAAAGATTAGTTACCTCACTTACCAAATCCTCTTCCGATGATGAGGATGTAGAAGAGGATCCCCCTTCACTCGAGCTCTCCTCACTTGAACTTGCTTCTTCATTTTCGGAGGAGGAGGAATCTAAGTCGTCAAATGCCATTAATGCCAAATTTGTGACAAAGGCATTTTCTTCCTCGGATGATGATGATGATGAGGAAGAAGGGTCATCCCAAGTCCTTGCTTTTAGTGCCTTCGCCTTTCCCTTTTCTTTGGCTTTCTTCTCTTCTTCCTTCTTCTTGCTCCCCTTTTTCTTCTTCTTTTCTTCCTTCTTTCTCTTCTCCTCTTTGCTCTTGTTCAACAGGGGATAATTATCTCTTATATGTCCCTCTCTTTGGCAATTATAGCAAATCACCTTCCCCCTTGGTCTTCTCCTCCTATCATTAGATTTATTAAATTTAAAATTTTTCAAAGCACGCCTTACCTTCCTTACCATGTATGCTTCTTCCGTGCTATCCATGGAGGAGGAGGAGGATGCTTCATCGGAGGAGGAGGGGGTCTCCATCTTCTTCTTCCCTTTGTTAGCCATCAAGGCTACTCCTCTTGAAGGTTGAATTCTAGGCTCTTCTATTATTCCTTCAAGCCTTGTTTCATGGAGCTCCATGGTTGAAAAGAACTCCTCCAAGGTGCTCACTTCTAAGTTCTTGGAAATGTAGAACGAGTCCACCATAGAGCTCCATTTTGAGGACCGGGGAAAGGCATCTATGGCCTTCATTACCATATCCCGGTTGGAGAGTTTTTCACCTACACTTGTCAACCCGGTTAGAATTTCCTTAAATCTCTTGTGTAGGGATTTTACTTTCTCTCCCTTTTCGAGTTTGATATTGGATAATTGGGAGCGAAGGACATCTCTCCTTGCTAGCTTCGCCTCGGATGTGCCTTCATGAATCTCTATTAGTTTCTCCCACATCTCCTTGGCGCTAGCACACTCTCCTATCCGGTTGACTTCTTGTTGGGGGAGTACATTATAGAGGTGATGTTTGGCTTTTGAGTTCGCCAAGTACTCCTCCCTTTGCCTCTTGCTCCATCTTGATTTTTCCAATGGCTGCCCTTCTTCATCCCTAGGCATTTCGAAACCATTTTCCATAATTAAAAGAATTTCAAAATCGGTTTCGAAAAATACCTCCATTCGCTTCTTCCACCAAGCGAATTCCCCCTCGAACTTCGGCGGATGAATATTAGAGTCGGCCATCTCTTGATGAAGTGCTTGTTGCGGCGGTTAGTCCTCGACAAGCGACTTGGCTCTGATACCACTTGTAGGGGATCGATCGATGTGTATGTGTTGGCCGGCTAGAGGGGGTGAATAGCCTTTGTCGTAGACGGTGGAATTCATTCGTTCGTTGCTCATCTACAAAACTATTAGCGCAAGCGGAATATGCAAATACAAACAATTAATGACAAAGCAATAACAAGAATACAAACGCTAACAAAGGATGTAACGTTGTTCACAGCTACGCCGCTAATCCACGGTCCGATTCGTCCATGGTGAATCACTCCGCAAGCTTCCACTATTCTCTCTTTTGCACCAAGCTAGGTGGAGGTAACCTCTTTACAAGAATTCACTCCTCTTACAAATATGATGTAAATAAAACCAAGTAAGAGGATGGAAAAGCTTTAGGGCACTTTGGGAGACTTTAGAGCATGATCATTAACCTCCCAAAGCCCCACACCCTTCCTCTTTATAGAGGAAGAGGGTTTCTTCCCGTTGACACAGGAGCAGTCGACTGATGTCCCTATCAGTCGACTGGTCCCGTAGCCGTTGTCCAATAACGGCTGCTTTCCATGTTGAATTCCATCCAACGGCACCATCATCAGTCGACTGATCTTACCATTAAGTGCGACCAATTGACTGATGCCTTCATGAGTCGACTGGTGGTCTCGCAGTCGACTGCTGACACTTGAACCGGACTTGAACACTAGTCGAGTCACAGTCGACTTAGAGTAGTCGACTACCATAACATGGCAGTCGAATGATGTCGGGAAATCCCATCCGATACTTAGCCAATTGACTAATTTTTACCTAAGAGCACTACCCTGCCTTCCCGGGTTACATTCGCTCACTCTCATCCCTTGGAGTCCCTCGCTTTCGAAGTTATCTTCGTCCGGCCACGTCCCTCGGATGTGCCAAGCGCTCGGCTCTGCATCGCCATCCTTCGTGTCTTGCCATGAAGTCTACTTTTTCTGGCTTCACTCTAAGCTCCTCGTCTGACGGTCCCTCGGATGCTCCAAGCGTACGACTTCCGCAAAGCCATCCTTCACCGACTCAAGGACCGAGTCATGAGATGTGAAACTCGCCAAGGCTCCATGTGCGAATTACTAAGTCTTGCAAGACTCTAACACATATATCAAATCCAAACATCCTAACTTAAACCCTTTGCCACACACATCAAAACCATATCAAGGATTGATTGCACTAACAAAAACGCTGACCAAACGACCTCTTCACAAAGAGGAGAACAAGCTGTCCAAAATCTGGACAGCTTGTTTGGTGGAAGATATGGTCGGCCAATCAATGGTCGGTTGCACCTTTGTCGTCGGCGGCCAAGGGAGGATGGCCGAAGGAGTCGCCGATGGCTGGTGGATGGTCGGCGGCAAGGAGGAGGAGCAGCGACTCTAATGGGCGGCGACACAAGGTGCTTGGGGCGGCCAATGAAGTGGGTGGCAACCCTAAAGGAGGAAGAGGAGAGGAGGCTAGGGTTTCCAAAACCCTTGAACCAATTTATTCTCCATGAAAAACCCTTAAGCCATGTTTTTATAGAGAACACATTCTCCTAACGGTTATTGATTCATAACAAAAACCCATTAACCCACTCCAATAAGTTATGTTAAAATAAACCAAACTACGTTGGCCTATTTTAAGTTAAAACGAACCGAACCAACTTTGGTTCATTCGTTTTAAAAAAACCAAACCACTTTGGTTTATTTTCCACCATTAGATTAGAACTAAATTGATTTGTCTCATCCATCATATCTTCATAAGATTCGGTCCATCCATGCTTCTGATGCGACTGAAACAATTTCATACTCGCTCTTTGTTTAGTTCAACCAAACCAAGTCTCTCTCGATATGAGAATCCTATTCTCAAGCTCATTTTAAATCCTTCGGATTACGCTCGTTGTGCATGTGACCAAATAGGTTCCCGATTTATGTTGGTCATCTATAATTAACCATTAATTATAGAACGATCATGAGTGACACCTAGTAGTACATCATGATCCCCAATTAACCGAAAAATCAATGGTTGATCCCAGAATCTTTTCTGAAACCCTTCAGCAGCTACAATGAATCGTGCCCCGTTCCTTTCACTCATCTTATACCCACTTGGTTCAGGACATGGTCTATTATGTCAGTCCCCACTAGGCTGACTACGTCATACCTAGCCTAAGTATTTACTTCCTTGTCTTGCGAATTCTAGTTACTGCACATGTATCCAAGAGTACTATACTCTAAACATGTAATGTTTTGGCCAAAGACTTTAGTAACACTCCGACGAGAGGCCATAGGGTATACATCTCCTTGCAAGGAGTGGTGAATCCTCTATTGGCTATTCAAACACCTTCGGACACTTTGACTTATACCCAATCATCCTGGGTCCACATCTCCTCGGAGATGCTTGCTTAAGATGTCAAAGCATAAGTCTTCATGACCAAGATGACTTGAATACCGAAAATCGAAGGAACATCGCACTTAAGCTGCAGTAAGAACTTCATTGACATATCCATATATGCAGAGAACCATATGAAGTCTTACAGCTAGTCACTCCAATGAACTAGTTACCATAACTAGCATCCACAATCAACTTCGGACATCCCAATGTCACCAGCCAATGAGAAACATATGCTTGGATAAACCAAAGAGTATACCTTGTGCTAGTCTCAACAAAATCGATGGCGTCCGAATCCATCAATTCATCGACTAGGGATAGTTCCAATACATCACAATTACACATGTAGAGATACTCACTAGTTGTGATCCAATCATAAATTCTCTCATGCTGTGAATCGTATTGCGGACATTCAGTAAATGAGTTTAAGATCCAATCAAATACATGAAAATATATATACTCAAATAGTAAATCTTCATTTATCAAATAAATGGTACAACCATAAGGCAATTGCCTTAGGACACCTCTCATATATTACTAACAAATAAGCCATTCTTAGCTATAGTGGTAGGTATCAAGTATACCGATTATATATCGCATATATGTAACTATCACATTATGTTATCAACTATTTGAATGTACACATAAACATCGGGTTGTTAACACATTAACAAGCATACATCAAATGTATATCACTCGACTTCACCTCTATCCACATTGACCTTGGCGTTGGGTCAACAAGCCAATGCTTCAAGTTAAAGCTCACCCGTTAATCATGAGATCGTATCTCTATGGTTCAAATATATCTAATTTCAGGTTGAGCTTGACTTGGGTCAACAACTCAAACAAGGAATTAGACTTTGGTTCTTACCATATTAACGGTAGGTGTAAGTTTTAAAATTTATATAAGGGTTTTATGTCTCATCCTCATGTATATGTTCTACCTATATGACTTCGCACGCATAACATATATGATGACATGTCAAAACACACTCATGACAATATGTATCTAATCATGACATATGCTATGACATGATTATGTCATAATTGTCATTATATTATTTTAGAATTAAAATATGTTTAGAAATTTGATTTTCAAAAATCAACATTTTTTTGATTAAATTAGGAAATAATTTCTAAATTTAATCTCATATTTTTGTTTGGAAAATATATTAGAAATAAAATATGATTTAGAGTCTTGATTTTTATAAATCATGATTCTATAATTAAATAAGGAATTAATTCCGAATTTAATATTATATTTCATTTTGTATATATTTTTCAGAAATAAAATATGTTATAAAATATTAATTTCTATAAATAAAAATTCCATAATTAAATTAGAAAATAATTTCCAATTTAATCACATACTTTATTTAAGGAAATAAATACTTATCAAGAAAATTTAATTAATTAAGAAACATTTTCTATATTAATATTTCTTAATTAAATATCTTCAAAAATATAATTTTCTAAATTATTTCTGAATTTTCAAAATCTTGATTTTTTTAACAAATTAGAAAACTTTCCAAAAATGATTTTTTTTCCAAAATAGAAAAATTTTCAAAATAATTCTACGACCAACTACGACTTCGTAAAACCTATTTTACAAATATGGTGAAGCACGGTCTGACTGTGATACCATTGTAGGGTTACGGTCAACGCGTAGATATGCTTTTGTCATTTCACAAACGAACGTAGCAGAAGAAAAACGTAATAATTTTCTAAATTATTACAACACTCACACCCATGCATGCATAATTACAACATGTGTGGACATATCCGCTAAATAAAATTTTACATACAATAAGAATAAAATAAATTTTACTCTATGTATACTTTTTAGATGATGGCGGTTGGTGGCGATGGTGGTGGGTCAATGTCGACGGCGGTCAATCGGTCGACAACGGGGGAAGCGGGGGGCGGCAGGGGGGGGGGCACGGGTGGTGTTCGACAAGTGGCTGCCGGTGGTGGTCAACCGACCGACAATGTGCGGGGACCGACAGTCGTGCGACGATCGACGATCGATCGCGACCTTCCGCGACCGACGGTGGGCAGCGACGACAGGTGGCCGGTTAGCGAGTAGGTGGTTGATTGACGAGCGTCTTGTCCATGGCGGCGGTCGGTATGCTAGCAGTGGTGGGCGACTGGTGGCTTCCGATGACGGTTGACCGAATGACGACCGACGGTGGGCAGGGACCAACGGTCATGCGGCAACCGACAGTCGATCGTGGTCGATCGCGACCCTCCCTTCGTAATTAATTAACCACTCGCTTATTTTAAAAATTTACAAAAATAGGTAAATCCTAAATTAATTAGGAAAATAGATAAGACTGATTAATTGTCGGGATTTAAATCTCCGATTATACTTTTTTTTTTATTTTCTATTGTCGAGATTTTTTTGTTCATTTTTTATTTTGTTCTTCCTTGGGATTTAAATCCTGACAATGATTTTGTTTTCATTTTGATTTTGTTCATTGTGTTATTTTTTTTAATTGCCAGAATTTAAATTCCAAATATATTTTTTATTTTTTATAAATAATCGGGATTTAAAATAATTAGATCATGTTATGTCTTATTTTTCATTGCCCGTAGCTCGTCGTCGGCCGATTGTGGCCCTCCCATCGGTCAGTCCTTGCTTGCCCATCGATTTATCAACGCTTGCCCGTCTGTCATCACCTGTTGGCCGACTAGCCGCCGCCTGCATGACAATCGACGATCGCGG
Organism: Wurfbainia villosa; assembly: GCA_025175895.1. Classification (NCBI taxonomy): domain Eukaryota; kingdom Viridiplantae; phylum Streptophyta; class Magnoliopsida; order Zingiberales; family Zingiberaceae; genus Wurfbainia; species Wurfbainia villosa. The sequence continues at coordinate 83,824,835 of CM045994.1, read as the reverse complement.
TCGACCGCTAGTTGCTGCACGACCGTTGGTCCTCGCTCGTCATCGGTCGACCGCCGTCGGCAACCACCGATCGCTCGTCGGAGCTGGCCGGCCGACTGCCGCCATCGGCAGGCTGCTCATCGCCCGTTGGCCATCGCCCGTCGCCTACCCCTCGCCACCCACTGCCTGCTGTTGTTGTCAGCCGACCGATCGCCGTCGGCATTGACCCACCACCATCGCTATCGGCCGACCCATCGCCGTCATCGACGTGCCACGATAATCGCCGCCGCAAGCCAACCAATGTCGTAATGTCGTCGGCCACTGCCGACCACCCACGTCATCGTTCATCCCTACCGTCCTTGTAATATACACCAAACAAAAGAATATAATTATCCTTGTAATAAAAAATTACATACAATTGTTTGATCAAGCGTAATAAAGTAATCAGATTACATTATAAACTTGATCACATTACGAACCTGATTACATTACACCCTACCAAACATAGCCTAAGGGTCATCTGCATCGGTCTCCTTGCGGCGACGATCATCGCGGCCCATCGATGACGGTGATGGGCCGGTTGACAGTGGTGGTGGTGGGCCGACGCCGACGGCGGTTGGTCGGCCCGACAACGATAGCGATGGCGGCGGGCGAGCCGGCGGCGGCGGCGGCCGGTGGCGACGAGCGATTATCGGCCGGTGATCGGTCGACCGACAACGATGGCGACGGCGGGTGACTGACGGTGGTAGTCGATGATGGTTGACAGATCGGAGGAGGTTGGCCAGTAGCGGTCGACCGACGGTGATCGATCGACGACGATTGATCGGTCGACAACGATGGCGGTGGTGGACGATCGACCGACGACGGGCGACGGGCGGTCAATCGGCCAGCGACGATGGGCGATCGATGATGGTTGGCCAGCCGACGGTCGACGGGGATTGATGGTCGTGCGACGACCGACAGTCGACCGCAATTGACTGCTAATCGACGCCTGACAATGACTGACCACGACAAACGACGAACAATGATCAATCCAAACAATTAACTCATACCACCACCATTAATTCTTTATTTGCATTCATTCTCAATTTTATATATGCCTTTACTAGTATTGATAATTATATTCCTTTTATCAGTTCTTATATCCAAATATTTACTCTTTGTTTAATGTTCATTGCTAATTTGTCTTTGTTTTCTTTTACTAACTTTCATATATGGATTTTTCTTTTTGCTTGCACTTCATTACTAACTTTTCTTATATTCCTTTTGTTAGGGCAATCAATCCATGTATTATTTGGTTTTGATGTGTATGAAAAAGAATTAAGTTAGGTTGTTTATGAATTTGATATGTGTGTTGAAGTCGTGCAGGACTTAGTAATTCACACAAGAGTTAGCTTAATGATAGCATTGGTGGGTTCACCATCTCATGACTTGGTCCTTGAGTCGGTGAAGGATGGCACTGTAGAAGCCGTGCTCTTGGTGCATCCGAGGGACCGCCGGATAAGGAGCTTTGAAGTGAAGCCAAAAGAAGTAGACTTCAGGGCGAGACGCGAAGGATGACATTGCGAAGTCGTGCGCTTGGTACATCCAAGGGATGTGGTCGGACGAAGAGAATTTCGGTGAGGGACTTCAAGGGAGATGAGAGAATGAGCGATATGTAATGTAGCTCATAGGTGAACTCGACTGAATGACTAAGTCAAGTGTCGGATGCTCAACCGAGTGGGTTGAGGTTTTACCCGACCGTCGGATGCTCAAACAAGTCTCTTGTTTGAGCTTTACCCGGCACCAGTCGACTGCCATGAATGGGCAGTCGAACTGATCCAAGTCGAATGAGTTCGACAGGTGTGTAGCAGAGCTGCCTGATCGAGGATCGCTACATTAGCAGTGATCTTGGCGATCAACTACCATATATGACAATGATCACGGAGACCGCGCGAACCTGAAGCACTCGTGAATGATCGATGACTATGAGGTCATCAGTCAACTGCCAAGGTTTCCGTTGGACGGTGAAGATCGCGGATCAGACGTCGTCAGAAGCCATTGCAAAGGCGGCAGTCGACTATTGACATGCAACAGTCGACTGATGAAACCCCAACGGGAAGATTTTGTCCCTCTCTATAAAAAGATAGGGTGTGGACTTTAGGGAGGTTAATCTTCATGCTCCTAAGTGCTCTCTTAGTGCTCCACATGTTCACAACTCCTTCTCCTTGCATTTATTTCAATTCTATTGTAAGAAGGAGTGTATTGTTGTAAGAAGGTTTACCTCCACCTTGCTTGGGCAAAAGGAGAGACTAGTGAAGGTTTAGGAGTGATTCGCTTGGAATGAATCGGTCCGTGGATTAGCGGCAAGGGTCGTGAACCACATTACATATCCGGTGTTAACATTTGTGCTTCCTTGTCTTGTATATTGTCTTAATTGTATTGTTTAGATTTATATTTTCGTTGCGCTAACCTTGTACGTAGACAATTAAGCGATCGACTTCCATCGTGTACGAAAAAGGGCTATTCACCCCCCTCTAGCCGGCCACGGATCCTCCAACAAGTGGTATTAGAGCGAGGAGCTTGTCGCAGACTAATCGCCAACACAAGCACGACAAGATGGTCGGCTCCAATATTCATCCACCCAAGTTCGAGGGCGACTTTACATGGTGGAAGAAGCATATGGAGGTATTTTTCGAGACCGACTTTGATATCATATTAATAATGGAAAATGATTTCGAGATACCTAGGAACGACGAAGGGAGAATGGTAGAAAAATCATGATGGACCAAGAAGCAAAGAGAGGAGCACTTGGCGAATTCAAAAGCGAAGCATCACCTATACAACGTGCTCCCTCAACAAGATATTAAACGAATTGGGGAGTGCTCAAGTGCCAAAGAAATGTGGGAGAAGTTAGTGGAGCTTCATGAAGGCACATCCGAAGCCAAGCTAGCAAGAAGGGACCTCCTCCGCTCTCATTTAAGCAACATCAAATTAGATAAGAGGGAAAAGGTACTCTCACTTCATTCTCATTTTAAAGAGATAATTAACAGTTTGACAAGTGTAGGAGAGAAGCTTTCAAACCGGGATATGATCATGAAAGTCATAGATGCATTCCCCCGGTCTTCAAAATGGAGCTCCATGGTGGACTCCTTTTACATTTCCAAGAATCTAGAGGTGAGTACTCTAGAGGAATTTTTCTCCACCATGGAATTACATGAGACTAGGCTTGAAGGCACAAGTGAAGAACCAAGCATAAAGCCAAGGGGAGTAGCACTCATAGCCAAGAAGGGAAAGAAGAAGGTGACGCCACCCTCCTCATCCAATGAAGATTCATCCTCTTCCTCCATGAATAGCAATGAAGAAGCAAATATGGTAAGGAAGGTAAGACGTGCTTTAAAGAATTTTAGATTTAATAAATCTCATGACAGGGGAAGAAGGCCAAGGAGAAAGATCATTTTCTATAATTGCCAAGGAGAGGGACACATGAGGGATGATTGTCCCCTCTTGAAAAAAATCAAGGAAGAAAGAAGAAAGAAAAAAGACAAGAAGAAGGGGAGTAAGAAGAAGGAAGAAGAAAGAAAAAAATCAAAAGAAAAAGGGAAGGCTAAAGCCCACAACCTTAAAGCCGTGACATGGGATGATCCATCATCCTCATCGGAGGAAGAACAAGTCTTCACGGGCCTCGCACTAATGGGGATAGATGACTTGGACTCCATCTCTTCGGAAAATGGAGAAACAAGCTCAAGTGAAGAGGAGAGCTCGAGTGAAGGGGGGGGGGGGGTCCTCATCTTCATCATCATCATCGGAAATAGATTGGGTAAGCAAGGTAACTAAATTACCCTCCAATGATGTAGTTTCTATGATTACTAGCCTAACTAGGGATCTATTTAAGGCTAAGAAGAAAAACAAATGCATGCTTGATCAAATTCAAAAATTAGAAGAAAAGCTAGAAAATGCATGTTTAAATGTTAATGATAATGCTTCTTCTTCTATGACTAGTGATGCATGCTTAGTTGAGGAAAATAAGGCCTTAAGGGAAAAGGTAGATTATTTGACTAAGGTCTTAGAAAAGTTTACTATTGGCTCCAACACCCTTAATATGATCATTGGGAACCAAAGGGCTAGTTTCAACAAGAAAGGCCTAGGTTATAAGGGATCCAAGAATGAGAAGGTCTACCATTGTTTGATTGCTAGAGGACAAGCCAAAACTATAATGGTAGCTAGAAAATGTATCCCAAAGGAATATTTGGTGAACCCTATTGGAAAGAATTTATATTGGGTTTCCAAGTCCATCCTTAGAGGTTAGAGAAACCTAGGTTAGTCAACCATAAGTGAACTTAATTTATATCATGCTAAATGGTTGACTTAGGATGATGAGGGGGTTGGTATGATGATATTTGTTATTATGAGCATGATGGATGATTTGGTTGTATTGTTAAATCATGATACTTGATATACATATTTATAATCATGATTCATGATTTTTAACTTAGTGTTGGGTGATGATACTGTATGATTTATAAATTAAATGTTATACTTGATTTGTGATCATAATATGGAAGCTTGGATAATACTTGTTTTTATGATCATGATAGGTTTTTAGGATAATACTTAACCTTTGATAGAATTTCATGAAATTTTTGGTTAAGTATAAATACCTCTAGGCACATCTCACACTCACTATAGGCTAACTTGATTGATAACATAGCATTGAGTGAGATGTTAGGATGATACAATGACTCACTTATGCTTATGACATTCTTGATGAGTCATTCAAAGTATCATAATAGAGCAATAATAGACCAATCATGGGAAAAACATATGTTTAATTCATAGACATATTGCCCAAAGATCATGGTTGAATATTTCAAATGATTTCAAAACCATTTCTTGTGTTACATTCTGTGTATTCATGTTTTTAAATCACTTCAAGGCAAAACTAGGTTCTAAAATTGATAAAACTTTGAAAGTTTTTAAGACTTTTGAGTTTTTGCCAAATGTTGGAAAATTAAATGAATTTTCATGAAAAACTATTTTTCATTGATAAAGGGCTTATGAGAAATGTGTTTTCAAATTTTTATAATTTTTTGAATTTTATGGATTTTTTAGTGCATTTCTGAATTTCATCTGGAAAATCAGCAAATCCAGATTTACTTGTGTCAGTCAACTGCCATGTTGATAGCAATCGACTGCTGAACTGTGCATGAGCACAATAACCTGTTTTGATAGGTTTTAAGTCTAATTTTGGTGTTTTTTCCTTTAGACTTTGATGTCATGCTTTATTACATATGGTTGATGTTTTTGATGGTGTCAAAGGGGAAGAAATTGTGGGTTTAAGTTAATCATGCTAGGGGGAGAAAATTAGCATGTGTTAAGGGGGAGTTGCATATATTTAGGGGGAGTGTTTGATATCCATGTTTTACATGCTTTCTTGCCTTTTGTTTTTATGTTAATGTTTTAACTAACTTAAACATGATTGTCACACATCAAAAAGGGGGAGATTGTTAGGGCAATCAACCCATGTATGATGTGGTTTTGATGTGTGTGGCAAAGGGTTAAGTTAGGTTGTTTATGGATTTGATATGTGTGTTGAAGTCGTGCAGGACTTAGTAATTCACACAGGAGTTAGCTTGATGATAACATTGGTGGGTTTACCATCTCATGACACGGTCCTTGAGTCGGTGAAGGATGACACTGCAGAAGCCGTGCGCTTGGTGCATCCGAGGGATCGTTAGACGAGGAGCTTTGGAGTGAAGCCAAAGGAAGTAGACTTCAGGGCAAGACACGAAGGATGACATTGCGAAGCCGTGCGCTTGGTGCATCCGAGGGACGTGGTCGGACGAAGAGAACATCGGCAAGGGACTTCAAGGGAGATGAGAGAATGAGCGAAATGTAACGTAGCTCATAGGTGAACTTGGCCGAATGACTAAGTCAAGTGTCGGATGCTCAACCGAGTGGATTGAGATTTTACCCGATCGTCGGATGCTCAAACAAGTCTCTTGTTTGAGGTTTATCCAAAGACACGATCGCCATGAATGGGCCGATCGATCAAGTCGAATGAGTTCGAGGTATCTTTCTTGCCCGATCAATCGACTGATGAAGTCATCAATCGACTGCCAAGGTTTCTGTTGGACGGTGACGATCACGGATTAGATGTCGTCAGTCGATGTGCAAAAGCGCGTCGATCATCGCATGCGTGATCGGATGAAACCCCAATGGGAAGATTTCGTCCCTCTCTATAAAAAGATAGGGTGTGGGCTTTAGGGAGGTTAATATTCATGCTACTAAGTGCTCCCTAAGTCCTCCACACGTTCACAACTCCTTCTCCTTGTATTTCTTTCAATTCTATTGTAAGAAGAAGTGTATTGTTGTAAGAAGGTTTACCTCCACCTTGCTTGGGCAAAAGGAGAGACTAGTGAAGGTTTATGAGTGATTCACCTAGAACGAATCGGTCGGTGGATTAGCGACAAGAGCCGTGAACCACGTTACATCTCCGGTGTTAGCGTTTGTGCTTCCTTGTCTTGTATATTGTCTTAATTGAATTGTTTAGCTTTATATTTCCGCTGCACTAATCTTGTACGTAGACAATTAAGCGATCGACTTCCATCGTGTACGAAGAAGGCTATTCACTCCCCTCTAGTAGGCCACCGATTCTCCAACACCTTTTACTAACTTTCATAATTAGATTTTTCTCTTTTACTTGATTTTCATTATTGATATTTTCTTCTATCGGCTTTCATAGTTACATTCCATTTATCTGTTTTCATAGTTGATTTTTTTTCCCTTTTATTTCGCCTTCATTGTCAATTCTTTTCTTTTACTTGCCTTTATAATTATATTTCTTTTGCAAGTCTATGTAACTAGATTTTTCCCTTTTGCACGTCTTTTATTGTTGATTTTTCTTTTTACCACCAAACTTTGTAGTTGTATTACTTTTATAAACCTTGATATCTATATTTCTCTCTTTTGATTAATTTTCACCGTTGATTTTCACTTAATTATTGTCATAGTTACATTTTTTTAACCTTCTTAATTGGATTTTTTTTTTCCTTTTGCTAATCTTCATTGTCGATTTTTTTTCCAACCCTTATCCATTTTTCACTATTGCTCAGTTTTTGTTATAGTTTTTTCTTATTATTAGCTTTTATAACTAGATTTCCTTTACGGACTTCCATAGTTGGATTTTGCCTTATTGCCTGGACTTTATTGTCATATTTTCCCTATCTCTTACTAATTTTTCTATAAGTTTTAACTTATAAAATGTTGGTTATAATATAGTCAGAAATTGAGAGGCTAAAATCATTTATTGGTAATCATAGCAAGCCTTCAAATACTTTTTCATTGGTTCAGTTAGACATTTATCTTATAATTTATTGGCCTTTCAAAATCTTAGAGTTCAGGAGTCCAATGGAAACACTCTCAATATTCTATCCAAAACATTCTTTCAAAAATACACATTATAAATAATCTTAATTCTAAGATATTTGGATTATTCCTCAACTTAAAAAGGGTATAGATAGGTATTATTGCTTTCCATCAAAGAAGTTTTGTATTGATAGACATTACTTTACTGTACCTTATCTTTAGAAAGAGAATTTCATAGTAGAAGATAAGGATGGGAATTTCTTTCTTGACCTATCATCCCTTTAAATTTCTGAGCAAATGTTTAAGTCTATGTTAAATCCTATAGTTGACCCTATGTCTAAACTTGTGTATCAAAATCAACTCTATCATTGAAAAAATGAGACTTGACAAGGCATATTTGAGGAATAATATGGTTGTCCCTAAACTAATGCTAGTTCAAGAATCTCACCCAAACCCTAAGGATGAGTTTGATGTTGATTAGAATGCATTTTTACATGAAAAACTAGAGGAAAATTTATATGGAAATCCCACCAAAATATGAAAATAATTTGGAAGCTGATATTATATGAAAGTCTTATATAGACTTAAGCAATTATCACAGATACGATTTGCAAGAGTTATAAATACCATATGTATAGATAAAGATAAGGGAATCCCCCATTTGTTGTTAAACACTCATCTTTAAAGAGAGACATAACAATATTTTTAGTATATGTTGATGCTATAATAGTTACAGGAATTGACATGGCTCTCACTCTAACCAATATATTTTTAATTCTTAGTAAAAATATATCACAAATTTTTTAACGAAATAGGAACACTATGCAAAACGACAAATATTTCAATAAATCCAAATCTTAAAGTTAGAATGATTCAGAAAAATATAGTAGTAAATAACCTGATAGAAAAACTTATTTATTGGTTTCGTACATGACCAGACATAGGACATATAGTTAATATAATTAGTCAATTCGTGCATAACTGAAAAGTTCATTTACAAACATAGTATTACAATTTCACAAAGGAATACTAAGAAAGGATACTTTATTTAAATGAAATGGAAGTTTGATACTAGAGATATATAGATGTTGATTATGCTAAGTTAGTGGTTAATAAAAGGTCGGTGCAGCGGTAGAGTAGGGTAACATTTCATAAATTAGTGCGATTTGATCTTTTGCTAGGATAAATTTGTCTATGAATTAAAAAAAAATTTGGACAAACGACCTTGAGTCGAATGTGGATCGAGAGTTTGTCTTCTCAGGTAAATAACATTTTCGACGTTGGACCTGTCTTACAAGGACCGAAGGATGGTGCGACCGTATCACCGAACTTAGCTACTGAGGCGCGGACGCTTTTCTAATTTATCATATTGGTCGGTGGAGTATATCTCATCTAAGAATTATTTAGCACCCTGTTAGAGATCTGTGAGGTCGGGTTGGTCATCCTCAGGATTAATCAGATCAAAAACTTAGATACCTAGTGCTAGTTTAAAAAAAAACTACACGAAAAGATGAGATTTTCGATGATTATTTTCCGTCCAAAGTATGTTTCATTGATAAACATTTAAAATTATCGACCAAAATAAATTTTTGTATGGTTCCTTTTTTCTAAAATTTTGTAGCTGCGTCAATTTAAAAAAATATATAATAAAATTTGATAGGCATTAGCAAAAATAATTGGTCAGTAATTATAATAAATAAAAATTAATATTTCAATCATGATGTTCAATATTTATATAACTTTAACCTGTAGAAAATATAAAAATATCATCAAAAAAATATTTTGATGATATATTGTTGATAAAATTTTGACTATTTGAATTTTATTTATTTTTTTAAATTTTATGACAAATTTTAATAAGATTATTGATAAATTAGTAGATAATTATTATAATAAAGAAAAATTAGCTTATAAGTCAATTTTAAGCTAAAACCTTAATTTTATTTATATTAGTTTTCTTTCTTTTACTATTTTTATGTTCGCAAAAAAAATTTCATTAATTTTATTTAACCAAACTTTCAGTCCTCAACATGCACGTGACCTCCGACTTCAACGTGAAACCCTAATCTCACACATGGAAACCTTCCTTCTTCCTTGATTCAGCTCCATTCATTAATTCTCCGTTTATCCTCTGTTCAATTTTGAATCAATAAGGAACAACAATATTAATCCATTCATCCTCTTTTAAATGTTGGTCCATTTAATAAGGAATAGCGATGTTCTCTGTCAAACGAACCTTCAACCAATTGGTTGTTGCAAGCTCTATTCATCCTCTGTTAGAGAGATGCCAAGCAGCACTGATGCCTTCTTCTTCCTCCCTTCACTCAAGAAAACAACACGTGATGAAGGGAATCTATTATTTAGTCACATCCAAATTGTAGGTGTATACTTTTTTGTTTTCGGTTTCCTACTTAACATTGGTTTTCTTTTTACAATTAGAAAGATTCTTTTCAAAGGAAGAACGATTAAAGTTTTGAAACTTTTTTATAATACAAAATAACTTAATTTTTAGGAATAAAAAAGTTTAATCATGTTCTTAGGCGTCATACATAAATTCTATTATTTAAGCAAATAGGAACAATTATAGGAGTAAAAATATTGTGTAGGTTTTACATTAATACGGAGTAAAAAGATTTTACATTGATATAAGAACAACTTAATTAATCATCCTATAATTGTGATTGGCAATAATGATGAGACATAATCACTAACTAATTAATTAGTTATGCATTGTTTATGAAAAAAGTGTACTTTTTTACAATGGAGACTTTGGACCTATGGTTAATTTTGTATTGATTTCAGGATATATCATAATTAATTATATAAAATTACATGATTAAGTGATTAAGATCAAATAATGTGTTAGCAATATAAAAAATTTATTGGTCACATTGTACTAAATTTACTTGCTTGAATGATTGACGTAATAACTTGTTTAGTTGATATGAATTATATGCATCACATAATTGGATTTCAAAGTTGGATAATGGAGTCAAATAGAATTATTCAGAGTACAAGAATACAGTTAAAGAATTTTTAGATTTTGCAAATTATCGCATAAAGAAATCGTCAGTTATTAGATGTTCTTATATTTTATGTTGAAATTTACAATTTGAAGATCTTGAAATGATTAAGACTCATATTCATCTTTATGGATTTGATCAAACTTATTTGATATGCAATAATCATTATAAAGAGTTTGTAGATCCATTTGAAAATGTAATGTAAGAATTAATGTTGAAAATGATAATGAAATAAATGAAGTTGAATATGAAACTATGAAATTTATTAACATATTGAACAACTTATTTGACTCTAGAATGGGTGATGCAAGAGAGTCAATAAATTAGCATGAATAATGGTAACAATAATGCAACATCTGAATTGTTTAAAACATTTTTTTGAAGAAGTCAATCAAGATTTGTATATGTGAGCAAATAAGATAAAGATATTTAACTTCTTGATAAATTTAATACAAATTAAAATACTTAATTATTGATCTAATTGTTCCTTTCACATACCATTAAAGTTTCTACGAAATGGTCTTGGCAATGTAATTACAAGGTAGTTATGATAGGTGCTTCCAAATATTTGTGGTTGACTATTAATCCGCAGAAGGTTGGAATCGCCAACCTAGCGGCTCCCACCAACCTGTCCCACGACCATTGTGAGGGAGGTAAATGACGGAGGGCCCTATGAGCCTTGACGTGGTGGCCAAGATATGTGGGGATCATTTGAATCCAACAAAGAGCTTTAGACCTCCTCCAAAATTGACCAATGCCTTATCCGCAAGCACCGTCCATGGCTTAGCCACCACGCCATCCCTGTAGGGACTCACTATTAATAAATATATTACTGGAAGTCTGTTTAATGAGTTTATCATCAAAGAATTTGGCATGTTGCCTATCAAGGGTATAATTCAACATTTGCCCTAAAAAGGGTTGAAACCTGGACATGTTATGTGCAAAACTTCGACGTACAAATCTCCTTTCATTTTGTTAGCTCTTCGGGTTTGACAAATGGCCTGGTAAATCACCCTAAACTTTCTCATTACACATGGTATGAATTTGGATGCCACATATATAAGTCAAATTAGGGGTGAAAACAAATCGTACATGTTCACAAGCTTTTCAAACCACCTCAAAAAAATATTTGATTTGTATATTTAAAATTATTGAATTTGAGCTGACTCGAGCGTGTTTGATAATTTTTTCAAGCCGAATTCGAACCCATAATATTTTATTTGATTGTTCACGAGCTGCTCGTGAGCCAAATTGAACCAAACTCAAATATAATTTTGTTTATTTTTACATAATTTTGGTTTAAATTGGCTCAAATTAAGATTTGAATAACTCGAATCGAATTAGAATTTAAGTTATTTTGAGATATAGCTCAATTTTGCTCGAATTAAGATTCGACCAATTCGAGTCAAACTCAAGCGCGAATTTTATTTTGAATCAAGCTCGAGCCAAAATCATTTATATTTTTAAGCTTCAAATCAAATTGCATATCACATTTTTTTTTAAAGTTCAAAATTAAATATCAATATTTTTATACGATTTGTTTGCATGAACTATAACCAACTTTCTTTCTCAATGACATTTTCCACTGTTAGGCAGTATATCTATGAAATTAAAATTGCGAAAACATAAATATACCTTAAATATATAGATGTCGAATGATGATCTAGAACTGCTTTGGATAGAAACTTCACTGCGAACTCGAATCCTTGCTGATGCTCGCAGTTGGGATGAAAGTCATGAAGGTTAGTTCGAACTTTCACCACAATACCACAACGTCGCAACCCTTAACTCGGTGACAACGATTGTTCCTTGTTCTACTCAACAAGGAGGAGAGTTCTTCGAGAGCTATCTGCCTTTGCAAGTCGTACCTTCTCGCACAACACTTGCATTAGAAAACTCTCCTACAAGAAGAATTCATAGCACCTCTTTGCTTCTACTCAAGCAACCTCACGAATTTCCTCTTTGCTTCTACACAAGTAGCCTCACGACACTCCTCTTTGCTTCTACACAAGAAATCTCACGACAACAACTCAATCATACTTAGCCAAAATTAGCCATGCTCACTTCTCACAAGGAAGTATATATATAAAAGGAGGAGAGGAAGAGAGGTGAGTGGTAGAGATGGAGAACATGGGGTAATGGGTGGTTACCCATAATAGCATTATATGCCCCACGTGGGCATATAACCAACATCTCCCACTTATACATGAGGGCATATAATATTTAATTGCCATTAGATCACATCTCATACGATCCATCACATACCACCCTAATGAGCTTTCACATAGAGTTAGATGTCGTGCGACTTGCAAGTACACCTGTATAAAAAAAACTTCTCTATAGACTTATTAGGATGATAAATTAGTCATCTTTGTATCATAAGATACAATCTTGCTGCACCCCAGAACCAAAGCTTATTACATCCAATCGAACTTCTTTCCTCATCGAAAGTATCCCCAAACATTGTTCTATATTATATTCACTAATATATTTAATCCCTCCTCGGATAAACATAAAAGACTAGTTAGTGAATATTAAATCCTGATATAACATCAATTGGTCTTCCTTTTTCCAAACTAGAATCTATTAGCCATAACTCAACTGCTTTCCTAGACTTGTCCCTTAGATCTCAATTTATCTCCTAGGCCTTTGATAAATAGAATAAAGTAGCAACACTGAATCACAACCTCAAGAAACAGCCGAAAGTAATAAGGGTACAAGAGATCCCTCTCAGAGGATTTCAGATCTCACACAGTGGGGCTCCAGGATATAATTTACTGTCTCAAGTAATATGACTCCTACTTTCCTTAGTCGATTAATCACATGCGGTATGAAACACATGTCACAATGTTATTCTCCATTTCTCATAAGGGAATATGTCAAATTTCTCTAATACTGTGCAGGTATAGGACTCAGTCTACACAAGACTCTACTCAGAGATCTCAGAGAGAGTCTTTCAAAGACAGTATCATAAACTGCAGGTGATATTTGAGATCTCAAACCTAGCTATTTATAGGCCACATGGATGTGACTAAATCCATGTCGGTCATGTTGCACATGACCTCATCTTGAACATATATCAGGGCAACTTAAGTTCTAGCAGGGTGACTCAAAATATCTTACAGCTAGAAACCATCTAATCTCCACTCTAGGAGTTGGCCACTCGTGTGAGAGAGTGAACCTGCCTGCCTGACATATCTATTATATCACAAAATATACATATATAACAAGTGAAACATTATTATTGAACCATTAATGCACATTGATTCATATATTTCATTAAGCATCATTGCCATTACTGTACAAGTTGAGAAAATTTCAAAAAGTACGCAAACCTAATGCCTCTCTATGTCCCAAAAAGGAGTATCTTGTGATAGGTTTGGTAAAGGGGGCAGCCACCATGCTCTGTGTTGAAATGTACTTAACAGTCACTTCATTCTTCTCAATGATGACTCTTACATAATGATATCTGGTATCTATGTGTTTGGTTCTACTATGAAACTTAGGGTCTCATGTGTAAGCAATGTCGACCTGATTATCACAATAAATCATTATTGGTCTCCCACTATTCGCAATAACCCCCAAGTCATCCATTAGTCTTCTGAGCCAAACACCCTCTTGAACTGCTACTGAGTATGCCACAAACTTAGCCTCCATCGTAGATAGAGAAACACATATTTGCTTCTTGATACTCCAAGAGATGGCCCCGCCATTAAGCAAGAAAGTGAAACTTGACGTTGATTTACGCTTATCTAGATCGCCTCCCCAGTCGACATTTGAATATCCCATGAGTTGCAAATCTCCTCCTCCATAACATAGAGAGAAGGTTGCAGTTCCTTTAAGATATCTCAAAATCCTTTTCATTGCTCTCTAGTGACCCCTTCCAAGATTTGCTTGATATTACATACTAGACCAATTGCATAATATATGTCCGGTCTTGTACACAACATTGCGTACATCAGACTTTCTACTACACTAGAATAAGGTACTTTACTCATTTCCCTTATTTCATCCTGAGTCTTAGGATACATCATCAAGCTTAGGCCCTCTCCTTTAGCCATCAGAGTATTTATGGGATTACAATCACTCATCTCAAAGCACTCAAGAATTTTCTTAATATAAGTCTCTTGTGAAAGAGCTAGAAATCTTCTCGAACGATCCCTCTAGATTTGTACTCCAAGGATGAACTCAGCTTCACCCATGTTTTTCATGTCGAAAGTAGATGATAACCACGTTTTAATGGTTATCAGATATTCAATATTTTTTCTAACCAATATTATGTCATCCACATATAATGATAGAATCACAAATGAGTTATTTGATCTTATCAGATAAACACAATGATCCTCCTCGACCATTGTAAAACCATAAGATATCACCTCCTCGTTAAATCTTAGATACCACCGCCTGAATGATTGCCTAAATTCATATATCGACTTCCGAGTCGATAGACCTTATTTTCATGACCTACTTGAACAAACCAGAAGGTTGTTCCATGTAGACCTCATCATCTAAACTTCCATTAAGGAAGCCTGTCTTCACGTCCATCTGATGTAACTCTAGATCTAAACTCGCGATGGTCGCTAAAAGTAAATGGATTGAAGTAAACTTAACTACTAGAGAGAAGGTCTCCTCGTAGTCAATACCCTTTATCTAAGTATAACCCTTGGCTACTAGACGAGCTTTATACCTCTCGATCGATCAATCAGCCTTCCTCTTAATTTTGAAAATCCACTTGTTCCCAATGACCTTTCTATTCTCAGGTAAGTCAACAAGTTCCCATACTCTGTTGACTTTCATTGATTTCATTTTGTCTTCCATGACATTAAACCATTGGTCTTTTGCGAAACCCTCGAGGGCCTCTATTAGACTCCTTGGATGTTCCTTGTCCTCTGGAGTCATAATGATTGTCTCATTCTCAATCGAGAAATGACAATGAGGTACATTTCTCCATTCACTCCGACGAGGAGATAGAGTGTCACGCCCCGAGAGTATATTTTTCCGTCAACTGGACGGTACCCTCTTGTGATAATATAAGATAAACTATCGATACAAGGGCCAAATAGCTGCTGGTACACACAAGCTATAAATCACAGTGAGATAACACTCACACATAATAAAAAATACACAGACACAAAGGGGCACTCCGGAGTGACTTTGACATGATAAGAAAAAATAATCGAAACCAACATCCAAACCAAATCATAATAGGGCCAAATACATAACCATACCAAAATGCGAAAACAATATAGAATAAACTCTAAAACATCCAATCCATCATAATACATCAATATGGAATAAAATCCAAACACTTGGTGTGAGATGGGATTAGCTGGCGGAGCTCCAAGCACCCAAGGAATCTTCTACCTGCTACCTGGGCGACAGAAAAAATTCAGGGTATGTGGTGGTGAGTATAAGACTCGGTAGTATATGAAAGATAGTGCATGAATTAAATAAACATATAGAGATCAATAGATATACAGTCTTAAAGGTAATAACAAATAACCATCAATATAAATATAATTAATGCATATACCAAACTGATTCACACGATATAATGTAATGTATTGACATACCTGAAAGTCTGCAATGGCATAACTCATGACAACCTGAGCAAATATACAACAATGTAACACATACGAATAACATGCATGATCAACATCACGCATGTGATCAACTCATAATCATATGGACAACGTATAATCAAATAAAATAACCAACTTGATCCATCCTATATGGTATCATAAGGTTAATCAACTGTTATATACCAACCTGATCTATCCAATACAGTATCACAATGATAATCAAATACCATATACCAACATGATCTATCCAACACAGTATCATAATGACAATCAAATACCATATACCAACCTGATCTATCCAACACAATATCATAATGATAATCAAATATCATATACCAACCTGACCTCTCCAATGCAGTATCACCCATAAGCACAACTCACAATCACCTGAGCACCATATAACCAAATGTATAATATGCAAATGACATGTATGACAATGTACAACAATATTCATCGATCATAGCTCATCAACATGCAACATCTCATGACATATGCAATATGTATTACATGCATATATGAATGCCACCACACATGGCTATGCCACCGCACATGGCAATGCAGATGCAATATGCATCATATACATATACACCACTGCACATGACTATGTAGATACAATTAGTATCATATGAAAATACACCATCACACATGGCTATACCATTGCACTTGGCGATGCAGATGCAATTTGTATTATATGCATATACACCACCACACATGGGTATGCCGCGGCCTATGGCAATGTAGATACAATTAGTATCATATGCATATATGCCATCACACATGGCTACGCCACTGCACATGGCAATATCGATGCATTATGTTTAACAATACATACACGCCACCACTTATGGCTCGCCACCGCACATGGCTACACTGATGCAATATGTGTTCTATACATATACGCCACTGCACATGGCTAAGACACCACACATGGCAATATATCAGAATTCTATATCATATACATATATGCCTACCACCGCATATGACTACGCCATCGCACATGGCTACGCCACCGCACATGGCTACGCCACCGCACATGGCTATACATCAACAATAAAATAATAAAGCCTATAGCTATATTCAATCACCCACACTAGGAGTAAAACATGATGACCCAAACCAGGGCCACAACTGTACTCAACTACATGGTCTTATACAACATCTAATACTCAAACATATGTAGAGTCTGTAATAAACAATAGTGATGAACGAAATTGTAAAGATAAAAAACATAGCATCTCAAAGTTCAAAGGCTAAGTATAAAGAACAAGAGTAAATAAGAGTGGAGTCAAGGTAATGATACTATCACTATCATAAAATTCATGCACTGAGATCACAATCTACCGGACCAATGGTAGGATTTACCCACTTGTTATGTAGATCATGCTGATGACCTTCACATCTGCGAATCTACCTCAAATCAAATACCTGTAACCAAGAATACAACATATAACCAAGTTTTAACATACACTCGATAATAAAGTCAATACCTAACTCCTATCAACGATATACATTCATAAACATCCAAATTTGGATATACCTAACATTGTTTCACTTGCCCACAGCTTCCTCATCTGCTTAAGGAAATCTAATATGAATCAAACCATTGAAATGAAGGCAACACCCAACTCCAATAGTCCTCTATAGATTCATCAAACCTAATTCATCAAAGGTATAACCAAACAACAATTTAAAATCCTTATTATCATTCATTCAACCACCGTGCTTACCTATGAGATATCGAATAATAATAATAATAATAATAATAAATTCCCCTTGTTAATTAAGAAATTATCTTATGGAATTTTTCAGGAATTTTTATTGAATTAAATGAAATTTCTATGAATATATGGGGGAAGATTTATTGGGCTTTATTAAATTTTGTTTGGATTATTTAGATTATTAGGTTAATGAAGGGTTGATTAAAGGTTGATTTAGCTTAACCCTAGAATTTATTTTCTTATAAAAGATTTTTCTAATTTTTCCTCTCTCGATTTCCCGATATCACCGATTACAATCGGGGATCCCTCTTTTCTCTTCCTCTCCTGATCACGCAACTCTCTTCCTGCTCGTAGCCACCGCTGTGATTCTTCCTCTTTCGATCTTTCAAGCATCGACTGTCCTTTCTCCTTTCGATTTCTCCACCGTCGCTCCTCCACACGACGCGACTGCTCTTCCTCCTCCCTTCATCGCATGCTACCATAGCAACTCGGAGATCGTCGGCCACGCGAGAGATGTGCACTTACAGCCACCGCGAGCTCCAATTATTGTTGCCGCCATCCCCGCTCATCACGAGATCGGTATGCCACTGATCGTCCCCAAGCCCTATCTCATTATCGCCCTCTTCATTGTCTTCACCGCGAGTAGCTCTGCAATCGACCATCTTTGCCATGGGTTTGATCCTGCCGCATGCTGCCAGCTTTTTCGGTGGCCCGATTTACCCTGCGCTCAGCCATCACCACATCTCGTGACGGGTTGAAGGATGGGATCAGTTTGGGGATGACTTGGTGCTGAGGTCACTGTTGTTGAGTTGACACCTGATATTAATTGGTGGTGATTGATGCAGGCTACCTTGGTTTGAAGGATGGGATCAACAAATTTGGAGGTTGAATTCCTACAGTTTATACAACTAATTACGATAATTCTGTAGGCTAATTGTCTTATTTCTCCTTGGATTAAAGTTCTGGGAAAGGGATAGATCAACAAAGGTTTATGCTATTACAGTTGTAGGTATTATATTACATTGGAGTTGAGATGGAATTTGGCCACAATTCTATTGATTTGTGCAGATTAGATTGTCTTTTGTATCAAGAAGAAGCTATGGACAGTGGATTTGGATATGGGGTTTACTTCTAAATCAATTGAATTTGTTAGACCGGATCAGCAACAGTTGATTTGTGCTTCAAGATATGCTGAGGGAAATAGAAACAACATGAGGTGATTGTAGTTGAGTTGGGGATCTGGATTTGGGTAGGCTTCATGAGGTAAGTATACATCTTGATTTGAATGTTGGTAAGGATTTTGGGTTGTTTTTTAGTTATGTAGTTGATGAATTCAGATTGATATGTCTGTAGAGGTCTATTGGTTTGCAGTTTAACTAGTTGTTTCAGATTGGATCGAGGAGCTGGGACCTTGATTCGGAATAGTCTTTTGGATGTGGAGCTTCTCAGATAAGTCTTCGTATCAGGTGGGTAATATTTCCTACCCTGGTCAGGTAGTTGATTATTCTTAATGCATTAGTTTCTATATTGTTAATTTTGTATCTTGACTCCACTCATGTTATTCGGTGCTTGATACCTAGTCTTTGCACTTTGAGATATACTATTGTTGTTGTCATATTTCTTTCATTGTTGCTATAAATTACCGATGCTATGGTATATGGGTCTTTAGATGCTTAACCATGTGTATGTAGCTGAGTATGGTTGTTAATTTAACTCATGTCATCAGAAACAATCATCCGGGGGTGGGTGATGTCCTTAATGTAGAGTTGGTATTTTTATCATTTTACTTTTCATTGTATAACTTATGGATCATATGTCTGTACATGGTACTGTGGGTTGTCGACGGTGTGTCAGTACAAACTGGAAGTCCTAGCATTGTCGATTGTTAGTTTTATATGACTCACTGTGGGATAGAGAGCGTGTTGTGGATGTATGTATGTGTGATTTTGCATTCATATCATTTACATGCATGTTGGCGACTTGGTCTCCCTTGTGGTTGAGAGGGTCGTCAGTCATCCTACCTCCATGGTTACTCATTGTAGTAGTAGCTGGTGTGAGGGCAGTGCATCAGTTATGCCGCACTCGATCACTATTGATGGTGGTAGTTGGAGTTGCGTGCAGGTTGTCCTAGGTGTGTGACACTCGACCACTCATGGATAGTGATAGTTGGAGTGGTCAGCAGCAGGGACCCCCATTGTGTAGCTTATAGCTCTTTAGTTTATCGCTACTTATTCATACTGCCCACTCAGCCACTCGAGAGTAGTGGTTGTTGTTGAGTTGAGACAGTTGTCATGTCGTTCCACCTAGGCCACACTGGGGTCGTGGTAGCGAGTGGGATGCGCAGGCATGACCATGAATTTGCATTTCCATGTGTGAGAGCATTTGCATATATATACATATACATATATTGATGTATATATATGTGTGTGAGTGTGAACATATATATAGATACAGTCTAAATATATGCTTGTTGTATTATTGCATTTGTTTGTGCTATGTTTGCTGCATTTGGTTGTATATCATCTTGCATGTTATTTGCATGACCTATACTGTTGTGTCTGAGATACCAGTGTATGAGTTGGACCGGACTGTTGTACACCTATGATCAGTATCATGAGGTTGTATAGAGTCGATTAGGTTCGTTGATGTTATTGTTTATAGGTACGTAGGGCAGTGTGTTGCTTACATGCTTAGTGTCATTCTTTCATGTTGTATGTGTTATATTATGGTATGTGTGTTCAGGTTGTATGAGTGGTATCATTGCAAATCTTCAGGTATGTCAGCACCTTACATTGTTCAGTTTATTATTTGGTATATGCATTGGTTATCTTATACTGGAAGTTATCTGGTGTATCTTTAGATTGTATATTGTTGTTCTCCATATGATATATGTTGATCATGCACTTTCGTTCATATTACTGTTGAATTTTATACTCACCATAACATACCCTGGGTTTTCTTGTCGCCTAGGTAACAGGTAGAAGTTTCCTTTGAGTGCTCGGAGCTCCGCCAGTTGATCCCATCTCACACTGAGTGTATGGATGTTATTCCAAACTATTATATATTTTGGGTTTTTTGATTTGGGATTTTATTTCTTATTTGTTTCGCTGCTGTTTTTGGATTATAGTTTGTGTATGTGATTTGTTGTATTTGGCTTTTATTATGTTTTTGGATTAGATGTTGGATTCGAGTATATTTTGTTATTATGTTAGAGTTGCATCGGTGTGCATCTGTATGTCTTTGTATTTTCTGTTATATGTCAGTGTTATTTTATTACGATATATGGTCTGTGGGTGTTAGCGGCTATGTGGGCCTTGTATCGGTGTTTATGTTATATTGTCACTAGAGGGTACCATCCGGTCGATGGACATCTATACCCTCGGGGTGTGATAATTTTATTGGTATCAGAGCCCAGGTTATGAAGTCTACTTTCGGATTTTATTTTGTTCAGACATCGAGTTTTATTTTACTCGGTTTTGGTTTTGTGAGGTTTGGGATCTGGCTGTAGTAGGACATCTCCGAGCTACAAGGTTTAAGGTATGTTAGTTGTTATCACATTTTTTTCTTGTTGGCTATACATTTAGTTGTTTATAATAGGGAACGACATGTTGAGTTTATTAGACAGTTACCTGGTTTCGAAAAGGTGAATTATCTTTGGGAGATGACTGATACCGAGTCAGAAGGCAGGGGTCAGGTAGTCACATTTCATGTGGAGATCAATGATTACAATCTTAGGGATTTTCACTAACTATGCTAGTCAAATCATTACCTGTGGGGTAATGGACAAGGCGTGTATGCTATTGTTGACGCGGATAGCAGAGGATTAGTATATGGTGTTTTATGTGGATTTTGATCCCTGAGTTGATTGTGCTAGGTTGTATAATTTTGAAGGTACTTTTTAGTACTTAACTCGTGTTATACAGAAAAAATAAGGTTGGTTGTATACCATTATTGAGATCAAGCCAGGACTTGGTGAAAGATGTAGGAAATAACTTTCGGGAAATAATACATCACTTGGTCACGGGGTAGTGTGTTAGGATGTATACTAAAAGCCTAGCTTTTGTATGAACATCTTCATTTTGAAATCAGAATCACATGATCATTGTTTGCATTTTATATTTATGCATATTGTTTGATACTTTACATTGTAGATAACATGGTGTGTGGTGTCGCACAGAAGATCATGTTATCAGTTCCTTGTAGAGTATAAGTAGAGGCTCACAACCAAGATGGTTTTGGATAAACCATTGGCATAGTTGTAGTATAATTTGGTATCAATTTATCTTGACCATAGAATTACACTAGTACACTTTGTGTGTATTGAACAGGACCGATTTAGAGGTGATTTAATTTATACTGACTATATAATTAAATCAGACCTCAGATATTATGGTGTACATGCTCTTAATCCCGATATAATAACTGATACATGTACTTAGTATTTATTTCTTTGATTTATCAATAGGTGAGATTTATGTGTTAAGTCGATAGGCCTGGTAAGTTGGAAAATAATATTATTTATATAGTGTGCCGTTGATTATAGGAGGAAATCGTGTCTTATACACTAGGATGATGATGTCCCCTTGAGGAGCTCATAAAGTTCATTATGTAAATCCTGTAGGTGGACTTGGTCCAACATGATGATAAGGATGAGTGGTACTACTCATGGAGTTAGATATTGATTAATTAAATTGTCAGTAATTTAAATAATTAATGGACATTCGATATCTTAAACACGGAGAGATATTTTGTACAAATAATATGTGGAGCCTATATTTAATTATGAGGGTTGGTGAGGTAGATCAATGATGCTCCTCTAGTGGAATGGATCATCATTAATGGATCGGGTTATATGTGGTTCGGATCCATTGGGTGGCCAAGATCAAACTCCTCCTCATGGTCCCCATTGTAGCCTATTATAAATACCTCATGAAGCCTAGATCTATATAAGGTGGATATGGAGAGGCAAGGGCACGAGAGAGTGCTAGGGTTTCACTTCTTTAGGGCCGGCGACAACAAAGGAGTTAGGGTTTTCCTTCTCTTCCTTTCTCTTGGCCGGTGCCTCCTCTCCCTCTCCTAGGGCCGACGGCAACAAGCAAGGAGGAAGAGGGTTTTCTCTTCCTCAATCTCCTCTTCTCTCTTTAGGGTCGGCGGACACCACACTTGGAGTTTTGGTGGTCGGTACAAGCAAAGAGAAGAGGAGAAGGCTTTGTGTTCGGAACTAGAAAGGAGAAGAAGGGAGGGTTTTCTTCCCTTGTTCGGAGCGAGAAAGGAAGGGAAGATACATGGTCTAGGAGGCTTCAATTCTTGGAAGATCATCGCCCACACGATGTCCAAGAAGAGGATAGGAATACAATAGAAGATAGAGAGGTAAAACAAGAGGTATAATCTTGTTTAATATTAATTCTTGTTCTTTTGTATTTTGCATGTTGTTGATTGACATGGACCCCGATCATAAACACAAAAACTAGTGATCCGTTCATCATTTATTCTGCGACTAATCGAGGAAAAGGGTTAGGTTGCTTGAACAACAAGTTTGTTCAAGCAACCACTCAAATCGAATAGCACGATGATGAATCGGTTGCTTGGGTAATCCGTCTCCGTCCGGATTAGTTTTAATTAATAAAATTTTAATCCGGGGATGTGAGATAGGATCACCATGCACAAGCGATCGAAGCGAAGCGAAACTTCTCCTTTAAGTTGTATCAGAGCCACGATTTTCGATTTTGTGTGTTTTTGGATTCGGTTACTTTCATGCATTTATCATATATTGTTTATGCCGAATAATAGTAGGATGTGCGTAGGCTAACTTTTTGCTTGCAGGTAAAAGATCCAACTATTATGGCTATGTGAATGTATGTGATTGTGTGTGTGTGATTGTAATTAATTATTTGAATCCTCGGGGTTGACGAGGCTAATTAGTATTTAATTTTTATAATTAAATATGACATTGTTTAGCCGCTCATTTTAATTTACTTTCGATCTAGATATGTTGTACACTCCTTCGTGGAGTATAGGATCGATGGATGTAAATTAAAATATTTTATCTCGACTCGGATCCCCTTGTGGCTTGCGCATGGTAAAGGGAGGAACGAACGAGGTGGCGATACGACGGGAAGCATATTGAAAAAAAAAGCCATAATAGTTGGAAAATTTAATTTTTCATATTTATTGCTTATTGTTTGATATGCATGTTGTGTGTGTTTGAAAATTCCTCAATTTTAAATTACTAAGTGGGAGAGGGATATTTTTAATTCCCAGGGCCTCCATTACAATTCGACATTTGATGCGAACAAACTTGCGTGTTGGCTCTGAGTGCCTTCCTTCATATCAGATGAGTTTGTTTTGCGGATCACTAGGTCAAATATGGCTATAGGTTATTTAGGAGCGTGTGTATTTCCCCATTTGAAGGCACATAATCCGAGGTAAATGCCTTAGTATCGGATAATGGTAAACACTTATATGCAAATAAAAGTATCCTCCCCATCGGAGTCACTGCTTTTATTTGTAGGGTCGAAGAGGAACCAACTATTAATTTTATTTATCAAAAAGTAAGGTTGACAGAATAATAAAATTAATGGGTAAAACCTCCTCTTACAAATGTAGAATTCGTATACGTCCACACTATCGTGGCATATGATATTCTCGGTGTTTTGAGGTATTGGTTGATTTTAAAATTTTATTATTTGAGGAATCAATAAATTTTTGAAATCTAATGTTTTGATCACTGTGATTCTTAGGTTTTTCAAAATGGCTTTCACCCACTTGCTGTGATTCTAAAAGAAAATAAACTTACTGGCCCTAATTATGTTGATTGGAAATGGAATCTGGACATTGTCTTGACTACTAAGGAGTACAAATATGTACTCTTCGAAGAATGTCCTCCTAAGCCTACGGATGATTCTAGTGAAAAGGAGAAAGAGAGTTATAGGAAGTGGATCAAGGCAGATGAGATGGCGCGGTGTTACATTTTAGCTTCTATGTCAAATGTATTGCAACATCAGCATCAAGCCATGACTACTGCCTATGACATGATACTCAATCTCAAGGAACTTTTCGGACGCCAGAATCGGGCTGCTAGGCAGGAAGCTATGAGGAACTTGATGATGACCACTATGATTGAGGGAACACCCATGAGGGATCATGTTCTCAAGATGATGACTCATTTGAATGAGATGGAAGTCCATGGAGTGGAGATCGATGGGGAAACCCAGGTTGATATCGTTCTCCAATCTCTACCTAGAAGTTTTAAGTAGTTTTGCTTGAACTACAACATGAATAAAAGGTTGTATTCATTGGCGAAACTTCTGACAGAACTTCAGGTGGCAAAGGGGATTTTTCATCAGAGTGCTCATGCCATGGTTGCTCAAAAGGTTTCTACTTCTAAGTCGAAAGGCAAGAAGAAGAAGAAACAAGGCGTAGCAAAGATGGCGACAGGATCTAAGGCAGTAGTGAAGAAGCTGAAAGGCAAGTGCTTCACTTGCAAGTAGACTGGACATTGGAAGGCAGACTATCCTAATTGGAAATAGAATAAAGGTATATCTTTTAGTTTAGTTGTTGAAACATGTTTAGCGGTGTTATCTACAGGTACCTAGTGTGTAGATATGGGAGCCACTGATCATGTCTGTAATTCTTTGCAAGGGTTCCAGGAAACTAGATGACTAGCTGAGAGAGAGATTACCATCTACATGGGCAATGCTACGAAGGTGGCGACTATTGCAGTGGAAGATATTTATTTATTTTTTGATAGAAATAAAATTTTGGTTCTGAGAAATTGCCTTTATGTACCTACATTTAGAAAGAATTTGATTTCAGTTTCTAAATTGTTTATGGATGGATATTCTATTTCTTTTAATGACAGAGTTATCATAAAAAGGAATAAGGAGATTATCTGTTCTGGTGCATTGGTAGGTAATTTATACACTCTTGAACCAAAAACTCCCACGATGCAAATAGAAATAAATAACTCATCTTCTAAATCTAATAAGAGAAAATAACCTTCGAAAATGAACCAAACATATCTTTGACATCTAAGGATAGGTCATATTAACCTGAGTAGAATTCAAAGGTTGATAGCTAATGGACCTTTGGGTTCATTGGTGGTAGAAGATTTTCCAACCTGCGAATCTTGCTTAGAAGGTAAAATGACCAAGAGGCCTTTTAAGGCCAAGGGGTATAAAGCCAAAGATGTGTTGGAATTGGTTCATTCTGATTTGTGTGGTCCTATGTCTATCCAGGATAGAGGTGGTTTTGAATATTTCGTCTCTTTTATAGACAATTATTCAAGATATGAATACATTTACTTGATGCGCCGCAAGTCTGAATGCTTTAACAGGTTCAAAGAATTCAAAGCTGATGTGGAGAAATGTCAAGGTAAAAGTACCAAGACACTACGATCTGATCATGGTGGTGAGTACCTCTTGGGAGAGTTTAGGAGTTACTTATTAGAGGCTGAGATTCAATCCCAACTGTCTGCACCTGGTATACCCCAGTAGAATGGTGTGGCATAGCGAAGGAATATGACTCTTATGGAGATGGTTAGATCGATGATGAGTTATTCTGAGTTACCAGATTTGTTCTGGGGGTATGCTATGGAAACGATAGTGTATATTCTAAACTTGGTACCATCTAAATCAGTAACTTCTACTCCCACAGAATTGTGGTCTGGGCGAAAGCCTAGTCTGAGATATATTTGGATTTGAGGTAGTCCAGCACATGTGCTGAAGGGAGATGCTGATAGGTTGGAATCTCGTACAGAAGTGCGCCTGTTCGTAGGCTATCCTAGAGGAACGAAAGGTGGTTTGTTCTATAGTCCTAGAGATCAGAGGGTGATCATTAGCACGAATGCCTGATTTTTAGAGGAAGACTATGTGATGAACCACAAGCCCATGAGCAAGATTGTTCTAGAGGAATTAAGAGGGAAAGTCACTACTTTAGTACCAACGGTACAAGAGGACATTCCACAAGTGACTGCACCGCGTATCACAGAGGATACATAGGCGATACCTCATCGTAGTGGGATGGTTGTTAGACAACCTAATAGATTTATGTTCTTAGGAGAATCTTCTGATTTGGTCCCTGTCGAACATGAACCTGATCCCTAGACATATAATGAGGCACTCTAAGATAAAGATGCGGTATCTTGGCAAAGGGCGATGAATTCTGAGATAAAATCTATGGATTCAAATCAAGTCTGGGAGCTAGTAGAACCACCCAATGGTGTAAAAGCCATTGGATGCAAGTGGATCTACAAAAGAAAGAGAGGATCAGACGGGAAGGTAGAGACCTTCAAAGCAATGCTTGTTGCGAAAGGGTATACTTAGAAAGAGGGTATCGATTATGAGGAAACTTTTTCGCCGGTAGCCATGCTTAAGTCTATCCAGATTCTCTTGTCTATTGCTGCTCATATGGATTATGAGGTTTGGCAGATGGATGTCAAGATAACTTTCCTTAATGGAAGTCTTGAAGAAAACATCTATATGGAGCAACCAAAGGGATTCATTGCAAAAGGCAAAGAGCATCTTGTGTGCAAGCTTAATCGGTCTATTTATGGATTAAAGCAAGCTTTGAGATCTTGGAACATCCGCTTTGATGAGGTAATCCAGTCATATGAATTTATTCAAAGTCCGGATGAGTCTTGTGTATACAAGAGATGTGACGGAAACGTAGTGGTATTTCTTGTACTATACCTAGATGACATTTTTCTTATTGGCAACAATGTCAAAGTGTTATTAGACGTAAGAGTATAGTTTTCCAAACAATTTGATATGAAGAACTTGGGAGAAGTGGGACACATCTTTGGGATCAAGGTTATAAGGGATCGCAAGAAAAGGATATTGTGCTTATATCAAGCTTCATACATAGACACTATTTTAGCTCGTTTTAGCATGCATAACTCCAAGAAAGATTTTCTACCTTTTCGGCATGGAGTACCTTTATCTAAAGAGATGTGTCCTAGAACATCAAAGGAGATAGAGGAGATGAAGGTGGTTCCTTATGCTTCGGTGGTAGGAAGCCTCATATATGCTATGTTATGTACGAGGCCGAATATCTACTTTGCCGTGGGCATGGTTAGCAGATATCAGAGTAATCCAGGACAGGGACATTAGACTGCGGTAAAGCATATATTGAAGTACTTGAGAAGGACTAGGGATTATATGCTGGTATACCAGGCAGATCAATTACTCCCTGTGGGTTACACAGATTCTGACTTCCAATCAGATAGGGATAACAGTAAGTCTACTTTGGGTTATGTGTTTACTTTGGGAGGTGGAACCATTGTATGGAGGAGTGTCAAGCAGAAATACATGGTGGACTCCACCATAGAAGCTGAGTATGTGACAGCCTTTGAGGTAGCCAAAGAAGCTATATGGCTCAGGAACTTCTTGATGGACTTGGATGTGATTCATGGTTTTCTCAAAACTATCACAATCTATTGTGATAACAGTGGTGTAGTTGCAAACTCGAAGGAACCACGAGCCCATAAGGCAAGTAAACACATAGAGCGCAAGTACCACCTGATACGAGAGATCGTAAAGCGAGGAGAAGTTGCTGTCGCCAAGATTGCATCAGAGGATAACCTGGCAGATCCTTTCACTAAGGCCCTTCCAGTCAGAGCTTTTGATAGGCATGTGGAGGGAATGAGAATCAGATGTATGACAGTTTGATGGCAGCATAGTCTTTTAGTATAAGTGGGAGATTGTTAGGATGTATACTAAAAGCCTAGCTTTTGTATGAATATCTTCATTTTGAAATAAGAATCACATGATCATTGTTTGTATTTTATATTTATGCATATTTTCTGATACTTTACATTGTAGATAACATGGTGTTTGGTGTCACATAGAAGATCATGTTATTAGTTCCTTGTAGAGTATAAGTAGAGGCTCATAACCAAGATGGTTTTGGACAAACCATTGGCATGGTTGTA
The DNA here is from genome assembly GCA_025175895.1 of Wurfbainia villosa. NCBI lineage: Eukaryota > Viridiplantae > Streptophyta > Magnoliopsida > Zingiberales > Zingiberaceae > Wurfbainia > Wurfbainia villosa. Next base: position 83,796,253 of record CM045994.1, on the reverse strand, counting down.
GTGTAATTTGGTATTGGTTTATCTTGACTATAGAATTACACTAGTACACTTTGTGTGTATTGAGCAGGACCGATTTAGAGGTGATTTAATTTATACTGACTATATAATTGAATCATACCTCAGATATTATGGTGTACATGCTCTTAATCCCAATATAACAACGGGCACATGTACTTAGTATTTATTTTCTTTGATTTACCAATGGGTGAGATTTATGTGTTAAGTTGATAGGCCTGGTAAGTTAGAAAATAATATTATTTACGTGGTATGCAGTTGATTATAGGAGGAAATCATGTCCTATACACTAGGATGATGATGTCCCCTTGAGGAGCTCATAAAGTTCATTATGTAAATCCTGCAGGTGGACTTGGTCCAACATAATGATAAGGATGAGTGGTACTACTCATGGAGTTAGATATTGATTAATTAAATTATCAGTAATTTAATTGATTAATGGACATTCAATATCTTAAACACGGAAAGATATTTTGTATAAATAATATATGGAGCCCATATTTAATTATGGGGGTTGGTGAGGTAGATCAATGATGATCCTCTAGTGGAATGGAACATCATTAATGGATCAGGTTATATGTGGTTCGGATCCATTGGGTGGCCAAGATCAAACTCCTCCTCATGGTCATTATTGTAGCCTATTATACATACCTCATGAAGCCTAGATCTATATAAGGTGGACGTGGAGAGGCAAGGGCACGAGAGAGTGCTAGGGTTTTGCTTCTTTAGGGCCGGTGGCAACAAAAGAGTTAGGGTTTTCCTTCTCTTCCTTTCTCTTGGCTGGTGCCTCCTCTCCCTCTCCTAGGGTCGGCGCCTCCTTCTCCCTTTCCAAGGGCCGATGCCTCCTCTCCCTCTCCTAGGGCCGGTGGCAACAAGCAAGGAGAAAGAGAGTTCTCTCTTCCTCAATCTCCTCTCCTCTCTTTAGGGCTGGCGGACACCACACTTGGAGTTTTGGTGGTCGGTACAAGCAAAGAGAAGAGGAGAAGGCTTTGTGTTCGGAACTAGAAAGGAGAAGAAGGGAGGGTTTTCTTCCCTTGTTCGGAGTGTGCAAGGAAGGGAAGATACGTGGTCTAGGAGGCTTCAATTCTTGGAAGATTGTCGCCCACACGACGTCCAAGAAGATGATAGGATTACAATAGAAGATTGAGAGGTAAAACAAGAGGTATAATCTTGTTTAATGTTAATTCTTGTTCTTTTGTATTTTGCATGTTGTTGATTGACATGGACCCCGATCATAAACACAAAAACCGGCGATCCGTTCATCATCTATTCCGTGGCTAATCGAAGAAAAGGGTTAGGTTGCTTGAACAACAAGTTTGTTCAAGCAACCACTCAAATCGAATAGCACGATGATGAATCGGTTGCTTGGGTAATCCGTCTTTGTCCGGATTAGTTTTAATTAATAAAATTTTAATCCGGGGACGTGAGATAGGATCGCCATGCACAAGCGACCGAAGCAAAGAGAAACTTCTCCTTCATAGTGATGTTGTGAGAGAGTATTTCCCTGTGTTATTCCCTTTGACTTGTTCTTAGGGAATTCTTGAGCTTCAAGTAGGGCGATCACTCAGTAATGGGAGTGCAATGAAAAGTCGTTAGACTTGCAGAGGTTATGTCCACCTAATAGCTTGAGGATATGATTGGGATGTTTTAGGTCACCCATAGTTTATTGGTTTACATTCGGATTAGGATGTTTGGATCTTCTATTAGATCCTACCGGAAGGCATTAAACCTAGTCATATGTATGGAAATGACTCCGTAGTGAGTGCTTTAGGAGTTAGAATCAGAAGTCTCCGAATGTTGGATAAAAGGAGAAAGATCAAAGTCATAGATCATAAGCTACTTTTTGATCATGGAAGACAAATCGCAGATCATTATGATGTTCTCGTGCACATTCGCGAAATCAGAGGAAAGACTTCAGATTATGTGCATGTAGTGCGGATCACGAAGACATGCAAAGTCGAATTATCCGTTGGATTAGTTCCTCTGTTACTATTGTAAGCAACCAGTATATATGAGGAGAAGTGTACTTTGAAGACTTTGTTGAAGGCTATCGATGTTGTTTCGGGAGGATGATGCACAATCTTTACAGCAGAGATCATCACAGAAGATTGGGTTATCACACCAGTAGTGATTTACTACTTCAGGCATAGTTGGAGTTCCTTGATACTTCTATCTGGAGAAGCGATTTACTCAGTAGTATTAGCAGGAGACATCTTAGAAGACTTATGCAGACAACACCAATTGTTACCTTCCTAGGTGTAGTTATACCATTTGCAGAGTATGGACCATGCTATGATGGTGGTAGGTATTCAGTATTTTACAGTCAGCGGTGTACTTTTTACCAGTACAATAGTGGTTACCACCTCCATTGCAGCTGTTTCGATTTACATCTCCGTTTTGGACAGTTGACTTTAGTTTCTCCATGGTAGTCTTTTGCACCTACATGAGCTCAGTCACCAAGAGTAGAAGTTGGACGAGTTTACAAGATTACTAGAGAGGAGACATAGCGGGTCGAAGGATTGATCATTTGGGGTATAACTGTAATTTACCTTGTTGATATATTGAGAGATACTGATAGTTTACAGGTATCTTTGTTTAGAACATTCATAGATAGGATTAGAAGGATTTCTATATTTGGATCAGGTGGATTAGTTGTGTTTCTACAGATAGGTGAGATGTTGATTTGATTACTGTGATGATTATTAGAGTGTTATGATATTGAATTTGATGTTTAGAGGATGATTGGTGGAGATGTTTGTTGTTGCAATCAACCCAGGTCATGATTGACCGGACTCGAGTTTGACTCGAGTGATGTTTTGATGTTTGACATAGTGAGTTGACATTGATGTTTGACATTAATGTCTAATAATGTCTTGGGGAGATTGTTGGAACAATCAATTCGGGTTATGATTAGCCGGACTCGAGTTTGACTCGAGGGGATTTTGATGGTTAACTGGAGTTGACCATGTTATGGAAAGTCCAAGTCTTGAGTACTTGGCATGCAAAGTCCAAGCATGGGTCTTGGCAAGGTAAAGTCCAAGTCTTGAGTACTTGGCATGGAAAGTCCAACATGGGTTGGCAAAGGAAAGTCCAAGTTTGAGTCTTGGCATTTGAGAAGTCCAAGGGGTTGATATTGGCGGCGTAAAGTCCAAGCGAGAGTCTTGGCAGCATAAGTCCAATGGTTGGCGGCGTAAAGTCCAAGCGGAGTCTTGGCAGCGTAAGTCCAATGTGCCTTGGCGGTGTAGACACCGTTAGCATGACATAGCTGATGGAAGCATTTGAAGGCTAGCGCAATGGATGAACAAGTCATGGATGACTTGGAGGGATCCGAGAGGCGTGAGGCTGACGGAGATGGCTAGAAGGCTTAGGTCTAGGCTAAGGGTGGTCTAGCAAGTATGGGGGAACCATACTTGGGTTAAAACCTCATGTTTGAGGTATGCCAGTCGACTGGTGCCATGTGACAGTTGACTGGCATGAGTCAACTAGGGTTTGACTGCGAGAAGTGCCTTAGCAGTCGACTGCTAGAAGAGGGCAGTCGAATGATTGGCCGAGCAGTCGACTGATCTTGTGATCAGTCGATTGGTGCTCGATTTTTCGAGCACAGAATGGAGTCTGACTCAACTGCTGGGGTTAGCGGTCGAGTGGAGGCTCGATCAGTCGACTGATGATCATTATCAGTCGACTGATAAGGGATCTATTGGATCTTTCTAGCGTGGATCTAGCCGTTGTCTCACGACAACAGTGGCATCAGTCGACTGATGGTCTCGAGCAGTCGACTGATCGACAATTTCCAGCCTAGGTTACAACTTTAAATGGAGCTCGTGGAGGAGGAAATCACCACTGATTTTCTTGGACATTTTGAAGCGATTTGCTGTTGCAAATTAGAGCCTTCAGCTGCTAGTCCAAGGCAATCAACAAGCAAGCTTCCAAAAGATTTGTGTAAAGTTTTCTTTGCTTTCTTTTGTTGTATTCACTTGTAATTGCTTACTATTCATTGTATTACTATTGTAATATTTTGTAAGAGGTTTCTCCACCTCCGACTTGTGTCGAGAATGAGTTATTGCATAGTGGTGTGTTTGTGGCATCTCTAGAGCTCTTTAGAGCTTGATCCATGGAGTAGAAACCAATCGGTTCCGAACCACGTTAAATACTTGTGTATTTGTTGTTGTCTATTTCGTTATTGCATTATTTCTATTATTCTTCTGCGCGCTAACAAAAATTGTAGACTCGATCACGAACGATTTCCATCACGAAACGAAAAGAAGCTATTCACCCCCCTCTAGCTTCCAAGGATCTCCTACAAGTGGTATCAGAGCGAGGCCGCTCTTCTAAGTTTAACAACTAAGGGAGAACGCTAGAGGGAACAAGATGGAATTCAAAGACAAGCTTGGATGGGACATCAATACTCCGCCACCATATGACCAAGAAGATTTTCCGGCGTTGAGGGCTAGAATCGAAAATTTATTGATGATGGATATAGAGGATTGGTTGATCCTTGTAGAAGGCTTTGAACCCCCTAGGGATAAGAATGGAAACGTCTTGAAGTTGAAGAAGTGGACACAAGAGCAACGTCTCAAGTTCAAGACCGAAGTCAAGGTAACAAAGCTTTTAGAAGATTTGATACCTAATGACATTTTGTCTAGCTTAGGTGAATTTCAAGATACCAAGGAGCTATGAGACAAATTGGCCAAGTTCCATGAGAAGCCTCACTTGGCACAAGTAGAAGAAGAAGAATCTTCATTGACTCAAGAAGAGGAAGAAGCCGAGGAAGAATCATTATCATCCTCACAAGAAAGTGAGGAGTCGGAAGTTGAGAAGGAGTTAACTTCCGGATCGGTGGAAGAAGAGGTGGAAGAAGTGGAAGAAGCATCCACTTATAGAATTGAGGAGGAGAGACCATCTACTCCGGAGCAAGAGCAAGAGGAAGGAGAGTCATCTACTTCCGAGAGAAGTGATGAAAAAGCTCAAGAGGCCCTAACCATCACCCTAGGTAACTCAAGCATTTTGATTAAAAAAAAATCCATATAATTTGTTTTGAGTGTAGGGAAACCGGGCACTATAAGAGCAAGTGCCCAAAGAGGGTCAAGAAAAGTCCACCAGCGCCAAAGGTCAAGGATGCCGATGCCCAAAGTCAAAGGAGCAAGGAGCACATCATTTGCTTCAAGTGCCATCAAAAGGAGCACTATAGGAGTCAATGCTATAGGGGGAGCAAGAACACTCAAAAGGGAGCATCACATGTGGGGGGAGTCTCTAAGACTAACCCTAAGATATATTTTCATAATGCTCATTCTTTAAATTTTAGGCAAAAACATGCTAGAAATAATTTAAACAATTTTGCTATTACTCATGAATCAAAGCATGCTAGAAATAATAAGTATGTTTGTTTAGAAGCTAAACATGTTGGTCTTAGGTCTAAAGAAAAATCTACAAATAATAACTCTAGACCTATTTCAAATAAGGAGAAATTTGGGACTAATGTCCCTAGAAACGTCCTTCCTAGGGAAACAATTAAGAAAATCGAAAACCATTTAGGCGTTAACCCTAATAAGGGTAGGCATATGCCTAAAGAAAATGGTAATGCCCAAAAACCTAATCAAAAATCATTTGGGCAATTAGAGTTAGAAAATCAAGCCTTGAGGTCAAGGCTTGAGAAATTAGAAAAGACCCTTGCAAATATACAAAATCAATTTAAAGGGTCAAATGGTCAAACTCTAGGATCTAGGAGTCAAAGTAAAGGGTGTAAGAGGCAAGAACCATCTAGGAGACAAGGTTTGGGTCACAAGCCTATGTCCAAGAAAGTAATGCCTACTTATCACAATGTTCCATTTGATTATGGAACTAAACCTAGGTCTAAGAAAACCAAGGTTTCTAGGGAAGTTATCCCTAAGGCCAACCATGGTGTGTGCCTAGTGGCTAGGGTTTCTAAGAAACCTAGGGAAGCCACTAAGAAGGTTACAAGGGGAGTCACCTCTAGAGTTAACCATGGCAAGACCACAATGACTAAGACTAACAAGCCTAGAAGGGTCATTAGGAAGGTATCTAGGGAGGTTATCCCTAAGGAATACCTTGTAAACCCTAGGAGCTCAAATAGATTTTGGGTTCCTAAGAGCGTGATCGATTCACGCTAAATGGGGTTAGGGCATGCCAACTTTAAATGGAAGAGTAGTTAACCTAACCATGGTAAAGGTGGCACTTTAGGTCATTTTTAAGGTTATGGTTACCTTGGGAATGTGTTTTGATCTTGAATCCTAAAGGCTTTTAGGATGTGCCAATATTAACTAAAAAGTTTAATAAATCAATCAAATTGGCATAACTTAGATCTAGAGGTCATAGTGTGCCATTTTTGGGTATTGGCACACTTTGGGATTTAGTGTATCAAGAAAAGTGTCTTAAGGCTTACAAATTATATCTAAGATTGATACTAAAGTATTACACCTCTTGATGTCTCATACTTACCATACTTCATGTGTTTTACCATATGTTTGCATGGAAGGATTGTTTATAGTGTATTGCATCTCACAAAATAGGTCATTCACCTTGATTGTGTATTTCAACACTTAGAAAGGGTGAGATGTTAGAATTTGAAACTATTGAATGATAATGCTTGTGAACATGAAATAAAATACCAAAATACATTGGCAAATACATGAACATAAGTATAACATTAATATATTCGATATACATGAATAAACATGGTAAAATGAAACAAATTGAGTGAAGAAATCGAATTTCAGAAACTGAAAATCAGATATCAGTCGACTGATAACACTGTAGCATGACACCGTGAGCCCAACAGTCGAGTGCTGCTTTCAGGACTCGACTGATTTCTCTATCAGTCGACCGAACATCTTAATCAGTCGACTGTTGGTCCTATTCATCGGGACAGAAGAGCCAATAGTCGAGTGGCTCATCCAGCAATCGAGTACTAGTCACATCAGTCGACTGACGACCACTATCAGTCGACTGATGTTATTGTAGCTGGGCATAGAATGTTCAACAGTCGAGTGCCGAGTCGGAGCAATCGATTGTCGGTTCGGTGAACTGCACACTAACCCGACATCAGTCAACTGAGTTGCGATTTTATAACACCGAACCGCTAGGGTTTGGCATCTTCACGCCCTCTTCACTCTATTTCTTCTCTCTGATCGTCGCCAACCCTCTCCAACCAGCCATTCCCCGTCCACGCCGGCGACCAAAAGGCCTAGGTTTGGAAGCCATCTCTCCCGTTCAAGTTTTTGATCTCTCTATAGCCCTAATGGCATCTAATAGCCCTAGGGTTCTCCTCCATCGTTAGGGTTCCGGTGAGATCATCATTCCGGTGACCCTCCGGCGTTCTCTCTGGCAAACCAACTGTCCGTTAGGCCCTCACAACCATCGATTGTGTAATGGCACCAAAGTATATCTCTATACCTCTTAAACCCTATTTTTTTTCCACCACATTATTGATCTAATCACGTATTTATTTGTGTCATTCCGTTGCATTGCATTGCATTCATCATTCATCATGTAGGAGACAGCGTAGGAATGACCCAAATGAGGGTGGACCACGTTTGTACCAACCAATGGCGGTTAGGTATATAGATAACCAATTCTTTAGACACTTCTGTAGCGACATCATTGAGATCCTAATGCATTATCAGCTCATGAAGGTTGCATTGTGTACTCATGCCATAAATGATGATCTCCTCAAGGAATTCTACCAAAACATGAGGAAGGTAGACGATGGTCCTACCTACACCACTTGCATTGCAAAATGAGACTTGGAGTTCACTCCTGCGATCTTGCGGGAGTTCCTTGAGTGTAGGCCATCGGATGATACCTTCATCTTCTATCCTACCTTTGATGCCCCTCTTCTTGCTCTGTTTGATCACATCTCTTTAGATTCCATGTATGAGCACCTTTTTCACCATCCTCGCCTACCAGCTCAGAACCTTTTCCCCATTAGCGAGTTATCTACACCCGACAATGTGCTTTACAAAGTCATTGTTGGGTGTTTTCTTCCTATTGTGACTCGGGGTCTGGCCAAGATCCGGCCTCCCCATCTCTTCCTCATGTATGCCATGCGTCATAGATTAGATGTAAACATTGCATTGAACATGTTTCATTTCATTGTCCATTTCATATCCCCTGTGCAAGGGAAAGTTCATATGCCTTTTGGACATATCATTACTGCATGGTTAGAGTCCATAGGCATTAACATTTCCAGGGGATCTTTGAGGGCGCTATTCGAGGTTTACGACTATATATCAGTGCGTAACTTCACATTGGCGAGGCTGCGGACCAGAGATGGACAGATGGAGCTAATACCTTGGCCTCAACCACGGGCACATGGGGGGCCACCTCTTGTAATGTCGGTAAAATTTCTAGCAATATTAAAATAATTTTTGCATGATTATAATGGGCTTTGTATGGGCTCTTTTAAAAAAATAAAAGAAATAGAGCCAAAAAGGATGCATGACCTAGGATTTGAACCCTAAACCCCAAGTAGATAGCTAACGCTTAAGATGCACCCAATAACCAGAAGCCCAGTAGGGTTGTGCTATTAGAAGGGCATGAGAAATGATAGATAAGGGTAAGGGAGACTAAGGGACACCTTCAAATGAATAAATAGGGAAATGAGGAGACATGAGAAACCAAAGTTGTCATTCTCTCCTTCTCTTCTTCTTCCTCACCGAAACCCTACTCCTTCCCCTCTTCCATTTTTCGAAAACTAACCAAGCAAGAAGAAGGCTCTAGTCTTGGCATCACCTAGGATATTTTATACTACTAAACAAAGCGAAGGATGTAAGTATCCCCTCACCTACATATAAGTTGTTTTGATTAATGTTATTAAGAAAATCCTTACATGAAACTTTTGGCCAAGACCTTCCTTATGCTTTCCATGATGGTCCATGCTATACTTTGTATGAATATGATGATAATAGGTTTCTAGATAGGTTTGGTTAAGTGTTTGATCTTCAAACTTCATGAAACTCTCGACCAAGTCCCCTTTTTGACCCCTAATGGTTTTCTATGCTATTCTCCATATGTGGTCATGCTATGTTTTGATTGTAGATGAAGATAGTATGTTAATAGCTAAACTAAATTTAAGTGTTTGATCTTCAACCTTCATGAAACTCTCGGGCAAGTCCCCTTTTTGACCACTAATGGTTTTCTATGCTATGCTCCATATGTGGTCATGCTATGTTTTGATTGTAGATGAAGATAGTATGTTGATAGCTAAACTAAATTTAAGTGTTTGATCTCCAACCTTCATGAAACTCTCGGCCAAGTCCCCTTTTGACCCCTAATGGTTTTCTATGCTATGCTCTATATGTGGTCATGCTATGTTTTGATTGTAGATGAAGATAGTATGTTGATAACTAAACTAAGTTTAAGTGTTTGATCTTAAAAGCTTCATGAAACTTTCGGCCAAGACCCATTTAGGCTCCTAATGGTCTACCATGCTATGATCTATAAATTGTCATGCTATGTTTTGAATGTAAATGAAGATAACATGTTGTTAGCTAAACTAAATTTGAGTGGTTGATCTTTAAGCTCCTTGAAACTTTCGGCCAAGGCCCATTTAGGCTCCTAATGGTCTATCATGCTATGATCTATAAGTTGTCATGCTATGTTTTGAATGTAGATGAAGGTAACATGTTGATAGCTAAGCTAGATTTAAGAAATTGATCTTAAGTTTCCTTGAAGCTCTCGGCCAAGACCCATTTAAACTCCTAAGGGCCTTCCATGCCATGATCTGTATGGGATGGAATTAACATGTGGTTAGTTAGATCTTGTACAAGTTGTTTAGGGTTTAAAATTTTATGAGAACCCCATGAAGTTTAGATCACACCATGTTATGCTTGTACATGATGTTTATGCCATACTCTATATGTGTGTGATGTTAGTATGATGTTAAGTAGACCTTGCACAAGTTGTTTAGCATGTAAACTCCTAAGAACCCTCCCTTAGGGTTTCAGCCAGCCTATGTACATGCCCTCTACTAAGTCCTCCATGCCATGTTACATGTAGAAAAAGATGCAAATATGATGTTAGTTAGATTTTATGATAGCATGATTGGTTGATGTCACTACTTTATGCCCATGCTAATTGTATGAATGTATGATTATGTTATTCTCATTGCCATGTTAATTGTATGAGTGTATGATATATCATAAAGAAGGAACATGACATGTTATGTAAAGAAATATGATATGTTATAAAAAAAAAGAACATGATATGATATGAAAAGAAATATGATATGTTATGAAGAAGGAAACATGATATGTTATAAAGAAGAAACATGATATGTTATGAAAAGAAATATGATATGTTTTGAAGAAGGAACATGATATGCTATGAAGAAGAAACATGATATGCCATGATAAGGAACATGATATGTTTATGAAAAGAAATATGATATGTTATGATAAGGAACATGATATGCTATTTTACTTTCTGCATGGCTTGTACCGGACCCTAATAAGGTCCAAGGGATGGGCTCCTACGTGCCCCTGGGTCGACTATCATAGTATGGACTTAGTACGAGATGGGCTCCCAGATGCCCTAGGTCGACGGTCATAAGTATGGGCTTAGGATGGGCTTCTATGTTATATTGCCCCTAGGCCGACGAACATAGTACGGGCCTAGTACTCTAGTGGGTTCGGGATTAGCTACCTTGGGTCTATTAGGGATGCGCGCTATGATGATGATGTATGTGGTACAATGTCGGGCCCAATATGTTGAGATTATGTTTAAGTACCTATAATATATATGTTTTCAAAGAGCATCTTGCATATACCTTTATTTCATGTCTAGATTATTATGATGTTATTATGGTTGTTATGCTTATATGTTTTTGAATGCTCATGTCATTTCTTTTATATGAATGCTATGCTTATGTTCTGGTATGTTTATATGCATGTTATGCTTGCTTATGTTCTTGAATGTTTATATGAATGCTATGCTTATGTTCTGGTATGTTTATATGCATGTTATGCTTGCTTATGTTCTTGAATGTTTATATGAATGCTATGTTTATGTTCTGGTATGTTTATATGCATGTTATGCTTGCTTATGTTCTTGAATGTTTATATGAATGCTATGCTTATGTTCTGGTATGTTTATATGCATGCTATGCTTGCTTATATGTTCGTATATGTTTATATGAATGTTATGCTTATATGAGCTTATATGATCATGTCACTACTCTATGCTTAATGCTTGACGTATAGTTTTTGTGAGTAGGACAGGATCTTACTAAGCCTATGTGCTTATAGTTTTATGTTCCCTTGTACTGCAAATAAGGGTAAAAAATGGCTAAACTAAAGGGAGCAGCAGGAGGGGGTGAAGTGTGTGTGGTAGTGGCATGGTGGTGGAGATCTATTTATGTTCCCCATACTTATGCATGTTTTCTTTAAGTTGAATGTCATGAACTGGAACTAAGTACTTATGAAATGATGATGCATGCTTTATATTTAAAAGAAAAAAAAAGAAGATTAAAGTCTTCCGCTGTAAGAAATATGTAGTGTTCCGCTGTAAATGCATGTATGTATGATCGCGTCGCGCCACCCTTCCATCCCCTAGAAAGGGCGGGCGTGACAGGTTGGTATCAGAGTAGATTTGCCTTTCCACTACACACACATCAAGCTCCAATCCTGCCGCTCCAAGTAAGAAATTCTATGCCTACTCTATTTTTGTTCATGTATGATAAGAAATGCTTTTAGCTTAAATATGTATGATAACCTTATGCTAGCCTTTATTTTAAATATGCATAGATTAATGAATGATAATCTTATACTAGCTTTACTCTAATATATGAAGATAAACATGGCTGGGAGATGCAGTAGTAGGGTCGATGAGATAGCAACCTTAGCTGACCTTATGCATGCGGTTATTGAACTCCAGCGTCAAGTCACAGAGCAACAACAAGTGATAAATGCATTAATGAATCAGCGAGGAAACCCTACCGCCCCTCCAATAGGCCCTAGCCCGATAGTTCGACAGGAAGCTTACCTAATCCAGTGGCAGAGGCTGAAGCCAAAAAATTTCTTTGGTACTGGTGAACCATGGGACGCCCAGGCCTAGTTCAAGACTACGGAAAGCATCGTAGAGCTATTGGACTGGCCCGAATGCGATAAGATTAAGTGCACATCATTTTGCCTTTCGAGAGATGCCCGAATGTGGTGGGAAAAGGTTAAAGCAAAGAGGCAAGTGATCAGATGAGATGGACGGACTTTGAATACAAATTTTTCGAAGAAGTCTTCCATATGCGAGTGACAAACAAGCATTACGACGAGTTCACTGGGTTCCGGCAAGGTGATCTATCAGTTAGTGAAGCTGTGAAGAGATTTAACCGACTCGCATGCCTATGCCCAGAGTTGGTCAATACAGAAAGAGAAAGGGTCAGACTCATGCTGAAGATGCTCCGACCCAAGATAGCTCTGAATGTGGCCGGCGGAGTTCATAGACCGCAGACCGTAGAGGAGCTGTTCAGTAGTGCCTTGATTACCGAACATTACCTGAACAACATTAACCAGCAAAAGAGGGCACTGAATGAAGGCAGGAGTCAAGCCCAGTCAGGAGGTCAGAGAACCCAGAGTACTTGGAAAGGGAACTACACTGGCAAGAGAAAGTAATGGGATGACTCTAAAGGTGGTCCAGCGAACAAGCAGCCCAAGATCCCTCTGTGTGCTACATGCGACAAGATACATCCTGGAGTATGCTACTGGGGCACAAATAGATGCTACAACTGTGGACGAGAAGGGCATAGAGTCAAGGATTGCCCTATTCAGTTCGAGAGCACCTCCTCGTGATATGCCCGATGCGAAGTGCTCCTTCACAGCTATACCAGATGCAGGCTGCAATCGAAGGTACCCCGATCAGTCAAGGGAGATTGGAAGCCCCGCCAATTATGACGGATGCTAGGGTATTCTCTCTCACCCAAGAAGATGTGGCGAACACTTCTACGGTTGTCACAGGTCAGATATTTATTTTCTGTCAACATGCTACTGCATTATTTGTTACTGGGGCAACACATTCGTTTGTTTCTACACCTTTCACAGAAAAGATAGACATGCCACCACAAGCTTTGGATCGCAAGTTCTTAACCACTCTGCCCTCGGGAGAAGTAATGCCCTCCACTCATATGCTGCGAGCCGCACCCATCAGAATCACAGACAGAGAACTCTACTGTGATCTGATAGTGCTCGACATGCAGGATTATGATGTCATATTGGGCATGGATTTCTTAAGCAAGTACAATGCTTCGATCGAATGCCGCAAAAGAAAATTGGTCTTCCAGCCGGAGGCAGAACCTATGTTTGAATTTATTGGAGAGCTAAGGAAAAGAATCGATAAATTTCTATCAGGTCTACAGGCGCGCAAGATGTTAGACAGTGGATGCACTGGGTTTCTAGAACGTGTGGTTGATACAAGTCAAGCCGAGGACCAGAAGCTAGAAGATGTCAGAGTTGTATGCAACTACCTAGAGGTATTCCCAGATGAACTACCAGGGTTAGCCCCAGATAGAGAAATTGAATTTGAGATTGAATTGATTCCTGATACTAACCCGATCTCTAAAGCACCTTACCGTATGACACCGGCTGAATTGAAGGAACTTCAGGGACAGCTACAGGAGTTACTCGACAAGGGACTCATATGCCCAAGTTGCTCTCCTTTGGGAGCTCCAGTACTGTTGGTGAAGAAGAAAGATAGGTCTATGCGAATGTGAATAGACTACTGAGCGCTAAATAATGTGACAATCAAGAATAGGTACCCTTTATCGCGGATTGACGACCTGTTCGACCAGCTAAAGGGTGCCACCATCTTCTCTAAGATTGACCTGAGGTCTGGCTATCATCAAGTGAAAGTGAAACCAGATGATATACCAAAGATGGTTTTCCAAACAAGATACGGACATTATGAGTTCGTAGTTATTCCCTTCAGAGTGACGAATGCACTTGCTATGTTCATGGATCTGATGAATCGGGTATTCTCGGTATTCCTCGACAAATTTGTAATCATTTTCATCGACGATATACTGATATATTCGAGAACCCAAGAAGAGCACGCAGAACACCTGAACATGGTATTACAGATTCTTCGGGAAAAGTAGTTGTATGCAAAGTTCTCCAAATGCGAGTTCTGGCTCGATCAAGTATCATTTTTGGGTCACGTTATATCCAAGCATGGAGTGATGGTAGACCCAATAAAGATTGAAGCTGTGAGTAACAGGAATAGGCCAAAGAATGCTAGCGAAATCAGAAGCTTTCTCGGACTAGCAAGCTACTACAGGAAGTTTGTAGAGAACTTCTCTAGAATTGCAGCCCCTATGATAGTTCTCACCAGAAAGAACAAAAAGTATGAATGGATGGACGCCTGCGAGAAGAGTTTCACAGAATTGAAAAAGAGACTGACCAGCGCTCCAATCCTTGCTCTTTCGGATAGTAATGAAGGCTTCGACATGTACAACAACGCTTCCAAATTGGGACTCGGAGTTGTACTCATGCAAAATGGCAAGGTCATTGCCTATGCCTCTAGGCAACTCAAGGAACATGAAAGGAATTATCCCACTCACGATCTAGAGCTAGCGGCCATGGTCTTTGCTCTCAAAACATGGAGACATTATCTATATGGAGCTCAGTGTAGGATTTATACAGACCATCAGAGTTTGAAATATTTCTTCACACAAAAGGACCTAAACATGAGACAACACAGATGGCTCGAGCTCGTCAATGATTATGACTGCGAGATCTTCTACCATCTAGGAAAAGCGAACAAGGTGGCCGATGCACTCAGTAGGAATTCCTGTGCCACCTTGATGTCTCTATCGATATTATCTCGGCCCTTAGAAAAGGAAATTATGCGATACGGGGTTGAAATCATTTCCGAATGACTTTCTACCATGACGATAGCACCGACGCTATTCGATGATATATTAGAAAAGCAAGCCCGCGACCCAAGCATTCAAAGGATCAAGCAAGAGGTCCTAGAAGGAAAGGATGATGGATTTCGTATCTCTGACAGTGGAGTACTCTACCTCAGGGATCGCTTGTGTATTCCCGATGATCCAGAATTATGAAAGAAGATATTTGAGGAAGCTCACGGAACCCCCTATGCGATGCATCTTGGATCCACCAAGATGTACCAAGATCTGAAGGGAAAGTTCTGGTGGTTCGGTATGAAAAGAGATGTGACTCAGTATGTCAGTACCTGCCTGACCTGTCAGAGGATTAAAGCAGAACACCAGAGACCTGGAGGAACACTGCAACCAATCCAAATTCCAGAATGGAAATGGGAAGATATTTCTATGGATTTCATCTCAGGACTGCCCAAGACGACGAACGGATATGATGCTATATGGGTAATTTTGGATATATTGACGAAGTCTGCCCGCTTCTTAGTAATCAAGATGACCTATTCGACTGAGCAACTGGCTCAATTATATGCTAAGGAAATTATCAGATTACATGGGATTCCTAAGACCATCATTTCTGACAGAGATGGTCGTTTTATTTTCCATTTCTGGGAATGTGTTCAGAAGGCCCTTGACACGAAGCTATTATTCAGTACTGCCTTTCATCCTCAGACTGATGGATAGACCGAAAGGGTGAATCAAGTATTGGAGGATATGTTACGAGCGTGTGCCTTGGATTTCAAAGGGAGATGGTGCCGATACTTATGCTTGGCAGAATTCGCCTACAATAATAGCTACCAAGCTACTATTGGAATGGCGCCCTATGAGGGTCTATATGAGAGGAAGTGTAGATCTCTTATATGCTGGTACAAGGGTGGTGAAAAGAAGGGGATGGGACTTCAAACAAATTTCATTGACGACACCACCCGAGCTATACAGAACATCCGCTAAAGAATTGAAACTGCTCAGAGCCGACAAAAGAGCTATGCAGATATGCGGTGTAGACCGTTGAAATTCAACGTCGGGGATCTGGTATTCCTCAAGGTAGCCCCTATGAAGGGAGTGATGAAATTCGGAGGGAAGGGTAAGCTGAGTCCGCACTATGTGGGACCGTATCCGATATTGAAGAGAGTTGGCAAGGTAGCTTACGAGCTAGAGCTGCCTCAAGAGATGTCAGCTATTCACAACGTGTTCTATGTTTCGATGCTCAAGAAGTGCATTTCCAGTACGGACCAAGTGATCGAGCCACAAATAGTGCAAGTTCAAGAGGACCTGAGTTATGAAAGTCGGCCTATCCAGATACTAGACTGAGAAGTCAAAAGGCTAAGGAATAAAGAGGTGCCCTTAGTGAAGGTCCTGTGGCAAAATCAACGGTATGAAGAAGCTACTTGGGAACGCGAGGAGGACATGAAACAGAAGTACCCAGAGTTATTCTAAGTTTGAGGGCGAAACTTTTAAAAGGTATGAAGGATTGTAACGCCCGTAAAATTCCTAGCAATTTTACAAGAATTTTTGCATGATTATAATGGACTTTGTATGGGCTCTTTCAAAAAAATAAAAGAAATAGAGCCAAAAAGGATGCATGGCCCAAGATTTGAACCCTAAACCCTAAGTAGATAGCTAACCCTTAAGATGCACCCAATAACCAGAAGCCCAGCAGGGTTGTGCTATTAGAAGGGTATGGGAAATGATAGATAAGGGTAAGGGAGGCTAAGGGACACCTTCAAGTGAATAAATAGGGGAATGAGGAGACATGAGAAACCAAAGTTGTCATTCTCTCCTTCTCTTCTTCTTCCTCACCGAAACCCTACTCCTTCCCCTCTTCCATTTTCCGAAAACTAACCAAGCAAGAAGAAGGCTCTAGTCTTGGCATCACCTAGGATATTTTATACTACTAAACAAAGCGAAGGATGTAAGTATCCCTTCACCTGCATACAAGTTGTTTCGATTGATGTTATTAAGAAAATCATTACATGAAACTTTCGGCCAAGACCTTCCTTATGCTTTCCATGATGGTCCATGCTATACTTTGTATGAATATGATGATAATAGGTTTCTAGATAGGTTTGGTTAAGTGTTTGATCTTCAAGCTTCATGAAACTCTCGACCATGTCCCCTTTTGACCCCTAATGGTTTTCTATGCTATGCTCCATATGTGGTCATGCTATGTTTTGATTGTAGATGAAGATAGTATGTTGATAGCTAAACTAAATTTAAGTGTTTGATCTTCAACCTTCATGAAACTCTCGGCCAAGTCCCCTTTTTGACCCCTAATAGTTTTCTATGCTATGCTCCATATGTGGTCATGCTATGTTCTGATTGTAGATGAAGATAGTATGTTGATAGCTAAACTAAATTTAAGTGTTTGATCTCCATCCTTCATGAAACTCTCGGCCATGTCCCCTTTTGACCCCTAATGGTTTTCTATGCTATTCTCTATATGTGGTCATGCTATGTTTTGATTGTAGATGAAGATAGTATGTTGATAACTAAACTAAATTTAAGTGTTTGATCTTAAAATCTTCATGAAACTTTCAGCCAAGACCCATTTAGGCTCCTAATGGTCTACCATGCTATGATCTATAAGTTGTCATGCTATGTTTTGAATGTAAATGAAGATAACATGTTGTTAGCTAAACTAAATTTGAGTGGTTGATCTTTAAGCTTCTTGAAACTTTCGGCCAAGACCCATTTAGGCTCCTAATGGTCTATCATGCTATGATCTATAAGTTGTCATGCTATGTTTTGAATGTAGACGAAGGTAACATGTTGATAGCTAAGCTAGATTTAAGAAATTGATCTTAAGTTTCCTTGATGCTCTCGACCAAGACCCATTTAAACTCCTAAGGGCCTTCCATGCCATGATCTGTATGGGATGGAATTAACATGTGGTTAGTTAGATCTTGTACAAGTTGTTTAGGGTTTAAAATTTTGTGAGAACCCCATGAAGTTTAGATCACACCATGTTATGCTTGTACATGATGTTTATTCCATACTCTATATGTGTGTGATGCTAGTATGATGTTAAGTAGACCTTGCACAAGTTGTTTAGCATGTAAACTCCTAAGAACCCTCCCTTAGGGTTTCGGCCAGCCTATGTACATGCCCTCTACTAAGTCCTCCATGCCATGTTACATGTAGAAAAAGATGCAAATATGATGTTAGTTAGATTTTATGATAGCATGATTGGTTGATGTCACTACTTTATGCCCATGCTAATTGTATGAATGTATGATTATGTTATGCTCATTGCCATGTTAAAATTATGAGTGTATGATATGTCATAAAGAAGGAACATGATATGTTATGTAAAGAAATATGATATGTTATAAAAAAAAAACATGATATGATATGAAAAGAAATATGATATGTTATGAAGAAGGAAACATGATATGTTATAAAGAAGAAACATGATATGTTATGAAAAGAAATATGATATGTTTTGAAGAAGGAACATGATATGCTATGAAGAAGAAACATGATATGCCATGATAAGGAACATAATATGTTTATGAAAAGAAATATGATATGTTATGATAAGGAACATGATATGCTATTTTACTTTCTGCATGGCTTATACCGGACCCTAATAAGGTCCAAGGGATGGGCTCCTACATGCCCCTAGGTCGACGATCATAGTACGGACTCAGTACGGGATGGGCTCCCAGATGCCCTAGGCCGACGGTCATAAGTACGGGCTTAGGATGAGCTTCTATGTTATGTTGTCCCTAGGCCGACGGACATAGTACGGGCCTAGTACTCTAGTGGGTTCGGGATTAGCTACCTTGGGTCTATTAGGGATGCGCGCTATGATGATGATGTATGTGGTACAATGCCGGGCCCAATATGTTGAGATTATGTTTAAGTACCTATAATATATATGTTTTCAAAGAGCATCTTGCATATACCTTTATTTCATGTCTAGATTATTATGATGTTATTATGGTTGTTATGCTTATATGTTTCTGAATGCTCATGTCATTTCTTTTATATGAATGCTATGCTTATGTTCTGGTATGTTTATATGCATGTTATGCTTGCTTATGTTCTTGAATGTTTATATGAATGCTATGCTTATGTTCTGGTATGTTTATATGCATGTTATGCTCGCTTATGTTCTTGAATGTTTATATGAATGCTATGTTTATGTTCTGGTATGTTTATATGCATGTTATGCTTGCTTATGTTCTTGAATGTTTATATGAATGCTATGCTTATGTTCTGGTATGTTTATATGCATGCTATGCTTGCTTATATGTTCATGTATGTTTATATGAATGTTATGCTTATATGAGTTTATATGATCATGTCACTACTCTATGCTTAATGCTTGACGTATGGTTTTTGTGAGTAGGATAGGATCTTACTAAGTCTATGTGCTTATAATTTTATGTTCCCTTGTACTGCAGATAAGGGTAAAGAATGGCTAAACTAAAAGGAGCAGCAGGAGGGGCAAAGTGTGTGTGGTAGTGGCATGGTGGAGGAGATCTGTTTATGTTCCCTATACTTATGCATGTTTTCTTTAAGTTGAATGTCATGAACTGGAACTAAGTACTTATGAAATGATGATGCATGCTTTATGTTTAAAAGAAAAAAAAAGAAGTTTAAAGTTTTCTGCTGTAAATGCATGTATGTGATCGCGTCGCGCCGCCCTTCCAACCCCAGGAAAGGGCGGGCGTGATACCTCTAGTGCCTGGAGAGCCTGCAGGAAGGTATGAGGACCCCGATGCTGATGATGAGGATGACCATATGCCAGCAAATGCATCAGCAACAGGTCCTTCAGATCGGGTTGCACAGCTGGAGGCCAGATTCGAGGATTACCAGCAGACGATTGACTCTCGACTGGAGGAGATCATATCGGGGTAGTCCTCCATGGGTCAACACCTCAGCCGGATGGAGGAGCGCCACACCCAGATGGAGGAGCGCCACACCCGGATGGAGGAGTGCCAGAGCCGCATGGAGCATCGTCAGCTTGATATGTACGAGATGATGCGGGTTTGGACCCTGAGCCAGCAGCCTTCTCCACCTCCACCTTCTGCAGGAGATTAAAGCTAGAGGATGTTTAGGGATTCTGTTTTTAGTTTCTCAGTGAGGTTGAGAAATTCAAACTTCTATTTTGGTTGTAAAAACTGAAGTTTTAATTAAATGAAATGTTTTGTTTATAAAAAAATGTTTTTGTCTGATTATATGTGTGTATTAATGTGCTTGTCTATACAAATTTACCATGTCATGACATCAAATTCTATCTTATCATATAACATGTCATGATATTGTTTAGGATTATTTTAGATGTCATGTTCATTTTTAGAGCTTATTCATATGTCATGACATCATAATCATTGGCCATGCTTTATTATTGCTATCATTTATGCCATGATCATTCATGCATTTAACATGATTAAAATTGATTTAAGGACAATGGCATGACTTGGAGTCCCATTTATAAGGGAATCAAGTAGGATTACCTAGAAAATGCATGAGGCTATAATAATCCTAACTCCACATCTCACATCTAAATAGACATGTATGTGTATGTATACACCTTAGATAAAATGTGAGATGTTAGGAAAATAAGTTAAGTTCAAGGTGCATAGGTAGTGCATCTAGATGAACTTAAACTTATTTCAATCATCAATATGAATCATGAGGAAAGATAATGTACAATTCATGTATATCTAGCTAATAATCCATGGTTCAAAATAGGTTTTCAAAAACATTTTATAATCACTTTAGAAAACCTTGGTGAAGTCTATCTTTTGATAGCAATCACCATTGATGAAGTTGATACAAAGTAGGGCCAAAACATTGAAAATTTCAAAGGTTTTGAACTTTGTATCAATCTCCTATTTTAATGCGTAAAATATTTTTCCAATATTTTTCACCAATTGTATGTGTTATGAGTATTATACATATGAAATTTCATAATTTTTTCAAGCTATGTATAATTAGTTATGATTTTTCAAAGTCTATTTCTGATAACTAAAAAACTAAGTTTTCAGTTATCAGTCGATTGCCATTGTTTGACGATCGTGATGGCGTACCGCCTGTGGCAAAACCTCCTGGCGCAAAACCACTCGCAAAACCCTTGGTGCTCGGGCGACGCGCGACACCGCTCGGCGAAACGCTCTGGCGAAACCGCTCGCGTAAATCGCCTCGGCGAAAGTGCCCTGGCGCAATTATCAGTCGACCGATGGGCACGACAGTCTACTGGTTTCTGAAGGACTCGACTGCCTATGCTATTTTTAGGTAAATCAAGAGTATTTAACCCCATTTCAGCTATGGTAAGGTTCCCTAACCACTCCTAACCCTAGGATATGCTTTGAGAAGCATTAGAAAGGGTGAAAATCCATTGGATATGGATTAGGAGAGTTGTTTAGGGTTTGTATCAATTTTAAGGTGAGGGAAAGTTCTATGTTGAACTTTGAACCTTAATTTTGATAGTTTAGAGTTCCTATTGGCTTAGGGACTTCCCAAGGACATTGTTGGTGCAATGGTCAAGGGGGAGCAAGCCTTTAGGGGGAGGTATCCATCATGGGATGATGAATGATATTTTTTCCTCATGAGGAGGAAAATGAGATTTTGAGATACCCAATTTGGAAATTGGGAGAGTGAATAGGATTGCCTCTCTTGAGTGATATGGAACTTATCACTAGGAAGATGGTAGGCATCCTAGGTATTTTTGGACCAAGGGGAGATTGTAAGATCTCATTGGATATGAGACAATGATCTCCTTGGGTAAACCTTTTTGATGTATGTCAAAAAGGGGGAGAAAGGTAAGATTACCAATTTGGGAAATTGGTAAGGGAATTTGGGTTAGTGTTCTAACTCAAAGGTAAGTGTTTTTGTCAAACATCAAAAAGGAGGAGATTGTTGGTGTAATCGGCCCAGGTCACGATTGACCGGACTCGAGTTTGACTCGAGTGGTGTTTTGATGTTTGACATAGTGAGTTGACATTGATGTTTGACATTAATGTCTAATAATGTCTTGGGGAGATTGTTGGAAAAATTGACTCGGGTTATGATTAACCAGACTCGAGTTTGACTCGAGGGGATTTTGATGTTTGACTGGAGTTGACCATGTTATGGAAAGTCCAAGTCTTGAGTACTTGGCATGGAAAGTCTAACATGGGTTGGCAAAGAAAAGTCCAAGCTTGAGTCTTGGCATTTGAGAAGTCCAAGGGGATGATATTGGCAGCGTAAAGTCCAAGCGGGAGTCTTGGCAGCATAAGTCTAATAGTTGGCGGCGTAAAGTCCAAGCGGAGTCTTGACAGCATAAGTCCAATGTGCCTTGGCGATGTAGACACCGTTAGCATGACATAGCCGATGGAAGCAT
Organism: Wurfbainia villosa; assembly: GCA_025175895.1. Classification (NCBI taxonomy): domain Eukaryota; kingdom Viridiplantae; phylum Streptophyta; class Magnoliopsida; order Zingiberales; family Zingiberaceae; genus Wurfbainia; species Wurfbainia villosa. The sequence continues at coordinate 83,774,006 of CM045994.1, read as the reverse complement.
CTGAAGGCTAGCGCAATGGGTGAACAAGTCATGGATGACTTGAAGGGATCCGAGAGGCGTGAGGCTGACAGAGATGGCTAGAAGGCTTAGGTCTAGGCTAAGGGTGGTCTAGCAAGTATGGGAGAACCATACTTGGGTTAAAACCTCATTTTTGAGGTGTGTCAGTCGACTGGTGCCATGTGGCAGTCGATCGACATGAGTCAACTAGGGTTTGATTGCGGGAAGTGCCTTAGCAGTCGACTGATTTTCTGATCAGTCGACTGGTGCTCGATTTTTTAGGCACAGAATGGTGTCTGACTCGACTATTGGGGTTAGCAGTTGAGTGGAGGCTCGATCAGTCGACTGATGGTCATTATCAGTCGACTGATGAGGGATCCGTTGGATCTTTCCAGCATGGATCTAGCCGTTGTCTCACGACAACAGTGACATCAGTCGACTGATGGTCCCGAGCAGTCGACTGATCGATGATTTCCAGCCCAGGTTGCAGCTTTAAATGGAGCTCGTGGTGGAGTAAATCACCACCGATTTTCTTGGACGTTTTAAAGTGATTTGCTGTTGCAAATTAGGGCCTTTAGCTGCTAGTCCAAGGCAATCAACAAGCAAGCTTCCAAAAGATTTGTGTAAAGTTTTCTTTGCTTTCTTTTGTTGTATTCACTTGTAATTTCTTGTTATTCACTTGTATTACTGTTGTAATATTTTGTAAGGGGTTTCTCCACCTCCGACTTGTGTCGAGAAGGAGTTATTGCATAGTGGTGTGTTCGTGGCATCGCTAAAGCTCTTTAGAGCTCGATCCGTAGAGTAGAAACCATTCTGTTCCGAACCACGTTAAATACTTGTGTATTTGTTGTTGTCTATTTCATTATTGCATTATTTCTATTATTCCACTGCACGCTAACGAAAATTGTAGACTCGATCACGAACGATTTCTATCACGAAACGAAAAGAAGCTATTCACCCCCCCTCTAGCTTCTAAGGATCTCCTACAATGTTATCTTATTGTTGAAGAGTTGATGTAGTTGCTATATTGTTGATTTGGTGTGGATATGTATATCCTGATATTAACTTGGATAGTTAAATTGTTGAAATGATGATATAATATGTCTCTCAGATGTGCATATAATCTGAGAGTATTCGGATGTAGTTTCGGATGAACTCCTAGGCTTGCCACTGCATAGACAAGTGGGTATGCAATTTGAGTGATTTTGGAAATAGTTTCGATATTGAAGACCTTATACTGGGAGATAATTTTGTCGGTATCAGTGTTGCTAAACACTACGGGGATTGGAAGAATGTAAGTTGCGATTATAGGAGGTGTTGGATGGGAGATTTATCATCTAGAACTCCTGGGTAAAAGAGAGACATACCTTTGAGATCATGCATCGATTATTGATGATGGAATACAGTAGCTGTTGAGAATGAATATCCTTTGTTGTGGATATATGATCTATTTAGATCAGCTAAGGCCTTGTTTAGGAGGTGGGAAGGGGAGTGTAAGTAATGGAAGGGGAATGGAGGGGAGGGGAAAGGAGGTTTACACCCCAAATTGGGGTGTAAGAAAAGTTAAGTTTTTGTGAGGAGGAGGGGTATAAGTTCACCCCCATTCCCCTTCCCTCACTTCTTCCCAAACAAGGGTAGTCTTTTTTTCTCCCTTATTTACCCTTACCCTTCCATTACTTACACCTCCCTCACCCCCTCCCAAACAAGACCTAAAGGACACCTGTGTATACTCTAGGGTTGGGTTATGATTGAAGTGTTGATATTGTAGTGACTTGGTGTCATACAATTATCATTGTCTGTGTGATGATTGAGATATCATTAGCTTAGAGTAAAAGAATGTAGGTGTGTAGAAGACGATATTTCATAATTGGTATGAATGTTATGAGCTTTTGATAATATTATTAGACTTATTAATGATTTAGTCGTCCATAAACTTGAGGAATGGAGTATTATGGAAGCGATTGGACCAGTCGGTGGTTATTTTCTTAGACGATATTTTTGGATATATTTACGATCTTAAGGGAAGTTGGTGGATTTCCCTGGATTGATTTGGTTATTACTGTAGATGTGGAGAGGATGCTCTAGCGTTACTATACATTGACTTGTTGGCCAAGAAGGTGATGAAATTCACTTGGTTAGAAGTTTGTGAAACCCATTTTCAGGGCCTAGATGGTGGCTAACTTGTGCATAAGTGCTAATTAATCCTTTCAGATGTATCATTTCAGGGATCGGAGCAATTCCGATGCAGTTGAACGAGACATATCTTATTCTTATGTCAGTTGAGGAACTACGAGATAAGTTGTCATATATATGACGTGGATTTAGCAGTTATTATCTCGTTTTGTAGATGTATGGAGTAAGAATGCTCATGAGATTTTGGCTAGCTACTGGGTAGCTACTATAGAGTTGCTGGAACATAGACGGTTGCAACAAGGGAGATTGGTCACTATAGTCTCCCAATCACCTACAGTATATATGGTAGAGGGTATTTTGAAGAGTAGATTGATTTCTCTCATGGGAAAATAATTCTCCGTCTCTAAGGAGGATAGTGGATTTCGGAGTTGCATTAGATTTAGGAAGAGTTGATTCCAGAGACTCGACATTCGAGATTGGCGATTTATTCAGAGTGTATTCGAAAATAGTGAGTTTTAAAATGTTCTTAGTGGTGGAACGACATGTAGGACATGGTTGATTTCGCAGCTTGGTGTTCAGTGTGTCAACTAGTAAAAGTGGAATACTAGTGATCAGTAAGGTTGTGTACCGAGATGGAAGTGGTAGCCTGATACGATGTATTGTGTTCGGGGATTATCAAGAATTCGGAAGGGATTTGATGTGGTTTGAGGTAATTGGTAGTCGATTAACCAAGCCCGCTCATTTTCTACCGAGCCGTAAGATGAATTTGTTGGGTCACTTATTAGGTTTATACTGCAATGAGATTTTTCCAATTTCATGTAGTATCTTTGAGTATCGTATTTGATAATGATTCAGGATTTACTTTACAATTCTGACAAGTCCCCAATAAGTCATAGGTATGAAGCTCCACTTTGGTACATTTATTTATCTTTTGATAGACGGACAATATGAAGGTATTATTCAGACTTTGGAAGGTTTGTTGAGAGTATATATATGATATATATTTGGAGGCTATGTGAGAGCTGGAAAATAATATTCGAGTTTAGTACCTCACTGAGTTACTTAAGGTGTGTGACTTTTCTCCAAGTACTTGAATTGAGCAGTATGACATTGCTTACTCATCGTACTTGAATAGGAAATTTGGGGACTAAATTTTTATTAGTGGGGGAGAATGTGAGATATCGAAATAATAATAATAATAATAATAATAATAATAATAATAATAATAAAGTCCCTTTGTTAATTAAGAAATTATCTTATGGAATTTTTCAAGATTTTTTAGGAATTTTTCTGGAATAAAATAGAATTTCTATGAATATATGGGGAAAGATTTATTGGGCTTTATTAAATCCTGTTTGGATTATTTAGATTATTAGGTTAATGAAGGGTTGATTAAGGGTTAATTTAGCTTAACCCTAGGATTTATTTTCTTATAAAAGCTTGTTCTAATTTTTCCTCCCTCGATTTCACCGATTTCAACCGACGATCCCTCTTTTCTCTTATGCTTCCGATCGCCCAACCCTCTTCCTACTCATAGCCACCGCTACGATTCTTCCTCTTCCGATCTTTCAAGCTCCGTCTGTTCTTTCTCCTTCTGATTTCTCTGCCATCGCTCCTCCACACGACACGACTACTCTTCCTCCTCCCTTCATCACGTGCTACCGGAGCAACTCAGAGATCGCCGACCACACGGGAGATGTGCACTTGCAATCGCCGCGAGATCCAATTGTTGTCACTGTCGTTCCCGCTCACCGCGAGATCGATTTGCCACCGGCCGTCCCCAAGCACTATCTCATTGTCACCCTCTTTGTTGTCTTCGCCGCAAGCATCTCTGCAACCGACCATCTCTGCCATGGGTTTGATCTTGCTGCCTGCTGCCTGCTGCCAGCTTTTTCGGCCGCTCGATTTACCCTACGCTCAGCCATTACCACATCTCGTGACGGGTTGAAGGATGGGATCAGTTTGGGGATGGCTTGGTGCTGAGGTCACTATTGTCGAGTTGGCACCTGATATTAATTGGTGGTGATTGGTGCAGGCTACCTTAGTTTGAAGGATGGGATCAACAAATTTAGAGGTTGAATTCCAACAGTTTATACAACTAATTACAGTAATTCTGTAGGCTAATTGTCTTGTTTCTCCTTAGATTAAAGTTCTGGGAAAGGGATAGATCAACAAAGGTTTATGCTATTGCAGATATAGGTATTATATTACATTGGAGTTGAGATGGAATTTGGCCACAATTCTATTGATTTGTGCAGATCAGATTGACTTTTGTATCAAGAAGAAGCTGTGGACAGTGGATTTGGATATGGGGTTTACTTCTAAATCAATTGAATTTGTTAGATCGGATCAGCAACAGTTGATTTGTGCTTCAAGATATACTGAGGGAAATAGAAACAACATGAGGTGATTGTAGTTGAGTTGGGGATCTAGATTTGGGTAGGCTTCATGAGGTAAGTATACATCTTGATTTGAATGTTGGTAAGGATTTTGGGTTGTTGTTTAGTTATGCAGTTAATGAATTCAGATTGATATGTCTGTAGAGGTCTATTGGTTTGCAGTTTAACTAGTTGTTTCAGATTGGATCAAGGAGCTGGGACCTTGATTCGGAATAGTCTTTTAGATGTGGAGCTTCTCAGATAATTCTTCGTATCAGGTGAGTAATATTTCCTACCCTGGTCAGGTAGTTGATTATTATTAATGCATGAGTTTCTATATTGTTAATTTTGTATCTTGACTCCACTCATGTTATTCGATGCTTGAAAACTAGTCTTTGCACTTTGAGATATACTGTTGTTGTTGTCATATTTCTTTCATCGTTGCTATAAATTACCGATGCTATGGTATATTGGTCTTTAGATGCTTAACCATGTGTATGTAGTTGAGTATGGTTGTTAATTTGACTCATGTCATCAGGAATAATCATCTGGGGGTAGGTGATGTCCTTAATGTAGAGTTGGTAGTTGTATCATTTTACCTTTCATTGTATAACTTACGGATCATATGTCTGTACATGGTAGTGTGGGTTGTCGACGGTGTGTCGCTACAGACTGAAAGTCCTAGCATGGTCAATTGTTAGTTGTATACGACTCTTTGTGGGATAGAGAGCGTGTTGTGGATGTACGTATGTGTGGTTTTGCATTCATTCCATTTACATGCATACTGGCGACTTGGTCTCCCTTGTAGTTGAGAGGATCGTCAGTCATCCTGCCTCCGCGGTTACTCATTGTAGTAGTAGCTGGTGTGAGGGAAGTACATCTGTTGTGCCGCACTCGACCACTATTGATGGTGGTAGTTGGAGTTGCGTGCAGGTTGTCCTGGGTGTGTAACACTCGACCACTCATGGGTAGTGACAGTCAGAATGGTCAGCAGCAGAGACCCTTGTTGTGTAGCTTATAGCTACTTATTCATACTGTCACTCGGCCACTCGAGAGTAGTGGTTGTTGTTGAGTTAGGACAGTTGTCATGTCGTGCCACCTAGGCCACACTGGGGTCGTGGTAGCGAGTGGGGTGCACAGGCATGACTATGCATTTGCATTGCCATGTTTGAGGGCATTTGCATATATATACATATACATATATTGATGTATATATATATGTGTGAGTGTGAGCAGTATATATAGATACAATTTATATATATGCTTGTTGTATTGTTACGTTTGTTTGTGCTATGTTTGCTGCATTTGGTTGTACATCATCTTGCATGTTATTTGCATGACCTATACTGTTGTGTGTGAGATACCAGTGTATGAGTTAGACCAGACTGTTGTATGCCTGTGATCAGTATCATGAGGTTGTATATAGTCGATTAGGTTCGTTGATGTTATTGTTTATAGGTTCGTAGGGCAATGTGTTGCTTACATGCTTAGTGTTGTTCTTTCATGTTGTATGTGTTATATTGTGGTATGTGTGTTCAGGTTGTATGAGTGGTATCGTTGCAGATCTTCAGGTATGTCAGCACCTCACGTTGTTCAGTTTATTAGTTGGTATATGCATTCGTTATATTATACTGGAAGTTATCTGTTGTATCTTTAAACTATATATTGTTGTTCTCCATATGATATATGTTGATCATGCACTTTCGTTCATATTACCGCTGAGTTTTATACTCACCACCACAGACCCTGGGTTTTCTTGTCGCCCAGATAACAGGTAGAAGTTTCCCTTGAGTGCTCAGAGCTCCGTCAACTGATCCCATCTCACACTGAGTGTATGGATGTTATTCCAAACTGTTGTATATTTTGGGTTGTTTGATTTGAGATTTTATTTCCTATTTGTTCCACTGCTATTTTTGGATTATAGTTTGTGTATGTGATTTGTTGTATTTGACTTTTATTATGCTTTTGGGTTAGATGTTGGATTCGAGTATATTTTGTTATTATGTTAGAGTCGCACTGCATGTATCTATGTCTTTGTATTTTACATTGCTATGTCAGTGTTATTTTATTACGATATATGGTCTGTGGGTGTTAGCGGCTATGTGGGCCTTGTATCGGTGTTTATGTTACATTGTCACTAGAGGGTACCGTCTGGTCGACGGACATGTATACCCTCGGGGCATGACATTACCTCCTTTCCCCCTTCACCGACACGATCAGATTACACCTATTGATGCTGCTCACGGCAGCAAAGCTATTGGTGACAGTAACGATGGTAGATCACAATGACAGAGGCAGCTAGATGTGAAGCGTAGAGTAGTTGTGATGGGAATGGCAATCGTCGATTGGAAGAATGGTGGCAACACAAGCAAGGAAGAGATCGTCAATGCTCTCTGCTATCCAGATCAGTGGAGCACAGCATGGAGGTGATGGTACACGGTGACTCATAGCAAAGGAAGAGGCTCGATGGTAGATCTGAGTTGTGACTATTGGGATGTATACTGAAAAGTCTATCTTTTGTATGAACATCTTTATTTTGAAATAAGAATCACATGATCATTGTTTGCATATTTGTGATTATGCATCTTTATCTAATACATTACATTGTAGATAACATGGTGTGTAGTGTCACACAAGATCGTTATGGCTCACTCCTTGTAGAGTATAAGTAAAGACTCACAACCTAGATGACTTTGGACAAACCATTGGTATGGTTGTAGTGTGATTTGATATTGGTTTGTCTTGACTATAGAATCACATTAGTACACTTTGTGTGTATTGAGCAGGACCGACTTAGAGGTGATTCGATTTATTGCTGACTACATAATCGAATCGGACCTCGGATATTATATATTGTACATGCTCTTAATCCCAATATAATAATGAACACATATACTTAGTATTCATTTTTTGATTTACCAAGTAGATTTATAGATTAAATCTATAGGCTCGGTAAGTTGGAAAATGATATTATTTATATGGTGTGCCGTTGATTATAGGAGGAAACCGTATCCTATATATTAGGATGATGATGTCCCCTTGAGGAGCTCATAAGGTTCATCATGTAAACCCTGCAGGTGGACTTGGTCCGGCATGATAATAAGGTTGAGTGGTACTACTCATGGAGTTAGATGTTGATTAATTTAATTATCAGATTAATTAATCGTCAGCCGGACATTCGAGATCTTAAACACGGAGAGATAAATGTACAAATAATATATGGAGCCCATAATAATTTATGGGGGTTGGTGAGATAGATCAATGATAATCTTCTAGTGGATTGGATTATTATTAATGGATCGGACTTTATGTGGGCTTGATCCATTGGGTGGCCAAGATCCAACTCCTCCTCATGGTCCCTATTGTAGCCTATTAAAACCTCATGAAGCCTAGATCCAATGGATGAAAACAAAACTCTAGATCTAACAGTAGAGATTAAATCTCTAGATCTGACGGTTGAGATTAAATCTCTAGATCCGACGGTTGAGATTAAATCCCTAGAACCAATGGTGGAGATTAAAACAAGGCTTATCCCTAACTCTATAAAAGGAGGCAAGGGGGTGGGCGGCAAGATTAATTAGAAGAGAGAAAGGTTAGGGTTTTGTTTCTTAAGGCTTGGGCGGCAAGAAACAAAAGGAGGTTAGGGTTTTGGAGAAGGGCTTGGGCGGCCACAAATAAGGAAGGTGTTCTTCTTCCTTAAGAGTTGCGGCACCCCTCCTTCTTCTCTTGACCTTGGCCGGCGCCCAACCTAGACTCCCTCTTCTCCTTGGCCGGTGAAAAAAAGTCTAGGGTCTCTTCCCTAAGAGTTTTAGCTGGCGTTCACTTCTTTTTGTTCTTCTTCTTGGGGCCTTGGAGCTTGGTGGTTAGTTGAAAGAAGGAGAAGTGTTTTATTTCTATACTTCTTCTTGTTCGGAGCGAGCAAAGAAGGAAGATTGGTGATCTAGGAGCTTCGACTTTTGGAAGATCGTCGCCCACACGACGTCCAAAAGGAGGAAGGACATACAATAGAAGATCGAGAGGTATAACGCTTGTCTATTTTCATTTGTAACATGTCTATAATTGTTTTTCAATCATATACATGTTGTGTATTATATTTTTATGGTTAAATATACTTGGACCTCGAATACAAGCACAAAAGCCGGCGATCCGTACATCGTCTATTCCGCGGCTAATCGTAGAATAGAGGTTGGTTGCTTAAACAACAAATTTGTTCAAGTGACCACTCTAATCAAATAGCACGCCAATGAAATGGTAGCTTGGGTAATCCCTCTTGTCAAGGATAAATTTTTTTATCCGGGGACGTAGAAGGGATCACCATGAACAAGCGACCGAGTTGAAGTGGGAAGCGAAGTTTCCTACCTTCAAGTGGTATCAGAGCCACGGTTTCTGGCTTTGTGTGTTTAAGATTCAGATACTTTTATGCACTTTTCATATACTATATGTGTCGGATAATAGTAGGATGTGCATAGATTAACTTTTTAGTTGCAGGCATAGGATCCAACTATTATGGCCATATGTGTGTATGTGATTGTATGTGTGTAATTGTATATTTTGTTGAATCCTCAGGGTTGACGAGGCTAGTATTTAATTTTTATAATTAGATACGATATTTTTTAACCACTCCTTTTATTTTAGTTTAGTTTCCATCTAGATTTCATGTACACTCTCTCGTGGAGTATAGGATCGATGGATGTAAATTAAAATAGTTTTTCTCGGCTCGGATCTCCGGATGGCTTGTACATGGCGTAGGGAGGAGCGGACGAGATGGCGATACGACGGGAGACATATTGAAGACAAAAGTCATAATAGTTGAAAAATATTTATTTTTCATATTTATTGCTTATTGTTTGATATGCATGTTGTAGGCTAGAAAATTCCTCAATTTTCAAATTACTAAGTGGGAGAGGGATATTTTTATAAATTCCCACGACCTCCATTACGATTTGACATGTGATGAAACAAACTTGCGTGTCGGCTCTGAGTGCCTTCCTCCCCATCAGATGAGTTTGTTTACGGATCACAAGGTCGAATATGGTTATAGAAAATTATTAAGGAGCGTGTGTACTTCTCCATCGGAAGTCACATAACCCAAATAATTACCTTGAGTACCGAGTAATGGTGAACACTTAGATACAAATATAAGTATCCTCCCAATCGAGTCACTGCTTTTATTTGTAGAGGCTAACTATTAATTTTACTTGTCAAAAAGTTAGGTTGACAAGATAGTAAAATTGATGGGTAAAACCACCTCTTACAAATGTAGAATTCGTATACGTCCACACTATCGTGGCATACGATATTCTCAGTGTTTTGAGGTGTTGGTTGATTTTAAAATTTTATTGTATGAGGAATCAATAATTTTTTGAAATCTAATATTTTGATCTATGTGATCTTTAGGTTTTCTTTCAAAATGACTTTCAACTCGCTTACTGTGATACTGAAAGAAAATAAACTTACTGGACCCAACTATGTTGATTGGAAGAGGAATCTTGACATTGTCTTGACTGCTGAGGAATACAAATATGTACTCCTCGAAGAGTGCCCTCCTCAGCCTGCGGATGATTCTAGGGAAAAGGAGAAGGAGAGTTATAAGAAGTGGATTGAGGCCGATGAGATGGCACGGTGTTACATTTTGACATCTATGTCAAATGAACTGCAACATCAGCATCAAGCCATGCCCACTACTTATGACATGATGCTCAATCTCAAAGAGATTTTCGGATACCAGAATCGGGCTGCTAGGCAGGAAGCCATGAGGAACTTGATGACGACCACCATGATCGAGGGAACACCCGTGAGAGATCATGTTCTCAAGATGATGGCTCATTTGAATGAGCTGGAAGTCCTAGGAGCTGAGATCGATGGGGAAACCCTGGTCGATATCATTCTCCAGTCTCTACCTAGGAGTTTTGAGCAGTTTCACCTAAACTACAACATGAACAAGAGGTTGTATTCGTTGGCAGAACTTCTGATAGAACTCTAGGCGGCAGAGGGGCTATTTCGTCAGAGTGCTCAGGCGCAAGCAATGGTTGCCCAAAAGGTTTCTACTTCTAAGCCGAAAGGAAAGAAGAAGAAGAAACAAGCTGGGGCAAAGGCGGTGGGAGGAACTCAGGGAGGAGTGAAGAAGCGGAAAGGCAAGTGCTTCACTCAGGCTAGACACTGGAAGAAGGACTGCCCCAACCGCAAGCAGAACAAAGGTATATCTTTTTGTCTAGTCGTTGAAACATGTTTAACGGTGTTATCTACCAGCACCTTGTGTGTAGATACGGGAGCCACTGATCATGTTTGCAATACTTTGTAGGGGTTTCAGGAAACCAGACGACTGGTTGAAGGGGAGATTACCATATACTTGGGCGATGCCACGAAGGTGGCGGCTGTTGCAGTTGGAGATGTTTATTTATCTTTTGAGAAAAATAAAGTTTTGGTTCCTAAGAATTGCCTTTATGTACCTTTATTTAGAAAGAATTTAATTTCGATTTCTAAATTATTTATGGATGAATATTCTATTTCTTTTAATAACAGAGTTGTTATAAAAAGGAATAGGGAGATTATCTGTTCTGGTGCATTGATAGGAAATTTGTATACACTTGAACCAAAAGCTCCCACGATGCAAATAGAAGTTAATAACTCATCTTCTAATTCCAATAAGAGAAAAGAACCTTCGAAGATGAACCAAACATATCTTTGGCATCTAAGACTTGGTCATATTAACCTAAGTAGAATTCAAAGGTTGATAGTTGATGGACCTTTGAGTTCATTAGTGGTGGAAGATTTCCCAACCTGCGAATTTTGCTTGGAAGGAAAAATGACCAAGAGGCCTTTTAAGGCCAAGGGATATAGAGCCAAAGATGTGTTGGAATTGGTTCATTCTGATTTGTGTGGTCCTATGTCTATCCAGGCTAGAGGTGGTTTTGAATATTTTGTCTCCTTCATAGACGATTATTCAAGATATGAATACATTTACTTGATGCGCCGCAAGTCTGAATGCTTTGACAAGTTCAAAGAATTCAAGACTGATGTGGAGAAACATCAAGGTAAAAGTATCAAGACACTACGATCTGATCATGGTGGTGAGTACCTCTTGGGAGAGTTTAGGAATTACTTATCAGAGGCTGAGATTCAATCCCAATTGTCTACACCTGGGACACCCCAGCAGAATGGTGTAGCAGAGCGAAGGAATAAGACTCTTATGGAGATGGTTAGATCGATGATAAGTTATTATGAGTTGCCAGATTCGTTCTGGGGATATGCTCTAGATACGACAGTGTATATTCTGAATTTGGTCCCATCTAAATCAGTGCCTTCTACTCCCACAGAATTGTGGATCAGGCGAAAGCCTAGTCTATGACATATTCGGATTTGGGGGAGCCCAGCACCTGTGCTGATGGCAGATGCTGGTAAGTTAGAACCTCGTACAGAAGTATGCATGTTCGTTGGCTATCCTAGAGGAACGAAAGGTGGTTTGTTTTATAGTCCTAGAGATAAGAGGGTGATCGTTAGCACGAACGCCAGATTTCTAGAGGAAGACTATGTAATGGACCACAAGCCCATGAGTAAGATTGTTCTGGAGGAATTAAAAGGGGAAATCACTTCTTCAGTACCACCGGTACAATAGGATATACCACAAGTCACTGCACTGCGTGTCATAGAGGATACACAGGTGATACCTTATTGTAGTGGGAGGGTTGTGAGATAGCCTAATAGATTCATGTTCTTGGGAGAATCTTCTGATTTGGTCCCTGGCGAACATGAACCTGATCCCTGGACATATGACGAGACAATCCAAGATAAAGATGTGGTATCTTGGCAAAGTGCAATGAATACTGAGATTGAATCTATGGATTCAAAACAGGTCTGGGAGCTAGTAGAACCACCCGATGGTGTAAAAATCATTGGTTGCAAGTGGATCTACAAAAGAAAGAGAGGAATAGATGGGAAGGTTGAGACATTCAAAGCAAGGCTTGTTGTGAAAGGGTATACTCAGAAAGAGGGTATCGATTATGAGGAGACTTTTTCACCGGTAGCTATGCTTAAGTCTATCCGGATTCTCTTATGTATTGCTGCTCATATGGATTATGAGGTATGGAAGATGGATGTCAAGACAGCTTTCCTTAATGGAAGTCTTGAGGAAAACATCTATATGAAGCAACCAGAGAGATTCATTGCAAAGGGCAAAGTGCATCTTGTGTGTAAGCTTAATCGGTCCATTTATGGGTTAAAGCAAGCTTTGAGGTCTTGGAACATCCGCTTTGATGAGGTAATCCAGTCTTATGGATTTATTCAAAGTCCTGATGAGTCTTGTGAATACAAGAGATGTGACTAAAACGTAGTGATATTTCTTGTACTATACGTAGATGAAATTTTGCTAATTGGGCACAATATCAAGGTGTTATCGGACATAAGGGTATGGTTATCCAAACAGTTTGATATGAAGGACTTGGGAGAAGTGGGACACATCCTTGGGATCAAGGTTATAAGGATCGCATAGAAAAGGATGTTGTGCTTATCTCAAGCTTCATACATAGACACCATAATGGATCGTTTTAGCATGCAAAACTCCAAGAAAGGTTTTCTACCTTTCAGACATGGAGTTCCTTTGTCTAAGGAGATGTATCCTAGAACATCTAAGGAGATAGAGGAGATGAAGGCGGTTCCTTATGCTTCGGCAGTAGGAAGCCTCATGTATGCGATGCTATGTACGAGACCAGATATCTGCTTTGCCGTGGGCATGGTCAGCAGATATCAGAGTAATCCAGAATAGGGACATTGGACTACGGTAAAGCATATATTGAAGTACCTGAGAAGGACTAGAGATTATATGCTAGTTTACCAGGCACACCAATTACTCCCTGTGGGTTACACAAATTCTGACTTCCAATCAGATAGGGATAACAGTAAGTCTACCTCAGGTTTTGTGTTTACTTTGGGAGGTGGAGCCATTGTATGGAGGAGTGTCAAGCAGAAATGCGTGGCGGACTCCACCATGGAAGCTGAGTATGTGGCGGCCTTTCAGGCGGCCAAAGAAGCTGTGTGGCTCAGGAACTTCTTGATGGACTTGGATGTGATTCCTAGTTTGCCTAGAACTATCACAATTTATTGTGATAATAGTGGTGCAGTTGCAAACTCGAAGGAACCACGAGCCCATAAGGCAAGTAAACACATAGAGCGCAAGTACCACCTGATACGAGAAATCATAAAGAGAGGAGAAGTTGCTGTGGCCAAGATTGCATCGGAGGATAACCTGACAGATCCTTTCACTAAGGCCCTTCCGGTGAGAGCTTTTGATAGGCATGTGGAGGGAATGAGGATCAGATGTATGTGACAATAAGACAACATAGTATTTTAGTATAAGTGGGAGATTGTTGGGATGTATACTGAAAAGTCTATCTTTTGTATGAACATCTTTATTTTGAAATAAGAATCACATGATCATTGTTTGCATATTTGTGATTATGCATACTGTTTAATACATTACATTGTAGATAACATGGTGTGTAGTGTCACATGGTAGATCATGTTATCAGCTCCTTGTAGAGTATAAGTAAAGGCTCACAACCTAGATGGCTTTGGACAAACCATTGGTATGGTTGTAGTGTGATTTGGTATTGGTTTGTCTTGACCATAGAATCACATTAGTACACTTTGTGTGTATTGAGCAGGACCGACTTAGAGGTGATTCGATTTTTTGCTAACTACATAATCGAATCGGATGTCAGATATTATATTGTACATGATCTTAATCCCGATATAATAATGGGCACATATACTTATTATTCATTTCTTTGATTTACCAATTGACGAGATTTATAGATTAAATTGATAGGCTCGGTAAGTTGGGTAATGATATTATTTATATGATGTGTCGTTGATTATAGAAGGAACCGTGTCCTATATATTAGGATTATGATGTCCCCTTGAGGAGCTCATAAGGTTCATCATGTAAACCCTGCAGGTGGACTTGGTCCGACATGATGATAAGGTTGAGTGGTACTACTCATGGAGTTAGATGTTGATTAATTAATTGTCGAAATTAATTAATCAATGGACATTCGAGATCTTAAACACGGGAAGATAAATGTACAAATAATATATGGAGCCCATAATAACTTATGGGGGTTGGTGAGGTAGATCAATGATAATCCTCTAGTGGATTGGATTATCATTAATGGATCGGACTTTATGTGAGTTTGATCCATTGGGTGACCAAGATCCAACTCCTCCTCATGGTCCCTATTGTATCCTATTAAAACCTCATGAAGCCTAGATCCAATGGATTAAAACAAAACTCTATATCCAACGGTAGAGATTAAATCTCTAGATCCGACGGCTGAGATTAAATCTCTAGATCCGACGGTTGAGATTAAATTCCTAGAACCAATGGTGGAGATTAAAATAAGGCTTATCCCTAACTCTATAAAAGGAGGCAAGGGGGTGGGCGGCAAGATGAATTAGAAGAGAGAAAGGTTAGGGTTTTTTCTTAAGGCTTGGGCGTAAGAAACAAAAGGAGGCTAGGGTTGGAGAAGGGCTTGGCACAAATAAGGAAGGTGTTCTTCTTCCTTAAGAGTTGTCGGTGCCCCTCCTTCTTCTCTTGACTTTGGCCGGTGCCCAACCTAGACTCCCTCTTCTCCTTGGCCGGTGAAAAAAATTCTAGGGTCTCTTCCCTTAGAGTTTTGGCCGGCGTTCACTTCTCTTTGTTCTTCTTCTTGGCCGGCGGCAAGCACCAAGCTTGGAGCTTGGTGGGTGGTTGAAAGAAGGAGAAGTGTTTTGTTTCTATACTTCCTCTTGTTTTGAGCGAGCAAGGAAGGAAGATTGGTGATCTAAGAGCTTCGACTTTTGGAAGATCGTCGCCCACACGACATCCAAAAGGAGGAAGGACATACAATAGAAGATCGAGAGGTATAACGCTTGTCTATTTTCATTTGTAACATGTCTATAATTATTTTCAATCATATACATGTTGTATATTCTGTTTTTATGGTTAAATATACTTGGACCCGAATACAAGCACAAAAGCCTAATCCGTACATATCTATTCCGCGGCTAATCGTAGAATAGAGGTTGGTTGCTTGAACAACAAGTTTGTTCAAGTGACCACTCTAATCGAATAGCACGATGATAAAACGGTAGCTTGGGTAATCCCTCTTGTCAAAAATAAATTTTTTTATCTGGGGACATAGAAGGGATCGCCATGAACAAGCGACTGAGTTGAAGTGGGAAGCGAAGTTTCCTACCTTCAGTGATGGCGCTGAAAGAACGCTAATGAGAATGACGCTGTAGAGATTGATGGTAAAGTCGAGATCCTCCATCCTTGTGCGACAAACACCTAAAGCAATGGCCAATTGAGCTCGTGGTGGCTGCAGGTGAAGATCTCTGGTGTGGGCGGCGATGGAGTGCTCCGACGGCATTGGAGAGCCTTGGCGGCGATGAGTGGGAGATCGATGAAGAGAAGAAGAAAGCGCAATCGGGATTTGAGGGAGAAAGAGGAATCGGGTAAAAATGGGATGGAATCAAAATCGCAGCTATGGAGAATGGGAATAGGGATTTAAAGGCCGACCCAATTGGTTGAGCTAGCCTAAGTTTAACTTAAAGCTAACCTAGGTTAACCCAATCACCCATTTAAAGCATAACAAATTTCGTAAGTACATTACTATTATTCTTTAAGTCAATTTCTTCATTAACAAGAGGTATTTTATTTTTCAGTATCTTACATTCTCCCTCACTAATAAAAATTTAGTCCCAAATTTTCTACTCAAGTACAATGAGTAAGCAATACCACACTACTCGACTCAAGTACCTAGAGAAAAATCACACACCTCAAGTAACTAAGTGAGGGTACTAATAGCCTCTAAAATCTATCACACATGCTTTTAATAGCCCTTCTAAGTATGAACAGTACCTTCATATTGACCATCTATCAAAAGGTAAATAATCATACCAAAGTGGAGCTCTAAATTCATGGCTTGTCGGAGATTTTACTAGAATTGTAAGGTGAATCATGAATCAATATCGGAAATGATACTCAAGGATACTCCATGAAACTGGAAGTCTCCTAGCAGTATAAATCTATTAAGAGACCCAACAAATTCATCTTACGGATCGAAAGAAAATGAGCGGACTTGGTTAGTCGATCATTGATTATACAAATCGCATCAAGTCCTTTCCGAATTCTAGATAATCTCCCAACACAGTCCATCGTACTAGGCTACCACTTCCATCTCGGTACATAACCCTGCTGGTCACTAATATTCTGTCTTTACTCGTTGACACACTAAACACCAAGCTACGAAATCAACCATGTCATACATGTTGTTCCACCAACAAGAACATTTTAAACCTCGATACATTCGAGTACCAACCGAATGTATCACCAATTCCAAATGATGAGTCTCCTGGAACAACTCTTCTTAAATCTAATACAACTCTGAAACCCACTATCCTCCTCAGAGATGGAGAATTACTTTCTCATAAGAGAAATCAATCTACTGTCCAAAATCCACTCTACCACACAGAACTGGAAGTGACTGAAAGACTATAGTGACTAATCTCCCTTGTTGCATCGGTCCGTGTTCTAGCAACTCTATAGTAGCTACCCAGTAACTAGCCAAAACTTCATGAGAACTCCTGCTCCATGCATCTACAAAAACAGATAATAAATGCTAAATCCACGTCATGTATATGACAACTTATCTCGTAGTTTCTCAGCTGGCGTATGCATAAGATATATCTCATTCAACTGCATCGGAATAGCTCAAATCCCTGAAATGATGCATTTGTGTACAATACCCTTCCATCCACACCGGAAGGACTAATTAACACTTGTGCAAAAGTCAGCTGTCGTTTGAGCCCTGAAAACTAGTTTCACAAGCTTCTTACCAAGTGAATTTCATCCTCTTCTTGGTCAAACGAGTCAGTAGTATAGTAATGCTAAAAACATCCTACCCACATATGCGATAATAAACAAATCAATCCAGTGAAACCACAACTTCTCTTAAGATTGTGAATATATCCAAAAATATCATCTAAGAAGAACACCACAAACTGATCCAATCACTTCTAGAATACTCGATTCCTTAAGTCCACGAACGACTAAATCCTCAATAAGTCTAACAATATTATCAAAAGCTCATAAAATTCATATCAAGTACGAAATGTCGTCTTCTACACACCTGCATCCTTTTTACTCTAAGATGATGATATCCCAATCATAAACCAATCCTAGAGTACGAAATGTCCTTTAGCTGATCTAAACAAACCATCTATCCACAATGAAGGATATTCATTCTTAACAACTATCATTCCATCATCGATAATCGATGCATAACCTCAAAGTTTTGTCTCTCTTTAACAAAGTGTTCTGGATCTTCTTAAGAAGAAACACTAGGACAGATAAATCTCCCATCCAATACCTCCTATAATCACAACTTATATACTTCCAATTCCCATAGTGTTTAGCAACATTGATACTAATAAAATTATCTCCCGGTATGAGGTCTTCAATATCGAAACTATTCCCGATATCACTCCGATCGCATACTCCACTTGCCTATGCAGTGGCAAGCCTAGGAGTTCATCCGAAACTACATCCGAATACTCTCAGATTATATGCATATTCAAGAGACATATTATACCATTATTTCAATAATTTAACTATCAGTAAGGGTATGTCTATGGTAAAGGTATGTCTAACAAAGTTTAAGGACATCCCTTGACTTCTTGGTTGTTGGTCAACATCTCACATGATGGTAAAGATACCACCAACCCACAAAGTCGATGTATAGGAACTCTCATAATCCCATCCAAAATCACTCTAAACTTAACAAATGTGAAATACTCGTAATAATCAGTATATAAACTGAGATAATATTCTAAATAACTGATCTATCAACCCGTTGTCTCCTCTCAGGTAATCACGTAAATCTATCTAACTTCTGTACTTGGCAGCTGGGTTCTTGTAGGTACAAAAGACTGCCATGGAGGACCTGAAATCCACTACTGAAATTGTGATACAAATCATAACAACTGTAATGAAGGTGGCAACCACTGTTGTGCTGGTACAAAGTACACTGTAAAGTACTGAATAACTGCCAACATCGTAGCATGCTCTAACTCTGCAAATGGTATAGTTGCGACTGAGAAGATAACAATCATTGTTATCTGGAAGTTTGAGTCTTCTGAGATGTCTTCTATTGATGCTATTGAGTGAATCGCTTATCCCGGATGGAAGTATCAAGGAACTCCAACTTTGTTTGAGGTGGTTGATCGCTACTGGTGTGATAACCCAATCTTCTATGATGATCTCTGCTTTTGAGGTTGTGGATCGTCCTCTAGAAGGCAACATCAATGGTCTCCAAAGTACACTCTCTCCTCATAGGTACTATCTGCTTATAAAAGAGGCAGATGATCTGATCCAACTGGATAATCTGACTCTGTGGGTCTTTGTGTTCGCACTACACACACATCATCCCTTGAGCCTTTCTTGATTTGGTGATAAGCATGAGAAGATTTTGATGATCTACAATTGGTCTTCTATGATCGGAAAGTAGCTCATGACTCATGACTCCGATCTTTCTCCTTTTTGTCTAACATTTGGAAACTTCTGATTCCAATAATTTGACTTACAATGTCTGCTTATTGATCTCCAACTCTTAAAACACTTACTACAAAGTTATTTCCATACACATATCTTGGTCTAATGCCTTCCAGTAGGATCTAATAGAAGATCCAAACATCCTAATCCGAATGTAAGCCAATAAACCGTGGGTGGCTTAAGACATCCATTCACATTCTTGAGCTATTAGGTGAGTATAAACTCTGCAAGTCTAACGAATCTACATGGTACTCCCATTACCTAACAATCATCTTACTTGCAGCTCAAGAATTCCCTGATAATGAGTTAAAGAAAATGACGTGAGGAAATACTCTCTCACAACATCACTAAACTGTGACCAAGTGATATACTATTCCCCGAAGGTTATTTCCTGCATCTTCCACGTACCGGTTTGATCCTAATGGTATGCAACTAACTCAACTTTCTCTGCATCACATGGGTTAAGTACTCAAAAGTGCCTCAAAGTTATAAAACGGACTCTCAAGGATAGACATCCCTATAAAACAGTAACTAATCCTCCACACCGCATCAACAATAGTAAACACACCTTGCCCATTACCCCACGGGTAATGATCTGACTAACATAGTTAGTGAGAATCCCTAAGACTGTAATATTTGATCTCTATAAGAAAATGTGACGACCTGAACCTGCTTTCCAACTCGGTATCAGTCAGCTCACCAAGGTAATTTCACCTCTTCGAAAGCAGGTACATATCTAATAGACTCAACATATTATTACTGTGGTCAACCCAAACCACGACTACAAATAATGATTGACACACTACATGTCATTCCCTATTATAAACAACTAAATGCATAGCCAAACAGAAGGATATGTGATAACAATTATCATACCTTAAACCTTATAGCTCGGAGATGTCCCGCTACAACTAGATCCCAAAACTCACAAAGTCAAAATTGGGTAATACAAAACTCGATGTTTGAATGAAATAAATCTGAAAGTGGACTTCACAACCTAGGGCTCTGATACCAATAAATTTGTTGTTGGTGTAATCGGCCCAGGTCACGATTGACCGGACTCGAGTTTGACTCGAGTGATGTTTTGATGTTTGACAAAGTGAGTTGACATTGATGTTTGACATTAATGTCTGTTGAAGTTTTGGGGAGATTGTTTATACAATCAACCCGGGTTAGGTTTAACCGGACTCGAGTTTGACTCGAGGGAGACTTTGATGGTTGACTGGAGTTGACCATGTCATGGAAAGTCCAAGTCTTGAGTACTTGGCATGTAAAGTCCAAGCATGGGTCTTGGCAAGGAAAAGTCCAAGCATGTGTCTTGGCATGGAAAGTCCAACATGGGTTGGCAAGGGAAAGTCCAAGCTTGAGTCTTGGCATTTGAGAAGTCCAAGGGGTTTGATATTGGCGGTGTAAAGTCCAAGCGGAAGTCTTGGCAAAGATAAGTCCAATGGTTGGCGTCAGAAGTCCAAGCGGAGTCTTGGCTGCGTAAGTCCAATGTGCCTTGGTGGTGTAGACACCGTTAGCATGACATAGCCAATGGAAGCATCTGAAGGCTAGCGCGATGGATGAACAAGTCATGGATGACTTGGAGGGATCCGAGAGGCGTGAGACTGATGGAGGTGGCTAGAAGGCTTATGTCTAGGCTAAGGGTGGTCTAGCAAGTATGGGGGAACCATACTTGGGCTAAAACCTCATGTTTGAGGTGTGCCAGTCGACTGGTGCCATATGACAGTCGACTAGTAAGAGTCAACTAGGGTTTGATGGATGTGTCAATGATCATTGCGAGCTTGGAAGTCGACTAATTGGACGAGCAGTCGACTGATCTTGTGATCAGTCGATTGATGCTCGAGTTTTGGGGAACAGAATGGAGTTTCACTCGACTGTTGCGGTCAGAAGTCGAGTGATGGCTTGAACAGTCAACTGATGGTCATGATTAGTCGATGTGATTTTTCTAGCGTGGATTACACCGTTGTCTCACAACAACAGTGTGATCAGTCGACTGATCGACTTTTTCTAGTCTAGGCAGAAGATATAAATGGAGCTCGTGGAGGAGAAAAAGCCATCCGGTTCTTGAGATCTTTTGGGGTGATTTGTTGCTGCAAATCAGGTCTCTAAGTGCAAGTCAAGCAACCAAGAATTCAAGCAATTAAAAGCAAGTGTTGTAAAGTTTTTCTTTACTTGTCTTTCGTATTTGCATTGTATATTGCTTGTATTTTATTCTTGCTGTTGTAAGATCATTTGTACGAGGTTTCTCCACCTCCGACTTGTGTCTAGAAGGAGTTATTGTGATTAGTAGTGTATGTTTGCATTGCTAGGGCTTTTAGAGCCCGATCCATGAAGTAGGAACCGTTCAGTTTCGAACTACGTTACATCTCGTGTCTATCGTGTTGTGTTTGTTCTTGTTGTATTTTATTGTATATTCCGCTGCGTACTAACAAGATTGTAGACAAGCAAACGCGAACGAATTCCATCGTACGAGCACATCGCTATTCACCCCCTCTAGCGTTCCAACGATCTCCTACAAGTGTTATTAGAGCCTGGGGCTCTTCTACGGACTAACCGCCGAGAGCTAAAGAAGCTAGAGGGAAGATGGAATTCCAAGACAAGCTTGGATGGGACATCAACACTCCACCACCATATGACCGAGAAGATTTTTCAGCGTGGAGAGCAAGAATGGAGACATTCTTGATGATGGATATAGAGGATTGGTTCATCCTTGTAGAAGGCTTTGAACCCCCTCGGGATAAGAAGGGAAACATCTTGAAGTTGAAGAAGTGGACACAAGAGCAACGTCTCAAGTTCAAGACCGAAGTTAAGGTAACAAAGCTTTTAGTGTTGGGTTTCTGGCACTGCGGCGAGTGTGTATTCGAACATGTTTCGTAAACATGTTCGCAGCGGAATAAATAAAAAGCAATAAATCTAATTTATTACACCACACACACCACACACATGTATAGTACAACATGTGTAGACATAATCGTAGTTTCAAATTTTGCAATAAAAGGAAATTTATTCTACGTATACCTGACGTATCACGTGTAGCGGGAAAGACATCAACCGGAGCGACCCTCGCTAGAATCGCCTCTATCCGTATCCACGCCGAGTATCTTCGGGATGACTTCACAAAGTCAGGAGCCTTGTCTTCGTACGAGTCACTAGCCTCGTGTCGAAGATGATGTGATCGAGAGAAGATCACAATCTGAATCAAAATTCGGATTCAAAATGAGTCCTCAAAAACTCGCTTCTCCGGAGAGGTATTCGCCTATCGTTTGACGAATCCTTCGTCCTCCACCTATGAGGATTACCAGAGATCGAATCACCGATAAGGAAGCTGCTGTCGGAGCTCCAAACGTCATCCAAATGACGCTCCAACACGAAGTAGACAAGCTGACAAGAAAACTAAACAGCTTTGGTGGAGGATTAGCGCCGGCCAAATAAGAAAGCTAGATGCTCACCTTGTCGCCGGATCCAAGGAAGATCACCGGAGGGTCACCGGCTGAAGCTTGACGCGCAACAACTTGGACGATGACACAAGAGGTGGGCTAGCTAGGGTTTGGGCGCTGACGACAAGAGGAGAAGAGGGAGGGGGCGACAACTTTGGATTAGGGCTCTCATTAAACCCTTGAGCCATATTTTATAGAGAACAAATTTCCTAATGGTTATTGATTCATAACCAAAATCCGTTAACCCGCTCCATTAATTTAAGTTAAAATAAACCAAACCGATTTGGTCTATTTTAAGTTAAAACGAACCGAATCAACTTTGCTTCATTCATTTAAAACAAACTAAACCCCTTTGGTTTATTCTCCACCATTGGATTAGAACCAAACCAATTTGTTTCATCCATCATGTCTTCATAAGACACGACCCATCCACGCTTCCATTACGACTGAAACGATTTCATGCTCGCTCCTTGTTTGGTCCAACCAAACCTAGTTTCTCTCGGTCTGAGAATCTCATTCTCAAGCTCGTTTTAAATCCTTCGGATTACGCTCGTTGTGTATGTGACCAAATAGGTTCTCGGTTTATGTTGGCCGTCTATAATTAACCATTAATTATAGAACGATCATGAGTGACACCTTGTAGTACATCATGATCCCCAATTAACCGAAAAGATCAACAGTTGATCCAGAACTATTTCTAAAACCCTTCAGCAGCTACAATGAATCGTGCCCCATTCCTTTCACTCATCTTATACCCACTTGGTTCAGGACATGGTCTATAGTGTCAGTCCCCACTAGGTTGACTACATCACACCTTGCCCAAGTATCATTTCCTCGTCCTACGGATTCTAGTTACTGCACATGTATCCAAGAGTACCTTACTCTAAACATGTAATGCTTTGGCCAAAGACTTTAGTAACAATCCGACGAGAGGCCATGAGTATACATCTCCTTGCAAGGAGTGGTGAATCCTTTATAGGCTATTCAAACACCTTCGATCACTTCAACTTATGCCCAATCATCCCGGGTCCACATCTCCTCAGAGATGCTTGCTTAAGATGTCAAAGCATAAGTCTTCATGACCAAGATGACTTGAATACCACAAGTCAAAGGAACATCGCACTTAAGCTGCAGTAAGAACTTCATTGACATATCCATATATGCAGAGAACCATATAAAGTCTTACGGCTGATCACTCCAATGAACTAGTTACCATAACTAGCATCCACGATTAACTCCGGACATCACAATGTCTCCAACTAGTGAGAATCAGCTGCTTGGATACACCAAGGAGTATACTCGTGCTAGTCTCGACAGAATTGATGTTGTCCAAATCCATCAATTCATCGACTAGGGATAATTCTGATACATCACAATTACACATGTAGAGATACTCACTAGTTGTGATCCAATCACAAATTCTCTCATGCTGTGAATCGTATCGTGGACATTTAGTAAATGAGTTTAAGATCTAATCAAATATATGAAAACATGTATACTCAAATAGTGAATCTTCATTTATCATATAAATAGTTCAAACATAAGGCGATTGCCTTAGGACATCTCTCATATATTACTAACAAACTCCCACTTGGCCTAATGCCAATCGCTACGGTATCCAATACCATAAGCTCTAACATGACCCTCAAACTTACTTTGAGGTAATGCCTTAGTTAAAGGATCCGCTAAGTTCTTTTCAGTGGGGATTTTCTCGATTTGTATTTCCTTCCTACTAATGATCTCTCTGATGAGATGATAGCGGCGAAACACATGTTTGGATCGTTGATGAGACCTTAGCTCTTTCGCGTGTGCAATTGCTCTATTGTTGTCACAGTAGACCGATATTGCTTCAACAATGGCTGGAACCATACCAAGTTCATAAATGAACTTTTTAATCCAAATCGCTTCCTTTGCTGCTTCCGAAGCTACATTGTATTCTGCCTTAGTGGTAGAATTCGCTATAGTGTCTTGTTTGAAACTTTTCCAACTCATTGCACCCCCATTCAAGGTGAACACGTATCCAGACTGAGACATGAAATCATTCTTGTCTGTCTGGAAGCTGGCATCCATATACCCGCGTATCACCATGTCCCCTTCTCCATATATTAGGAACACATCCTTAGTTCTTCTCAAGTACTTAAGGATCGTCTTAACAGCTGCCCAATGATCCATTCTGGATCGGTAGTATCTACTCGTGACACTCAGAGCATACGATACATCGGGCCTCGTACATAACATAGCATACATGATAGATCCTATTGCGGATGCATAGGGAATCTTACTCATGCAAATCCTCTCGTCTTTTGTGCGCGGACACATAGACTTCGAAAGGTGTATCCCATGCCTAATGGGTAGGAAATCTTTCTTGGATTCCGACATGCTAAACCTCTTTAGCACTCGGTCTATATATGTAGGCTGTGAAAGACTAAGCAACCATTTCGATCTATCTCTATAGATCTTAATCCCGAGGATGTAGGTTGCTTCTCCCAGGTCTCTCATGGAGAATGTCTTGGACAACCAAATCTTAACTGACTGTAAGACTGAAACATTGTTTCCTATAAGTAATATGTCATCGACATACAATACTAGGAACACGACTGCACTCCCACTAACCTTCTTGTACACACAAGGTTCGTCTGGATTTTGTGAGAAATCAAACTTTTTGATTGTCTTATCAATACAGATATTCCAGCTCCTGGATGCTTGGTTCAGTCCATATATGGACCGTCGCAATTTGCATACCTTGATTTTGTCAACCGATGTGAAATCCTCAGGCTGTATCATATACACATCCTCGAGCAGGTTTCCATTAAGGAAAGTTGTTTTCACATCCATCTGCCATATCTCATAATCATAATGAGCCGCTATGGCCAGGAGCATCCGAATGGATTTAAGCATAGCAATCGGCGAATAGGTTTCGTCATAATCAACACCTTGCTTTTGACGATATCCTCTCGCCACCAATCTAGCCTTATAGGTAATCACATTACCATCTATGTCAGTTTTCTTCTTGAAAACCCACTTGCACCCTATAGGCTTTATGCCTTCAGGCGGGTCAACCAAGTTCCAAACTTGGTTTTCATATATGGAATCCATTTTCGACTTCATAGCTTCAAGCCACTTATCCCTTTCTGAACTTTTCAGAACTTCTTCATAACTGGTAGGCTCCTCTCAGGAATATTGTGTGTTCTACCAGATCTACGAAGATGTGTTGTCATAATAGGTCTAGTCGATGGCTCATCACTATAAGTTATTGGCTGTTGTGCTTCACCAGGTATCTCATCAATGTCTATTTGAGTCTCTCGAGCCTCCTCAAGCTCGACGACATTCCCACAATTTTCTTGCAAGAGAAACTCTTTCTCTAGAAACACAGCATGCCTTGAAACAAACACCTTTTGTTCCACAGGATGATAGAATTGGTAACCCCTTGTTTCCTTAGGGTATCCAATAAATAGACATTTATTAGACTTAGCATCCAATTTGTCTGATACAGTCCGCTTCACATAAGCAGGACAACCCCATATCTTCAAGTAAGATACATGAGGTTTCTTACTATTCCATGTCTCATATGGAGTAGTGGAGACTACCTTGGTTGACATTCTATTTAACAAGTAAACAACTATCTGAAGTGCATAGCCCCAAAAGGACTTGGGAAGATTCGCATGATTCATCATTGACCTGACCATGTCCAACAAGGTCCGGTTATGCCTCTTAGATACACCATTATGTTGTGGTGTATATGGCGGAGTCCATTGAAACAATACACCATTGTCTCTTACATAATCTAGAAACTCTTGACTTAAGTATTCACCACCTCGATCCGATCGAAGTATTTTAATACTCTTGTCATGTTGTTTCTCTACTTCATTTCTAAATTCTTTGAACCATTCAAAGGCTTCAGACTTGTGTTTCATCAAGAACACATACCCAAACCGTGAGTGATCATCGGTGAAGGTAATGAAGTAGCTATAGCCTCCTAAAGCTTGAGTTGACATAGGTCCACATACATCAGTATATATTAGACCTAGCAACTCTCCTACTCGTTCACCTTTTCCTGTAAAAGGTAACTTAGTCATCTTGCCTTTTAAGCATGATTCGCATGTATCGTATGAATCTAATTCAAACGATTCCAGAATTCTACATCGGTGTAATTCGAACATGCGTTTCTTGCTTGCATGGCCAAGACGACAATGCCACATGTAGGAGTCTAATTGATTATCCTTTCAAGCACGCTTGTTGCTCACTTGGATATTGAAAATGTCACTGGATACATCCAACGTATAAATACCATTGCTCAAGGTTCCAGTCCCATAAAGTACGCCATTCAAAATTATAAAATAACAATTGTTACTAAACGTCAAATGGTAAACATTTCTATTTAATCAGGAAATAGAAACAATGTTCTTTATTAGAGAAGGAACACAATAGCAATTGTCCAGTTCCAAGACTAGTCCACTAGGGAGCTTCAGCAAATAAGTTCCGATGGCGACCACAACAACCTTTGCTCCATTTCCAACTCGCAAATTTGACTCCCCTCTGACGAGTCTTCTTCTATTCCTTGGCCCCTGTATGTCATTACATATATGTGAGCCACACCCAGTATCCAATACCCAAGTGTCTAAGGAAATAGAATGACAATCAATAATGAAGATACCTGAAGAGGATAGGGCATCGGATGCCTTCTTCTTCTTCACGGACTAAAGTAAATCTTGCAGTTTCTTCGCCAGTGGCCTTCCTTGCCACAATGATGGCAAGTGCCCTTTTGTTCTGGTTCTGCCTTCTTAGCCTTCTTGTTCTTCCCTTTCTTCTGTTCCTTTGCTTTCCTCTTAGAACCTTTCTTTGAGGAATCAACTAACAGAACTGCCTTCTCCTCATGCTTCACAGAAGGCTCCACAGTCTTCAGCATATTGAGGAGCTCAGGAATAGTGGATTCTAATTTGTTCATCCGATAGTTCATCACAAATTGTGAGAAACTCTTGGGAAAACAATACAGAATTAAGTCAATACTTAATTCATGATCCATCACAAACCCGAGGGTGGCCAGCCGCTCGATGTACCCGTTCATCTTTAGCACAAACTGCACTATAGACGAACCTTCTTGCATCTTAGAGGTGAAGAGGAGCCAGGAGACTTCGAACCTTTCGGATCTCGCTTGCTCATCAAACAACTCATGAAGATGGAAGACTATGGTATTAGCATCCATATGCTCATGCTTTATTTGCGGCTCGGTACCATCGCGGTAGCATGATGCAACTCGCCGATTCGAGAATCGCCACATGTTTACGATAGGTCAACAATTGGTGCAGGTTGCATCGTCTCTAGGGGCGCGATTGGGAAGAGGCTCTTCAAGGACATACGCTAGCTTTTCCGCCTTGAGAACAATTCTCAAGTTTCTAAGCCAGTCCAGGAAGTTAGGCCCAGTCAATTTGTTTAAATCCAAAATAGTGCGCAAATTCAAAGATGTCATGATCAATCGATTAACCTAGAAATACAAAACGAGAATATATGAGAAAATGATTTTAAAATGCATCAACATACATTTATAAATCCCATTCATTTTTCGAATTTCAAAACCTCAAAAATCACTTGGGAGATCGTAGGTCCATCTCCGAATGAGCTGATATCCAATATAGATATGAACAACCTTGGAGAGAGTCCAACAAGCCATTCATAACTATGATGGTAGGTATCAAATATACCGATTGTATATCACATATATGCAACCATCACAATGTGCTATCAACTAATTGAATGTTCAAACATACATCGGGTTGTTAACTCATTAACAAGTATGCATCATATGCATAGCACCCAACTTCACCTCCCTTCACATCGACCTTGGAGAGAGTCCAACAAGCCGATGCTCCAGGTTAAAGCCAACCTATTAATCAAGACATAGTTTTAATATGGTTAGAGCGCATTCAACCAATTAGCCCCGCTTGGAGAGAGTCCAACAACCAAAGCTAACGATTGACCTCTGACTCTTACCATATTAGTATTAAACTATTCCATGGTTTGAACATGTTCGGGTTCGAGCCGGGCTTAGAGAGAGTCCAACAACCCAAACAAGAAATGAAACTCTGGTTCTAACCATATTAATGGAAGGTGTAGGCTTTAATATTGAGTAAGGGTTTTTATGTCTCATCCTCTTTGCATGCAAATAACTATTATCTACATGACATGACATACATGACATACATCTACATGTCACGACACACATGGCCTAATGATATGCATCTAATGCAATTACATGGCATACAATTATGACATGTATAAAATTTCCTTATATGTCATAACTATTTATGGAAATAAAATATGTTTTAGATTTGATTCTCCAAATCAAATCATGATTAAATTAGGAAATAAATTTCCAAATCTAATCACATATTTTATTTATGGGAAGTGTTGATTAAGGAAAGTCAATTTTTAATTTAGGAAATAAATTTCCTAAATTGTCAAAACTATTTATGGAAATAAAATATATTTAATATTTGATTCCCAAATCAAATCATGATTAAATTAGGAAATAAATTTCCAAATCTAATCAAATATTTTATTTATGGAAAATATTAATTTCCATAAATACTTCTAACTTTTCAAAAGTAGAAGATTTCCATAAATACTTCTAGACTTTCAAAAATTAAAAATTTCCATAAATACTTATTGTTGGTGCAATCGGCCCAGGTCACGATTGACCAGGACTCGAGTTTGACTCGAGTGATATTTTGATGTTCGACAAAAATATATGACAATGTAATTGTCAAGGTAAAGTCCAAGTCATGGGTACTTGGCCTGGAAAGTCCAAGTGGAACACTTGGCATTTGGTAAAGTCCAAGTCTTGAGTACTTGACATGAAAAGTTCAAGTGGAACACTTGGCACATGAAAAGTCCAAGCATGGGTCTTGGCAATGTAAAAGTCCAACATGGGTTGGCAAGGGAAAGTCCAAGCTTGAGTCTTGGCATGAGAAGTCCAAGGGGTTTGATATTGGCGGCGTAAAGTCCAAGCGGAGTCTTGGCGGCGTAAGTCCTGTTGGTGCAACAATGCTCCAAGCATTTATATGTTTTGATGTTTGGATAATCATCTAAGTTAGGCAATATCTTGTGATCTAATTGCGAATATATTTTTAAGTAACAGAGAAATCCAAGGATGAAGACTTGGTAAAAGAGAAGTCCAAGTATGATCTTGGCAAGGAAAGTCCAAGGGATGGACTTGGCGGCGTAAGACCAAGCTTGTAAGTCTTGGCAGCGTAAAGTCCAAGTGAACCTTGGCAAAGGAAGTCCAAAGTAAGGTCTTGGCAGCATAAGTCCAAGCTTGTAGTCTTGGCAGCATAAAGTCCAAGCATTTGGCAAACCCAAGACATGACGAAACCGAAGGAAGCTCCTGGAAGCAAAGCGCAAAGGATGAACAAGTCGCGGACTCGGAGGGATCCTGAAGGCGCAAGGCTTAATAAGGAGCTAGAAAGTTGAGTCTAGGTCTAGGGTATAAAATCAAGTGTGAATTACTCATACTTGATGAGTATCGATCGACCGTCGATGTATCGATCGGCCCAGTCGGCGTTCGACTAAGTCGGGTGAAACCCGACTATCGATCGATCGCCTTAGTCATGGCAATCGATCGATGTTGCGATCATTGCCGATCGCCAAGGTCGCGATGATCGATTAAGAAAAATATCACCACAGAATACAGTCTCACTCGACTGCTGCCTTGATCACTCGACTGATCACTCTATCAGTCGACTGATCACCTAGCCGTTGGAGATTACAGCTACGAATCTCCGCGGAGATCGCGTTTCAGAAGCCGTTGGCTTCGGCGGCAGTCGATTGATGGTAAGCATCAGTCGACTGATCGAATCCCAAAGGAAAAACAGCCCCTCTTCTATAAAAAGGGGCCATGGGGAGCTTGGTGAAGCTAGTGCTCTTGCTCCTAACTACATCCTCGTGCTCACCAAGCTTTCCAAGTGTTTTTAGTGATTCAAAACCTCCTCTTCTCTTGTTCTTGATCATCCATCATTGTAAAGAAGAGGAGAGCATTGTAAGAAAGGTTTCTCCACCTTGGTTCATCCAAAGGAGGTTCTAGTGAAGATTGATTATGGCTAATCCACCTTACAGATTGCCGTGGAGTAGGAGCGTCATCTCCGAACCACGTACATCGGGTGTTAGCTTTGTTTCTTGCTTTGATTTGTGTTTATATTTTGTATTGCTTCCGCTAACGTTTTTGTAGAAATGAAGAAAGGCTAATCACCCCCCTCTAGCCATTCCAATATTCCTAACAAGTGGTATCAGAGCCCGGATAGCTTGTAAGATCTCACCATCAACCAAGACATCAATGGCTCTTCAAGAGGGATATAGCACCGCCAAGCCACCGCTCTTCGATGGGAGTCATTTTGCGTATTGGAAAGGTAGGATGAAGTACTATCTTATGAGTAATATTGAAATTTGGCATAGCATTGTAGATGGCTTCAAGGAACCGGTGGATGAACATGGAGACCCTATTCCAAGCAAGGATTAGACAAGGGAGATGAACCGGAAGTTCGAGTCAAATGCGAAAGCCGTACTCACCATCCAATGCGGCATTACAATGGAGCAACTCAACAAGGTGGGGCCTTTCGAATCCGCCAAGGAGCTATGGGAAAACTCATTGAGCTAAATGAAGGTTCCAAGGAGTCAAAGAGGGCCAAAAAGGACCTACTAATTGGACAACTTCAAGCCTTCCAAATGAAGATGCATGAAACCGTAAGTCAAATGCATGGAAGGTTCAAGGAAATTGTGAATGGACTTCACATCATAGGTGAGCGAGTTGACAATCGGGACTTGGTAAGGTATATTCTTCAAGCGTTTCCTAGAAATTCTTTATGGACTTCTATAGTTGATGCCATTAAGGTAACTAGGGATCTTTCTCAAATTAAAATTGATGAATTATTTTGGGAGTTTGAATTGCATGAGCAAACTAACATGTCTTCTAAGGAAAAGGGTTTAGCTCTATTTGTTGAGAAGAAAGAAAAGAAGAAGAAAGAAAGGAAAGAGGTGTCATCATCATCCGAGTTGGAGCGTGAGTCAAGTAGTGATGGAGACTCGGCTAGTGAGATGGCCCATTTTGTCAAGAAGTTCCTTAGAAAATCAAAGGAATTCAAGAATAGAGAAGCAAGGAAGGGGTCCCATTCTTCAAGAGGTAAAATTAGTGGTAATTCAAATTTTAACAATAATGTAATTTTCCATGCTTGCAATAAGAAGGGGCACATAAAACCAAATTGCTCGGAGCAAAAGAAGGAGGAAAAGGAAAAGAAAAAGAAGGACAAGAAGGAGAAGAAGAAGGAGGCCATGGTGGCTCAAACCACATGGGACACACCAAGTGTTGAAGACTCCTCCTCCGATGATGAGCTTTGCCACATCACACGCCATGTGACACTCATGGCATTAGAAGATGATTCCGACACATCAAGCCAAGAAGACTCCTCAAGTGATGAATCGTCATCTAGTGACGATGAGGTAATGAACTCTCCCAAAGTTACGCTTCTTTACAAATCAATTGCCTATCTTCAAGAAGCTCTAGATAAGTCTAAATCTAAGGTTAAGAGCATGAAGGTAGAACTAAAGGCTATTAGGAATGAGAAACCCTCACATGTTGATTCTTGCATGCTTAAGGAAGAAAATGACAAACTTAAGGATGAGGTTAGTGAATTGAAAGCATGTTTAGAGAAATTTTCAAATGGCTCAAAATGTCTTGATATGATCCTTAGTCGACAAAGAGCCGTTTACAACAAGGCCGGTTTAGGATATAAGCCAAAAGAAAAAGAAGTTGCTTATATTTCATTGATTAATAGGAAAGCAACCATTAAGGGAAAAGTTAAGAAAACATGGGTACCTAAGAAGCTTTTACTTAATGTTACCGGTCCAAATGTTTGGGTACCTAAAGCTTGTGTTTTTCATGTGATTTAGGTAGGAGAGCGAGGTATGTGGATTGTGGATAGCGGTTGCTCAACACATATGACCGGGGATGTGAGCAAGTTCTCCACAATTAAATATGTGAAGAAGGGAGCAGTGTCATTTGGGAATAGTGGAAAACTCAAGATATTAGGTAGAGGTACAATTGAGGTATCCCCCAAAATTGTCATTCACAAAGTTTTACTAGTTGAAAATATGAAATTTAATCTATTAAGTGTTAGTCAACTTTGTGATGCAAACTATCATGTCTCTTTTGAATCCTCTAAATGCATGATTAGGCACAAGGAATTAAATGATTGCATGTTAGTTGGATATAGGAAATCAAATATCTATTATGTTGATCTTTCATATGTTTCTAACATTTCTACTAAGTGCTTTGTTGCAAAAGAAGAGGAAAGTTGGCTATGGCATAGGAGATTGGGGCACATCAACATGAAAAACATAGCCAAGGTAGCCAAGATGGAGTTGGTCAAAGGACTACCAAAGATCAAGTATGTCAAGAATAAAATGTGTGATGCATGTCAAGAGGGAAAACAAACAAAGGCATCACACAAAGGTAAAACCCTAACTAATACTTCCTTACCATTAGAATTATTGCATCTTGACCTATTTGATTGTCATAGTACTCCATCTTTAAATGGCAACAAATATTGTTTGGTTATTGTAGATGATTTCTCTAGGTATACTTGGGTCTACTTTATGAAACATAAGGATGATACCTTAGAAATAATCATAGGATTTAGTAAAAGGGTTGAAAATGAAAAGAGTCTCAAAATCAACCGGATCCGTAGTGATCATGGTGGTGAATTTGAAAACTTAAAATTTTCACAATTTTGTTTAGAGCAAGGGTACAAGCATGAGTTCTCTTGTCCTAGAACACCCCAACAAAATGGGGTGGTGGAAAGGAGAAATCGTGCCCTACAAGAGGCGGCTAGGACTATGCTTAATGCATATTCTCTACCTAGCTACTTGTGGGCGGAAGCGGTTAATACCGCTTGCTATATCAAAAATAGGGTTCAAATCCATAGGTTTTTAGGAAAGACACCTTTTGAATTATGGAATGGGACTATTCCCACAATTCATTATTTTAAAGTCTTTGGATGTAAAGTTTATATTCTAAACACCAAGGATAACTTAGGAAAATTTGAATCCAAAGCGGATGAGGGAATTCTAGTTGGATACTCATCCACAAGTAGAGGATATAGAGTCTACAATAAGAGAACCCAAGGGATTGAGGAGTCCTCCAATGTTCAATTTGATGAAGCTACTAGTACCTACCCTAGAAAGTCCTCTATTGATAAGGATATTAATGACAATAATCAAGACATTATCCAAAAACTTCAAAACTTGACCATTGGGGGTAATGATCAAGGGGGAGGAAGAGGAGACTTCGATGATGAAAGAAGGGTGGAAGATAACAATAATCAAATTGAAACCCCTTCTAGAAACCTAAGAATTCCTCAAGATCATCCACTTGACCAAGTAGTAGGAGATCTATCTCAAGGAGTAAGAACTAGGTCATTTCATAGACCTCCTACTAGTCAAGTAGCTCTTATCTCACAAATTGAGCCCAAATCGATCAATGATGCATTACATGATCCGGATTGGATTTTGGCAATGCAAGATGAATTGGCTCAATTTGAGAGAAGTCAAGTGTGGGAATTAGTACCTAGACCCAATGATAGCACCATAATTACTACAAGATGGGTCTTTAGGAATAAGCTAGATGATCAAGGAAATATCACTAGAAATAAGGCTAGGTTGGTTGCTAGAGGATTCAATCAAGTTGAGGGGCTTGACTATGATGAGACTTATGCCCCGGTTGCGAGGTTAGAATCTATTAGGATTCTCTTAGGGTATGCTTCCTACATGGGATTTAAACTTTAGCAAATGGATGTTAAATCGGCATTCTTAAACGATTATATTAAGGAGGAAGTATATGTAGAGCAACCACCCGGATTTGAGAACATAGATTATCCAAATCATGTATGTAAGCTTAGGAAAGCATTATATGGGTTAAAACAAGCTCCCCGGGCATGGTATGAAAGATTTTCATCTTTCTTAATTTCTAAGGATTTTAGAAGAGGCCAAGTAGATCAAACATTGTTTATAAAGTCAATATTAAAAGATATATTCATAGCCCAAGTATATGTTGATGATATCATTTTTGGGTCAACGAATGATGATCTTCTTCAAGATTTTATAAAAAATATGGAAAATGAATTTGAAATGAGTTTGGTTGGAGAGCTTACCTTTTTCCTAGGTTTACAAGTCAAACAAACCAATGAGGGTATTCATATTTATCAAACCAAATATGCAAATGAAATGATCAAGAAATTTGGTTTGGAAAATGCCAAAATTGTAACCACTCCTATGGCCACTAGCACTAGAATAGATAGTGATCATGAAGGTAAATCAATTGATCTTAAACTTTATAGGAGTATGATTGGTAGTCTACTATACCTAACCGCTAGTAGACCCGACATTTTATTTGCGGTAGGTATGTGTGCAAGATACCAATCTTGTGCCAAAGAATCACATTTAGTAGCCGTTAAGAGAATATTAAGATATATTAAAGGCACCCTAAATGTAGGACTTTGGTATCCTAGGACTAGGTCATTTGAATTGCTTGGTTATACCGATTCCGATTATGCCGGGTGCAAATTGGATAGGAAAAGTACTAGTGGTGGATGCCAATTTCTTGGGTCCTCCCTGATTAGTTGGAGTAGTAGGAAGCAACATTGTGTTGCTTTATCAACCACCGAAGCCGAATATGTGGCTATGGGTGGTTGTGTAGCTCAATTACTTTGGATGAGACATACTCTTGTGGACTATGAGCTACACTACTCTAACATTAAAGTTTATTGTGATAATGTGAGTACCATCAACTTGACCAAAAATCCGGTACATCACTCTAGGACCAAGCACATTGAAGTGAAACATCACTTCATAAGAGATCATGTGGCAAGAGGGGACATTGAACTTAATTATGTAGAATCTAAGTCCAACTTTGCCGATATCTTCACCAAAGCTCTTCTCGAAGCCGAATTTTCATCATTAAGGAGAGAGCTTGGTATGTGCTTTGTAGAGTAAAACTCTAGGTTTGCATGATCCTATACTTTTATAGTAGCTTTATACCTTGATGCATCTCACAAAAAGCCTTAAGACACCTTGATTTTTGTATTGAGACAATTAGAACCATGTGAGATGATAGGGAAGGTGTACTTGGCTCATCATGCTTGTTATGATGCATTACTATGAGCCAATAACACACCTAGAGACATAAAAACCTTATGGACCAATCATTGGGAAGGCTTGTATTCAAGTAATGAATACATAGCTCAAAGAACATGGTTGGAAATTCCAAATAATATATATATTAAACTATGTTCATCATACTTTGAAAAATAGTTTTCAAATGGAACACAAAAGTTTGCAAAATCTTTAGAACTTTTGTTAGGTTCCAAGTTTGTATCAATCTTGAAATCTGGAAAACATATATTTTTCAAATTATTTTTCCTTAATAAAGTATGATTTCAGAAATGTGTACGCAAAATTTCGTGATTTTTCGAGATTTCTGGAATTTCTAACGCATTTCTGAAGTTGGGCTGAAAAGGCTGAAATTTCGATTTCAGGCGTAGCAGTCGACTGGTTCAGAAACCAGTCGACTGATACACTGTATTTTCTGATAAACAGCTCCATTTTATGGTATTTAGTGTATCCTTGAGGTCCTACAACTATAGCTTGATAATATTGCGTATAAACAAAGGTTTAAGGCTGTTTAGTGCAGTGGTTTAGGGGGAGTTTCATAAATTGTATTTTTTTCATCCCCAAATCCATTGTTGGTGAAAAGTTAGGACTTAATGGTTTTTAAATTTCTGTTATGCTTTGCTTCAAATATTATTTACACATTATAAAGCCTATCTTGGATTAAGGGGGAGCTTTAAATTCAATTTTATACCTTAGTCCAAGATCCAACACCTTTGATTCGTTCATTTTTGAATCCTTCTCTTTTTGATGTATGTCAAAGGGGGAGAAGGGATGTTTAAGTTAGATAATTATGTGTGTGTCTTTAAAAGACCTAATTTAAATGATTGTCAAACATCAAAAAGGGGGAGATTGTTGGTGCAACAATGCTCCAAGCATTTATATGTTTTGATGTTTGGATAATCATCTAAGTTAGGCAATATCTTGTGATCTAATTGCGAATATATTTTTAAGTAACAGGGAAATCCAAGGATGAAGACTTGGTAAAAGAGAAGTCCAAGTATGATCTTGGCAAGGAAAGTCCAAGGGATGGACTTGGCAGCGTAAGACCAAGCTTGTAGTCTTGGCAGCGTAAAGTCCAAGTGAACCTTGGCAAAGGAAGTCCAAAGTAAGGTCTTGGCAGCATAAGTCCAAGTTTGTAGTCTTGGCGGCATAAAGTCCAAGCATTTGGCAAACCCAAGACATGACGAAACCGAAGGAAGCTCCTGGAAGCAAAGCGCAAAGGATGAACAAGTCGCGGACTCGGAGGGATCCTGAAGGCGCAAGGCTTAATGAGGAGCTAGAAGGTTGAGTCTAGGTCTAGGGTATAAAATCAAGTGTGAATTACTCATACTTGATGAGTATCAGTCGACTGATACGATGTATCAGTCGACTGGTCAGGCGTTCGACTAAGTCGGGGTGAAACCCTGACTATCAGTCGACTGCCTTGGTCATGGCAGTCGACTGATGTTGCGATCAGTCGACTGCCAAGGGCGCGACGATCGGCGATCAAGAAAATATCGCCACGAATGCAATCTCACTGATCGCGCTTGATCACTGATCGATCACTCCATCGATCGGTGATGGAGGATCGATCGGATCGATCACCTGGCCGTTGGAGATTGCGGCTACGAATCTCCATGGAGATCGCATTTCAGAAGCCATTGGCTTCGGCAGCAGTCGACTGATGGTAAGCATCAGTCGACTGATCGAAGCCCAACGGGAATCCTTCATCCCACTTATGAGGATTACCGGAGATCGAATCCCCAGCAAGGAAGCCGTTGTCGGAGCTCCAAATGTCGTCCAAACGACGCTCTGACACGAAGTAAACAAGCTGTCCAGAAAACTGGACAGCTTTGGTGGAGGATTAGCACCGGCCAAATAAGGAAGCTAGATGCTCACCTTGTCGTTGGAGCCAAGGAAGATCACCGGAGGGTCGCCGGAGGATCGCCGGCTAAAGCTTGGACGCCAGCAACAACTTGGACGGCGACACAAGAGGTGGGCGACGGCTAGGGTTTGGGTGCCGACCACAAGAGGAGAAGAGGGAGGGGGCGGCAACTTTGGATTATGGCTCTCATTAAACCCTTGAGCCCTATTTAATAGAGAACAAATTCTTCTAATGGTTATTGGTTCATAACCAAAACCCGTTAACCCGCTCCATTAATTTAAGTTAAAATAAACCAAACCGATTTGGTCTATTTTAAGTTAAAACGAACCGAACCAACTTTGGTTCATTCGTTTAAAACAAACCAAACCCCTTTGGTTTATTCTCCACCATTGGATTAGAACCAAACCAATTTGGTTCATCCATCATGTCTTCATAAGACACGGCCCATCCACGCTTCCATTGTGACTGAAACGATTTCATGCTCGCTCCTTGTTTGGTCCAACCAAACCTAGTTTCTCTCGGTCTGAGAATCTCATTCTCAAGCTCGTTTTAAATCCTTTGGATTACGCTCGTTGTGTTTGTGACCAAATAGGTTCTCGGTTTATGTTGGCCGTCTATAATTAACCATTAATTATAGAACGATCACCTAGTAGTACATCATGATCCCCAATTAATCGAAAAGATCAACCGTTGATCCAGAACTATTTTTGAAATCCTTCAGCAACTACAATGAATCGTGCCCCATTCCTTTCACTCATCTTATACACACTTGGTTCAGGACATGGCCTATAGTGTCAGTCCCCACTAGGTTGACTACGTCACACCTAGCCCAAGTATCATTTCCTCGTCCTACGGATTCTAGTTACTGCACATGTATCCAAGAGTACCTTACTCTAAACATGTAATACTTTGGCCAAAGACTTTAGTAACAATCCGATGAAAGGCCATGGGTATACATCTTCTCACAAGGAGTGGTGAATCCTTTATAGGCTATTCAAACACCTTCGATCACTTCAACTTATGCCCAATCATCCTGAGTCCACATCTCCTCAGAGATGCTTGCTTAAGATGTCAAAGCATAAGTCTTCATGACCAAGATGAATTGAATACCGTAAGTCAAAGGAACATCACACTTAAGCTGCAGTAAGAACTTCATTGACATATCCATATATGCAGAGAACCATATGAAGTCTTACGGCTGGTCACTCCAATGAACTAGTTACCATAACTAGTATCCACGATTAACTCCGGACATCACAATGTCTCCAGCCAGTGAGAATCAGCTGCTTGGATACTCCAAGGAGTATACCTCGTGCTAATCTCGACAGAATTGATGTTGTCCAAATCCATCAATTCATCGACTAGGGATAATTCCGATACATCACAATTACACATGTAGAGATACTCACTAGTTGTGATCCAATCACAAATTCTCTCATGCTGTGAATCGTATCGTGGACATTCAGTAAATGAGTTTAAGATCCAATCAAATACATGAAAACATGTATGCTCAAATAGTGAATCTTCATTTATCATATAAATGTTTCATACATAAGGCGATTGCCTTAGGACATCTCTCATATATTACTAACAGACTCCCACTTGGCCTAATGCCAATCGCTACGGTATTCAATACCATAAGCTCTAACATGACCCTCAAACTTACTTTGAGGTAATGCCTTAGTCAAAGGATCCGCTAAGTTCCTTTCAGTGGGAATTTTCTCGATTTGTATTTCGTTCCTACTGATGATCTCTCTGATAAGATGATAGCGGCGAAGCACATGTTTGGATCGTTGATGAGACCTTGGCTCTTTTGCCTGTGCAATTGCTCCATTGTTGTCGCAGTAGACCGGTAACTCAAGCATTTTGGTTCAAAATAAAATCCATATAATTTTCTTTGAGTGTAGTGAAACCGGGCACTATAAAGAGCAAGTGCCCAAAGAGGATCAAGAAAAGTCCACTGGTGCCAAAGGTTAAGGATGCCGATGTCCAAGGTCAAAGGAGAAAAGAGCACATCATTTGCTTCAAGTGTCATCAAAAGGGGCACTATAGGAGTCAATTCTCAGGGGGGAGCAAGAAGACTCAAGAAGGAGCATCACATGTGGGGGGAGTCTCTAAGACTAACCCTAAGGTATATTTTCATAATGCTCATTCTTTAAATTTTAGGCAAAAGCATGCTAGAAATAATTTAAACAATTTTGCTATTACTCATGAATCAAAGCATGCTAGAAATAATAAGTATGTTTGTCTAGAAGCTAAACATGTTGGTTTTAAGTCTAAAGAAAAATCTAGAAATAATAACTCTAGACCCATTTCAAAGAAGGAGAAATTTGGGACTAATGTCCCTAGAAACGTCCTTCCTAGGAAACAATTAAGAAAATCGAAAACCATTTAGGCATTAACCTAATAAGGGTAGGCATATGCCTAAAGAAAATGGTAATGCCCAAAAACCTAATCAAAAATTAATTGGGCAATTAGAGTTAGAAAATCAAGCCTTGAGGTCAAGGCTTGAGAAATTGGAAAAGACTCTTGTAAATATACAAAATCAATTTAAAGGGTCAAATTGTCAAACTCTAGGATCTAGGAGTCAACGTAAAGGGTGTAAGAGGCAAGAATCATCTAGGAGACAAGGTTTGAGTCACAAGTCTATGTCTAAGAAAGTAATGCCTACTTACCACAATGTTCCATTTGATTATGGAACTAGACCTAGGTCTAAGAAAACCAAGGTCTCTAGGGAATTTATCCCTATGGCCAACCATGGTGTGTGACTAGTGGCTAGGGTTTCTAAGAAACCTTAGGAAGCCACTAAGAAGGTTACTAGGGAGGCAATCCCTAAGGTTAACCATGACAAGACCATAATGACCAAGGCTAACAAGCCTAGAAGGGTCATTAGAAAGGTATCTAGGGAGGTCATCCCTAAGGAATACCTAACTAATCCAATGAGCTCAAATAGATTTTGGGTTACAAGGAGCGTGATTGACTCACGCTAAATGGGTTAGGATGTGCCAACTTTGATTGGATGGGTAGTTAACTCAACCATAGCAAAGTTGACATTTTAGGTTATTTTCAAGGTTATGGATACCTTAGAAATATGTTTGATCTTATATCCTAAAAGATTTTAGGATGTGACAATACATTTTTGGAATAATGAAAAATCAATAAAATTGGCACAATCTAGATTTAGAGGTCATAGTGTGCCATTTTGAGTTTTGGCACACTTTGAGAATTAGTGTATCAAGAGAATTATCTTAAGGTTTAGAAGTTACATCAAGAGTGATACTCAAGTGCTACACACCTTGATGTCTTACACTTACCATGCTTCATGTGTTTTACCATATGTTAGCATTGAAGGAATGTTTATGGTATATTGCATCTCACAAAATAGGTCATTCACCTAGATTGTCTATTTCAACACTTAGAAAGGGTGAGATGTTAGGATTTTGAAACCATTGGATGTTAATGTTTGTTAAAATGAAATAAAATGCAAAAATACATTAACAAATACATGAATATAAGCATAACATTAATATATTCGACATACAAGAGTAAACATGATAAAATAAAACAAATTGAGTGAAGAAATCGAAATTCACTCAATTTCAGAATTGGAAATCAGAGATCAGTCGACTGATCATACTGTAGCACGATGCAGTGAGTCTAACAGTCGAGTGTTGCTTCCAGAACTCGACTGATGTGTACATCAGTCGACTGATAAGATACATCAGTCAACTGTTTGTACTGTTCATCGGGGTAGAAGAGTCATCAGTCGAGTGGCTCGCTCAGCAGTCGAGTGATGATCACATTAGTCGACTGATTCCCAATATCAGTCGACTAATGTTACTGTAGCTCGATACAGAATGCTCAGCAATCGAGTGCTGAGACAGAGCAGTCGACTGCCAGTTCAGAAAATCACTCAATAACCCTCCATCAGTCGACTGATGTCACACATCAGTCGACTGGCGTCACGATTTTATAACGTCGAACCGCTAGGGTTCGATGACTTCATGCTTTCTTCATTCGCGATTTTCTTCTTCGATCGTCACCCACCTTCTCCAACCAGTCCTTCCCTGTAGGGATGTATACTGAAAAGTCTATCTTTTGTATCAACATCTTTATTTTGAAATAAGAATCACATGATCATTGTTTGCATATTTTTATGGTTATGCAATATTGTCTAATACTTTACATTGTAGATAACATGGTGTGTGGTGTCACACAGGAGATCATGTTATCGGCCCCTTGAAAAGTATAAGTAAAGGCTCACAACCGAGATGACTTTGGACAAACCATCGGAATGGTTGTAGTGTGATTTGGTATTGGTTTGTCTTGACCATAGAATCACACTAGTGCACTTTGTGTGTATTGAGCAGGACCGACTTAGAGGTGATTCGATTTATTGCTGACTACATAATCGAATCGGACCTCAGATATTATTTAGTACATGCTCTTAATCCCGATATAATAATGTGCACATATACTTAGTACTCATCTCTTTGATTTACCAATGGGCGAGATTTATAGATTAAATCGATAGGCTCAGTAAGTTGGGAGATGATATTATTTATATGGTGTGCCGTTGATTATAGGAGGAAACCGTGTCCTATATATTAGGATGATGATGTCCCCTTGAGGAGCTCATAAGGTTCATCATGTAAACCACTGTGGGTGGACTTGAAGGTTGAGTGGTACTACTCAAGGAGTTAGATGTCGATTAATTAATGGTCAGTGAATTAATTAATCGACGGACATTCGAGATCTTAAACATGGGGAGAAAATGTACAAATAATATATGGAGCCCATATTATCATATGGGGGTTGGTGAGGTAGATCAATGATGATCCTATAGTGGATTGGATTATCATTAGTGGATCGGACTTTATGTGGGCTTGATCCATGGGTGGCCAAGACCCAACTCCTCCTCATGGTCCCTAATGTAGCCTATTAACACCTCATGATGCTTATATCCAATGGATAGAAACAAAACTCTAAGATCCATT
This sequence comes from Wurfbainia villosa, assembly GCA_025175895.1. Lineage (NCBI taxonomy): Eukaryota > Viridiplantae > Streptophyta > Magnoliopsida > Zingiberales > Zingiberaceae > Wurfbainia > Wurfbainia villosa. The sequence goes on along the minus strand of CM045994.1, from coordinate 83,731,395 downwards.
GGTAGAGATTAAATCTCTAAGATCCGACGGTTGAGATTAAATCTCTAGATCCGACGGTTGAGATTAAATCCCTAGAACCAATGGATGAGATTAATTCATGACTTATCCCTAACTCTGTAAAAGGATGGAATGGGATTTGGCGTGAACTACATTGAAGGAGAGCTAGGGTTTGGGCAAGAAGGAATCCTAGTTGAGATAGGATTAGGATTAGGGTTTGGAGGCAAGGGTGGCACAAAATAAGGAAGGTATTCTTCTCTTCTTCTTCATCTTTTGGCCAACGTCCAGCACCTCTCCAGCCTCTTTTCCAGCCTTGGCTGGTGCCCAAAAGCCCCCCTCTCCTTCTCCTTAGGTGGTGGAAACAAGATATAGGGCTTCCCTTTGTGTCTTGGTTGTTTTCCACCATCTTCTCCTTCACCTAGTTGGCCGGCGGCAAGGATAGTTTTAGTTCCTTGTTGGTTGTTTCTAGTGAGGAGAAAAACCTTATTTCTATTCTTCCTCTTGCTTTGGAAGAGCAAGGAAGGAAGATTTACGATCTAGGAGCTTCGACTTTTGGTAGATCGTCGCCCACACGACGTCCAAAAGGAGGAAGGTGATACATTAGAAGATCGAGAGGTATACCTATTCTACTTTCTTCTTTTGTTTGTTGCTTGTTTTTGTTTTTCAATTATAATCATGTTATAAATCTGTAAATGGCTAAATAATACTTGGATCCCGAGCATAAACACGAAAACCGGCGATCCGGACATCGTCTATTCCGCGGCTACTCGTAGAATAGAGGATGGTCGCTTGAACAACTAGTTTGTTCAAGTGACCTCTCTAAACAAATAGCACGACGATGACTTGGTGGTTTGGCCAATCCCTTTTGTCTAGGATTAATTTTTTTTTATCCGGGGACATCGAAGGGATCGCCATGGAGAAGCAACCGAGGTGAAGTGGGAAGCGAAGTTTCCCCTCACGGACTCGATAAGCAAAACCCTTCAATTGGTATCAGAGCAAAGGTTTCCGGTTTTGTGTGTTTAGGATTCGGTTAATTTTTATGCACTTTTTCATATATTATATGTGCCGGATAATAGTAGGATATGCATAGTTTAACTCTTTGGTTGCAGGCATAAGATCCGACTATTATGGCCATATGTGTGTATGTGATTGTATGTGTGTAAATATTTATTTTGTTGATTCCTCGGGGTTGACGAGGCTAGTATTTAGTTTTTGTAAATTAAATACGACATTGTTTATCCACTCTTTATTTTATTTTACTTTCGATCTAGATTTCATGTACACTCTCTCGTGGAGTATAGGATCGATGGATGTAAATTAAAATAGGTTTTAGTCTCGGCTCGGATCTCCAGATGGCTCATACATGGCGTAGGAGGAGCGGATGAGATGACGATGCGACGGGAGTCATATTGAAGACAAAAGCCATAATAGTTGGAAAATAATTTATTTTTCATATTTATTGCTTTTTGTTTGATATGCATGTCGTAGGCTAGGAAAATTCCTCAATTTTAAATTACTAAGTGGGAATGAGATATTTTTATAAATTCCCGCAGCCTCCATTACGATTTGACAAGTGATGCAAACAAACTTGCGCGTTGGCTCTGAGTGCCTTCCTCCCCATCGGATGGGTTTGTTTGCGGATCACTAGGTCGAATATGGTTATAGGAAATTATTAAGGAGTGTGTGTACTTGCCCATCGTAAGACACATGACCCGAGATAATTACCTTGGTACCGAGTAATGGTGAACACTTAGATACAAATATAAGTATCCTCCCCATCGGAGTCACTACTTTTATTTGTAGGGACAAAGAGGAACCAACTATTAATTTTACTTGTCAAAAAGTTAGGTTGACAAGATAGTAAAATTAATGGGTAAAACCTCCTCTTACAAATGTAGAATTCGTATACGTCCACACTATTGTGGCATACGATATTCTCGGTGTTTTGAGGTGTTGATTGATTTTGAAATTTTATTGTTTGAGGAATCAATAATTTTTTGAAATCTACAGTAATGATCTATGTGATTCTTAGGGTTTTCAAAATTGACTTTCAGTCCACTTACTATGATACTAAAGGAAATAAACTTACTGTACCCAAATCATGATGATTGGAAAAGAATCTAGATATTGTCTTATCTGCTAAGGAGTACAAGTTTGCACTCTTCGAAGAGTGTCCTCAAACCATGGTTGCTCAAAAAGGTTTCTACTTCTAAACCGAAAGGCAAGAAGAAGGTGAACAAGGAGGAGCAAAGGTGGTGGGAGGATCTCAGGAAGGAGTGAAGAAGCCGAAAGGCAAGTACTTCACTTGCAAGTAGGATGGACATTGGAAGAAGGACTGTCCCAATCCGAAATAGAACAAAGGTATACCCTTGGGTCTAGTCGTTAAAACATGGTTAGTGATGTTATCTACTGACACCTGGTGTGTAGATACAGGAGTCTCTGATCATGTCTGCAATACTTTGTAGGGGTTCCAGGAAACCCGACGACGAGCTAAGGGAGAGATTACCATTTACTTGGGCAATGCCATAATGGTGGCGGCTATTGCAGTGGGAGAAGTTTTATTTATCTCTTGAGAAAAATAAAACCTAGGTTCTGGAAAATTCCCTTTATGTACATTTATTTAGAAAGAACTTAGTTTCAGTTTCTAAATTGTTTATGGATGGATATTCTATTTCTTTTAATGACAGAGATATTATAAAAAGGAATAGGGAGAATATCTATTCAGGTACATTGATAGGAAATTTGTATACACTTGAACCAAAACCTCCCACGATGCAAATTGAAGTTCATAACTCATCTTCTAATTCCAATAAGAGAAAAGAACCTTCGAAGATGAACCAAACATATCTTTGGCATCTTAGGCTTAGTCATTTTAACCTAAGCAAAATTCAAAGGTTGATATCTGATGGACCTTTGGGTTCATTAGTGGTGGAGGATCTCCCAACCAGTGAATCTTGCTTAGAGGGTAAGATGACCAAGAGGCCTTTTAAGGCCAAGGGGTATAGAGCCAAAGATGTGTTAGAATTGGTTCATTCTGATTTATGTGGCCCTATGACTATCCAGGCAAGAGGTGGTCTTGAATATTTCTTTCATAGATGATTATTCAAGATATGGATGACACTACGATTTGATCGTGGTGGTGAGTACCTATTGGGAGAATTTAGGAACTACTTATCAGAGGATGGGAATCAATCCCAATTGTCTGCACCTGGCACACCCCAGTAGAATGGTGTAGCAAAGCGAAGGAATAGGACTCTTATGGAGATGGTTAGATCAATGATGAGTTATTCTGACATGCCAGATTCGTTCTGAGGATATGCTCTAGATACGGTGTACATTACGAACTTGGTTCCATCTAAATCAGTGCCTTCTACTCCACGAGTTGTGGATCTGGCGAAAGCCTAGTCTAAGACATATTCGGATATGGGGAGTCCAACACTTGTCTTTGGCGGAATCTTTGGAAAGTTGGAACCTCGTACAGAAGTACGCATGTTCGTTGGCTATCCTAGAGGAACGAAGGGTGGATTGTTTTATAGTCCTAGAGATCAGAGGGTGATCGTTAGCACGAACACCAGATTTCTAGAGGAAGACTATGTGATGAGCCACAAGTCCGAGAGTAAAATTGTTCTGGAGGAGTTAAAAAGGGAAGTCACTTCTTTAGTACCACCGGTACAAGAGGATATACCACATGTCACTGCACCGCGTGTCACAGAGGATACACAGGTGATACTTCGTCGCAGTGGGAGGGTTGTGAGACATCCTGACAGATTCATGTTCTTGGGAGAATCTTCTGATTTTGTCCCTGGACATATGACGAGGCAATCCAAGATAAAGATGCAGTATCTTGGCAAAGTACAATGAATGCTGAGATTGAATCTATGGATTCAAATCAGGTCTGGGAGCTAGTAGAACCACCCGATGGTGTAAAAACCATTGGATGCAAGTGGATCTACAAGAAAAGAGAGGAATAAATGGGAAGGTTGAGACCTTCAAGGTGAGGCTTGTTGCGAAGGGGTATACTCAGAAAGAGGGTATCGATTATGAGGAGACCTTTTCGCCGGTAGCCATGCTTAAGTCTATCCGGATTCTCTTATGCATAGCAGCTCATATGGATTATGAGGTGTGGCAGATGGATGTCAAGACAACTTTCCTTAATGGAAGTCTTGAGGAAAACATCTATATGAAGCAACCAGAGGGATTCATTGCTAAGGGCAAAGAGCATCTTGTATGTAAGCTTAATCGGTCCATTTATGGATTGAAGCAAGCTTCGAGGTCTTAGAACATCCGCTTTGATGAGGTAATCCAGTCTTATGGATTTATTCAAAGTCCGGATGAGTCTTGTGTATACAAGAGATGTGACGGAAACGTAGTGATATTTCTTGTACTATATGTAGATAACATTTTGGTGATTGGCAACAATTTCAAAGTGTTATCGGGCATAAGGTTATGGTTATCCAAACAGTTTGATATTAAGGACTTGGGAGAGGTGGGACACATCCTTGGGATCAAGGTTATAAGGGATCACAGGAAAAGGATGTTGTGCTTATCTCAAGCTTCATACATAGACACGATTTTGGATCGTTTTAGCATGCAGAACTCCAAGAAGGATTTTCTACCTTTCAGGCATGGAGTTCCTTTATCTAAGGAGATGTGTCCTAGATCATCTAAGGAGATAGAGGAGATGAAGATGGTTCCTTATGCTTCGACAGTAGAAAGCCTCACGTATGCGATGCTATGTACGAGACCAAATATCTACTTTGTCGTGGGCATGGTCAGCAGATATCAGAGTAATCCAGGACAGGGACATTGGACTGCGGTAAAGCATATATTGAAGTGTCTGAGAAGGACTAGGGATTATATGCTAGTTTACCGGCCAGACCAATTACTCCTTGTGGGTTACATGGATTGCGACTTCCAATCAGATAGGGATAACAGTAAGTCTACCTCAGGTTTTGTATTTACTTTGGGAGGTGGAGCCATTATATGGAGGAGTGTCCAGCAGAAATGCGTGGTGGACTCCACCATGGAAGCTGAGTATATGGCAGTCTCTGAGGCGTGCCCAAAGAAGTTTGTGACTCAGGAACTTCCTGATGGACTTGGATGTGATTCCTGGATTGCTCAGTACTATCGCAATTTATTGTGATAATAATGGTGCGATTCTTGACTCGAGGGAAACACGAGCCCATAAGGCAAGTAAACACATAGAGCTTAGTACCACCTGATACGAGAAATCGTAAAGGAGGTAGAAGTTGTCGCCTAGATTGCATCAGAGGATGACCTGGTAGACCCTTTCACTAAGGCCCTTCTAGTGAGAGCTTTGATAGGCATGTGGAGGGAAGGGTAATCAGATGTATAGAAGTATGAGGATAGCATAGTCTTTTAGTATAAGTGGAAGATTATAGGGATGTATACTGAAAAGTCTATCTTTTGTATGAACATCTTTATTTTGAAATAAGAATCACATGACCATTGTTTGCATATTTTTATGGTTATGCAATATTGTCTAATACTTTATATTGTAGATAACATGGTGTGTGGTGTTACACAGGAGATCATGTTATTGGCGTCTTGAAAAGTATAAGTAAAGGCTCACAACCGAGATGACTTTGGATAAACCATCGAAATGGTTGTAGTGTGATTTGGTATTGGTTTGTCTTGACCATAGAATCACACTAGTGCACTTTGTGTGTATTGAGCAGGACCGACTTAGAGGTTATTCGATTTATTGCTGACTACATAATCGAATTGGACCTCAAATATTAATTAGTACATGCTCTTAATCCCGATATAATAACGGGCACATATAATTAGTACTCATCTCTTTGATTTACCAATGGGCGAGATTTATAGATTAAATCGATAGGCTCGATAAGTTGGGAGATGATATTATTTATATGGTGTGCCATTGATTATAGGAGGAAACCATGTCCTATATATTAGGATGATGATGTCCCCTTGAGGAGCTCATAAGGTTCATCATGTAAACCCTGCAGGTGGACTTGGTCCGGCATGATGAAAAGGTTAAGTGGTACTACTCAAGGAGTTAGATGTTGATTAATTAATGGTCAGTAAATTAATTAATCGACGGACATTCGAGATCTTAAACATGGGAAGAAAATGTACAAATAATATATGGAGCCCATATTATCATATGGGGGTTGGTGAGGTAGATCAATGATGATCCTATAGTGGATTGGATTATCATTAGTGGATCGGACTTTATGTGAGCTTGATCCATGGGTGGCCAAGACCCAACTCCTCCTCATGGTCCCTAATGTAGCCTATTAACACCTCATGATGCTTATATCCAATGGATAGAAACAAAACTCTAAGATCCATTGGTAGAGATTAAATCTCTAAGATCCGACGGTTGAGATTAAATCTCTAGATCCGACGGTTGAGATTAAATCCCTAGAACCAATGCATGAGATTAATTCATGACTTATCCCTAACTCTATAAAAGGATGGCATGGGAGTTGGCGTGAACTACATTGAAGGAGAGCTAGGGTTTGGGCGGCAAGAAGGAATCCTAGTTGAGATAGGATTAGGATTAGGGTTTGGAGGCAAGGGTGGCACCAAATAAGGAAGGTATTCTTCTCTTCTTCTTCCTCTTTTGGACAACGTCCAACACCTCTCCAACCTCTTTTCCAGCCTTGGCCGGCGCCCAAAAGCCCCCCTCTCCTTCTCCTTAGGTGGTGGAAACAAGATATAGGGCTTCCCTTTGTGTCTTGGTTGTTTTCCACCATCTTCTCCTTCACCTAGTTGGCCGGCGGCAAGGATAGTTTTAGTTCCTTGTTGGTTGTTTCTAGTGAGGAGAAAAAGCTTGTTTCTATTCTTCCTCTTGCTTTGGAAGAGCAAGGAATGAAGATTTGTGATCTAGGAGCTTCGACTTTTGGTAGATCGTCGCCCACGACGCGTCAAAAGGAGGAAGGTCATACATTAGAAGATCGAGAGGTATACCTATTCTACTTTCTTCTTTTGTTTGTTGCTTGTTTTTGTTTTTCAATTATAAGCATGTTATAAATCTGTAAATGGCTAAATAATACTTGGATCCTGAGCATAAACATGAAAATCGGCTATCCGGACATCGTCTATTCCGCGGCTACTCATAGAATAAAGGATGGTCGCTTGAACAACTAGTTTGTTCTAGTGACCTCTCTAAACGAATAGCATGACGATGACTTGGTGGTTTGGGCAATCCCTTTTGTCTAGGATTAAATTTTTTATCCGGGACATCGAAGGATCGCCATGGACAAGCTACCGAGGTGAAGTGGGTAGCAGTTTCCCCTCACGGACTCGATAAGCAAAACCCTTCATTCCCGTCCACGCCGGCGACCAAAAAACCCTAGGTTTGAAATCCATCTCTCCCATTCATGTTTTTGATTTCTCTATAGCCCTAATAGCATCTCACAGCCTTAGGTTTCCTCTCCGGCGATTTTCCTTGTGTTAGGGTTCCGACGAGATCTTTCCTCCAGCGATCTTTCCGGCGTTCTCTTCAGCAAACTAACTATCCAGTTGCCTTGCGGCTTCTCCTCATCAACTTCAAATGAAACCAAAGTATAATTTCTATACCCCTTAAACCCTAAATTTTTTATTTTTACAACTCATTTTGATCTAATCATTGTGTTTGTATCATCGCATTCCATTTCATTGCATTGCATTCATGTAGAAGACCACGTAGGAATGACCCAAATGAGGGTGGACCACGTTTGTACAACCAATGGCGGTTAGGTACATAGATAACCAATTCTTTAGACACTTCTGTAGCGACATCATTGAGATCCTAATGCATTATTAGCTCATGAAGGTTGCGTTGTGTACTCATGCCATCAATGATGATCTCCTTAAGGAGTTTTATCAAAATTTAAGGAAGGTAGACGATGGTCCTACTTACACCACTCGCGTTGCAAAACACGACTTGGAGTTCACTCTTGCGATCTTGCAGGACTTCCTTGAGTGTAGGCCATCGAATGATACCTTCATCTTCTATCCTACATTTGATGCCCCTTTTCATGCTCCGTTTAATCACATCTCTTTAGATTCCATGCATGAGCATCTTTTTCACCATCCTCTCCCTTTTCCCCATTAGTGAGTTATCTGCACATGACAATGTGCTTTACAAAGTCATTGTGGGGTGTTTTCTTCCTATTGTGACTCAGGGTTTGGCTAAGATTCGGCCTCCCGATCTCTTCCTCATGTACGCCATGCGTCATAGATTAGATGTAAACATTGCATTGTCCATTTCATATCCCCTGTTCAAGGGAAAGTGCATATGCCTTTTGGACATATCATCACTGCATGGCTAGAGTCCATAGGCATTAACATTTCCAGGGGATCTTTGAGGGTGCTATCCGAGGTTTACGATCAGATATCGATCATAACTTCACATTGCGCGGCTGACCAAGATGGGCAGATGGAGCTGATACCTCGGTCTCAGCCCAGGGCACATGGGGAGCCACCTCTATGCCGGGAGAGCCTGCAGAACGATATGAGGACCCCGATGCTGCTGACGAGGATGACCAGATGCCAGCAGATGCATCAGCAGCATGTCCTTCAGATCGGGTTGGACAGTTGGAGGCCAGATTCCAGGATTACCAGCAAACGATTGACTCTCGGCTAACAGAGATTATATCGGGGCAATCCTCCATGGGTCAGCACCTCAGCCAGATGGATGAGTGCCACACCCGGATAGAGGAACACCACACCCAGAGTGAGGAGTGCCACAGCCGCATGGAGCAGCGTCAGCTTGACATGTACGAGATGATGCAGGCCTGGACCCTGAGCCAGCAGCCTCCTCCGCCTCCACTTTTTGTAGGAGATTAGAGCTAGAGGATGTTTAGGGTTTCTGTTTTTAGTTTCGTAGTGAGATTGAGCATTTCAAACTTCTATTTTGGTTGTAAAAAACTGAAGTTTTAATTGAATGAAATGTTTTGTTTATAAAAGAAATGTTTTTGTCTGATTATATGTGTGTATTAATGTGCTTGTTTATACAAATTTACCATGTCATGACATCAAATTCTATCTTATCATATAACATGTCATGACATTGTTTAGAATTATTTTAGATGTCATGTTTGTTTTTAGATTATATCATATGCCATGACATCATGATCATTGACCATTCTTTATTATTGCTATCATTTATGCCATCATCATTCATGCATTTAACTTGATTAAAATTGATTTAAGGACAATTGTATGACTTGGAGTCCCATTTATAAGGGAATCAAGTAGGGTTGCCTAGAAAATGCATGAGGCTATAATAATCCAAAACCCACATCTCACAATCACATTGGCATGTATGTGTATTTATACACCTTAGATACATGTGAGATGTTAGGAAAATAAGTTAAGTTCAGGGTGCATAGGTAGTATATCTAGATGAACTTAAACTTATTTCAATCATCAATATGAATCATGAGGAAACCTAATGTACAAGTCATGTATATCTAGCCAATAATCCATGGTTCAAAACAAGTTTTCAAAAACATTTTAAAATCACTTTAGAAGACCTTGGTGAAGTCTATCTTTTGATAGCAATCACCATTGAAGAAGTTGATACAAAGTATATAAAAAACTTTAAAGTTTTAATGGTTTTTGAACTTTGTATCAATCTCCTATTTTAATGGTTAAAATATTTTTTTCAATATTTTTCACCGATTGTATGTGTTATAGGTATTATACATATGAAATTTCATGAATTTTCAAGTTATGTGTAATTACTTATGATTTTTCAAACTCGGATTCTGATAACTGAAAAATTGAGTTTTTCAGTTATCAGTCGACTGCCTTAGAGGGTAGTCGACTGATGGTGTAGTAGTTGCCCTGGCAGCAAAATTGCCCTAAAAAAACTGCCCGGGCGTCAAAAGTGCCATGGCGCACAGCAGGCAATACCCTGGCAAAAATTGCCCTGGCAAAAAACCGCCTTGGTAGAAATCACCCTAGCGGAAGTGCCCTAGCAGAACTACCCTGGCGTAGTATCAATCAATCGCTTGGTGCCGGATCATTGATGGGCACTTGATCGATCGTTTCTGAAGGACTCGTGATTGGATCAATAAGGTCGTTTAACCCCATTTCAGCTATAGTAAGGTTCCCTAACCACTCCTAACCCTAGGATATGCTTTGGGAAGCATTAAAATGGGTGAAAATCCATTGGATATGGATTAGGAGAGTTGTTTAGGGTTTGTATCAATTTTAAGGTGAAGAAAAGTTCAATGTTGAACTTTAGGCCTTAATTTTGATGGTTTAAAGTTCCTATTGGCTTAGGGACTTCCCAAGGACATTGTTGGTGCAATGGTCATGGGGGAGCAGGCCTTTAGGGGGAGGTATCCATCAAGGGATGGTGGATGTTATTCTTCCTCATGAAGATGAGAAATGAGATTTTGAGATACTCAATTTGGAAATTGGGAGAGTGAATAGGATTGCCTCTCTTGAGTGATATGAGACTTATCACTAGGAAGATGGTAGGCATCCTAGGTATTTTTGGATCAAGGGGGAGATTGTAAGATCTCATTGGATATACGACATTGACCTCCTTGGGTGAACCTTTTTGATGTATGTCAAAAATGGGGAGAAAGATAAGATTACCAATTTGGGAAATTAGTTAAGGGAATTTGAGTTAGTGTTTTAACTCAAAGGTATATGTTTTTGTCAAACATCAAAAAGGGGGAGATTGTTGGTGCAATCGGCCTAGGTCACGATTGACCGGACTCGAGTTTGACTCGAGTGATGTTTTGATGTTTGACAAAGTGAGTTGACATTGATGTTTGACATTAATGTCTGTTGATGTTTTGGTGAGATTGTTTATACAATCAACCCGGGTTAGGTTTAACCGGACTCAAGTTTGACTCGAGGGAGACTTTGATGGTTGACTGGAGTTGACCATGTCATGGAAAGTCCAAGTCTTGAGTACTTGGCATGTAAAGTCCAAGCATGGGTCTTGGCAAGGAAAAGTCCAAGCATGGGTCTTGGCATGGAAAGTCTAACATGGGTTGGCAAGGGAAAGTCCAAGCTTGAGTTTTTGCATTTGAGAAGTCCAAGGGGTTTGATATTGGCGGCGTAAAGTCCAAGCAGGAGTCTTGGCAGCATAAGTCCAATGGTTGGCGGCGTAAAATCCAAGTGGAGTCTTGGCGACGAAAGTCCAATGTGCCTTGGCGGTGTGGACACCGTTAACATGACATAGCCGATGGAAGCACCTAAAGGCTAGCGCGATGGATGAACAAGTCATGGATGACTTGGAGGTATCCGAGAGGCGTGAGGCTGATGGAGGTGGCTAGAAGGCTTAGGTCTAGGCTAAGGGTAGTCTAGCAAGTATGGGGGAACCATACTTGGGCTAAAACCTCATGTTTGAAGTGTGTCAGTCGACTGGTGCCATATGGCAGTCGACTGGTGAGAGTCAACTAGGGTTTGACTGTGGGATGTGTAAAGATCGACTACGAGCTTGAAGTCGGGATCTTGATGCTTAGGTTTTGGGGCATAGAATGGAGTCTCACTCGACCACTGTGGTCAGCAGTCGAGTGATGGCTTGAACAGTCGACTGATAGTCATGATCAGTCGACTGATGTCCTAGTCGTTGGATTTTTCCAGCGTGGATTACACCGTTGTCTCACAATAACAGTGTGATCAGTCGACTGATCGGTTTTTTCTAGCCCAGGCACAGAAGATATAAATGGAACTCGTGGAGGAGAAAAATCCATTCGGTTCTTGAGAGCTTTTGGGGCGATTTGTTGCCGCAAATCAGGTCTCCAAGTGCAAGTCAAGCAACCAAGCATTCAATCAAAAGCAAGTGTTGTAAAGTTTTTCTTTACTTGTCTTTCATATTTACAATGTATATTGCTTGTATTTCATTCTTGCTGTTGTAAGATCATTTGTATGAGGTTTCTCCACCTCCGACTTGTGTTGAGAAGGAGTTATTGTGATTAGTAGTGCGTGTTTGCATTGCTAGGGCTTTTAGAGCCCGATCTGTGGAGTAGGAACTGTTCGGTTCCGAACCACGTTACTTCTCGTGTCTATCGTGTTGTGTTTGTTCTTGTTGTATTTTATCATATATTCTGCTGTGTACTAACAAGATTGTAGACAAGTAAACGCGAACGAATTCCATCGTACGAGCACATCGCTATTCACCCCCCCTCTAGCATTCCAACGATCTCCTACAATTGTCACGCTCCGAGAGTATATTTGTCTATCAACCGGACGGTACCCTCTTGTGACAATATAAG